>CM042436.1:18705755-19305755 GCA_023631565.1 Gymnocephalus cernua | reverse complement strand
GGTGTCAGGTGTGTGTCACACAGATCTTCAGCTCTCCTGCTCACTCACACACCATCCTGCAACATGGCGACGGCTTCAGTGAAGGTGGCTGTGAGGGTCCGACCCTTCAACTCCAGAGAGATCGGGAAGGACAGCAAGTGCATCATTCAGATGTCAGGAAACACCACCAGTGAGTATACATTTTAAGTCATTTTTAGTGTATTTGGAGTTATATTAAATCTGATGGGTGTGGACTTCAATGTTTACATTGTGTTGAGAGGTGCAATAATGTGGTTCTGACACGACCTGCATTGATTTAACTGGAATGGGAGCAAAATAAGTACATTTCAGACAGTAACTTTCCTCAGTAAAATTTCAATTGATATATGTTTTATATTTCTCCTATTTTTGGTTAAAGCCACCATTGCATTTTTATGTGTTTTGCTTATGTGTCACTTGACTTGGATGTTTGAGCTTCACTGTGCAGAATGATGTACATGCAGAGTTTGACACCAGAAGGCTGTTTTCACATTCATCTGCTGTAGGGGGAAAGTTTCTCTGTGCTCACCTTAAACCTGAGTTCAACACATGTAGGGCTGCAGCACAATTATTACTTTCATTATCAATTAAATCTGCGGATTATTTTATCAGTTAGTCGATTCATGGTTTGGTCTTTATACAGAAAAAAGTCTGAAAATAGTGTAAATCATCATCATCACAACTAGCTTGCAAGCCAATAGTGTTTAAATGCGCAACTTGCACAAGTTTGATGTTGAAACTCGAGAAAGTGAGAATGGACTTATCGATGAAGGAGGAGACGGCTGGTATCCGGCAGTCAAACTGTTAAGATATTAGGTAAATCTATATCAGACACAAATGATCGTTCAAAGCAGAGTGTTTTGTCTTTAAAAAAAATCACATTGTCTCGGGGTTTAGTGGACTGAAAGCAACACATATGTACCAACTTTTATTTTAACTTTGCCCTGCAGCAACAAAAGGATTGGCAACAGGGAGACATGCAGTACCATAAAATACTGCAGTGATGTGTTCCTTCCTTTTGTTTTTTTATAGAATATTATAGTCCCTTTTTTCTTTGATACCATTCTGTCTTTACATAGGTCATGTTTCTTTTAAAGTCATGGCTTTAGAGAGTGGCAGCGACGTCCTGCTGCTGTTTTGATCATATTCCTGCGACCTACGTTGAGCCAAGTTTAGCATTTCACCTCAGTTATTTGTCTGGTGGGCAGCTTTGCCCCGCAGCAACACGAGGGTGGGCAGCAGGGAGGCATGCAGCATCATGGCAGCCAGAGAGGGAAACAAAAGCTTCAGTCAGGCCTACAGCCTGTCAGTGTGTGTAGGATGCTTCGACCGTCGCAGCTTTCCTCTCTCATCATAACGAGCTGCAGGGACCAAAAAGACCTCCTTGTTCTGGTTGAGCGCAAATGCAGGGTCAGCTGATGCAAGTGTGTGTGTGTGTGTGTGTGTGTGTGTGCGCATATGTTTGTGTGAAAGAGGGAGTACGTCAGCCTGTTGTGCCTGTCGGTGTTTTTAATGACCTCATTAGAGTCCCAGATTTCAAACTTGCATTATTTGAACTCATTAACTTTACTGACTCTGAATGTGCTCACAGTTGTCTTCTTATATTCTTCTGCATTGTGGCCACACTGCCCCAAGACCCTCTAAAGGATAAGGCGGTATGGCTAATGGATAGATGGATGCTCACACTGTTGTTTCCGGGCTGAGTGAACGTTTCAGTGTATACGTTGCTGCTATATTGAATGTCCACAGGGGGCGATGCAGTGGATTCAGTTTACAGCCGAGAGAGCATCTGCTCCTGCCCAGTTCTTGTTTCATATTCTAGGTGCACATCACCTCTTTAAAAAGGATGAGTGGTGCATACTAACTGTAATATAGTAAGGCCTCTCTGAACGGCATGGGTCTTTTCTTTCTCTTTAGTTAGAGGTGAAATAATTTTAAAGTATTTTGATCTCTCTGTTGATGAGGATTTTTGACACATTATACGCTGGTACCAATAATTCAAATCATAATGTAGAAGATGGGTTACTTATAGACAAATAGCAGTACAGGTTTCAATAACAATGTGGCAATGCATTACTGATTGTGTCTCTAGGCATTTTTTGCTGTTATTTGGAGATGGAAAGTAGAGAGGTGACAGGGAACAAGGGGAAGAGAAAGGGGGAACGACATGCAACAAACATGCCAGCTAGGAATTGAATCAGGGACGTTGAGATCACAGTATAGCAGATTATATGAAGTCAACCAGGCTGGTACCTCTATTTACATGTTTTGGTAGTTCAGTTATTTCCTTTAGAAATAAACACATAAAAGATAAAAAAAAACACTCTTCTTTTTCCATTGCTTTGATGCATTTCTGCCAACGGTGTAGTGATCACAACGTCAAAAGCAATCACTTGACTCTTAATGGTTTCTGGTTCTTTCCTCAAAGATCTCTTTTCTTTTCACACAACTAGAAAACATGGTTTGTTTAGACACCGAACGCAGATTTCAAATGAGAGCCTTCTGCTCACAATATTCTCAATCTTGTTCCCAGTGAAGAGACAGTGTTACTGTGTTTCCTTTTTAGACACCAGGATGTGTGATGATTTTGTATTGTATTAAGAGTTTTGAGAACATGACACCTTTTGGAGCATTTGTTGTTTTGCAAATGACAACCGTTTTAGTATTTGTGTCACCTGTTCTGGAAACAGCGCTCCTTTTTTCTAACAATCATGCAACAAAACAATCAAGACAAACTGTCAATAATTAAGATGACAAGACACAACTGGATCAAAGTGATCATGATGGAAAATTACGAAACATTTTTGGTACTTTAAATGTACATTGTGTTGAAAAAGTTTAAATGAATAAGTGTGTTAGGAGATGATAACGACTTGGTGAAGTTCCAATGAGAGAGAGAGAGAGAGAGAGAGAGAGAGAGAGAGAGAGAGAGAGAGAGAGAATGCATTGTATTAAAAGATGTAGTTTCATAATCAGAAAGAATTGAAATGTTTTCATGTGCATCCTGCAGCCTTTCTAAAATTGACAGTAAATATAATGAAATGAAGGATCATGCAGGTAATTAGAGTGACTCGCTTTCTGATGACTCTATTTTGTTTTATTTTAGCCATCCTGAATCCCAAACAGCCAAAAGAAAACAAGAGTTTCAACTTTGACTATTCTTACTGGTCACACACCACGGTGAGTTTCACTGCATCACTTAGTTTTAAATACACGTACTACTAGTCAGATAGAAAATCCATGATTTGCCCTAGAACAAATAATTGATACAAATATTGATTGAAATGTAAGTATTAAATCTCATGCTGCTCTTCCTCTCTGTCTGCAGCCTGAGGACATCAACTATGCGTCCCAGGTGCAAGTATACAAGGACATTGGAGAGGAGATGCTGCTTCATGCCTTTGAAGGCTACAACGTGTGCATATTTGCATACGGCCAGACGGGAGCGGGCAAAAGCTACACCATGATGGGGCGACAGGAGAAGGACCAGCAAGGAATCATACCTCTGGTAATACATAATACAGTTCTGACCAATAAACATTCCCTCCAGAAAAACGCGCCGTTTTTTTGTGATTGTTGTGGGCAAAAATCCTTTATTATGTGGCAGGTTTTCTTAAAAAATGCGATGGAATATGCGGGATATTTATGCAATTTTATGCGATGAAATTGCGGGAACTTGCAAAAATTGCAGTTTGATGAAAAAGAGAAAAAAACTGATTATGTCACTTCATAACATTCCCATGGCAACAGGGGGAAATGGCTGCTCTTGTGTGAAGTAAACGTAAACATATACGTGACTTTTTTGCAACGAAAATGCGGGGATTATGAAATCATGCATATTTTGCGCGGAATCAACAATTTATGTGGCGAAAGTGCAGCGTATTTGAAAAAATGCGGCCCCCGCATAAATATGCAGACTTTGGCTGATTATGCATTGAATTCTGCGATTAGCATAATCGCGTTTTTCTGGAGGGACTGAATAAATAAACAATTATCTTCAATCATTGTGAAAATAAAAGAAAATCAAAGATGCAACTTTGACCAAAACAATGACTGTTCTTTGTTTTTCAGCTGTGTGAGGACCTCTTCACCAAGATCCATGGAAGCAATAACGACAACAGCATGGGTTACTCTGTGGAGGTGAGTGATGTCAAACTCTCCCACACTTTTCATGTATTCTATTTTTTTACTTTTTCCACATTTGACGGCTTCTCTTTGCAACGGGTCTCACAATGGGCCTACATCTTAAAACAAGTCCCTGAGCATCTACTTGATGAATTAAGGTCTGATGTTTTGAGGCATGCATATTAGTTCTTTTTTGGATAAATTAAAGGAAACGTATTGCTGATGGGCAGCTGGTATTGTAATTATATTATTGTGTCTGAAGCAAATTCACTTGATTTCTAATCTTTTATTGTCCCAGGAGCTACCACGTAGCAATGATAACCGATTTATAACTCACAAACACATTTTACAACACAACCGGCTCTTTGCCTCCTCCAGGTGAGTTACATGGAGATCTACTGTGAGCGTGTGCGTGACCTGCTGAATCCCAAGAACAAAGGAAACCTGCGTGTCAGAGAGCACCCTCTGATGGGACCCTACGTTGAAGATCTGTCCAAACTAGCTGTCACCTCGTACAACGACATCCAGGACCTGATGGACTCTGGAAACAAGGCCAGGTAACAGAGCGCGACTGAATGATAGTGACGGACTCCTTAGATTATGAAGCGTAGTGATGGATGGAGAAGATATGCAAATGAAGGATGTATGAATAAATAAATCAGGGTCTGGAACAAATAATGGATGGAGCAGATAATGCACACGAGTCAGTAATATGCACCTAACACAGTATTTTCTCCTTTTTTTCAGGACTGTGGCGGCTACCAACATGAACGAAACCAGCAGCCGCTCCCACGCCGTCTTCAACATCATCTTCACACAGAAGAAACACGACATGGACTCGGAGAACACGTCGGAAAAGGTTCTGACAGCAAGCTCAGCTCACAGTCAGAAAGACATGACGTTTTCCTGCTTCTTAGACAAACAAATCAATGCACACCACATTACCACAGCAGCCGTAGAAGAGATGCTGCACGGCAGACAGAAATTATTTGTATGACCTTTGATGATCCGAGTGGAGGCCGTCTGTGGTGTCGTAATCTGAAGAATGTGTTGTTGTATTGATCGATAACCACATGCAACGCTTTACTGCCAGTTCTCCTAGTGCACTTTCAGCTGACATATCTTAGCTGAGGTGTATGTTTAATCTATTTTCTTTTTTTTTATAGAGAGCCTCTTATTTTGAAAATATTTTGTGTCATCACAGGTTAGCAAGATCAGCCTGGTGGACTTGGCTGGCAGCGAAAGAGCCGACTCAACCGGAGCTAAAGGAACCAGACTGAAGGTGAGAGGAGGAGGAGGATGTTTTTAGATTTGTTATATATTGATATGACATTTCCGCCTTTCTGGAGGTGATAGAAACACATTTAATAATGATTGTTTGAATGCAATATTTCAAATTCAAAATGTATGAATAGATGGACAAATAAACTTGACTTTTATTTGCAGGAGGGAGCAAACATCAACAAATCTCTGACTACACTGGGGAAAGTTATTTCTGCTCTGGCTGAACAGGTATGGTTTAAAACAAAAACAAAAACAAATATGCCTTTCTTATTTTTTGTTCTCCAAATAACAAACGCTGGCATTTTTCTTCCCACTTTCAGGAATCAATACCACCAAACAAGGTCAGTAACACTAACAACTAAATGAAAGATATACAATCTTTTTTTTTTAAATATTTTCCCGACGGGATTAGAGAATACATTGTGTTTATTTTGTGTACAGAACAAGAAAAAGAAGAAGGTGGAGAGTTTCATTCCCTACAGAGATTCAGTTCTGACTTGGCTGCTGAGGGAGAACCTGGGTATGCACACATAATAATACACCTGAGCTTTTACCAAAATAAAATGCATTTTCTGTGTTCGCTTTACATATTGTCTCCCTTTCTGTCTCTTAGGAGGAAACTCTCGTACAGCCATGGTGGCTGCCCTCAGCCCTGCTGATATCAACTACGACGAGACCCTCAGTACCCTCCGGTGAGAAAAATGCCAAGAACCTTTATTTTTAAAGATCATTAAGTCAGACGTTTTCCCCTGGAAATAACATATTTTAAAGCTATAATGTCACGCTCACACCACATATTAGATTCGATTTTGGAGCATTTTGCTGCATAATTTGTGAGCCCTTACAAATGCCTGCTGACCTTTTTTCACTTTGCAGTGTTTTTGTAACATCTTAACAAATGATTTTTTTTTTCCACAGCTGTGGAACGTACAGTAGCATCCTTCTCATTTTGGGCTCATGTTGTCTTTACTTGGTCGTTGTAATTCAGTATGCAGAGGCTGAGCAATCATGCTTTATAGCTTAATGGCTTCTTGACCTCGATGGCCTCCGTCCCCTCCAGGTACGCTGACCGTGCCAAACAGATCCGCTGTAACGCTGTGATCAACGAGGACCCCAACAACCGCCTGGTGCGTGAGCTGAAAGAGGAGGTGGCCCGCCTCAGAGACCTGCTGTTTTCACAGGGTCTGGGAGACATCATAGAGAGTGAGTGTCGCACGGAGAAACGCAACTCTCACTCATAGAAAATGCACTTACACAGGCATACACACACACACACACACACACACACACACACACACACACACACACACACACACACACACACACACACACACACACACACACACACACACACACACACACCTGAATTTCGACCCTGTGTACAGTTTCTGACTGTACATGTAAGACAGAGGATGACTATTTAACTTGGGAGTGTGGGTGTCTCTCACACTCATTCTCTTCTCCCCTCTGTCCTATTAGCGTATCGCTGCACCGGCCCCGACATCGCTGGTTTGAAATGTGTGTATAACTCTGGCAAGCCTGCGCTTTGCAACTAATAGAAATGAATCCCGAACTGGCCTTCCTCCTCCGCCACACCAGAGACCGAACAAAGACACTATTATGTGAAGTCAGTCATGACATAAATTAAGTAAAAAATTTTCCGACCTGCCATGATTATTTGGAGCAGCACAAAAGCAATCTGTGGTCGCTGTAATAAGTTCATCTTTTCTCCTGAATTCTGCAAAATGGCCTCCTTTTTTCTTTCCATTAGTTGTGGTTTCAATGGTAATATGTGATTTGTCTCTCATTTAATCTGGGAGGTCCAGCCTCTTAATAGCTTCATCTTCATAACACAATTTTAAATTGGCTGGGATTTCCTATTTCTCTGAGAAGCCTTGATCCGTGATCCTGTAGCCGTTCATTAAGAGTCTGAACCGTCCAACTCTTTGTTTCTGCAAAAACAGAGAAGCAGACAGAGTCGAAGCCAGCTTTGGCCTAAAGCATGATGTGTGATGCATTTTGTTTTACGAGGCTAGTCATCATTGAAAAAAGGACTGACTGGGAGGACGCCATTTTAGATTGCTGAGGAGCTCTTTTCTTTGCGTCCTGGTTCTCTGCGTGTGGAGCAAATTGAAGCTATGAGTCAGGTGCTTAGAGGGCCGCATCCCCGGGAGCTGTGCTACCAAAGGCTTTGAAAACATGAGGACATGCAAAACATAAGAACAAACTGAGGCTGTATTTTGTCTTTATGCATTGTAGTGATGTATATATTTTAATTTTTCATAACATTGTCATGCTTGCGAGCATGTTGAGTGTCTATTCAGTGTTAGAAAAAAAAAAAAGCTTCTGGTCTCTAACTTTAAGTCTATTTAGCACTTTTGCTCGATCAGTTTGAGTTGCTCTTTTCTCTCAGTCTGCCTTGGCTTTGGTAAGCAAATGACCTCTGCTTCTTTGATCCATTTTTTGAGCTTTCTCTTCTTTTTTTTGTACTCCTCCCTGTTGTTTCCCTTTTTTTTCCTTCTTATCTGTTTCTCTGCGTGCGTTACCTGGCGTCTGCTCCGTCCTTCCGTTCTTCCGTCCTTCTGTCCTTCCTTCCTTCCTTCCTTCGTTCCTTGCTCACTTCCATGCACCGCCTCTCTCTCTGGCAGACCTGTGCGATTACAAGAACTTTGTGAATAATCGCCAGGCTGTCAATCAAAGGGGTGATCTCTCCGCAGTGTCCAATGCCATGACAGGAATGAGTCCCTCCCCCTCGCTCTCGGTCCTGTCCAGTCGCGCCGGGTCCATCAACAACCTCCACGACCGCATCTTCAGCCCGGCAAGTGAAGAGGCCATCGAGAGGCTCAAGGTAGGAAGGGTGATGCTGAAATTGTTCAGGGTCGCAGAGTTGGGAAATGGGAGGTCAGATTTGGGTTTGTGGACAGAAATAAGATGAGTGGGAATGAGAAAATCAAAGAAAAGGCAAATAAATATGATGGAAAGGCTCTTGTTAAGCAAAGTGAATAATTCCAATTTGTATAACTGTTACATATCTGTCTTAATTTTGCCAACAGGAAACGGAGAAAATCATCGCAGAGCTAAACGAGACATGGGAAGAGAAGCTGCGGCGTACGGAGGCCATCCGTATGGAGAGGTTCGTCAAACGTATTCATGCATGATTCATGGTTTCATAGCACTCAATCAGATGATTCTCCCCCAACACATTTCCAGTTTCTTTACCCTAAATTAAAAACAAATGGACTATTTTTTTGATGGTTTGACCCTTGAGCTAAATATGGACACAAGGTCTTAAAGGATATATGACGTTGTTGGATTGCCAGGTGACTTTGAAAGTAGGAATACACCATATTTGTAGCCATGCTAGCAGCATGTGTGGTTGCTCCCTGTAGAGAGGCCCTGCTGGCTGAGATGGGTGTTGCCATGAGAGAAGATGGAGGCACTTTGGGCGTCTTCTCCCCGAAAAAGGTACGATGCTCGCCACTGTTGCACAACAGTTCGATATATTTACAACATCTGTCCAAACGTCAGTGGTGGAATGTAACTAAGTATATTTCCTCAAGTACTGTACTTAAGTACAAATTTTTCTTTTAATGCCACTCTGTACTTCTACTCCGCTACGTTTCAGCGAGAAATATTGTCCTTTTTACTCCACTACATTAATCTGACAGCTTTAGTTACTAGTTACTTTACAAATTAAGATTGTTGCACACAAAACACATGTTGTTTATAAAATACAATGTTTTATTATAAATGAAACTACCCAACAATATAATGGCCTACAAGTCCAGCTGAAATGATTAGCCGATTAATCACTTAGTTGATTGACAGAACTGTTTGGATCGCTCACAGTTTCTAAAATGTGAGGATTTTTCTGTATTGAGTACATTTTACTTTTTATACTTTAAGTACAATTTCCTGATGATACTTACATACGTTTGCGTAAGTAGCATTCTCAATGCAGGACCTTTTATTCGTAGGAGTATTTTTACAGTGTGGTATTAGTACTTTTACTTAAGTAAAGGATCTGAATACTTCTTCCACCACTGCTAAACTTACGCAAACACTAAAACACATTTGTCGTTATTTCCCTTTAGACGCCTCATCTGGTGAACCTGAACGAAGATCCGCTGATGTCAGAGTGTCTGCTCTATTACATCAAAGATGGCATCACCAAGTAAGGGTTGTTTTTTTTTTCAATTTAATCCAGATACTGTGCTGTTTCTGGGAATTTGTCTCAATTGGATTACCTTATCTTCCCTCAGGGTTGGCCGAGAAAATGCCAAGACTCGCCAAGACATTGTTCTCAGCGGCCATTTTATCAGAGACGAACACTGCACCTTCAGCAGCACCACGGGGCCTCAGGGAGAAGGTAAAGGCTGGCTCCTCTCTCTTAAAAACTACTACGTTAAATAAATGTTGTAACAAGTGAACACATATTGAAAGTTCAGACAAGCCATATAGTATATGTGTTGAATACTCTTTTGTAATAGTTCTATAATCTTCTCTTGAACAGGATGTGTCATCCTGGAGCCATGCGAGGGCTCAGAGACGTACGTCAACGGGAAGAGAGTGAGCTCTCCCATTGTTCTGCGATCTGGTACGTGCGAAGCTTCATATTTTCTTTGTTTAAAAAAACAAAACAAAGCAACTGTACCAAGAGAGTAAACGGAGAAATGTATCGAGAGGAAGAGAGAAGTCCGAGTCTGTTATTGCCAATGTGGAAACAAGGGTTTGGAAAGCAGGATAGCTACCAAAGAATGTTGGTATCGTAACACAGGTCTAATCTTTTAATTACTGTCATTTTTTTCATGGTAAAAAAAAATTCACGTTTTCATGTGCACTTTTTAGGGAACCGCATCATCATGGGGAAGAGCCACGTGTTTCGCTTCAACGACCCGGAGCAGGCTCGTCTGGAGCGAGAGAGGACGCCGTGCGCCGAGACGCCGGTGGAGCCCGTCGACTGGGCCTTCGCTCAGAGAGAGCTGCTGGAGAAACAAGGCATCGACATGAAGCAGGAGATGGTGCAGAGGTGTGTGGGGAACACGTTATTATGCGTTTCCATTTGATAACATCACTTTTCTGACATATAGTCGTGTAATCCCTTTCAGGCTTCAGGAGCTTGAAGATCAGTACCGCAAAGAAAGAGAAGAAGCGAGTAACCTGCTAGAACAGCAGCGGCTGGTGAGTACACACAGTAATACAGTCATTTACCATTTAAGGTGGTGGATGGAAAAAAAAGTGTATTTATTGCATACAGAAGCAACTCATTCTGGTTTTGATCTGGTTCATATGTTTTCTTCCAGGACTATGAGAGTAAACTGGAGGCTCTTCAGAAACAAGTGGACTCTCGGTACCTGGAGTCTCCTGAGGAAGAAGAGGAGCCTGAAGAGGAAGGTAATCTGTCCCTTTTTTTTTAACTGACACATCAAAACAGTCATCTCTGAATCAACCTGTATTTGGTCAAAATGTACTCAGATGTTATGTGTCTTGCCCCCTTCAGTGCCGTGGACGCCACGTGAGACCGAGTTGGCTCTGTGGGCATTCAGGAAGTGGCGTTTCTACCAGTTCACCTCTCTCAGGGATTTGCTTTGGGGCAACGCCATCTTCCTCAAAGAGGCCAATGCTATCAGTGTGGAGCTGAAGAAAAAGGTGGGATGTTTTGTTACTGTAAAACATTGTCCTTATTCAGCACTGTGAGATATGTCATTATTTATGCTTTTTTTTTTAAGTTTTAGGTAAACATAAGACAGTTTGTTTCAATACTTTGTGTTGTAAAGGATTCATTCAAATCTGGCTTTTGTTCCCCTTGCACTAGTTGGGAATATATTTATATTTTCTTTCAAGTCTGAGTGCAAATTTGGCATCATTTTAGTGATGGTGAGGAGAGTTTGCTTCTCAGTTCAGCCTGGAGGCAGACTGCAGAATATTAAGTGTCTGTCAGTGGCCATTCTGGGCTTATCACAATGACTTAGCCCAGTGAGTCATCACAATATAATAACACAGTGCTGCATATTGAATCTAAGCTCTGTCCAGCCATCCATTTAATAAAAGGTGCATATAATAAAGCATTTTGTCGGCCAAAATGAAACTTTACTGCTTCATGCCTCACCTAGGTTTTTCATTTCAATAAGCAGAAGATTGAACTCTTACTTTTATAATGAATACTGCATCTTATAAATCCTTCTGATGTTTTGCAACCGTAGTAGCGCCCGACTTTTAATCTGTGTTACTTGTAGAAATGTTATTGTTTAATGAAGACAAATATTACCATATCCGTCCTCTTCATTGCTGATAGAAGGTTTAGGAATTTCTTTTGTGAAATTGTCTTATTTTTCCAAGTCTCTTCTGTTGATACTTTAAGAATAGTGAAATCCTCATTTTATAATGCAGATACGATGCAGGAGAACATACACAAGCAATCCCTCATGTCTTATGTCCCATGTTGTCCACAGGTGCAGTTCCAGTTCGTGCTGTTGACAGACACCCTCTACTCTCCCCTGCCCCCTGACCTGCTGCCCCCCAGTGTGGCCAAAGAGAGGGAGAGACGACCTTTCCCCCAAACCATTGTCGCCGTTGAAGTACAAGATCAGAAAAACGGAGCCACACATTACTGGACTCTGGAGAAACTCAGGTGCAGCAGATTTGTCAGAAACAACCCGAATAGAAGGCTTAAAGCTGATTCCAAAATCATGGAAATGTTGGAGTCTGCATCCTTATCATGTGATGCTGATTATAAAAATATAATACACAAAAACAAATACTGATCCATGCAAAAAACAAACATTTTCCACAAGAACCACAAGAACACTATTCTAAGAACAACTATTCTCCAACGGTGCCTTTAATCTATAATATGTGTTTTTATTTCAGCTCTGTCTTTATATCACATTTTGATCCATGCATCAGCACCATGAACTGTATCAGCAAACACTGATGTCTTTTGGGGGGGCTTTTTCCGCCTTTATTTGATAGGACAGCTAGGTGAGAAAGGGGAGAGAGAGGGGGAAGACATGCAGGAAATTGTCACAGGTCGGCCTCGAGCCCTGGACCTCTGCGTCGAGGCATAAAGCTCTCAGTATATGTGTGCCTGCTCTACCACTGAACCAACCCGGCCACTGACGTTTTCTTTTTACGCTGCCCCCTGCAGGCAGAGGCTGGACCTGATGAGGGAAATGTACGACCGTGCTGCAGAGCTCCCCAGCAGTGCTGTGGAGGACTGTGATCACGCTCTGACCGGAGGCGACCCCTTCTACGACCGCTTCCCCTGGTTCCGTCTGGTCGGCAGGTACGTCACCTCCCTCCCTAAGACAGTATTGATTTAAAGCTTTCTTTTATTGCACAATGAATGCTTGTTAAAACTGAAATCCCTTCCTACCTTCTCCTCAGGGCTTTTGTGTACCTGAGTAACCTGCTGTACCCGGTGCCCCTGGTACATCGCGTGGCCATCGTCAGTGAGAAAGGAGAGGTGAAAGGCTTCCTCAGAGTGGCTGTGCAGGCCATCTCAGGTACAAATACAGGTTGAATATCAGTCTCGTCACCGTCAGATGCTGTTGAACGTGTCGTTGTAGCCGTTCTCTTGAGTTATTTTGTCTGAAGAAATGATAGTTTAACATCTTGTCTCTCTGTTTGTTCTCCCTTCAGCTGATGAGGAGGCCCCTGATTATGGCTCTGGTGTGAGGCAGTCGGGCACTGCCAAGATCTCCTTTGAAGACAAACAGTTTGAGAAGGTACTAATTGGCTGGTGATGTGTATCGGTATTCTCTAAAAGTGTCCTCTAAGACCAATAAAAGTCAGATAAAATGTAAGCACAAGTGTTGAGACTTTCTGGATTTCCTCTCTCAAATGTTAATGGTTGGTGTAAATGGGATCCAGGCTGATTGTTTCCTGTCTTGTTCCAGTTCCAGACTGAGTCGTGTCCTGGTAGTCTCTCCCACTCCAACACCTCCCAGGAGGAGCTGCGATTCGTGGAGGGAGAAGGACAGACCGCAGAGGTCGGAATCTCTGCCGATGAAGTCAACAACAACACCTGTCCAGGTGAGGTGACAACATGTGCAGGGACTGCTGAAAATCGTAAATGTGCTATTCAATAGTCTGGGTTAAAAGAGCGTGGCCCTGTCAAAACACCACACATTGGTCTCTTTCAGAGTTGACCCAGCTGATGTTCATGGTTCATGGTACATTATCTGAAAAGTTGAAATACCACATACATGTGTGTATCTCTGCCTCTTCCTCTGTTCGATGTAGCCGACATAGAGGTTCCCCACAGCCCAGTGAAGAGTTCAGGTCTGGCTCTGGATCTTCCCCTGGACCTCTCCCCGGAGAAAGCTCTGTCCCACCTGAAGATCGGCAGCACCTTCACCTTCAGAGTCACCGTCTTACAGGCCTCCAGCATCTCAGCCGAGTACGCCGACATCTTCTGCCAGTTCAAGTGAGTTTCAAGCAGCGTCTCCACAAAGTCATGACTAAATGTCAATATACAGTGTATATGCCATACAATCCTTACTAAATGTCTCTTGTCTTTGGAAGCAATATCTCTCTCTCTAATACATGCAATATAAAAAGCTAATTTAGCATAGTAAATCTGTAAAAAATATGACCCTAATAATGATGTATTAACACATGCACATGTACACCTTTCAACTGACACGCATTGATATTAAAGCTCAAAAGAAATCTCCAGAAAAAGGAGAGCAAAGGGAGGTCAGTCTGATATAATGGCTTCATCTTTTCCAGCTTCATCCACCGCCATGATGAAGCTTTCTCCACTGAGCCGCTGAAGAACACAGGCAGGGGGCCTCCGCTGGGCTTCTACCATGTTCAAAATGTAAACAGTGAACAGCACATTCAGACCTATTATTAACACACATATTATTGACTACAAACAGTTGTGTTAGGGCTGTGTTTGAGTTGTATTTCCTCTCTTCTCTTAGATCACAGTGGAGGTGACAAAGTCCTTTGTTGAGTACATCAAGACTCAGCCAATCGTCTTCGAGGTGTTTGGCCACTATCAGAAACAGCCCTTCCCCCCGCTCTGCAAAGACCTGATCAGGTCAGGATCCTTTCATGATGACTGATTGGGACTTGATATTTTTAGATGGAATGAAGGATTTCCTCACATTTGTTTTCTTTGTCTTGTTTTTTTTTTTTTTTTAGCCCCCTGAGACCTTCCAGGAGGCAGTTCCCCAGGGTGATGCCCTTATCCAAACCAGGTTAGCAGTGACATTTAATGGGCCTGAGAGTATACCAAACTAGGGCTGCAACTAACAATTTTCATTGTTGATTAATTTGTTGATTATTTTCTTGATTAATCGATTAGTTATTTGGTCTATAAAATGTCAGAAAATGGTGAAAAATGTTGATCAGTGTTTCCCAAAGCCCAAAATGACGTCCTCAAATGTCTTGTTTTGTTTTGTCCACAACTCAAAGATATTCAGTTTGCTGTCATAGAGGAGTGAAAAAACTGAAAGAAAAACAAAGAAAAACTGAAAATATTCACATTTAAGAAGCAGGCATCAGAGAATATTTACTTTTTTTTCATAAAAAAATGACTCAAACCGATTAATCGATTATCAAAATAGTTGGCAATTAATGTAATAGTTGACAACTAATCGATTAATCTCTCCAGCTCTGAATCAAATGTTTATTTATTTATTAATGATATGATCCCCACAGCCTGCTCTATTGTTCTGCCTCCAATTTGATATTCACTTCAGCTCGGTTTAGTACGGTCTGGTTTACTCTGGTAATCTGTTCTCTCTTGGTTCCTCCAGTGCCGGCCACAAAGCTCAGCACTCTGACTCGCTCCACCGCAGGACCTTGTCACGCCAAATACGACCTCATGGTCTTCTTTGAGATCTGTGAGCTGGAAGCTAACGGAGAGTGAGTCGCGTTTACACTTTTAATACCACAAAGCAAGGGACACAGTAGATCATACTGTATGCACAAAGAATATTTTTTGTTTGTTACTGCAGTGGCTATAATCAGCTCAGTTAAAGATTTGAGTATTACCATTGCATGTATTGATTATCTCCCTTTCTATAGCTACATCCCAGCTGTTGTTGACCACAGAGGTGGGATGCCCTGCCACGGCACGTTCCTCTTACATCAGGTCTGACATCTCACACCAAATTACAAGTTACATATATATATATATATATATATATATATATATATATATATATATATATATATATATATATATATATATATATATATATATATATATAGCTAGCTAGCTCTGGATAAATCTCTTTCCAGATATTCTTAGTCTATATCTCTCATTTGAACATCTGGGAGAGAACTTTCAAAAACTGTAAAAAAATAATAAATGAAAATACAATACATTTAGCACCAGATTTAGCAAACCCAGTCCATTCTCTTTTATCCTACCACTGGCACTCCAATAACAACCTGGTTTATCTTCTCTCGACTCCACAGGGCATCCAGAGGAGGATCACAGTGACCATCGCGCATGAAACAGGAAATGATATTGAGTGGAAAGAGGTGAAAGAGCTGGTTATTGGTGAGTGATAAGGACAATTCAGAAACATCTTTGGCCAAATTGGTTTCAATGAAGTCGGAAGAGTACAGTTTTTTCTCACTGGATGAATCCCATCATGACTTGTTTGACTTCAGGTCGTATTCGAAACACACCAGAGGCCGACGAGACCATCATAGACCCCAACATCCTTTCCCTCAACATACTGTCTTCTGGATACTTCTGGCCAAAACACAGCGACAAGTATACTATTTAGGCCGATTTTTAATTTACTTACATTTTTGTTCTCTCTCTTTGTATTTGCTATTTGATATTCAACAACAGTTTCCTCTTTGAATTCAATAACAAAGCTATATCATATAGCCAGATCAGTTGCTTTAAGTAGTTTGTTAACATTGCCTCCAACGTTCCTTTTTGTAATCAAATATTATTTGGCTTCGATGCATTTTTCAGTTTGCATGGATCAGTATGGTTTGCTGAGTTCAAACTTTTAACAGCTGCAGTTAAAAGTTTCTCACTCTTGTCCTGTTTCTCTTTATCCTTTGCTAACGCCAGCGTCTCCTTGGGAGTTGATCATAGGTATACATGACAATCATTCTTATCAGTTATTGTTTTATGATAACAAAATGGCCGTTTTCTCACAGGCTTTCCATGAGGTCTTCCTTTTTCACAGATGGTGCAGATAGATGACTAGATTTATGCTTTTCACAATGCAGAACTTTCTACCGATTTGAGGCAGCATGGGACAGCTCCATGCACAACTCTCTGCTTCTGAACAGAGTCACTCCCTATGGGGAGAAGATCTACATCACCCTCTCGGCTTATCTAGAGGTACTAAGTGACATTAGTTTTACTGAATTAGTTTTTTTTGTAGACTAAAACATTCTGTCAATAATAAGAATTGTTAAAAAAAAAAGAACAATTCAGCCACATTATAACCAGAATCTTCTGGATTGTGATTTGTTGCTGTCCGATGTATTTGAACTAGATGGAGAACTGCACTCAGCCAACAGCGATCACCAAAGATTTCTGCATGGTGTTTTATTCCCGTGACGCGAAGCTGCCGGCCTCTCGCTCCATCAGAAACCTCTTCAGCACCGGCTGCCTCCGGCCCTCTGAGAGGTACAGATTCAAGGATTCATACGGTCTCAATCTTACACGGATTCTGAACCACTCAATCTCAGAAACGTGTTCCTGTTCAATACAATTGTTAGTTAAATTCATTATGTCTCTGTCCTTCTCAGTAACCGTGTCACTGGAGTCTATGAAGTCACCCTCTGCCACGTGGCGGACAATGGAAGTCCAGGTGAGAACGAAATCAAAGGAAATAATCAGTAAATATAACAAAAGCATTTCCTCCTTAACTGGGGTTTGTATTTTTTCTTTTCTTGGTCATTATTATTATTATTATTATTATTATTATTATTATTATTATTATTATTATTATTATTATTATTATTATTTTCAAACATACAAAAAAAGTGGTACAACATGTGGAAAATACAGTCAGGTAGAGGAATGGCATATCAAAAAAGTAGGGCTGTCAGTTTAACGCGTTATTAACGGCGTTAACGCAAACCCATTTTAATGCCGATAATTTTTTTAACGCACGAGTAACGCATAGAGAGAGCAACGGGATCTGTTAGTCCACTTCTTTAACTGTCTATGGCCACACCATGTCCCGCCCTACGAAGCAGCTGATTGGTTTGGTTTAGGCATTTCACCGCGAGTGGTGAGGATAGTGGATTGGTCAGGGGATAGGACCTGAACGAATGGAGTTACGTTACCTTCGACGCCTGGCCAATAGTAGTCATTGAAGGGCGGGTCTTGTAATTTCGCAGACCGCAAACAAAACAGACACAAGCCTCAGCCGGTTTTAGCTTGCTAGCCGCGTAGCTAGTAGGCTCGTGACGGCGATTATCTTCAGAGCGAGCGAGTAGTGACTCTACAGTCAGTGAGAGAAACAAATGAGGCAGTACTACCTGTAGTACTATCTGCAGGACTATCTGCAGTACTACCTGCAATGGAACATCGAGGTAACAGCGTTACATTATGTGACAGATTATTAGATTAAAGTGTGAATGTTAGTGTGAAATTGAACATAACGTATATGACAATGTTGTTTTCAATAAAAAAAAACAGTCACAAAGCAAGCCAATCTACTTTTCCATGTTGATAAGAGAATTAAAATGAGAAAATATAATGGGACAAAAAGAAATCAAGGAACATTTAGAATAGATAAAAATGTGCGATTAATAGCGAGTTAACTATGACATTAATGCGATTAAATATTTTAATTGCTTGACAGCACTAGTATCTTTTGGTATGCATTTCAGAAAAAAATGGTTAGGATTCAGGTGAAATTGCAAATAGTGATTAATCATGATTAATCCACTGAAAATTCTGATTAATTTGATTAAAAATTTTAATCATTTGACAGCCCTACAAAAAAGACAAAGTCCATACTGTTCCTCTTTAAATGAATATGAACATACAATTGGATATACTAAACATATGGCTGCTGTTACCTGACATATGAGAGAAGGAAAACAAAAATAATATAGTATGTGTATATATTAGATATATACACACATATACACATATGCATACATAAACACACATACACTTATGCACGTATTGATAATAGCGCACCCTTTCATTGGCCATAGCCCAGTTTCATATTTAGACTTGAGTTACAATATTCACAGAGCATCTTATTCTTCGTCTTCAGGCATGCAGCGTCGTCGCAGGCGTGTGCTGGACACCTCGGTGGCGTACGTCAGAGGAGAGGAGAACCTGGCTGGGTGGAGGCCTCGCAGCGACAGCCTCATCCTGGACCACCAGTGGGAGCTGGAGAAACTCAGTTTACTGCAGGAGGTCAGTTTTTAGACTGGAGAGGTTTGTTAGAGAGATGACACCTAGAAAAGATCAATTCTATTGTTGACTGGAATAAGTGCAGTTTATCATATTTGGGTTTGAGCCGTGTCAGACCAGGCACCAAATTGTCGTCGGCGTGTGAAAACCATGTATATCCAAAACGTCACCTTTTCATGAGAAAACCAACCCTATTCACAGCTTTGTGGTAATGCATTTCCCATGTAGTCCTCTGCGTTCTTACTGGTTTATTTGGACTAGAAGTCGAAGAATTTTCTCAACTCAAATCGGAGCACTTCATCTTTCTCAGGTTCTCAGGTCAGATCACAAAATTCAAGATCACCAAATTTGGAGATGCAGGGTTTTCACTGGACAATGATGAAATTATGATGAATGGATTAGATAATGACATAACTCACCTTTCACACTCACCCCCCCCCCCCCCCCCCCCCCCCCCCCCCCCCAAGCTTCTGAACATCTATTCAAACCGGGTGTTGTAGATGTAAAATGAAGAACGACTCTGCAACTGCACGGCCTAATATCACGTTTACTAATCAGTCCCTCCAGAAAACGTTTTTTTGTGATTGTTGCGGGCAAAAATCCTTGATTATGCGGCACGTTTTCTTAAAAAATGCGATGGAATATGCGGGATATTTATGCCATTTTATGCGATGAAAATGCGGGAACTTGCAAAAATTGCGGGAACTTGCGGGAACTTGCAAAAACTGCGGTTTGATGAAAAAGAGAAAAGAAGTGATTCCCCCAACACTGTGTTCTCAGTAGGTGAAATTACGTCACTTCATAACGTTCCCATGGCAACAGGGGAAAATGGCTGCTCTTGTGTGAAGTAAACGCAACATTTTTCATCTTTCTGCTGAGATATATGTGACTTTTTTGCAACGAAAATGCGGGGATTTTGAAATCATGCAAGCCCCGCATATTTTGCGCGGAAATCGGCAATTTATGCGGCGAAAGTGCGGCGTATTTGAAAAAATGCGGCCCCCGCATTAATATGCAGACTTTGGCTGATTATGCATTGAATTCTGCGATCGCATAATCGCGTTTTTCTGGAGGGACTGACTAATTACAGAAAACTATACTATACTTGAGGTGGAATTTGACACAAAACAGCTGTGATATTTGAATTAGAAAATTGGGATCAAAGACAAAAGAAGCGAATCACTGGTGCATTCGTTCAGTCTCAACAAAGTAGAGCATTTTGGGGATCATCTTCTGTACAAACCTGCAGTACTTGAAATGTCACCAGTCCCAATTCAAACACCCTTTGAGCCTTTACGGACCACAACTGTTAAAGTTTGTATGTGCTCGTGTTTTTAGGTGGAGAAGACCAGGCACTACCTGCTGCTGAGGGAGAAGCTGGAGGCGACTCTGCTGGCAGGACAGGATGCGCTCTACAAGAGCAGCGACATCAGCGATTTCGCAAAGAGCCCCGTCCTCAGCCACAGTCCTGGCAGCAGCCCTGCCCCCGACAGCCCCAACCAGAGGCAGAGGGAGCTGGCTGCCAAGGTGACCTCCGGAAACTTTTCTTTTTTTTTTTTTTTAATTGTCTTGATCAGATACAGATTTTGTTTACAACATCATCTGTCTTTCACTTTCTTCTTTCCAGTGTCTGCGTCTGCTGATGCACACCTTCAACAGGGAGTACAGCCAGGTGAGCAGCAGTGCCAGTGAGAGCAAGGTGAGCCCCAGCCTAGGCCCTCTAACCTGGCCCGTTACGCTTACTGCTGTACCGTCCCAAAATATTTAAGCTCCACACCTTACCCACTCATTTATTTTTTTTAGCACAAATTCATGTCTTTTTAACATTTCTTTCTTTCTTATCCCATCTATTTTTCTTATCACTCTGTGACCTCATGTCTGGGGTTAAATATTATTTCACAAATAATTCTTAGACTTTGTTTGAACCAGCTGCATGAGATCAAATAATCAACAAATCTTCAGGATAATCTTGCCTCAGGTCTGTCGCTTAACTCTCTTTCAAAGGCCATGCACCCATATTTCATGCCTTAAAATAATTTAAGGTTTCCCCTCCTCCTGTACCCGGCCTAATCCCCCACCGTCCCACCTCTTCAGACTATTCGATGCTTCCACTAACCCAATGTTACTCCTGCATGTCCTCTTTAACATGTTAATCAGCAAGGGGCTCTTAGATGATGAGGATTACAGTGGTACAGAGATGGTTCTACAGTACATTGCTAGGAAATGACAAATATTCTGATTGAATTGTTCTCTGAATGCATGTCTGTGTTGTCTGTGCTTAATTGTTTGCTGGTGTGTGTGTGTGTGTGCTTGTGTGCGCGCTTATGTGTGCTTGTGTACGCATCATGTCGCACCGTGTCTCCATGCATGATTTGTTGTGAATGTGTTTCTGTGTGTGTGTGATTGTGTGTGTTTTAGCTTTCTGAGATGTCTGCGTCGCTAATGAGAGACTCCTCCTCCTCCGGACTGAGCACGCTCACTCCGTCCTCTACCTGCCCCTCACTGGTCGAGGGAAATTATGATATTAGGTACGTGACTACATGCTGTTACCCACTATCAGCTTCATACAGCTTATCGGTCTGTCAGGTTTTAGATACTTTGCTCCACTGTGCCTGAGACGATAGATACAAGTACATGTTATGTTTAATACCATTTAGCATTAGTTATAATCAAGTGATAACAGACAATCTGGAAATGTCTTTTGATTACAGTGCCTTATTTGGTGATACAGTAGATGGATTTTGCTTTGCTCTGCAAAATACTGCAACTTAGCTTAACTTAACTTTCCTACATTTACTCAGGAAAAGTCGGATGAGCTGGCAGTGGTTGAAGAAGTATTCAAATAATTTGCTTAAGTAAATTTAGCAATACCACAATATAAAAAAAGTATGTTTCTTGGTCTGAGGTCCTGCATTCAAAATCCTACTTAAAGTACAGAAGTATGATCATCATTAGCTCCTTTCAGAGTGTTTTATTATTATGTAAACCATATTATAGGATTATGAAACATGTAAGCAGTATTTTAATGTTTTAGCATGTTAGTGTGGAGCTGATTGTAACTACTTTTTATACTACAGGGTACTTTAATCTCTGATAATATATCATATTTTACAAAATGGTTATGTTTTGTGTAAAAACATCTTAATCTGCAAAGTAACCAGTAACTACAGCTGTCAAATAAATGTAGCAGAGTAAAAAGTGCGATATTTTCCTTTCACATGTAGTGGAGTTGGAGGTGTAAAGTAATGTAAAATGAAAATACTAAAGTAGAGTTATTAATAGCTATGACATCGTAAAATAAGAATTTGCTGTGTGGGTTTTTTATGTAGTGAATTGAAACAAAGAGTCAGGCCGAGATATAGTGCTTAGAATTAGTTAAATGATGTTCCCTTTGTCACATTTTGAACATGTTGTTTATGTTGTGTAGACACACTGAACCCAGTTCAGGAGCTTCCACACCAGATCTGGACCCGTACAGCCCAGTGGACAGAAAGAAAGCTCTCAGAGGATGCACCTTCGTTCCTGACATACAGGAGATTCGTGTCAGGTCAGAACACACGCACACGCACACGCACACGCACACGCACACGCACACGCACACGCACACACACACACACACACACACACACACACACACACACACACACACACACACACACACACACATATACGATTGTGAGTCACCGTAGATAAAGATAACATTGTATTTGTAAATTGCCTTTTAATCTACTGTTTTCCTTTGGTAAACAAGTATCATTGTAGAAAGGTCGTGGTCAATTTGTATTCATTATATTCATTTTTGTCTTAACCTTATTATTTCTTTCATCATGTGCAGCCCCATTGTGTCAAAGAAAGGCTACCTGCACTTCCTGGAACCCCACACCAGCGGCTGGGTGAAGCGCTACGTGGTGGTGCGCAGGCCCTACGTCTACCTGTACCGCAGCGAGAGGGACAGCGTGGAGAGAGCTGTCATCAACCTGTCGTCTGCAAAGGTTGAGTATAGCGAAGACAAACAGACCTTACTGCGGGTACGTCCGGGCTTCAGCTCAATAGTCAAACTGATTTTTAGATAAATAAACAAACAGTAACCCCCGTGAGGCTGAATGAACTTAAGTAACCTCATGTCTCTCCAGACTCCCAACACGTTTGCTGTGTGTACTGAGCACCGCGGGATACTGCTGCAGGCCACCAATGACAAAGAGATGCACGACTGGCTGTACGCTTTTAACCCTCTGTTAGCCGGCACCATCAGGTGAGTGGTAGAGAAACGGTAAAGGGAAAATCCACCTAAATCATAAAAAAAAAAAGGTTTTATTAGCACCACAAATATTTATGTTGGTTTTACACATTTTAAATAAACTGCAGTACAACTTTCCTGTAGGTTGTATAGTTGGATTAAGTTTTCCTAAAGAGAACTGAGATGTAACTGTACATGTTTAGAAAGGTTTTATGTAATGTGGTACTAATTTCTGGGAAAATACAGATATTGTTAAATTGTCAATCAATTTAACATAACCCAGAGCAGCGGTTCCCAACCTGTTTGCAGTGTCTACCTGTGACACCTCAGCAAAGGTTATGGTTTTAGTGCGGACATGAGGTCTGAGCACTTTAACTAGAGAGTGGTTATTTTTAATCAGGTTGTTCCATTTGATGGCCTTTTAGAGGCCTGAAGAGGTGAACAGTTCCAGTACTTCACAAGAACCAAGGCAAAATCAGAAAGAAATGTAACAAAAGTATTTGGTGACCCCTGAAATTATTCTTCTACTTTCCTTGAGGCATATAAATATATGTAAGTATAGAAATATACGGTATTAAAATTACTTCCAGACAGTTTTACCAGTCATTACGATTTTAAGTTCTTTCAAGAAACATTCAACTGGAAATGAACGTTTAAGTAACTGCTTAACTCAAATAACTCGCAACATTGTGTCTATTTTTATTAGGGCCAAGTTATTTAGTTCTTTTTAGAAAACCTCCTAGGAAATTATTTATTAGCAAATTACAGGACCAGGAAAGTAAGCATACCCACAACTGCTTTCCATTTTTTTTTTTTTAGTCTTACTTACCCTTTCTTTGATCTCCTCTCTTCAGGTCAAAGCTCTCCCGGAGAAAGTCGGTCCAGTCGATTCCGTCGCCCCCATCTGCTCCGAGGATGTGAGAGGTGAACCTTGTGGAAAACAACAGACAAAACAATCTAAGCTCCGCTCACCATCCTGCTCTAATGAACATAGACCATATAAACAAACTTATACATAAAAGCGCTTAAATAACCTTCTATATGACGACCGCCCCGGTCCCAAACATCACTCCGATCGCTCATCCCTAAACCCAAACCTGTCCTTTTCTTTCGCCACCTCAAAACCCTGCATGGTGTGCTCCCTTCTGACCTGTAGAAGAGCCCGTTAATAAACTTGCCTCTGCTGGGCACTGGGACTAGTTTTGATTAGCTTTCAGGCCGAAATCTGTCATCTGTGAGGCTACCAGATCCCTGTAGAGAGTTAGTATGTGGTCAGTCCCTCCTTCACAAATAATAACTGAAAATAAGTCCCAGTTTTAAATCAGCCATTCATGTATTTTTAATTAACGCCATTGGGTGAGTGGGAAACAAACATAAAAGTGGATTGTTTTTGTAGACGTGTGTTAAGTGCAGGGATGATCGCTCATTCATGCACCCATCACACACTGTACATTACCTCAGTTGGGATCGGCTTGGTGCTCTACAGCACAGAGTATTTGCGTCACCGCAGAGGTTTCAGATAGCAAACAGATCAGTCATTTTAACATTGAAGTAGCATGATTTATAGGACAAAAGGGTACGTTGTTGTTCCTGTGTCGTTTTTTTTTTTTTTCAAACTGATTCCATGAAAACTGAGTTTGTTGGCTAGATTAAGGCAAAATAATCCATTATCAGGAGAGATAACTCATGTCCTTGCCTTGTTCTCATTATGTGCTTCTTTCCCATGTGCGTGGAATCATAAAGGATAATGTTATTTATTGTTGCTATTGTAGGTTTTTCTGCACTGTTATTTATTTGTGACAGGACCACTGACCAGTTTTGTTGCATGGCACTTTATTGTCTCTATTGAGTTAATGTATTGTACCATTTACTCATTTGTTTTAACCAAAGCATTATGTCTTGTTTTACTTGTTTCAAACCATTGTTCACTGTGCTGCTGTGTTAGCAGACATTTAAGATGTTGAAGGAATAGTTTGACGTTTTGGGAAATACACTTATTTGCTTTCTTGCCGAGAGTTAGATGAGAAGACTGATACCACTCTGTAGTTGGTAAATATGAAGCTACGGTCAGCAGCCGGTTAGCTTAGCTTAGCATAAGGAATGGAAGCAGGGATAGACAGCTAGCCTGTTCAAAAGTAACAAAATCTGCCCACCAGCACCACTAAAACTCAGTAATAACACGTTTTATATCTTGTTTAATCGGTACACAAACTGAAGTGTAAAAATGACATGTTGAGATTTTTTTACGATGTGCCTGGCTATTTCTTTGCCACTTCCAGGACAAATGAAGATATAAATGATATATAATGTGTACATTTGTGAGCTTTAAAGGTGTTGGTTAGCTGAATTATTATTATTTTTTGCCTTCAAATAGAGCCAGGATAACTGTTTCCCCTACGCTAAGCTAATTATCTTCTCAGTACAAACTCGACTGTACCATCCTCACGAGGACGCAGTCCCCATACTGAGGTGTAGTACTGAGTTTCCCTCCATCAGGTAACATGATTATATGCATAATCTCTCTGAGTGTTACTTTTGGGGAAATAAGCATATTACCCAACTCGTTGAACTATTTCTTTAAACTAATCAATTAATTAAATACCTAAATTAACCTAAGATGTTTTGCTTGATAAATACACCGGGAGGACAACTGTTATGTGGGTAGTTTAAATTAAATCAAATAAGCACTTATTCTGTCTGCTACAGTAAATAAGTGTCCTATTTAAGTCTCCTTTAGTAGCTAAATGGAAAGTTGTAATTGACCATGGACCTGTAATCTGTTGAAAGCAATTTCTTTGAGCGTGCAAGAGCGTTGTCCAAGCACCAGATAGTGCCTCCCTTTCTTTACCTCTCTTTCTTCTCTCCCTTCTTCATCGTTGTCTTTGACATCAACACTGAAGTCAGTTACATGTGTCCAAGATTAAGCTTTTATGTAGAGTATAAGTAGATGCTGTGAATCTTTTTATTTTTATTTTGATGACCTATGTCAATGTTTTGGAGAGTGAATGTTATGATTGATGCTGTATAGTAGCTGCAACAGTATACAGCATATATCTCATTTTCATTGGCTGTAAATGTTGCATTTAAAAGCAATCCCCCTCTTAGCTTTTGTACTGCAGCTGCTAGATATTTGACAGCTTGATGCTCGTGTCAGAAACCAGTCCAGTATGATTAGCTCGGTGTTGTTATGACTTGTATGTCCAGGGATGGTTTCTAGTCGCTTTCTACCTGCTGTCTGTTACTTTGCATTATACCAAGATGACCCCACATTTGGTTTGAGATCAATATCAGTAGAAGGGAAAAGCTAACCAAAATACTTTGCTAGAAAGAATGTTTAAGGTGGACATTATTTTAATTGTGTTTTTCATTTAAAGGGATATTATCCACATCTGTTTTCACCTTCTTCTTTTGTAAATCTCTATCAAAGACGTGGTCAGCAAACCATTTTGTCTTTCCCATTTTCTTCTTATTTCTCATCTGACTAGTTATGATCAGCTTTTTGTTAATATAATCAGATAACAGACATTATTCAGGACTCTGTAAGCCACAGGCCAACCAACCTGTTGAGCAATGCAGCCTTACACTTAAAAAATATGACTAATAAAAGGTTATATTTCACATTTAACTTTAGATCAGTTGCTACTTGGGGCTTTTTTTGGGTCATTTTGGTATAATAAACTTGGTTTGTTTTGTAAAATGCCCATAGATATATATATACACTGTATGTTGTCTGTTGGAACAGAAGACAAATGGAAAGTTTTATTTATAACATTTAGAAGGATGGATTATGTTCTTATAGTATATTGCACTCATGCACAAGGCATCTTTATTTAATATGATTTTGTATGATGATGTTTTAAGAATGTATGGAAAATACTGGTTTGTGTTTTAAAAAAAATATTACAACCCTGTCCTGACCGGAGAAGGTTAGATCTTGAAACTGTGCCATGTTTGCTTCAGCAATTAAACCACCAACAACACTGCACTAAATTGCATTTCTTTTAATTTGTTTTTGTGTACAACTGGCAGATGACTTGCAATGCTTCCAACCCTAATAGTTCAAGGGTATCATGTTTATAAAAACACTTTGTGAGACAGTTTTAGCGCACTGGCCAATGTTGAAAGGTAAATGAGTTGATTATTTTATATTTGGCTGCTTTTTAACTGTCATAGCTCTGGATCAAAGCATGCAGGTCCGCTTATATTCTGCTCTCTGTCCCTCTCTCCTGCCTTACTGCTTGCTAATGAAAACAGCTTTCCCCCCCTGAAGTGCTGCTTGTAAAGTATTGTCATTCATGATCCCTGTAATGACTAACTGGAAACCTTCCTCTTGGCTCTGTCTTGTATATAAATGGAGATTTTCTGTGTTGGGTCTCATCACACAGACAATATTAACTCTCTCTTCCTCTGTATACCATGATGATGAATAGGAATAACTGGCCTGCTGCTTCGTCAAGTCGCACCCCAGAGTAAAGAGTGCAGATCAGGGAACAGTTTTGCACATTTCAGCTCAATGTGTGTGAGGTGGCCATCATGGACCGAGGAGATGGACCCAGGTCTGCCACTCTTGCTCTGAGCTGCTTGGCAGAAGCAGAAACGGGTATCAGCCTGTGATGAAATCCGAATCGCAGTGCTCACGTTTATCTTTTGAGTGTTCTGGAGTTCTTTCTCATGTCTGTGGACACGTAACAAACGTCAAGAAAAAAAATATGGCAAATAAATGAGTGTTAAACTGATGCAACATCTAAGTGTGATGTGTTTGATTGTTCCCTTTCTCAATATTTGTGTTCACATTTATCATTACACAATATGTCTCACAGGAAACCTCATATTATTGTATGGACAAGTAGATGTTTGCATTTTTGTGCTAATTACCAGTCTGCAGCACATATTTAATCATCTTATAGGACTACTGTTTGATTATATTGTCCCAATGACCCACTTAATAGACAACTACAAGAAAAAAGCTATAATATAGAAATATAATACAGGCTCAGTGTGTCGGTCATATTCCTCAAAGATTAATGATAAAAATACAAACTGTATTACTATTCTATTTTCCACAGAAAGTTTAAACTGTCTGATTTCATTTTCATATTAATTTGACTGTGCAATATGAACAAATGGGCTGGCTTCTTCCATGACAAAATTCAGGTATTGAGTTCTTAAATCCAGTCTTGATCCTGTATTCATTCCTCCCTTTCAATGAGAAAACACAATTATTCATAAGCCACTGGTAGATTAACATGCTATTAAATATAATATGTTTTTTACTCAAAACCCTGCAGTATGTATATTCATTTTGAATCTTAAAAAAATAGGTTGACCTTTTGGGAAATATCATTATTCACTTTGTTGCTGAGAGTTAGATAAGGAGATGATACCACACACTCCTATCTGTCCATTTAATATAGAGCTACAGCCAGAAGCTGGCTAGCTTAGCATTAAGGCTGGAAACAAGGGCAGCTAGCCTGGCTCTGTCCGAATATAACAAAATCTACCTACCAGCACATCTAAAGCTCATTAATCAACATGTAACATCTTGTTTGTTTAATCTGTGTAAAAACTGGAGTGTAAAAATGACTTCTTTTTTTTTACAGGGGGTTATGTGCTTGATTAACCAGCGGCCAAGTATCGCTCAAAGCTGAGTATTTTTACGTCTTAAAACATGTCTTGAAGGTATCTCACATTTTGATTCTGTTCTCACTTTTGTGAAATACCCAAAGCATAACTAGAACAGCCTCTAGTCACTTAAAATATGAATATGAATAATGTAAGTATTTTTATCACAGAGGCGCAGGCAGAACATCCTGGTCATGTATTTATCCTGAGTTGTTGTGACTACTTCTGTGCAGCACATTATGTTTCCTTGGTTGACACGTGATAATCTCTAATGTAAATGAAGTTGTTCTTGTTTTGCCCAATCTCATCAGGTTCAACATGTAAAGAGAGAGAAAAAAAACACCCTCAACAGGACAGTGGTTTTGCTGACAGAGCAGCCCAATACATGGATAATATAACATAATGCTCCTCTCATTTCTGTTGCATAATAGTTTGTACTTTCTCTCAGGGCTCAGAGTGAACGCCTGTGTGAGACTGTTCTTCTGCGTTTGTACAGCCTTCCATTATTGATTATGTACTCACCATGTACTCAGCTGCAGCAGGGCCAGTCAGACTAATCCCCTTAATAACAGAGGCAGAAATACTCGACTTGACACAAAGGCCCTGGGCTGAGCAAGGGGCATCCGCCTCCCGTCAGGCACTGAGGTTACAGCACCCTGTTGAGGAACAAAACGTTTTGGTAAGATATCTCTAGGTCTTTTCTATGCAATGAATGTTGAATATTTAATCTCCTGTGTGTCTGTTTCCATATATCTGTCTGCCTGCCCTCACTATGTTTGTACTGTAGGTGTACAGCTATGCAGCAAGTAAACACACTACCAATAAAGGTTGAAGTCGACAGGAGTTGACCTATTAAGTTTTCACTGGAAGCAATTGTGAAAAGAGTATTAAAGAACAAATGCAATAATAGTGGTTACAAATCAACAAAGAACACAATATCATAAAAAAATAGTTAATCCAAACATTTTAAAAATAAATGAATACAGTAACAAAGAATCTGGTTTCACTATGAAGAAGCAAAGAGAAGTATTGCCAGGGAAAGATTTAGATTAAGTCTAAGCAAGAACTACAGTAGCCTACAGTAATTAATCCAGCAAACATAGTATAGCCTACTGTAGTCCACAACATTAGTAAAAATAGTAAAGTACAGTAAAAGCCGAACAGTAAATTAACATTTAGCATGATAGTTGTAGCCTATTAGCTACACATACATTATGCCTCAGTTAGCTAGGCTAGTACGACGGCTAGCTTCATTAGCAGTCAATTGGTAGCAAGAGAAAACAAATATACAATCAAAAACAGCAAGAATAAGTACTAAAAGACGATGCTCCAACAAGAAGTAGATAAAAGATGTGTGTCAATATTTGGCCATGGATCTGATAAAATGTTGGATGTAACAATGTTAGCATATTAACTGCCACACCATAAAACATTAAGTGGAGAAGAAGGGTCATTTTATTTCTATGTCAATAGCTATAACAATAGAATGTTCAACTGAACTGAAAGCAACTGGTGGTGGCAGAATAATTAAAATACAAAACTCTATCTTGCTCCCATCTGTGTGCCAGAAGTCAGTAACTCGTGCTTACAGGAAGCAGTGGTCAAGCAGCTGTGGATGTAGTGTTGACTGTCATCTTGTGTCATAAGTGTGAACGCACTAGCACACACACATCTGAGGAGGTGTTCAAGCACAAGCACACACCCCTGGCCCACCAGCTTACAGTATGTTGTCTCCTACATACATTCACAGAGCTATTGTTCTATACTTCCAGTTGCAGGTCACCCTATCCCACTTCTTTAATTATGCACATGCACGAAGAAGGCCCCCGTCTGAGGTTTGGGTCCAGGTGATGCTGCTCCTTGCTCTGACTGTTTATTGGCTGCTCCAGAGTAAAGAGACAACACCTACTGGATTTTCTCTCTTATTAGGCTATGTATCTTTTCCCACTATATATAAATTTCCTATAATGTTTTGATACCTATAGCATTCATCCACTGTCACGTTGTTGGTAATTCCACAGTTTCCGGACCATATTGTAAGTATGCATGCACATTTATATTTATTTATATATAATATACCAATAATATAATATATATTGAATGAAAAAATGGATAAATTGCTAATGACAAAAAAGATTTTGAATTAGTGTTGAGCTATTTGCAGAGTGAAACTCTTTTTCCTTTCTTTCTTTTAATATAAACGCACGTAATTATGTTATTTGTTTTTGGACAGGTGGCATTGTTTAACCAGCAAAGCCTAAATAAAATCTCGTTTTCAAGAGTTTCCTGGCTAAGATAGGCAGCAATAACAATGACCAAATTACACAATGTTTTAGTTTCAAGTATATTGCAAGCCATTGACAGTAACAGGTGGAATGAAAGCATTAGATGGGTAAATGCACAAAAATACAATGCATTTAGCATTTAAAAACATCAAATATGTAGAAAGATTTTCCCAGTCACAGGTGGAATAAACATATTAGATAACACGTGTACTTAACATGAAATCATTCAATAGTATATCAATGTGTGTTGAGCATAACATGTTTACAAAGTTAAAAAGACATCTGACTTCTGACATTGCAGTATGCATGTGATTGGGAAAAATACTTTAATTGTCCGTGTAGTCTTTAGGCTAATGAATTTCGTTAAGCTTTTGAAAAATCCGGTGAATCAGAAAGGTTGCCTGAAGCAGGATATCATGTCTCTCCAAACTCTAACACACTTGCTCCTGCACTCTGTGTGGGCTACGCCACCATCACTGCCTGGGGTCTTGTTTCACCACTTCTTGTTTTTGTTCCAAGTAGTACGAGCTGTGGCCTGTGTTTCCTTAAATTGAACATGTGTGGCATCAAGGGGGTCTCGGTCTCTTAGTAGATTACTTTGAAATTGTTTATACCCACTGCTGTGTGTTGCTCTGTGTCGCATCTCTGTCCAGGTGGGTCCCTCCTTTACTCACTTTATCTGGTTGTTGTCACTGTGTATTGTTGTTAATCTTTGTTGTCTTTTTCAGAAAGAGGAGCTTCTGTTGCTTTGAAAGTCCGGACTGTGAATGAACAGAGCCAACATGGAAAACAGCAAGGTGACCAAACATCAGTGCAGTGACTGAAATAACAGTAGGCTGCCGCTGAACATCAAAAAAGGAAATGCTTATTAAAAAAAAGACTTCCAGTAAATATCAGCACAAATAAATATAGGATGGTTTAGTATTCTCATTCATTAGTGAGCTTACTATACTGTAAACAAGGAGGACCCACTACTGGATCTTTTAAGAGCAGTTGTTATAGGAATTATAGAAAACAAAAAAGCTTAGGCCTGTTGTTTTCACAAAACATCAACGTATAAATAATAGTACTATTTAGGGTAAATGGGAAAATCATGTTGAACTGTCCCTTTAAGCATGGCTTACCCGTACTGTGTGTGTGTGTGTGTGTGTGTGTGTGTGTGTGTGTGTGTGTGTGTGTGTGTGTGTGTGTGTCCAGCAGCCAGTGAAGGAGGTGCTCCCCCTGCCTCGCCACCCTTCTCAACTTCCTGTGACCTCTTCCTCTCTGAACCCTGCTGCCACTTCAAAGAAACACACCACAGGCTCCATGCAGAATGTACAGTTGGCCTCCTCAGGTGATTAACATTTAATTATTTCGCATTATGTACAACTGAAAGTGAGCCAACCCTAACTGTGGTGGAATTTCCAGCTTACGAACTCATGCTATGTAAGCTGAGACAGTGGTATCCAGGTCTCACTTAATAACCTCATAACCTTTCCAGGCAGAGTAGTACTTCAACTCTGCATCTCCATCAGTGACAGGAGACCTCATCCTGCCAAGGTCATAGAGGAAGGACACACATAACATATTCTGTCAGGGCTGAGGAATTTGGGTTAAGCATCTGTGTTTACGGCGCATCGTGGTTAAACTGTACTGCCTGCCTAAATTCTCTCCTCCATTAAGATTCCATGAAATGCTTCTGTGTAATTCATCCAAGTCTCCAGAACCCTTTTTCACGTAAATGAGTTGTGTTGCTCTTGAGTTTTTCCTTAACACTATATTTTACACAAAACTGGTACTTTTTGTCCAAAAAAAAAAAAAAGAAACATTGATTCATTTTAAAACTGAATTGTTGACATTTGGCCATTGTTATGTTCACAGTGGTAACATCGTTCAGCCACCTGAAGCCTCCAGAGAGGGATCTCACCCTGATGTCCCACATGAAGTCTATTAAGTCTCTGAGGCACGCTGGCTTCACTGCAGTCTTCACAGGACAAACTGTGAGCCAGCTGGCACAATCTTTAAACATAAACTCTGTATAAAGCGCAAAAGAATGACATAAAAGGTGGCTGATGTTGCCTTCACGATAAATACGGAATAATTAAGAAGGTGTCATACTAAATCTACAAGTACTGGGTAGAAAATTAGATGTTGAGGTGTAAAGGAGCTTCTACTGCAACAAAATGCATCGTAATATGGATCTTCACGTTTTAAAGGCCCTGCGGTGTAACTAACGCTAACCCTGTGAGTTGGTTGAAAACTCTATAATGTTTCCAGGTGTCTTATTTTAAAATGATAACCCAGTAAAAGCTTCTTAAATATGCACTTGATGGCTACATACATGACACCACCCCCTTGCACATGTAGATAAAGCATAAACATAAAGAGCATCAGAATATAGATATGGAAGTGTATAGTGGACTTAATTAAATGTATAATGTAAATTTGAAAATGTAATTTTCATTTTCACATACTTAAATGGGCATTCTATGACTATGTTAAAATGATGATGCCATTTTATAACAATTTCAAAGTTGAAATGAAAACTCCATTTGACATTTCATTTTCAAAGACATGCTCTAAACTGGACAATATTCAAATGTAAATGCAATATATACGATGCAGCCTAATTTTCCATTTATGCAAGCAATATAGACTTGTGTGAAGTGTTTATGACATTGTATGTATGTAATATGTATGTATTATGTTATATGTATGTCAGCTTCTGCACTGACACTCTGACTGTCTTACATGGTTGAACGCTGACAGAAGCTTGACTGTGAGGATCTGTTGGAGGAGGTACCAGTCGTCGATGTGATCCTGGCTGACGTCGACTCCCTGGTGCCCACTCACGATGAAGCCGGCAGCCCTATAGCAGAGTGGAAACGACAGGTGATGGTGCAGCAGCTGCAGCTCAGGCTGCAGGATGAGGAGGAACAGAGGAGACAGGTACACATGTGTACTTTTATTCATTTGCATTAGCACAAATATGTGTACACAATCATATTTGACAGGATCAGAAAAGGGTAGGTAACTGGTTAAGTTAGTGGTTCCCAAACTAGTGGATGGACCCACCAGGGGGAGAATAGAGCCTTTTAAGGAGAACACACATAACCAAGGGGAAAAAGTGGATAGCATATAGGAGTTAGGAGTTAGGCTAGTAGCCCTAATTTTTATTAACAGGAATATTCCGAATACAAATGCTCTGATGCTACCAAGACTATCAAGACTCGGGTAAGCAAGATTTGGCACGTAGCACAATATCAAGTAAAGTACAAGATACACACACTTTCCACAAAGAAAAAAAACAATCAAATCAAACTCAGTACACTCTAACCCAAAGTATGAAGAAGCCACAAGACACAAGAGACACCTAGAGCACAACAAAACCTAAAGAGAAATATGCATAAGAAAAGAAATGTGGTTCGTGAAGTTCTGTTTCCACGTTTTGTTACTATGTTTTCCATTATTGGTAATAATGAATAGTAAATCAAACCTGGTTAATGCCAGTCTAGACTTGTGAATACTTATTAGTAATCTTTAGAGGTGCTGGTAGGCAGATTTAGTTACCTTTGAACAAAGCCAGGCTAGCTGTTTCCCCATATTTACAGTTTTTGTGCAAAGCTAAGCTAAGATATGCTTAGTAGTTTTGAGTTTGACATCTAACTTTTGGCAAAAAAAATAAAAATAAAGAAATAATTTAAAATGTTAAATTATTCTTTTGACAAAATGATCTTTTAGGATTGTTTGCTAAAATCTCTTCGTCCCTCTAACAGGACATAAGTAATGGCTACACATCAGTGGATGCTGGCTGGAAGTTCTCCCAAGCCTACAACACAGTCTTGGGGCCCTTTGGTGAGCTTTTAACAGAGGATGACCTGGTGTACCTGCAGCAGCAGATCGAGACTGTTTCCCTGCAGAAGCGCTGCCAGGCCTATGAGCTGGAGCTGACCAGGCTGACCCAGGAGCTGAAGGCAATTTTACCTGATCCAATCGTAAACATCTCCCTTAACAAAGAGGTCCTGCAAAAGATGGACGCAGAGGGGAAAATGTACCTGACATTGCCAGCATGGTGCAGTCGTGTTTCAGAGATTGTTAAGAGCATGTCACTGCTGGTGGCTAATCTGACACAAACCACAGAAGAAGGGGGTGAGAGGGGAATAGTGGAAGGCATGATGGAGGAGATGAAGGTAAGAGATAGTTTAGGAATTGATTTAGGCCAGGGATTGGTGAAACAGGGCCAAGTGACGGTGTCAGCAGATGGTGAGACCTCTAGTGTGTGTAGGATTCCTCATATAGGGATGGCGTCGGCTTTTAGCCATCGTCTGGAGACCAACAGCTACGGCAGAGCCGGGAGGGAGAGGGTGAAGAGGGAGATCCAACAGTCTGGGGTGTCAGTCAGAAACCTCAGATCCAACTTTGAAGGTCAGATTGGTAGTATTTATCCCTTTGCTGGGGTTGTGAAAGAAGGCCAGGGTTTTAACAGCCAGGTAGGGTTTGGAGCTTCAGGAGTAAACAACCAGAAGGCCAACACAGGCCTCAGCTCCGAGGTGAGTCACTGTGATCTTCCTAAAAAACGTATACCTGTGATGGAGACTACTAGCTTAAGGAAAGAGCGTATCGTGGTGCTGTTCCTGAGCCACTGGAAGAAATCTGCATATGCTATTTCAGTGAGAGCAGAGAGGCAGGGACAGGGACAGGAAGCACTGTCAGAGGGAGTGACAGGAGCGTCGCCCCAACAGAAAATCACCTCCATGTTTCAATTCTGCCAACAACGAGGTGTAGTGGCCAAGATGCTAAACTCCTGGAGGAATAAACTAGAGCTCAAAGATGCACAAAAGTCCTGCTTGTCCTCCTCCAACTCCTCATTAAATCCACCACCTGGAGTAACCTTCTCCCCAGAGCAATTCCTACCAGATGTGGATGGTGTTGCAGTGACCCATGACAGCTTGACCCTTGACCTCTTCATGCTGGGATACTTCCACATCTTAGAGCAAGAACTGTCACCTGAGGAGAGAAAAATGAGGCATCTACTCTGCTTCGAAGTCTTTGACCACGTTGGCATTTTCTCCTGGGAGATGGTGAGGGACTTCCACAAGGCTGTTCTCCAGGAAATCCAGGCTGGGAGTCGACAGTGGAGCGACGGCTTCGAGGACATCAAAATTCGCTTCTTTGGGGACTCGAGACCATGCCGCTGTCCATCACCAGCATCATCTTTATTGTTGTCAGATTCCAGACTCGTACCCAAAGTTATAGTTCAATCTGCTACTCCAGCCGAGTGTTGCAGAGACACAGACTTCACTTGTTTCAACAAAGAAGACATTTGTGAATATATCGACCGCAGCTTTGCTTTCTGGAAGGAGAAGGAGGCAGAGCTGTTTGATTTTAAACATTAGTATTAAGGTCAAATTTGAAATGTTTGCACACATGATGACATGTCGGTGTGTTTATTTTTGTTTAACTGACTGGGGCTGAATAAAATTCTGTTGAGAAGACATGATTCCTATTATTGTTTAGCCCTCTATCGCCACTTTAAGGGCACTCCAATCATTTTACTTGTCAAGGTCAATTTGCATATTATATCTAATATCTACATATAACACCATTTTCGGCCCTATAGTTCCCATAGAAAGGTGACGACTTGAATAAGGTGAGGTCGCGCAGGCGCACAGGCTCCCTAAATTGACAGGAGGATGCTGAGCTGCATTCCCATCATTCTGTGAGGAGAGGAGGATCCCCCTGCGCACCCACAACGGAGGAGACACCGAGCGATAAGAACATATAAAAATAATCCAAGTTGAGCTCTTTATCTGCCACCATGTCAGCTGGAGGAGATTTGGGGAACCCCCTGAGGAAATTTAAACTCGTATTTTTGGGAGAGCAGAGCGGTGAGTCAGGAGGTTTGATGTTATCCTCCCCTAATGCTAAACATGCGTATGTGTAGAAGGCCATGTATGTAATCTATGTTGATTTTGAAAGTTTTAGCTGAATCTAGAGGATGTGGCTGGCTGGCTTTGGGTAATTTGACGCCCATGTACCTTGTGGCACAATCGGTAACTGTAGAAAATCTGATTAACCGAGGAAGAAAAAAAAAAACCCGCATGCATACAAATGTCACCCTTGAATTTAATGTAACTATCTTGATCACTCAAAAATAACAGCTAATTGTACTGAATACACTTGAGTATTGTTTAGTTGTCGCAAACGGTCATAATTCGCATCATAGTAGGCGATATGAATTCGGATGTTTTGATGTGCTGCAGTGACCGACAAATATGCTCACCCTGTTTTCACATAACCGGTTTATTTCCCTCACATTTCTACCTGGACAATCCTTGTATTCCATTAAATGTCAGTGTGTAGGCCTACTATTTTTCTCCACCTCTCGTGTTTTTTTCCATTTAGAAGGGTAATAAACAGTCCCCCATGTGTCAGTTCGGGACACACCCTAGGCTGCGATGTCTGTAGCATCTCTAAACCTCGCAGTCTCCGATTCGGTCCCATACATGATCAAATAAAAACGGGCTTGACAGCGCCACAACATTATACTATTTATTCAATAAGCCATCTATTCAGGGTGGGGATGATTGTGTGTGTGATTTGATGTGATGGCACAAATTCGGGAGGTGCTGATCGATAATGGTTTAGCGCTGTAAAGCTGCCTGAAGACGTGTTCAGACATCAGACATCCAGAGTGGCAGCAGAGGAGCACAAATCCCATAAAATACAGCAGCAGAATACACACAATTAGGCCTAATATGGCAACTGTTTGACTGGTGTTTGTGTCTTACATTGTGATGCTCCAGTGTGTGTGTGTGTGTGTGTGTGTGTGTGTGTGTGTGTGTGTGTGTGCGCGCGCGCGCGTGCGTGTGCCCTGCATATATGAGGAGGCTGTGTGTCGACTACAAGCCTTCCTGTGTGTTTGTGTGGCCTGGACTGCAATGTTGCTGTCCATGGTGCTGAATCGCGGCCTAGTGTGGCCACTGCCCCTCGCTGGCTTTAAAACTACTGCTGTCTGCATAGAGAGACTCTGCATGAGAGCCTGGGGCCTGCTGGAAAACTCCAGTCCTTACTCATGTGTAGATGTGATGTAAAATGGTGCTAAAGATGGTGCTGGGTGGGATGTAAATAAGAATAAAGTAAAGTAAATAAGTTCACTAGGTTCACCTTGATCCTCTGAGAAGTCACCAACCAGCTTATGAATGCTGCTGAATATGTGTTTTCTGTCTCTCTACCTAAGGATGGCCTTGTGCATTTTTAGTGATGCTCTGTTATCCTAATTATTCTTTAACAGCATCAATATATGCTATATACATTTATATTTACAGGGACGTAAGTATGTATAGCATGAACCAATGCCACATACCACAGCATGTAAAGCCTAATCTGGTTTGCAATGCAGCGCAAACACAAACAATCATACAATAATTATAATAATACACCTAATTTGATAATCGATAAATCGTTCAAATCATTAAAACTGTCAAATATTCTGAGGGTGCAGCTTTTCTCTTTTTTGTATCACTGTAAACGTTTCACTGTTGATCAGACAAAACAAGACTATGAAGCCATCACCTTGGACCACTTTTAACATTTCTCACAATATATTTGACACATCGTAGACTAAATGATTAATCGACTAATCACAAAACTGATTGATAGATTATTTCAAAATGAACATAATTTAGTTGAGTTAGTTAAATCAGTTAGTTAGTCCCGTTATCAACATTGTTTATTGTCATACATTTCTTTCACATTGGTTTGATAGTGAGGAACATTTACACATGTCAGATACGGATGTTGATATGTTTCTATATCTTTTAAATTCATTGTCTACATGTCCGATCTTTCCCTTTAGAACAGAAAATGTAGAATAATAATTTTGGTTATTTACTTTACAATGAAGTATATTTTGTTGTCTCGAAAGGAAAAATCAGATGTGACCATTACAGAAATGAAGCAGAGTTGTGGTACATTTTTGCTTAGGATTTTTTGAGCACAGTTGTTTGCTGAATTATTATTATTATGTATTCTTGGCTGTCATTTCCAGTCATTTTGTCACACTAAGGATCACAATGGAAACCCATTTTAATCATATCATTATGTTGAATTTATTCAGGAAATTGTGTATTCATGCGTTTAGGATATTATTTATGATCTGAACTAACACCTAACTAAAAACCCTGCACTGTTTTCTCTTCTAGTCGGGAAAACATCTCTCATCACTAGATTCATGTACGACAGTTTCGACAACACGTATCAGGTGAGACTTGGACGTGATCCAGAACAAAAAAGATCGATAAACAAATACATAAATATATATCATAGAAGAATTGAATGCATGGTATGATGACTATGGTCAATAACTTTGATGTTTTCCTGGTATAACTCTATTACCCCTTATCTTTTGGTCAAAGTCTTATTTTATGAACAATTTCTCTACCAGTCGTCCTCTGATGTTAGATTTGAATAAATGGAATAATGGGACTAATCACACTGTAGGTCTACAATATATTAAGCCTTCTATGGTATAATAGTGACTAAACTGAATACTGTTAACAATGAGCTTGTTGGCCAAAAATGCCTGATTGATATACAAATGACAAATGTATATATAAAATCAGAAAAAGAAAAATGTTTGAATGTTATCACTGCAATTATGAAAAGAAAATGTTAGTATAGCAACATTAGGCTCTTAAAAAGAGAATACAGATTAGTCTGTCCCTGGCCTTTCTTAGAAGTTAGGTACAAGTCTGAATGATTGAGCCCCAATATTAATTAAATTTGTTTTTCAGTCTGATTCAACGTTGGTGCTTATTGGCTGTTTGTTTTCTCCAATTTAACAGCTTTTTGTGTTTTCCTTTATTTAAACAATGGTCAGTCAGTCAACAGATGCTTCATGGAAACATTTGGGTAAGACTGATGATTCCCCTCTCTTTTGTTCTTTCTCTACCGCAGGCAACCATTGGAATAGACTTTCTATCAAAGACAATGTACCTGGAAGACCGAACAGTAGGATGCATTGTTTGTCTTTTAAAATTCACATGTAGTAACACATAGTAACACTTAGTAGTAAAGATGTATGTATTTGTATTTGTGTCGTTTTAGCCAGTCAGCGTCCTGAGTAAAAAAAAATGTTCACTCTGATTTCACTAATCTTTGATTTGCTTAATTACATCTCTCTTCACAGACTAACACGATTATCCTAAGTTAATTTCTGCTAGTAATAGCTTTGGCTTTTCTAGCTTTAAGAAGTCAAATCCTTTCCCATGGATAATCTACTTTAGCTAGTATTAATACTGTTTCTTTGTCAGATTATTATGCTCTGTCAGCCTGCACACAAGCTGATATTGGCTTATCCCTTTAGATGTGTACTTACTAGCCCTAACATCTGTATAGTCTGTGTGTAGTATGATAGTTAATGTGGAAACAGCTGCTGAAGGTGTGTGTGTGTGCTTGTGTTTCTGTGTGCGTAAATGCAGGTAAGGCTGCAGCTGTGGGATACTGCTGGACAGGAGCGCTTCAGGAGTCTTATCCCCAGCTACATTCGAGACTCCACAGTGGCTGTGGTCGTCTATGACATTACAAGTGAGCAGCAACCTGCTAATTTACCTATGAGCATGTATGCATTGTATTGAGCTGTCTTTCTGTATGAAATACATAAAAAAACACAGTAAAGAAGCACTATTTGTACATGGGATGTTAACACTGTTAACATAAAAACGATTAAAAAAAATTTAAAATAAGAGTGTGGTCTCCACAGATGTGAACTCATTCCAGCAGACCTGCAAATGGATTGATGATGTCAGGACAGAGAGAGGAAGTGATGTAATTATCATGCTAGTCGGCAACAAAACGGATCTGGAAGAGAAGAGGTGAGTATGCCACATACAAAAATTTTGCTTCATGTAGTCTTTGGCATGAAGATATTTTGTGAACTGAGCAGAAAGCGTGTCGTTAAAAGCAACATGTTAGTACTGAATAAGTGATCCTTCAACTCTGTGATGAGTCTGGCCTGATTATCCTGCAGGCAAATCATGATTGAAGAAGGAGAGCAAAGAGCCAAAGAGCTGAACGTCATGTTCATCGAGACCAGTGCCAAGACAGGCTGCAATGTCAAACAGGTGATCCCTGCCGTTTCACCATATTTCACAGCATTTTGGGCGTCAGCTGCTCCCAGCTTTTCTGTTGTTTCTGTGTCCTCCCAAGGTGATCGAGCCACCAACGTGAATAGATAGAATTTCTATGTAGAAATATGTGGAAAAGTGGTAACAATAATAATGGCTGTAGTCCATAAAGGACAAATGTAATATACATGTTTTCACATTTTAAACCCCATTTCTATCCTCTCTTGCATTCTCTCCCCCTATTTTCTCCTCCATTTTCATCTTGTTTTCATCTTGTCTGATCTATCTCTCCCTCCTCTCCTCTTATCTCTACCCTCCTCTTCTTTTCTCTTAGCTGTTTCGTCGGGTTGCAGCAGCCCTACCTGGCATGGAAAGCTTGGACGATGCAAATCCTGAAGGCAGTATCCTTTACAGCCTCTGTAACTCACTGTGCCGAGAGCCACACAGCCAAGAAATAGGCAGCTTATTTTTAATCTCTTAGTGGCTGTTGGCGCTAGTACAAACAGACCGCCCAGCCTACTGTCTACTGAGGAATCAGCTATAAACCTTTTTTGCTTAATAGAGAGGAAATGCACAGAGCCAGGGAAGGTAGTATGGATGCACAAGTATAGCACCACACAGTGGTTGTCTGGGAAGTGACGTGCACTGAGGATATGTGATCGAGGATGAGGGAGAGATACTTTAATCAATACATGTGAAATTAAACTTCTATATTCGATCCCTGTAATCTGTTTTACATATAAAGATAAATATACAACTAGCATTTGACTTTGGATTACAGCCCGGAAATTACAGTGTAACTATTTAGTACATACTGTATAGGGTATCAAATAAAATACTTACTAGGTATCTATACAAGACAAATATGTTAAAAGGAAAGAAGACCAGAGGTAAGGGAGTAAGAGGGTAAAAACATTGTGTTTAAGGTTGACTAGAAATAAATCACCCTGTTCTGCAAGTATTTCTTTTCAATTACTGAGTGTCTATTTAATCGTTATAGTAATTGGAGGCTAAGCTGTGGCTATGAAATAGTTGTATGAATGATTTTAAAATGATAATGTAATGTAGTTTTGGGATGAAATGTAAGCTCCATTTGACAATCAACAAAAGGTTTTCCTAAGTAAAAGTGCCCAGTAAGTATTTCATTGGTACCCTGTATGCCCAAAATAATTACACCGTAACTTGCTGGCTGTAATTTCAAGCATTGCCCATTTGACTGTGACATGTCAGGTCATAACTTTTTACTTTTTCTCATTAACCATCTGACTTTTCTTTAACTGGATGATTCACAGTGATCGACATTAAGCTGGACAAACCGGCAGAGCCTACTGTCCCCGAGGGCGGGTGCTCATGTTAATGCAGAGCTGAAATCGGACAGCTCCCTTCACACCATAGGCTTGTTGTGTTGCTTACTACTGGTTAGCTTCCAGTTGACTTCTCTAATTGGATATAGGATGCGGGCCTTGTATCTGATTGGACAAATCAAATGTTATCTTTCAGTCTTGTTCAGTTGTAAAATATTGTATACTTTGTCAATATGTAAGTGACTGGAGGAGAAAAGGGAAAAAAACAACAACAACCAAATGTTGAAATGAAAACGAACAAAAAACAGTTTTGGAAAAATGAAACAGGAGAAAAAACGGGACAACCAACGGAATTCTTTTCGCTGTTATGTTTTGTATTTTTTATATATAAAAAGGGAAAGCACCAAAAATGATGCCTAAACATAGAGGGAGAAATAATCGGGGGTCGGCCGTTTTTTCTAGATGGCCGAACACGTTTGAATGTCTGCAGCACGCATGCACGTTGATCTGATCTTTGACCTTTGACCTTTGGCCTGCCCTCCAGGGTCTCCGCACTCTCGAAGGAGGTTGACTATCTTAGAATGTTTTATAGCATCTCTCTATAGCATATCATGACAAAATGTATCTCATTTGATATTCCCACAAGAGTCAACTTCCAGTAGGTTCACCTAACAGTAGCTGTGACAATGTGACACTCTATCTCTCTATAGGTTTAACTTTTATAAAACAAACTGTACTGTGGTTTAAAAAAAAGAAGTAATAAAAAGACAACTTACTATCACAACTCACCCTAACCCTTCAACCACTCCTCTCCTTCTCCTCCTTTCCTCAAACCCTCTCTCCGTCTCCTTCCCCATCCCTTCATCCCGGTAATACACATATAACAATCCACTGTAATGCACTGCACTGTATATAATAATGTAATATGTATGTTGTGAACGTCCCTCTGTAGAAGTGGTCCTTGTTCACCAGTATGAATAATGTTATAATGTTTAATGATAAATAAATTACAGATTAAAGGGCTTCACTCTCCTAACCATCAACATTTACCTGGTAGCAAAATGGTCTACTCTATTTTTAATCTTGGGCTGTATTTTGTTGCAAAAGGTTCTTTGATTTGAGGGAGAGAACCCTGCGGTTCCTTATTGAACTTGATTTTATGCAGCGTTGCCAGATTTGACTGACAAAGATAGCCAATCAGAGACTACAAGCCACCCAATCGTCATAAAAGTACCCCAAATTTTCATTTGCATTTTGAAAAGGGTAGCATGAAGAAAAATAATGGACCCTATCTCCTTTGGTTTCCTGTTTTATCAGAATTAGGCAACCTCAAAACCACAGTTAAGTGTTTTATCACAGAGCTACGACCGAATAATAATTAGAAAAGGAAAATAGTTTTAACTTAGTTGTAGTAAACTAAAACTACATTTGGTCATTGCGTGTCGAGCTGAGCCTACTGTACTCAGTAATCACATCATCTGATGAGAAGAGGGTCCGGTTTACTGGAATAAGGCCTAACTTTACGTTGGTGGAAACCTCCCAAATGGTTCCAAAACAACAGCCCAAAACTATTTCTACCCACCCAAATAAATAAAAAGTACCTGCACTGGATTGGAAACTGCCCAATGTTGCAACATTGTTTTATTAGTCTTTTTATGTGTGTACTTTATTCAATGAGAAAAAAAGAGACACAGTAACCGCAACCGAGGCAAATGGGCTGAGAGCGTAGCAATCAACCATATTCACTGTGTCGATCAGTTAACTGTTTACAGCGTTCATTTCTTCCTGCCCAATGCACAGTCATAATTATTATACTAATCCTGAGCTCCCTGTGGTGAGTCAGTGTCTGCAAACCTGATAGTTAAGGGGAAGTTGAGGTGGAAAGAACCTTTTAAGAAGGAAACTGTCACTGTGACATTTTCAGGTCGCTTACACTCAGTCCTCCTAATGTAAGACGGCAGGTATTCCCCTGGATGGACAGCTCGTCATTCGATCCCTCTGAGGGTCAACAGGCGGACGCAGACAGTTGGTGGACACGTGAACTCCACAGAGACAAGAGGTTGAAGGGGGCCTTGGTTGGATTTACTCAAGAGTGAAACCTTCATGGTGGATTTTCTGAAAACCCCAGCCAGTCAAAATTAATGGCATCAGTGTTATACATACAGTGTTAACGTACAGTGTTATACATATGTATACAGATAGATTTGAAACAAGAAAAAAGAAACAGATTATGTTAAAAAAGCCAGTTTCACTAATTATTCAATAGATATCAGTATGAAACGATGCACATGTACAATATGTTCTTCCCCGAGAAGGACACACCTCTTCTATCCAAAGTACCTCTTGTATGATCTCAGGTCCTCTGAGGTCCGGATCACTTTGGATCTGATTTACACACAAAGTGGATCATGTCTAGAGTGGAAGCTTTTAGGGACACAAACCTCCGCTCCCTGCTGAGGGAGCTGCGGACCGATATTGCCATGGCTGTAGATGACCCTTTCCCTCTCGTCTATGGTTTGGTGGACAAAAACATCATAACTGACCAACTACTAAAGGTAAGAAAAGAACTATGGAAATCTGAATTTAGACTTTATTTTTTATTTTGATAAGAAATGTCAGCACTTTTCACTTGTTTTTCCATTTTGATTACAAGCGTTTGCAATTTGAGCAACCATCAAACACTGAAAATATGCTGAGGCAATGTAATGACTAATTGATAAGTAGGACCCTTTTGTCATTACTCCCCTCTCCACAAAGTAATTCAGATTATAATCCTGGAACGCCTACTCATGGCATGCATTTTCAGGAATATATGTTTTCTTTAATTCAGATTGTTTTTTTTAAAATTCTGAGTTCAAATAGGCTAGCTGTTGTTTTCATAGAACACTCTGGAGAAGGAAGGCAAAGAGGGGATCCATAAGGCCATGTACTCCCTCCTGTCCTGGGTCCTGGAGCAGAGCAGATCCACCATCCAGGCTTTCTGGAGCAACTTGTCCAAAGACTACAACCAGTACAGCTACCCCAAGCTGCAGACATTGCTCACTAACCTGCCCTCAAGTGTGTAACATTCAAGTTTCAGCAAAATATTTGTCAAATGTTTATAGTGTGTCTGTTGTGTCTGTAATCATTCCAACTTGATTGCAATGTACAGTATATTCTAAGACAACACTTTTCTGTCCAGATGAATGGGGTACAGAGTTCATTATTCTTATTCTGTATGTAATCTCTTATTTAATTGTTTTTTGGCTACATTTATTATAAATAAACCTGCCACTAAAGACTAATAAAACCCATATTGATATATGGCATAGAAATCTACAAATTGAGATTTTTTTTTAGTTTAACACATCAGAAGAAAGGACTGAGTTTTAATTTCAAAATACAATTTATGTTATTTTAAATGTTACCTTTTCTGAGCAGTTAAGAATTAAGCAAACCGTACTAAGTCATTTGGTCAGAAGTAGAAGCTACCATTTCCCATCCCAGTTCTTATCTATCCTCCCTGTACTTTCAGGACAGAGCTCTCTATCTACGATTACGATATTGAGAATGATTTATAGAGTTTAGTCTTTATTGACAGGACGGGATGCTGCAGGTTGCAAAGGTGAGAAGAGATCCTCTGGAGGACACAAAACACCTCACATCAAGAAGAGGAGCAAAGAGGACAGAAAGACAAACTCACACAATCAGCATCCACAGTATCATGCCAAGACAAGCGATGTACCAGGTTATTTCCCATAATACATCTCTTCTGACTGTCTTCCAAAAAAAAAAAAAAAGCGTGACTAAGCTCCTGATGATGGTTATATGTTTTATGTTTTCTCCAGGGGGTAAAGTGAGGCTGTACAGGGTGAAGAGTGAAGCTGCAGCCCCTCAGCTAACATCTGGAAATAGTAATTACAAATCATAATCTGAAATATATCATTTAATACTACAGACACACTGAACCCTTGTTCTGCCACAGGTATTAATGGGGTGTCTTCAATCCGGAGACCAGCCACTCTGTCTTCTTCCTCCTCTACCTCCTTAACTCAGCTGCCAGTCAGCCATGAAGCCACAGAGAAGATGGGCACAGATGGTACTGTTTTTAATAATAATAATAATAATACATTGATTTTATATAGCGCTTTAAAAGGTACTCAACGGCATTTTACAAGGCAAAAACAAAAAAGCAAGAGCAAGATCAGTATAAAAACATCAATAACACCTGGAGATAAATATGAAAAAGGTGCAGCCAAACAGCATAGAAACAGGATAGAAACAAATGGAAACAGCCTGTTGGTTACAGGTTGAAAGCATCTTTTAACAGATGGGTTTTGAGTGCAGTTTTGAACTTAGAATATGATGTGGAAAGTCTGATAACAAATATCAATAAAACAGTTCTGCATCATCGGGACATCACAAGTTAATGTTTTGAATTAAGAACTGAGAAAACAAGTTAGATGTAAACAAACACAGAAAGACACTATGCAACAATAGTTACATTTTAAAGTGAGATCACTGAATATATGGGTACTACGGTACCTAAAACGCATAATATGGGAATAAGCAATTGGTGTTTATAAAAAATGATTTTAAAATTCTTTGTCATTCAACAGGAAGTGCCAGTGATTGCCTAACAGTTGGTGGGGAGTTTTACTCGTGTGGTCAGTCAGAGATAAATGGAGCATCCGAATCCAAAGCTGTTAAGAACGAGTTTCACCACAAGGGGGAGACAACCACAGGGATGGTACATTAGAGGATCTACTCTTTCACAGTCACTTGTCTTTCCTTTTCAACATGTATATTTGCTTTTGCATGTTGCATGTTGTGTATCTGTGTAGGTTCAATATAATGATGATGAGTGTGCCGTGTGTAAGGACGGAGGGGAGCTGATTTGTTGTGATGGCTGTCCTCAAGCTTTTCATCTGACCTGCCTGGACCCTCCACTCACATCTATACCAAGGTATAAAACTGTATATCCTAGTCTTTCTGTGTGTACATGTTTTGCAATGTATTAGCATGTGGATGTGTTAAAGGACACTCTTGCTCTGAAAAACATACATTTTTAATCGGCAGTGGCATTTGGCGGTGTGAATGTTGCTGTGGCAACAGAGTGAAAAGAGAGAATGCTCAACTACCTTTGCAAGTAAGTATCTAAAGGACATTTACATAGACTGTAAATATTCAATATGTACATTTTTGTATTTCTTTTTGTATGAAAAGCTCTGCAAGACATGATCAAATATTTTCAGATCATAATGGTTACTGATTTATGACTTGCTGAGTTACAAAGATTATGAAAATAACTCTTAATGATCGGACTCCTGGAATAAACATTTTACAATAAAAGTCCCATATTGTAAAAAGTGGGATTTCAATGTCTTTTTTGATTATAAAGCAGGTCTTGGTGCTCTATAAAGGGGGGGGGGAGCGTTTCAGACAGAGGGTGAATATAGGTATATTTAGACGGACAGTATGAGAACAACCATGTGTTTTTTGAACATTAAAGCATGTAAACATCTTCTAGTAGAAATCCAAAATACAAGTATGAACCTCAACATGAGCATGATATGGGACATTTAAACGGTCAAGTCTGAAAAGCTTAATTTCCTAGTACTGGTTATGGTCATAACATTTTATATCACAGCCACTCATTGCCCAGCCGCAGCAAACAAACACGAGCTCCAGTAACTCCATCATAGACGTCTCCTTCTTCTCCGCGCTGTCGTCCTCCTGTCTCACCAGTGTCACAGCTTCTATGAATGAGCTCAGTGGGAGAAACCAGGTAAAGACTTACTGTAATGATGTTCTGCTTGGTACAGTCTTTCTTTTATTACACTTGTTGAACAATAACTTTGTTTTTACTCCCTTCTCGCATTTTGTAATTTTGCGTCACTGCTACTTCAAAAAAACAAAATGTGTATCCAGTGCTCAGGCGCAGAGCTGCTCAGTATGGGGGAGGTGTGTGGTGTTTGTCACGTAGAAGGAGGAGACCTGACTCACTGCCTCCAGTGTTTGCAGCGCTTCCATGAACACTGCCATTACTCCAAGTAAGACATTACTCCAAGTAAGACATTCACTCCTCACTGATCACATGTAACCTTCCCATAAACTCAACAAATTCTAATCTCAGCCTCAATGTGATCTATGCATCAGTGTGTACATACATCCCCATTTGCAAACACCTTCCTGTGGATTCCTGTTTGTTAGTATTGATCAACAATGTGCATTAGGGTTTGATCATTATCTAGCTAATGGTGACTAATGGATTGTAAATGGACCACTGCAGTAGGGTGTATAGTGTAATGTATATTGTAAATGAAAAACAATGATTTTACAAATGATACCTATGTAAATCCAGGTGCTGATCTCACGTAGCATCACTCAGTGCTTCTGTGTGGTATATTAATGAGACATTTAAGATTTCCTTTACCATGTTTCACAGAACATCATCTCAAATCTTTTTCAGCGTTTTTTAAATAAAATCCAGTCCAATCCAATCCACTTTATTTATATAGCACAATTTAAAACAAACAACAAGGTTACCAAAGTGCTTTACAGAGAGAACAACAGAATAAATAGTATATACATCAACAATGACAGCGACAACGAAGACCACAGCAACCCTCATGGTGGAGCAAAAGCCAGGGAGTAAAGATATGTTTTCAAACGAGATTTAAAGGTGTGAAGGGTGGGCGCAACTTTAATGTGCGGTGGAAAATCATTCCACAATTTGGGAGCAACTGCTGAAAAAGAGCGGTCGCCTCTGGTCTTCAGCCTGGTCCTGGGCACATTTAGCCGCAGCTGATCCCCAGACCTCAATGACCTTGACGGGGTATAAATGTGCAGGACCCCGACCCATTTAACGCCTTAAAAACAAACATTAAAATCTTGAAATGTATTCTATAATATACAGGGAGCCAGTGTAGTGATATAAATAAATAAATGTTACATGATCTAAAAAAGTGCTTCCTTGAACATTATTGGATAATATGTTTCACATAAAGAGCCCATCTCAACATTTTAGTTTGCCATGTGAAATGATCTGAACCTCTTTCTCTGTAATCCTTCTGAGTATCAGTAATCACATTAATTGATAGTAACATTATACACCACAGAAAACAGTCTTACTCAAACACAGTGTGCTTGTGTTTGCCAGAGGGAGATCCATCTGCTCGTCCTGCTCCCGGCCCTGGGGCAGCTCTGCAGAAAAGGAGGCGGAATCATCCAAAGGTTTACAGGTGTGTCTGCACATGTGTGTGTACAGATTATATATACATCTTTATTATCTTAATATGATGGAGTGAAATCTTGTGTAATCTCTGTCTGTGTGTGTGTGTGTGTGTGTGTGTGTGTGTGTGTGTGTGTGTGTGTGTGTGTGTGTGTGTGTGTGTGTGTGTGTGTGTGTGTGTGTGTGTGTGTGTGTGTGTGTGTGTGTGTGTGTGTGTGTGCGTGTATGTGTGTGTCCAGCTCGCCCCAGTGGTTCAAAACACACTAGGTCATGATCAGAGCTCCTCCGTCCTTGAGCCCATCCTCCATAAAGATGATCTGGACTCCATCCTGGGAGACGTGAGCGAGGCTCAGTTACATGTCGATAATACAGATGTAGACATAATAACATAATAAGAATATATAACCATGCATTATCACACAGACAAGGAATGAGTTGTCATGGTGGTGGTTCTACGGCCTCATATTCATTATTTATTTATTATTCATTATTTTCAACTCTATCACATTTATAAACTAAGATGATCAGATCCAGGAAATGTTTTATTTTGGTTCCAGGCTGCAATCAGTTGTCTCCTCCTGAATCTACATTGAGGGAATGTGAATGTGCCGACAGAATGACCTAAAACTAAAAACATAACCTGATATAACTTGATAACTGAAGTAATAATCTGGTAAAGAATGTTGCCGTGTGAAATCATCATTGTCACTGACATCATACTGTTCAGGTTTGCCAAATGATGTCACCAGGACTCATTTTTTTGCTCAACAATTGATCCTGTTTGTTTCTGCTCTTTGTATTTCAGCAGGGCTCCATTGACGGCATCTTGCAGTGGGCTTTCCACAACACCTCTCGGCCTCTTCCAGACTCTCAAGGATACTACCAGTGACCGGTAGACAATCTGCACTCATCTATGAGCTCTCACAGTTTGAAGTTATACCATGAAGTAACAATGATGACATGAACATAGCTAATATAAATGGAGATTACTGGATATAGATTATTTTCTTGTTTCCTGGACCTGGAGTAAATGTCTGGTTGTGGTTGATTTTAGATTGAATATATTATTATTTGTTTTAATATTTTATAAGTGAAAACATTGCATCTTTTCGAACTACAGATTTTAATCTGATGATAAGGAATGTGTTCAGATGATTGTTAGTTCATGTACAAAGAAAAACGATAGCTGAACTCATTATTTACAGACTAAAATACACAATTGTGGCACATACAGTAAAGCTACCATTTGATAGGTTTGAAATGAAATATGTGAATTTGTTTGTGGAATAATACTTATGTTAATTTGTAGAACTTTTACTAAAACCATTTTTATTTAGGAACATGCACCATGTGAGCAATGTATAAACTAAAATAGCATAGCTCTTAAAACTAGATTTCGACATCGGGCCCTCTACAAGACATGGCTGCAAATATTTTCTAATAATAACTAAAGCATGATTATACTTAAGTGGTACAAATTAGCTATTATTTAAATTACCAAAACCAACAGACGTGCAGTGAGCCTGGAACTTTTTGGTGCACTGGGGTTGCTTGCTTTACCCAGTTGGTAATTTAGCATTATGCTTGTACCAAAGGACATTAGGAAGGTGGAGCAATTTAAAGTTTTTCTGACCATCCTTGTCACCCCAATCTTCGCCCCATGCTATTTTACAAGACTTCGAAATTTCCTCCTGCTTCGTGTACCATTACAACATGACTAATTGTGTAGGACATGGGGTCAGCAGTGATGTGGGAGGGCTGGCAGTGGGCCTTGGACATCTCTTGCCAACTTTCGCTATAGCCTAACAAACTGAAATACATCTACTTCTTAAAGTTGTCATTATCCCACCACTGTCACCCTGGAAACCCAGTGATACATATGTAATTGTATTATATCTAAACTGTTTTCATGCATGTGTGAATGTGTTTATTTCAAGGAAAACAGTGTTGGAGGAGATAGTTAACAGCTTGACATCAGGAGCCAGGCTGTGGCACACTAATGTCAGAGGAGATCAGTGTCTCATCACAGCAAATAAAAGAGACAATGCAAACTTCCACATGTGTGCACAGAGACAAATAAATGTCCCTCTCGCTGTGTGGATCTGTAGAAGAATTCACATTCACACGTTACACCAGATGGTTTCAATACGATGAGGTATGCACGCTGAGAAATGCCTCTGTTTAACAGGAATTCCTTGAAGACTATCACTTAGATGTGGAATGTTGTTTTTGCCATGGGATTCAAGAGTTTTAGCATGACTGCCAGAGGGATGGTGCTCGGCCAGGCAGATATTTCTCCCCTCTGTATTTGGTTGCCATGGCTCTCAGCTCCTACAGGCCCAAACAGAGAATGAGAAACATGTTCCAGTGTGTGTATCCGTGCATGTGTGTCTTTGTTTATTTATAAATCCACTTTCTAAATGGTTCATGAAAGCGTCCTGCATACTTGAGGGCTCTGTGTCCTTGCAGGAAAAGCAACATCACTGACAGAGAGACAACTGTTTTCTTTGAATGTTCGCCAAAGACATGAGGGACAAAAACCTAAGAATATTTAACGCAATTGGAAAAATAAATCTGACATAAATTGGTGTCAAATGTGTGTAAATATCAGCCAGTGAGCACTGCTACACTCAGATTGTCTAAGTTCCGAATTCCAGTCATAATGATTTTTCTTATAATCCTGCCTTAATGATTTCCTTTACTGTGTAGGTTTCTATCATGACTCCTGCTTTACTACCACACAGCTTTCTCCTGCTTTGAGTTGCATACCACATGAGAGACCACATGGAAAAACTCCCTCTCTTTTCAGGAGAAAGAGGCAAACACATTCTCACCACACGGTGGCATCCATCTGCGATTGATGTAGTGAAAGACTCATGTATTCTGTTTCTCTGACTCAAAGCAAACATCACAATGTGATAGGAGGAAGTATTTCTTATTACAAAACAAGGGAAGTTGGAATTACCCAGATTTCATCACAACAACAATTTCCAACATAAATACATTATAAGGAGCGTGATGAAAATATGTTTTAATGTAAGTTATCTTAACACAGACCAGTAATTGAAAGTAATAACATTTACTCAGGTACAATTTTGAGATGCTTGTACTTTACTGTATTGAATTATGCTACTTTGTGCTTCTGCTTCATTACATTTCAGTGGGAAATGTTATACTTTAAGACTTAAAATGCTGTATACACACTGAGGCATCAGTAATAACAATAACATAACACTCATAAATGGGTCACTGCTGTCTGAGCAGAAGTGCCTTTTACTTTTAAACATTTATATAGATTATAAATGCAGGATGTTTACTTGCAATGAAGTATTTCTCCAGTCTTGTCGTATTGCTAATTTCATTGAAGTAAAATATCTTGACACAGGCTACACCTGCCACGTGGCTCTTCTGTGCACTGCTGCTTCTCACTGATCTTTTGAGAGCTATGATTCAAAAATAACATGTAATATGGTCACTTTATCTAACCATTTACACACAAAAGCATGTGTTATCTAGCATTTAGAGGGCTGAGTGTAAAATACCTTGTGTATAATCACACAGACATTTGGTAATACTTAATTATTAAAAATATGTAAAGTACTAAATAGTTCTTTGTTGTAGGCCTGATTCTTGTTTATCACCTCTGTTGCAACATATCTTCTCTCTTATCTTGCATATCTTATTTCCTGCCGCACTGCATTCCTATGATGTCTAAAGAGGCATGTCGCAAAAATTATCAAGAGTATTAGTAATGTGACTCAGCCATCATGTACGCACTTTTGACTAATGCTCTTTAAAAGAAATAGTTTGACATTTTGGTAAATATGCTCACTTACTTCCTTGCCAAAAGTCAGATAAAAATGTAACTACAGCGAGCAGCAGCAGGTGATCTTATCTTAGCATAAAGACAGGAAACAGGAAACAGCTAGCCTGGCTCTGTCCAATGTAACAAAACCTGCCTACACCTCTAAAGTTAACTAACTAACAAGCTATAGGCTATCTGTCTTTAATCCGGACAAAATGGTCCAAAAGTGTCAAACTATGACTTTAAACAGAATTTGAATGTGGTAATTGGTAGGGGGGAAAAACACGCTCAGCATAATATGTCAACATCTTTTAACATGTACATTTCTCACTGTTTCATCAGGCTGATGAATACATATTTTGAAATTGATTTTGGGAGACGGAATGTTTCTCAGATGACAGTTTCATGTTTGGAAAGTGAGAAAGGAAGAATTAAAATAACATTAGTAAGACACATGAACACTCATTGTTTGTGTCAGTATGAAGGTTAAATTCCTTACACACCCACCCACACACACACACACACATCCTGTAACGATAGGCCTAGAATTCTTTGGAAAACTACGATAGGTGAATTTCCCACGCTTTGGGCATCCTCTCTTCATATTTTTTGGCATGAGTGTGGGCAGTTGTCCAGTCTGTGTTCCTGCTGGGCCAACGATGGTCTGAGGGTTTCGAGAGAGGTGAAGCCTGCACCTATTCCAGTCAGGAGGACCCTCCACTCTTTGTTCATACTATTGTTGTGGGCAGGAAACTGCGAGAGGCCCTCCATTGTCTTGGCACAAGTTTCAGAGCAGAAAGTGTTACTTCTCTGAACCACTGCGTAATAGGAGCACATGGCACTGAAGAAACCACGTCCAGTACAACTAATGTTTTTCATTAAATGTTTAAATATGTTTAATAGGTCATGTATGGAAACCTGTTTTGTTTATTTTACCCGATATTATTCTACAAAGTAGTCATCTGAGGGTCGTTGTATTGCCCCCTTATAGAGAATATGACTTATATTGCTCTTAAAATATGTAATATTGATGGAAAGAGATATCCAAATCACTTTTATTACTGGTTTAGTGTTAAGTTGCTTAATTGATTATGTCAATTCTCTAAGAGGTGATAATATTACGTATAATGTAGAGCAATTTGTACTATAGAGTTATTGTGTTGTGTCTCAGTGCCACCTCTGGAGTTACAGAAAGCTTGATAAATAAACGTATGCGGTAGTACTCCCTAACACCTGTAAACAGCAATACTTTTTACGCCACTGCATTTATCTAACAGCTATAGTTGCTAGTTCCTTCGCAGATAAGATAATCAAATATTATTGCAGATAATATTATCAATTGATATATGATGCTATGTTAAATTACCCCAGAGTATATAAAAGCAATAAATACCTCCATCTCCACCAGCTAAAACATTAAAAGCTATTAACACATTATTTCATAATCCAGTAATGTTAAATAAATATAAATGTAACACATGAGAGGGGCCAATCTGCGCTGTGAGTACTTAAACAAGTATATTTTTCATATAAATAATGTTGTAGTTTTACTTAAATAACATTTTAATACAGTTTTCTTTTTACTTGTAATGGAGTATTTTTGCATTGCGGTATTGCTAATTTTACTTTTAAGGATCTGAGTACTTTCACCACTGCTAGAGGGGATCTGAATCAGCAAAAAGAAACTTCAAAATTGTTTATTGAAAGTGTCGTTGAACACATTAATAAAGTGTTCCTACCTCATACCTTAGAGGAGATAAAATGACATATTTGAGATCGTAACCTCTGTTTCCTTTGCAGCGTTTTGATCAAGTGAAATGGTCCAGGTCCAACATTCCTGTGTTACACAAGAGTGGTCTGAAGTCAATAAGGCCTGAGCTCGTATTTGTGTTCCTGATCTCACTGAAGTAGATCAGAACATACTGTTACCTGGGGGGCAACACCCCCCCCCCCCCCCCCCCCCCCCACACACACACACACACACACACACACACACACAAACACACACGCACGCACACACGCACGCACACACCACCACCACCACCAACACAGCTGTGTCACATGCTATTCCTATTCTGCCAAGAAACGTTTACCCTCTTTCCACTTTTAGTAAAATGTCAGGGTCAGTTTTCCTTCCTGGTTTGAGTGATGCTCAAATCTGTAACCTGACACGAGGCACAAGTTAAACAAAATGATCACTTTGCTTGGCTTGACAATAAATAAATGCCTTTTCTTTTTTTTTTTACCACACAGCCAAGAGCTATGACACTGAGTAACCGCAACGCAACATGATTAATCTGCCATGACAGCCGCTCCCCAGCATCTAGCTGTTTGTCTAGACATCTCCCTAATTTGAAGTGGTTTACAGCAATTTATTAAAACTCATGGAGTCACTGTCTGTGGCTGCCTCTTATCCTCTCCTTGCTGTTTGGAGCTATCTGGTCAGCTCTGAAGACAAACATCTAAACCTCTAATAGGGAGAACTCCTCTAACTCTCTCTGTGTCCTGTGAGGAGGCCAGATAATGATATGCTGGTAGGGCAGATTGCAGGGTTGCCATCGGGCTGGAACTGTAAACACAGCGGAGAAACCTCGTTAGGACATTCCAGAAAGGTCCTCAAATGGGAATTCTTGGAAGAGCTTGTCGGATGTTTGCATTCTTCCTTTGGACCAGCAGCGCTAACAGCGTATCCTGTGATCACTGCCCTGTCCTGAGTGAGAATTATAGGAGTAGAAATGAAGGCTAGCAGATGTCTGCAAACTGTGAACTGGACAGTGGTGATGCAAGTAAAGCCAATCATTTCAGTACAGTAAATCTTTTTTTATAGCCCTCTAAGAATCTAATTTGATCATATCATAATCTAGTTTGTGGTAAAGCTTTTTTCAAACAAAGCATTTAAAGGAAGACTGTACTTTTACTAGCCCTCTGAAACCCAAGCCATTTTTGAAAGTTTTTTTGCTCCTGTCTAGTTATTACTCACTGTGCAAGCACAACTATGGTCAGAAGTAGGAATACCTCCTAAATGTCTTTTGAGAAGTATAACAAAGTTATAATGGCATAAACATAACAAGGAAAAATGTAAGTTACATTTATTTGATAATTGTTTTTTTTTTTTTAAATAGAAAAACAGTTGAAACAGATAATTAAACATTTCCCTGAGGGAACACATGTAAATACAATACAGGAAAAAAAGAATTTGAGCTGTAAATCATTCACACAAAGAATTAGTTACATTTTTACAAAGGTAACACCAGTGGTGGAATGTAACAGCTTTAGTTACTAGTTTTGCATTCAGTACTTTTAATACTCAAACTACATTTTCCTGATGAAACTTATATACTTTTAATGAAGTAACATTTTCAATGCTGGACTTGTACTGTAACATAGTAGTATTGCAGTGTAGTATTAGTACTTATACTTAAGTAAATGATCTGAATACTTCTTCTACCACTGTTCACCACTAGGCTGCGCTGTGTTTTGGTGCTGGTCTCAATCATTTTGGATGAATTGTCATCAAGTGGCTGTGCAGGGCAGTAAACAAACATGGCTGCCTATGCTTAGCTGAGAAGCTGTAGAATTGTATGCATTTTACAGCTCCTTGATCATTTTACAATTTTTTTGAAATGTCAGCAAAGTGATACCAGATCAAGTAACGATGTAGCAGCAGAACCCCTTAAGGTATTGAATTGAGAATTTCATTACATATAAATTCAACTTTTTTTATGTGCACAAGGGAAGAATGTGGTATTTCTTCTCTCAAAAGTTACATGCTGTAGCAGCACTTTAAAGCTGCACTAATGACCACTGTGTAATGTAAAAGGTGTCGCCTGTAGTGACAAAACCATAGCGAATTATCACCCGTCTCTGCAGTTCTCCTCAGCTCTACGGTGTGTTTAAGCATCTGTCTGATCATTGTTTTGGTTTTACGGCCTGCAGCTTAACTGTTGGTTCAGTGTCACAGAATATCAACCTCGTTGATCAAAAAGTTTTGATTTTTAAAAAGCTCTAAAAACCACCTGTACACTACCTGCCCAGCACGAAACACCAGACAGATACAGTTAGATCATTGAGGAGCACACAAGAGCCAGATATTTCCCTCAGGAGTTGGTGGAGACTAAAAACAGAGCTTAAAGACAGTGGGGGTGGTGCGTCACCGAAGGCTTGCGTCATGTGGATGCGCCAACAGTGTTGTTGTCATTTCTTTTAATTCCCCATGGGAGCGACAGAAACTATGCACTATAGCTTTAAACATTGACGAGAGTTTGGATCAGTTGTGTTGAGATGTATTAAGGATATGTTTTTGGTCAAATGATGATGCCAGGGGTGACCTCTAGCTCACCCAGTAAGAGCGTTCGCCCCATGTTGGCTGAGTCCTGCAGCGGTGCAGAGTTCAAATCCGACCTGCTGCCCTTTGCTGCGTGTCATCCCCCATCTCTCTCCCCCCTTTCATATCTATCCACTTTCAAAAATAAAGGGAAAAAAGCCCCAAAAAATAATCTTTAAAAAAAAAAAATGATGATGCCAGATTAGTGACAGACATTGTAAAATAGAGAGAGATGCAATGTCTGTCAACATCAGAAGCATGTTACTGATTTTGTTTCCTAAGACCATTAAGTACACAGTGCAGACACAGCTGATCCACTGACTTTATCTATCTGGATCAATGCACAATGTGACTTTTCATTAACTCTAAAATGATTCAATTTGTTTCCCCCATTTTGTATTATTGCCCATTAGTATCAGAATAGATATTTTCCCCTCGCTGCCCCCCCCCCCCCCAGCCTTAAAAATAGACCTTCAGTAATAAGACAATGCCCTTCTTTAAATCAAGACAGTAGTGTCTTTGTGTGTCAGCAGACACATCCAGGCCTTCAGTTGCAGCCATTAACATATCTCACAGCTGAATCATCAGCAGTTACTGGCAGTAACACCAAAGCTGGAAGTCACCCGTAAAATCATGGATTTTTCCAGTTGACACTTTTAGAAATCGTTTGATTTGCACAACAGGCTTACAGCAAGTCAAACAGAAGAATACACTGCCACAGAGTGAGTTACTTTTCTGAAAAAAGAAATATTCTAAAATGAAATACAGTAAATAATATCATAATGCTTACAAAGCACTTGTAAAAAACAGTAATCCCTTGCTTTACCAAAGCAAACATACAACAACAATAAGATAAAAAGTAAATATTCAGTGTTTAAATCAAGAAGCAAGAATAAAATGAGCAAACAGACAGAAGAAAATACCAATTTAGATGGTGACAAAGGGAGAAAAAGTGTCTGAAGCTAGGTTCATGGTCACCATAGTGTACCTGGCGTGAGGTTCGCGTGCCAAAGAATTATGTCACCACACCTTTCCCGTCCAACGGGAAGGCTCCAAAAGTTGTTGCGACGCTTGGTCGTGTGCCTCTGAATCTTTGTAACTAGGCGTGCTACGCTTTTCATTTTAACATAGATGGCTGGGAAGACTGGCCGAGCAGGTTCACCAAACATCTGTATGATTCTTCATGTAGAGACCACAGGGAGTCAAATAGCCTTTAATTCGTGGTAATAGAGAGCCACTGAGCAACGTTATGGTACATCAGTGTTTACCATGGATGTGTTTACTACTGTTGCCAGGCAGCCTACTTTCTTTAGTAACGTGTTGGTCAATCATGAGCTGCCAGGACATCTACTGTACTTCTTGTAGATTACCTAGATTATACAAATCTCTTAAACTCTACTGGACGGACACACAATTCTTCCAAAAGACATTCCCTCATTTGGCATGTTGATAATACTTGGTGACTGTGAAGTCCAAAGCATGTATCAGTTTAATCCTCATCAAACCATTCAATGACCACTCCGTGCAGAAGCATCAGCTTTTGTAAAGTTTTTCCTTTAAATAGACACCACCTACATAGCATAACTGTAGTGTAATATAGTATAAAGTAGAAGCTAATTTTTTAAACTTTAAGTCAAGTATGTGGAGAGTATTCAGCGGCTGTACAGAATTTGATGGCTCAGTGTGTAAGATTGCACAATATAACCTTGGGGTATTGCACAATGCTAGTATGACAGCTGTAAGTGGGCAAATAGCTAAGAAGTAGCTCATGTTTAACCTGCTGATTACAGTAAAATGTAAACACCCTAATAGAAAGTAGTACTGACCTACTGCGCCCTGCTGTTGGAAACACTGAAATGCATACCAGACTGTGTTAAACTGTAACATCATAAACATATCTTAGAGTTGAGGGATCAAATCAACCTCCAACAAATTTCCATCCTCCCATCGCATCCCGACCCCCCACAGCCTACTATGTTCATCACCTACCTGCCTCTTCTCTCACCCATAACTGACCCCTCACACACACCCCTACCATGCCCCCCACTCACCATCCCAGCCCACATTCCCCTCATTGCTTCTGGACCATGGAAAGCCCCTGGTACATTTTCAGAGCTGCTGAGCCCGTATACAGACACAGAGCCACCCCCCCCCCCCCCCCCCCCCCATCTCTATTTCCACGATGCCGCTGGCCAAAGCCAGCCATCAGATCACATGCTATGTGCAGCCTCAGCAGCAGAGGAGCACAGCTATTTGCTGGGGGCACACATGCTGGGGCCCAAATGAATGACTGGCATTCTGATGACCTCCCAGTATGGCAGCCGACCGCTGGGGTGGAAGGCTGTTTTAGGACAGGGTGTCACGGCCTGTTGCTGTGTCATTAGTCTGCGGTAGGCATGTTGTCTCCGGGGCCGAAGGCTGCAAAATGTTTTCACACCTCTAAAAGGCAGCTTGAGACAGTATTTATTAAGGGCCTTGGGGCTATGCCTCAGAGTAACGGTGCTCACTTTGGTGCAATTTTGCCCTAAAGATTGGGATGACTGAGATTTAAGTGGATCTAGAAAACTGACATGTTAGTCACTCTACAAAATAATCGTCTGGCGTGCTAGCCCTGTGGCAGATAGCTTTTTGTTGTTTAACTTTATGACTTGATTTCCATCTTGACACTTGACCTGTCAAGATTCCTTTCGCATACCAGAATTACAATTAACTCAGGCGAAGTTATACTATGTTTCACTGAACATGTTTAAAGTGGCCTTAAAGAAATGGTTACAAAGTACCATGTAGCATTTTCCATTTCAATTCAATTTTTTTTTACTTTTTTATGACCAAGAAAGCAAAAATCATGTTGACATAGCTACCCTGTCACCTGGTTTACATGTTGATTGTATTGTCTGCACTTGTTGTGCTGTTTTATCTTGTGGTGTAATAAGTGTTTTACTAGAGGACCACTATGTCATTTCTGCTGTGCAGTGTTATATATATATTTTTTAAATCATCAAATTAAAAGATTTTAAAAAGTGATGCTGCATTAACTCAAAGAGAACTGACAGAAAAAGGCAGGAGAAATAAGAGGATGGGAAGAAAATGGAAAAGGGAACATCATTACAGTGACACTCAGCTATTTGCCCTCAGCGCTGTATGAGTAATATGTTTAAGAGCAGAGGCCAAATATTGTTATATTGTTTTGAAACAGAAAAGAAACAGTAAAGTAGCCAGGGTGATGTCAACATTTTGATCTCACGTGTTAAAGGTGCAACATGCAAGTGTTTTATTACCCAATAGCACAACATTTCCATAAATCTATGTTGAATAGGGTTGTTGTTGAATACCTCAACTATTAGTTCAACAGATCGGGGAGATTTCTGCTTTTGAAAACTCACAATCTGTATTCTTTGTTTTGGTCCACCAAAATGTCACATTTACAACTGCCTAACAATAGTACATTGTTGGCAATAATATAATAGTGCAGTATTTCCATGTGTAGTATCTTTGCCAGGCATTTCTGTTAAATATCTTCTTTAACTAGCTTGCTCGCAGCTCTCTGCTGTACAGGTGACTTGTGACTACTACAGACCGCAGTGTGTTGTGTTGGTTAATGTTACTGTCGTTCACTTGCCAACAGAGGTAAGCATGTTTCCTACAGCATTGTACTGTAAAAGCTTCCAGTCAAATGAAGCACATCTTGTTGTAGTCTTCCTTTCACTTTTGAATGTTGGTTACACTGACTTTCACGCAGCAAAGCACAAAACACAAGAAGACTTCTCAGATATCATGACTGAGGAGAAAAAATGTGGATTTTCCAGTTCTGCAGACCGACAGGGTTGGGTGCATGTGGTTTCTAATAAAACACACCTGAACATCACAGTTGGGGTCAGTTGAGGCAAGTCAATAAAATGTTTAAATCATTAAATTAATTTTGTTGTGACATCTAGCCTACTGCTATTACTGAGTCACGTTATAGAAATAGTTTGATATTGGGAAATAGGTTTGTTTGCTTTATTGCTGAGAGTTAGGCCCCATCCACACGAAGACGTATTTTGATGCAAACGCACATCTTTTGCATCGTTTGGGCCGATTGTCCACACGAATCCTGTAAATGCACTGCCCGTAAACGCACTTTTTTGAAACCTGGTCCCAGGGTAAATAAAAAAAAAACGGCTCACGTTTGGCTTCGTGTGTACGGCGCAACCGCATAAGTGCGTATCGATGATGTCATCCCCACACACCTCGGCCTCACAGCTGACTGCCTTCAACCCAGCTGACCGCTCTAACAGGGACGCAATGCTGTTTATAAAGTGGAAGTAGACAACTTATCAACTAGCTAGCTAATCTGTCTGCTCATCAACTCCTTGAACGGATTATAGTAACTTTTAGCAGGGCTTATTGTAGAAAGACTACCTCAAGAAAAATGTGTAGCTAGATTATCAAAAAGACATCGGATCATTGATGTTTGTTTGACTGCCGATGTTAGCTAGCAGAGCTAAGTAGCTAGCTAGTGCGCTAACGTTAGCTCTGCTACCTAGCGCGCTGCAATCATGTCCGATAGCAGACAGAATTGCAAAATAGAAAGCAATCCAACAGCACATTATACAATGTAACGTTTTCTAGCGGTGGCCTTTATATTATGAGCAGTGGTGAAAGTTATTAAAGTCTAGTCCATGGCTGTAGAGAACTATGGTATGTTATGAAAGGAAGTGACTGAAGGCTGCTCTTCTTCTTCGTTCCATTAATTTCTGTAGCAATAACAGCGCCGCCTACAGGTCTGGCATATGAAGTAGCGTGTTGAGTCATTTACAAATGGATTCATGTGTACGTGAATTTTCTTGAACCGAATCCAGGGAAGACGGATGCGTTTTCATCCTAACGTCTTCGTCTGGATGGGGCCTTAGATGAGAAGATTGATACCATGTTAAATATGCAACTACAGCTAGACACTTAGCTTAGCTTAGCATACAGACTGGAAACAGGGAGAGACAGCTAGCCTGGCTCCGTCTAAACGTTACAAAATCCATCTACCACCATCCAGCACCTCTAAAACTCATAAATTAACACACTATATTTTGTTTGTTTAATCTGTACAAAAACTGTAGTGTTAAAATGATAACTTGTAGTTTGCCTAAAATGTGGTTTTCAGCGACATTTTGTGCACACAATCAGACTGATTACTTTTATCTTACTTTCAATCAGCAATGGGAGTCAATACAACATAATCTGCCCTCTTTGACTGCACTGCACATCTGTTGTGTCATATTTGCACACTTTGATTCATCTGTTGTCTCACGTCTGAAGTCTGTTTGCTATGAACGTCTGGAAATTCCCTTGAATGGAGCTCGGCTTGCTGCAACATGCAGAGACTTCTCGACTCTTCACTTTGAACAAATATGTAACCAATGGACTATTTATTTTCTCCACTTTAGCTCTTCACAGGTGTTAGATCATGCTTTGCCTGCTTGTGTCGACAAAATTTAATCAGCTCTGGCATCACAATGCAAGCTGTTGGGAAATACGAATACATGGGAAGCTCGTCGTCAGTAGTTTCCTGAGAACAGGATACCACTTGAGTGCAGCGCACCTTGTCCTTGTCTATTGTGTACTGTGTGAATGAGGACGCCGTCCATAGATGTGAGAGCCAAAGAGAGGAATCCATCCCACTCCTTCCAACACTATCAGTTACATTCCTCACCAATCCTGCCGTATCAGATGACCTTGTCTGCTATTCTGTGTCATTCTTTCCCACACGGTCCGACACTGTAACATACATCCTGTTCCATCCAGCCCCTTTAACTCTTGTCTCAAGCCAGATACAGTCATCGCATTCTCAGACCGTCCAACGTGATCTACAGACTTTAAGATGCATGGTGGATCAAAAAGAAACTGAGAGAGATAAAAAGAGAGACAGAGAGTCCAACATCTTGTTGTTTGGTCTTCAGTTTAACAACATGACAAATCTCTCTTCATATTATCACTTATCTAAACTATGACAAGGGAAACAGCCTTCAGCATATAATGTGTCCTAAAATATAAGCCTCCAGCTCATTTTAAACCATCCCAGAGTAGATCTTAATTACAATAGTAGGTTATGTTGTTATATTTATTACAAGCCTGTTGAGTAGTTATCTCTTTGCTGTTTGGAGTATGGATTGTTTTCAATATCTTGATGTGGTTTAACAACTGCTGATCTTACAGTTAGTGACAGAAGAGCAGCAGCTCTCTTCATCATGTGCAGTACATATCTATACATGAAGCCTCAACTGCAGCAAACAATCTTTAGTTTGGAGGAAAACTACCTTTGCAAGGATTGGTTCTTGGTACAGTTGAAAGTAATACTCTTATTTTATATTTATGTGTCAGGTAAAGGGAAAAAACATATTTTTGTTTGCTTTTTTGTTGATCATATCTCGACCCCTCAGATTTATTTTGCAACACTGGGTTAAGACTGTCCTTAGATACTCATACTGAACAATTTCCAGTCATTAATTTTAGTGCACACGAATGGAACATCAAAATCGTAAAAAACAGCTGGGAAAAGTTTGGATTTTCAATGCTGCAGCTGTGAAGTTTGTACATTTTTAATCAACCAATTAATTAATTAGTTAATATGGATACATTCATTAATTAAGCCATTTTACAATATGTGAAGAAAGACGGTTTGGTTTCTGGGTTGTACGTAAAGGCCTGAATGATTGTTAAATTTCAAATATTAAACTGCATGAAAGTGAAACTTCAGAACTGTCTTGGAATTCACATAATAACAGAAAATACATATAGTACAATAATATTTTATAATCCTACAATATGTACTTTATTTACACTTTGTACTGGAGACATATCAATACATTTGAAATCAATAAAGTTTGATCAAAGACAACATTTACAATTACAGAAAAATAGTATGTACCTTTAAGGGCTCCCCCTCCATATATACGCACACACACACACACGCAAGCACGCACGCATGCATGCACGCACACACACACACACACACACACACACACACACACAAACAGATTTTGTCTTCCTGCCTCCCTCCCTTTGACAAAGATATTTTTATACTGACTTTAAGGCTCAGATGAGTAAATTTAGAGTCAGACTGTTTCCAATTGTGTAACTGGTAGTTTGACTACTCTCACTGTTGCCTCATTTGTGCTCATGTTTCCACCAAAACCTCAAGAGCAATATGATTTTACTGTGTAGGCCTATAGCAACATCGCAATTGTGTTTTCTTCCCCCCAAAGACACTCATCTTTGCACAAACAAGGAATAACTCATGAAATGTAGGTTTTGTCTGCTTTTCGGTCGTCTACAGACAGTCACTGGGGAATTTTATTGGCACGCCATTTTTAGATGTTCATCTCCTGTAATAACTTTTTGAGAGCATCCATAATTTTCAAAGGGTCAGCCTTGCATTCTTTTGGAAGTTCACAGGAAGTGTGGCACAATGGAGGACAAAATGGCCAGAGGCGTTGTCCACCAGCAGAGAGACACACACACACACACATACACACACACACACACACACACGCACACACACACACACACACACACACACACACACACACACACACACACACACACACACACACACACACACACACACACACACACACACACACACACACACACACACACACAGGGAGTAGAGGAAGTAGTGCGGTGGTGTTAAATGACATGACCAGATTTTTAAAAAGGTGGAGACTGAAGGGAAAATGCAAACATATTCCACTTTGCTGACCAGTCGCCTCCATGTGAGTGCCGCCCACAGAGACGCAGTGTCTGCATGCTTTTTTAAAAGAGCCCTTTTAAAAGTATGCAGCATCTGAAACATGACAGGAATGTGTGTTTAATTAAGGAGGAAAGAGCCAGAGAGATGATGTGGACACATACCATTGTCAGTTCAATACCAACTTATTGAGTGTATAGATTTTTAAGTTCAATGAGATAATCATCCTGAGGCCATGAAGCTACATACTGTACAACAGTCATTGACTATTGTGCTTTGATTGCACCCATTTCTTTACCGATTCAGTTTGCATGCATTTTGTTCTGCTGCAGGCTTCTGGAGGGAAAATGTTGATTATGCTTACTCAGGATAGCATCTGTAACCCTCCCTGTTTGTTTATTTCTTTCTCTCCCTCCACTGCCCAAATACATGATTAGTCTGTTATGACTAAAACCTCTGTTATTTAAAAAGCCCACAGTAAAAGTCAGAGTCCCTGTCTAAAGTCCTCAACATAGCAGTTTGGTTTAAGTGGGTAATAAATAGCTCTGTCTTGTCTTTTGGCTCGGACAGAAATAAAGCCTGTCATAAACATTTGTTTTCTCCCTTGAGGCGGGATTTCTATATTTCAAAGATAACAAAAATGGATGTTCCACCATGTTGTGGTCTATCATCTACTTTCATTTACTGTAAATGACTTAATATGTGACTAGAGGGAGGGTTAACTATCCTCCTGACTGTCCAGCCATCCATCCGTACATGTGATTCTTTGTGTCTCAGCAGGAGGACAACCCCTGCATGTTTGGGATTTGTGCCCATGTGTGGCATTCTCCAGGCTCTGCTCTGCAGCATGTAGTGTGATGTTGGGTACAAAGAGCCACTGTGTTTGTAGTAATGGGGCAAGCAGACCTCAGATTCCAGTGGACAGCTGACACACACCACACAAGGACACACACAGGGACACACACACACACACACACACACACACACACACACACACACACACACACACACACACACACACACACACACACACACACACACACACACACACAATTAGGCATGGGGCTAAAGGCATGCACAGCCTCGACACAGAGGATGAGAGTTGTACTTATCCTCATAGTCTCCTGCAGTGATTGCAAGGAGCTTGAATTCCTTTATAACACCAAAAGTATTAGCAACCAATTTTAGGAGTCACACAGAGGACACAAACAGCACATTAGATAGATATTAGAAAAACATTAATGAAGTACATTTACTCAAGTACAACTTAGAGTATACTTAAGTATGTCCATGTTATGCCTCTTTATACTTCTACTACTACTACTACTGCTATTTTGATTTACTACTCTATGTTTATAGTTAGGTTAGTTAGTTAGGTACTTTTTCAGATTAAGATTGTACATGCAAAACAGGCAGTTTATAAAATATTATCAATTGTTTGATAGGGGCCATTTTCATATTGAGGACTTCCTACATGTCTTTACTGATAGCCATAGCCTTAGCCTACTTAATTAAAATGTCAATGCAGAACTTTTTACAGTGTGATATTCCAACTTGTACTTAATTAAATGATCGGAATACTTCTTCCACCACTAAATGAGGTCATATCAGAGAAACAAAAACAGTGCAAGCACCAACCGCTTCCCCTGAAAACTCTCCTAGGAAGGAGATTGTGTGCCAGAAAAGAAGTCAGATATTGCCCTTCACTGAGCATTACTGCATTTATTCTCAAAGCTCAAATGCTAATGCCCTATCCTAAACTTCTTTTTAACTCCTCATTGGTAATGCTAAAGCCTCCCTCCTCCCCCCTCCTGTGTGGTTTTACGCTTTTGATCCCAGAGGGACCTCGCGTTTTACATTCCTGGCATTCCGACCTCAGTCCCTCCTCGGTTACTTATTATCGCCGCCTGCTCTCTCCACAGTCATTTCACAGCGAGGAGAGGACAGCGGCAGCCCGTCCGGGGGAGGAACATGAGACACGTTTGGCTCGAGAAAAAACTCATGGAAATAGTGGAATTACTCTGATTTTTTTTTTTTTTTTAACTTCGAGATCAAGAACAACGATCGTTATGATGAGAGCGTGAGCTGGTAAGAAGAGCGTCTTTTTTATTTTCTTCCTTTGTCACAACAGAAAAAAAGGAGCACAAACATGTACGAAGTAGCTTCATCGTAACTTCTGGTTCACATTTCTGGGGATGTAATGTGTTATGTGGGAATTAAAAGCCGTTTACTGTGTTTTCATGACGACAGTTGTGCTATAAGACTAAAGATGAAGTTATTTTACAATGCGGTTTTGTGCGCTTTTGCTGCCCCGTGAGATTGGAATTTTTGGCGCATGCATTTTTTTTTTTTTTGCCTGCTGTGGAAAATGTCTCCACATCTCCGTTTTGTCGCTGTTGTTGAAGTAGACGCAAGGCTACACTGTTGTCATATTATACTCAAACATTGTTCAGAGTCAGAGAGCTTTTATTTATTTTATATGAATATGTTCACATCACATTCAAGTCATTGTTTCAAGTGCACGTTGCAGTGTTGTTGTTATTGCAAAGGCCTACATGCCTCAAGCACAACCTTTCTTCTGTATGCGACTTGACTTGTACTGTTAATTATGTTTAACTGATTGTACTTTATTCTCTCATTCTGCTCTGTTCCAGGTTCACAGCTGATTTATTTAAATATTTTCAAAATAAGAAAAAGCTCAACAGGTCTTTTAAGAAGATAACAACGTACACAAAGCATTATGTCGTCCACTGAAGAGCCGTGTGGCACGGTCCTGCACCGGCTCATCCAGGAGCAGCTGCGCTATGGAAACCCCACAGACACCCGCACCTTATTAGCCATCCAGCAGCAGGCCCTGCGTGGAGGCAGTGGAAGCAACAGTGGACCCAGCAGTGGAGGCGACATGGGCAGGAGCCCACGATCCTCTCTGGAGAGTCTCACCCAGGAGGACCCTTCGTTCCCTCAGCTCTCTGCGAGGCAGGAGCCCCAGGGCCAGGAGCACCAGGGCGACTTCCACCACTCGGAGAGTGGCTACCAAGTCTACCAGCTACATGGGGAGGAGCTGCCAACTTATGAGCAGGCCAAGGTGCACTCTCAGTATCTGGCCTCTCACATGCTCCTGCATGAGGGGGCCTTCCACGAAGAGGCAGATCTGATGGACCTGAAGTGCAGCCATGTGCGGTCACTCAGTGAGCATTGCATGCAGATATCTCTGGAGAGGAATGATGCAGCTGCTAAAGCAGAGGCCATCAAGAGCACCTCTCACAGCTACCCTGAACTTCCTTACTACGCACCGCAAGTCATCCAGAGCACGAGGCAGAGCCTGGACAAGCGCAGCCCACCTCCAGAGTACTCAGCCCCCATTCAGGGCCAAGGATTTATCCCTCATCAGGTCCAGGAGCCGGTGCAGGCACAGCAGCACAGGTACAAAGACAACTTGAGAGGGCATGATCGTGTGTGTGATTGCGTGTGCATGTTTTTTTAAACATGACATCATATTCTATGGTGTGGTTTTGGAACTAGAGCCAGACTTTCAATCATCTTCCGGAACTTGTCATTGTGTTTCACATGCGTAAACACATACTTATTAATGTGAGTCACACCATAGCCTGTGTACCGATTTGCTTCTTGAAATACTCCCTAAAGAGAACAAGTCTAGCCCTGTAGGTGTTTGTGATGCCTGGCATAGTGGAACAGGATAGTTTCACATGCTTGTGTTGCCTTGGATGCTTGTACAAAAGTATGTTCCTCATATAGGCTTTTACATTCTTTACAGCCACTGGAGTCATCTTGTCTGCTCACTGATAGACAGGAGTAGAGTGATATTTCAGATGCCTTGCTCAAAAATAAAGTTCACACACCTTTAACTTTAGCTGGCAGCCCCCAAATGTTTGATTCAGCCACAAATTCAGATGCACAATTAAGATATGAGTTTGTTTTTCTACTCCCCAATGTTTCTCTCATAGGTATGTCCAGTCGGCTGAAGTCCCCTGCTACAGCACATTCACCACCCTGCCTTCTGTTGGCTTGGAGGAACCTAACCAGGTGGAGCTGCTGCTGATGGAGAATGAGAGGCTGAGGCAAGAGCTGGAAGCACACAGGGAGAAGACTAGCCGTATTCAGAAGGTAAGGAGAGAAAATCGATGAGAGGAATTCTGATGTATTGCTGCTGACATCTTTCACAGGTCGTGTTGAAGGAGAAAGAATACTTAAGCTACCTTTACATTTCATTTTGGGGGATTTCACTTCACCCACTAAACACAATACAAAATTAGGGGTTGTCACAATATACGCAAATCAATTTACTAAGTTATTTAGTTGCTGAACAGCCAGACATCATGCTCCATCTCAAGCCACCTGTGTATGAAACACAACCCCAGTCAACAGTTGTCTCTCCAACGTCCAACTCCAGGCACACTCCCTCATCTGGATGGGACAGATGAGATTACCAGCTGCTAACTTCCATACCACAGAGGCACAAACGGAGGTCACAGCCTGCTACTGTGTTTACACACTCCTTTCATTGTGGAGCTGACCTTGTAGAGGCCAGAGAGTGTGCGTGTTTTAGTTCCAGGGAAGCCATAGATTTTCAGCGTTATCTAGGGCTTGTCAGACAGCAGTCGATTGGGTTGTGACCCGCACACTCAGCTGATGGGGGTGGGGTGGGGGTCCGTGGCAGGTGGTGGGCTGCTGTGGTAAAAAGTGAAAGGTTTCTTTTGTTTTTCCTCATTCTCTCCACTTGTTTCCTGCCATATTTTTGCCATTTATGATTAACTCTCGAACCAAACAGGCCTGAAATGAACACATTTTCTTGTTCAACATGGTTGAATAACAGCTTTAGAGACATTTGACACCTCAGCCAATCTTTGTAAAAAATCCACTCCACTCTCTGCTGGAGTTATGTCACATGGCCATTGCCTTGTCTCAGCCTTAAAGAATGATAATTGCCGGGGTTGGAAAGTTTCTCCGTCAGGCCGCAGCCCTGAGTAAACATGCCTGTGTGACTGCTATAATGGTGGGTCTTTCTTTGCCGTTTCCACAACCCAGGAACAGGCATGCACACCTTCCCTCCGCTGGCATCTTTCCCAGACCTCTGTGTGTGTGTATGTGTGTGTGCATGTTAACTTGTGCTTTGCGGTGTGTTGTGTACGTGCGCGCTCCTGTGCGATCACACACCTGGAACTAGAGCTATCAGCCCTCAGGAATGTAGATATAAATCAGTCTCACAGGGAGTGGTGCAGGCTTGAATTCCTTCTCACAATTATACCACACACACACACACACGCACACACACACACACACACACACACACACACACACACACACACACACACACACACACACACACACACACACACACACACACACACACACAGTGTACTGCACACACAGTTCCATATGTACCCATGTAATACACATATGCATATCTATGTGTATAACCAAAAAATCGTTTTCTCCACCTTCTCTTTTTCTGTGCTCCTGCCTTCCAATCATCCCCCCCCCCCCCCCCTCTTCTGCTACTTTCTTTCTTTTGTTCCCTTTTTCAGTTGGAGCAGGAGATCCAGCGCATTTCGGAGGCATATGAGACACTGATGCAGGGCAGCTGTAAGAGAGAAAATCTGGAGCAGACACTGAGGAAGAGGCTAGTGGCTGAGATCAGGAGGCTGCAGGATTTTAACAGAGACCTTAGAGGTATGCCACTCACACACACATAATGCCACATTTACCATAATATCAGATCCAGACATAGTTTACAATGTAATCTAATTCTATACTTTGTTGCGTTACAGAAAACTTGGAAAATGCCAGAACGCATGTTGCAAAAGAAGTAGAAGCAGCCGACCATAACCAGCACATCATGGCCAAACTCCTTGAACAAAGTAAGTATGTCATTCTGTTTGGCTGGACTCCTCTCCCCGGCTCTCTGTTACATCCTCCTTTTGTAATCAACGTGCTTGATTGGATCAGATCGTAGCATAGCATGGGGCCCTTTTTGTAGCTAAGGAGGGCATCCTGCATGCAGGAATTCCACTTGCATAACCTCAGCTTACTTGGCGAGAAGGCTTAATAATAGGGAATTCAATCCATGCACCTCTTGGCAAAGGGAAACGAGCGGTCTCTAAATCACAGAGCAGCAGTGGAAGTGGTAGAAATGAGGTTCCCCCACCTGTTGTTAGTGTGATTTATGTTGTCTGTTTAAGGAACTGGACTCAAGCAGAGTGGTGGTGTTTGTATGGCCTTGATGAGGAATGCTTTGTGCTATGTGGGTCAAAGGGATAGGGCAGCTTTCTCCCCCTTCCGCCTCCTTCCTCCTCTCAGCATTCCAGGAGTGCTTCGCTAAATGAAGAACACTAGCCACCATGTAGCAACTCTGGTACTTATAACTGTGGTTGGACTCGGGGGAGAAATTATGGATTTACGCTCATATGTGTTAGAGAAAGAACTTCAGGCAGACTTGAAAAGATTTCCCCTTGTGTCCAAACTACTATTAAGATCATGTCCACATTCATCTAACATGCGACTAACCTGCCCGCCTTGGCTTTTCTTTCACTTCAGATGAGGAGCAGAACTTTGAGCGGGAGCGCGTGGAGCGGGAGCTGGAGCGATTGCGTTCCACGGCGGAGGACCAGAACCAGAGGGCAAAGCGACTCGAGGAGGCCCTGGACGCAGCTCGTGGACGAGGTCGCCAGCTTGAGGAGGAGTTAAGGAGGAAGAGGGCTTATGTGGAGAAGGTGGAGAGACTTCAGAGTGCGCTGGCTCAGCTACAGTCCACCTGTGAGAAGAGGGAGAGCCTGGAAATGAAGCTGAGGACACGACTAGAGCAGGAGCTGAGGAGTTTGAGGGCCCAACAGGTAAATATCATCTCCTAGGAAAACTAACAAAAAGCCTGATTTCTGTACTTTATCATTGAAGTAGTTTTAGTATTTCTTGCCATCTGTTTCAAATCCTCTCTCTCTCTCTCTCCACCTCAGAGGCAGTCACAGCCACCAGGAGTGACCATGAGCTCCCTCCAAGAGCGTCTGCATGAGCGCGAGGAGCGAATCCTGGCCCTTGAGGCCGACATGGTGCGCTGGGAGCAGAAGTACCTGGAAGAGAGCACCATGAGGCAGTTTGCAATGGAGGTGGCTGCCACTGCCGCTGCCCAGAGGTAAGGATCGTTGACTTTTGCTTCACATTTGCTGGAACATCCTACATATACGTTTTCCATGTGTATTATTTTTATTTGAGTTAAGCCCAGGACATTATCTTTTCCTTTGCAGAGACACCACCATCATTAACCACTCGCCTTGCCACTCCTCTAACAACAGTTTCAATGACGACCTGCCAGTTGCCGACTACAGGAATCAGGAGATGGAGAACAGGATCCGCGCTCTTTACGCTCAGATTTTGGAAAAGGACGCTGTGATCAAGATCCTCAACCAGCGGCTGCATCAGGACCAAGGGCGGAAGGACGAGCAAAGTCCCCGCACAAACCTCCTGAATACAGCGGGGGCACCTCTCCGACCCGCCTCCTCCACCCCCTCCATCAGCACCACCATGAGCAACACAAGGAGTAGAGGTGAGGAGCATAATGTTGCTAATGTTGTTAATAATTAATTTGGGTGGTACTAAGGGTTAGCAGCCTAGTGCTTCTTACATTACACACACACACACACACACACACACACACACACACACACACACACACACACACACACACACACACACACACACACACACACACGCTTTATGTTCCATTCAAATACACTTTTGATCTAGAGCAAGGTGCTTAAAAGTAACATTTTTGTCACTAAAATCTTCATAATTGATGAGTTAGAAGCATTTCTGACAGATCCTGTTGTCTTGTAGGTAAGAGTCTTTCAGATGATCAGACTTTGCCAAGCCATCAGTTCTCTGCTCAGTCTCAACCTGGAACGCTAGAACGGCAGGTGGAGGGAACAAAAGCCAAAGAGGCTGCCAACACAACTAAGCTCAACAGTGGTGAGTGAACTATCAAATATGCATGAGTGTGTTTGTTTACGAGGGCCAATAATCCATCCGATAATGCCCTCAGTATAAAACTTGAATGATAAACTATTTGCACGCACAAATAAATAAGCCTTCACAAGCTCAGACTCCACTACACAAAACACGCAAATACAGCATTTAAGTACACTCTTCATGAAAGGAGTTTTGGACCTCGGCTTCATGGATGTTCAGATTGATTAACCATTGCTGCTGCCTAACCAGCCAATCAGATACCATCTGTCCAGGTCATGGTTCATAATGTGGGCTTTGAGGAATGTGCATGGTTAGGAAATAATGTGGATCTATTGACTGAGCATATTTACCAGAGTGGTCTGTTTGAGTGTGGAAAATCTCTGTTAATCTTTAATCATTGATAGCTGAGCTGTATCTGGGACATGTTTCCACTATTTTAGCCTTAAAGCATTTATATAATTATTCATTCTTTTTTTTCAGACAAGGCGCCTAAGAAGTTGCTATTGAACCCCTTCAGAGGCCTGGATGAGCTGGAGTCAGAGGCAGTGGAAATCTTCATTTAAAGAACAGAGAGGTTGATTTTGAATGGGGGGGGGGGGGCAATTCTGGGAATCTGTGAAGAGTGCAAGTCTTTGAATAGAGGGTGGATTAAATATTGGATGCAAGAATGTCGTGGAAAGAGGCCAATGCACAAAAAAAAAGGACTGTTTTCACATTTTTAGAGACAGAGCTGTGCTCCGACTCACTCCCTCTCACTAAGCTGGACAGCTGCAGGCAGTCTGCCCGGCTGGGACATAAAAGATGAATCTTCTGAGGTACTCGGACAGTATTGTGGATTGTAATTGGGCAACATGTTCTCAGAGTATGTATGCCAAAATATTTATATAAAAATATATATATATATGTAAAATTGCTGCTTTTTCCCTCTTTTTATTACCCGCCGTTTTTCTCCTCTCCCAACCCAGTGAATTAGGAAGCTATATATTTATCTTATCTGGTTTCCACATTCCCTTAAATAATGACTTCAGACTCATGCTCTTCTAGATAAATATTCATTAAAAGGTTATCTATGTGACCTCCATTCCCCTTCTCTCCGAAAGAACATGTCCGATCAAGTGGATTTTATCTGTTCTTATCAAATTACTTCTCTTTGTTCAATAATTTAAGCTTATAACACATGAAACACTGCTGATTTAAATGCTCTCGCTGTCCATGTTGCTGACGCCCGAGTAGCTGGTTCTGCAAAGGCTCAGCGGGGTGTGAACAGTAAATGCATAATATATAAAAGACAAACTGACACAGTCATGGTGTTGTTTGGGATTTTGGAAGGGTGTTGCATCATGGTGTTGATTTCATCATATGTTTTTTCTGATGACTTTTTCCTTCTCAAAGTATGTTTGCATGTGTGATTACAGTATGTGAGTGTGTTTCCCGATGTGGTGATTCTGCTGGTTTGGTCACCATTGTGGGAGAAAAGTTGAAAACTACACCATGTTGGTTTTTTGTTTACTGTGAGCTTTGAACTAACAAACAGGTTAATTATTATTATTATTATTAATATTATTATATATTTTATACAGATGTTTGTATTGTTATTTTAGATATGATAGTTCTTTGAGCAGGATGCCAAAGAGTTTTATGTATGTTTGTTGTAAGTTATGTGCCGACAATCACGGTCATGTCAAGCTGTACACAACCAACCAAGTGTTGACTTTAAACAGACATTTCTGTGAACTTCAAACAATATGAAGGTTATTACAGTTGAATTCATGCAACATTTCATAAAGCAATAAAAAATTCTAATATACATTGACGGGCTCACTGACTTGTGAATAGTTTAATTTTGCTCTTGGCAAAATATCTACATATTATTTATTTGCTGACATAAAGATAATCTCGAATATGCTCATAATTGTAAAAAAAAAAAAAAAAAAAAAAACCAACTCAGTTTTTCTGGTGAATGTTGTCTTCCTGCTTTTACGCCCTCCTCTCTTTCTCATTGTCACCCTATGTTCTCATTGCTGTCCTCTCATTCCAGCACAGAGAAGTGCTCTTCATTAATGAATACCAGAGCTGCATTCTTTTGGGTTCAACTTTCTCGGGTGGCCTGCTCTCTTGTTCTCTTCTTGCCATGAAGAGCATGCTTGACATAGATCACATTCTCATAAGGACACGTAACCCTATAAGTGACAAAGACAGGTTTCTCCCAGATTAGCTGCTAATGCCTTTTGAAATTCCTGTGCGCCCTCCATTCACCTTTGCTTACATGCATTCCTAAATGTTTTTATTGCATCCAATTTAACTCACACCCAGAGGTGTTTATGAACTATTTCAGGACGTGCCATTGGATATGAAGATGAGAGAATGGAGAGCTCTGTCATGTGGTGTCTGTTTCAGGATGGATCTTTCTCTCTAACACACACACACACGCACACACACACAACAGAGCCACAGTCATCAACGTATACCCGTTTTGGGGCGTATACGTATACCAGTTTGACAATGAGACTTCACAATGCAGCAGGACAATGAGAATGACAATGAAAATTATGGTGTCATCATTTCACTCCCATGTTTCACCAGTTGTCCTGCTGCGTGCAACATGTGTGTGAAATATACTGTAAAATATGGCTGTGGTAGAAAATATTTCACACATTTGGGTTTATAAATGCAGAGCTGAGTGGAGCAATAAGTCGTGAGACTCCTTTTTGCTCATTTGGTGCCCTCACCTCCCTGTAGAGTGAGGAAATAAAACAGTGAATGTCTCTGTTAGTTCAACATCACAATTTCTTACTGTTACACCAGTTGAGACATAATAAAATGTGGGCTAGAGTAGTCGTGCGCACATCCACAAAAGCTCATTGGGATTGCAGGTGAGTAGCAAAACATCAGACATTAGTACCTGCCTGCTGGAATTTGCAATATTTCGTGTGTGTGTCATCATGCCCAAATAGTGTGGTCGTGGAGACACCTACTGTAGCGGAATTACCACAAAGGCCATTTTGGGTACTTTGCTAGGTGTTCTGTCTGTCTATCTGCGGATAGATTTTGTCATCACAATAGCGTCACAAGCGTGCAACATGCTGTCACGAAACTTTACAGGTGTATAGTTGAGATCAAAATGAAGGTTGAGTTCTCAGATGGGTGGGGTCCGAGCAAGGGTGCCAGATGTACGGGGGTAGAAATTAGGGAAGGGGCCTTGTTCCCACCACTTTACGCCCCTGGCCCGATAACCGTGCAAGATACAATCAGGATATGTTACAGGTGTTTAGTTGACATGAAAATGAGGCAGAGTTCGAAGATGGGTGTGGTCCGAGCAAGGGTGCCAGAAGTTGGGGGGTAGGAAGTAGGGAATTGCCCCCCCACACTCCTGGGCCGATATGTTGTCACGGCTGGTGTGATCCCCAGTGGTCTCTAGTTTAAACTCACTTTATTATGAACTCACTTTATTTATTTAACGTTTTGGCCTGTAAAGCTTGGGTTATGTGAGTGACTGGCAGTGTGCTGTTTTCTAGTTCCTTGCGATACTAAACACCAGTCAATACGACTTTAAGGTGTGCAAGAACTCTGTTGGATATACTGTACTGTACTGTACGCCAAAGCAGAGCTACTGTTGGTTAGACAGAGCTATTTTTATATATATATTTTACATTTCAGAGCTGTTCTGAAAGCTCCTGATTTAATGTAACTGAGTGGCATTGAGGAGCCATTACACACTCTTTTCTAAGTCATCCATTAATGTGAATTTTCTGTGCCAGCTTTGAAACATTTGCCTTGATTTCTTATTCACACCTGAGCAAGCAAAGGTTGATTGTATCCTGCTGTACTTATAGTGGTCTGATAATTGGATGCATGCCTGGACTTGGGCAGGGAGGATATGACTGATGAGATAGTGCGGATGATTTTGACAGAGAAGCTTGTATGGGGAAACACAGAGCAGGAACTGGTGGTATGTGAGATGCCATCAATCTTATTTATGAACTGAGAGCTCTTATCTGGCATACTGACTGACAACATTGTGAAGACTCGCCAACATTCCTCTGTGAATGACATGTTTCGACTGCAGCTCTCTCTCTTTCCCAGAATTGATATGATGAAGGAGGATACAACATAAATGGGAGTCAGGGGTCAAATTCCTGCTGTGTTCAAACATCCAAGAAAATTACATTTAATCTACTTTTTGGAACAGTTTTCTCTCCGTTCTTTTGCTCTGTCACGTGGGAACCTGATGTTGACTGCGGCCATCATGAAAGGAATGGGTTTGTTGCTGTGTAAACCGTGGAAATGATCTTCTCACACTGGGTGTTTGTGTGCACTGACGGGTTTATTGCCCCATCTTAATGTTTACAGTTTAACAGCACATTCCTATTAAGCATCAGCCTTTGAAGTTCCAGCACATTCAGCAAATATGCTGATGGTGAGTGATGATATCAAAGTAAGAGAGAGGTTTTTGGAATGCAGATTGTCCCCGACTCAACATACGGTAACTAATATGACCTTATTCTATTTCTGGCCAAAATTCATTAAGAAAGAAAACTACAATTCATATTTCTGTGGATTAAATGTCTGTAGACCTATCACAAGCATGTACACACATCCAAACAAAAACAAGGATATAAATGAATGTTGAGTAAGTGTGATGAGATATTGATCAACTAGCCTCCTCAGGGCAGATATATGTAGCTCTGATTAATGGACACATGGAATAACTTGTCAGATAAAGAGGAAGTAGACATCCCCCAAACACCCAGTGGGAAAGTAAGTAAATCCACTAAACCCTGCCATTTATTTCTGTTGTCGTAAAGGCATAGCATGTTTTTGGACATTGGTGATACATGCCCAAAGGGGCACAGGAGAGTAACTTGTCAACACCTGCTACACAAGCCTGCTGCAAAGGCTGCAGTTGTGATTGGCACTCCTGTTTGTTCAGGGGCCATCTGTTTAAAACCACAGACATGACCCTGAGCACATATTTCAGCCACACATCCCTCATGTGGGCTTCAGTGAAAAGTCAGTATTATAAGATGTAATGCCAGGTCAGGATGTCTACTGTTATGATTTGTTTCTTTTTAAAGAAAGCAGGTGTCCTAAAGGTTATACATTTTGGTATTCTTAAATTGTTCATTTGCTGAAAATCATCTGCATCAAAACATTTATGAAACTTAGCCTGCATTACTTACTGGACATGTACAAGATGCACAATGTGTCAATACATGGGCACGTTTTGGACTCCTGAAGTCAAATGCTCCTACATACATTAAATAGTTAAAAGGCAGAATTCAATGAGACTTTTATTATTTACACTTACAGATCCTCTGAGACACAAACTGTAGCTACAGTATGTGCTCCACCTCCTGGAAAACACACACACACACGCGCGCACACACACACACACACACACACACACACACACACACACACACACACACACACACACACACACACACACACACACACACACACACACACACACACACACACATTGGTGCGCAGGTCAACTTTTGGGAATGTATGACTAGGGAACTGAGGGGGGTTTGGTGTGTATTTTAACATAGTAGGAAACTGTAGATTACAACTGCTTCTGTAGTTAGGTGATACTGATAGCCAGGTGACTCAAAGAGCAGTGCAACTAAAACACTGGGGAAGTTGCTCTCTGCATTATTCTAATTAAATACTTTTATTAGTTATAACATCATAAAACAATTTATAAAGCACTTTCAGAATCCACAACCCGTTACTCTTTTAGGGACATGCTTTGAAATGTTTTTTTGTCTTAACTGAGTAATGAGAGATTAGGCCTACTCATTTTTTATTATTTACATTTCAAGTTTTATTTCATGTTCTGTTTCGCATTAGCCTATGTATTAATACTACATTATTAGTCTTCAGTATGTAGGAATTCAAATGAGATCTTAATCTATGGGACTTCCCTGATTGGGCCTAGCCTACTGTAAATAAAGGGTAAAACTTTTCATGTATGCACAATGATTCATAAGGTAGCCGAATACGAAAGCTATCTTAATAAAAGCACACGCGGAAGAAATCCCATCAGTTACCCACGTGTTTGACTATCAAATGATTTTGAAAAATGAGAAGCGATTTTTAATATCACTTCTCATGTTTACAAGTCAATTACTGCCAACAAAGCCAAAAGCTTTAAAAGGTGAACATCGCCATCTGCTGGATACTTCCCGCATCTGCACTTAGCCGTTTAAAATGTTTTCGGGCTACTATAATATACTCGTTTATTAATCATATTTCATAGTCAGTAACTACCACATAATTCATATGAATTGATGTGTCTGTTGATGGAATAAGATCGTGTTCACAATCACTTTAACTTAATTTATCTAAAACGCATGTTTGATGCTTTCATATGTCTACAGTCTATCCCCTTCACTAGCCTTTGACCCGGTGTACGCCTGACAACAAACCGTGCGTACCTATCCGTAAAACCCCGCCCATTCAGTCGTCACGACTACTGTAGCAACAACGGTTAGCTAAATTAGCTAAGCGCTAATAGTTGAGGTTGGGAGATAGTTCTTTATGAGCATTACAAAATAAAACGCGGTCTGACAACGGTAAGAGCTGCAACGTTAGGGGCAGAACTTAAATCCAGGATGTGCTCCGTCGTCGGATGTGATTCGGGGCGTCGCAGTGCGCAACGGTTCAAGTTACCGGAGGACCCAGAGAGGAGGCTGGAGTGGGTTCAGTTTCTCGCTACAGTCAACACGCAGCGGTTTAAAGAAGCGTCCTGGACAGACATTAGAATTTGTAGCGAACACTTTAAAGATGACTGTTTTAACAACATGTCACCGAGCCATTCAGGTTTGACTGGCAAGGACCAGCTAACGTTAACGTTAAATCCCAATGCTGTCCCATCACTGTGTCTCAAGTCCGAGTCAGAGGAACCTGAGACAAATCTGCAGAGCCCAACATGTGTGGTGAGTCTGCTGCTTTGAGAGCAGCAATCATAGGGTCTATCACATTGTCACCCAATGCTGCTGCATGCACGGTAGAAGCCTACATCCTGGGTTGTTTGTACATAAAGCCCAAACTAAGTAAATGTAGTTAATTCTCACGTTGAGTCAAACACCAACACATGTTAGGGTGGTCAGGTTAAGAGTTACGTGATGCATTTAATTGCCAAGTAACGTTACAGTAAATGTACAAGGATCGTCTTATTTCCCCCAGATAGACAAGTGACGTTAGGTATTTACTTGTTTATCAAATCAAGTTAAGATAGATGATTTTATTGTCAAGTAATAATGTTTTATTTTTTTTCTCTCTCTAATATAAAAACTCATATGAGAGAGATGTACATGTTAGATATTTATACTGTAAGCATTTTCATCTACACACTCAATATGAAATGGGTGCAGATCCACATTTTTTCATCAGCAAACTGACTAGTGGGGGTGTGCAAAAAAATCGATTCATATTCGAATCGTGATTCAACATCGATTCATAGAATTCCAAAAATCGATTCATATATATATTACATTTAAATATATATATTTTTTCAATTGTATGTCTACTGCAATCACATGTTAGATAGACAGACTTTGTTGATCCCCAAGGGGAAATTCAAGGTACTTACAGACATCACACACAATATACACATACATCATAACAGGATGTTAGAATAACAAATAACAAACAAATCCACATGAATAATATGGACAATAAAAGATACTAAATAAACTAAATAAAAAATCCACATGAATGTACTAAGGGATATATATATATATATATATATATATATATATATATATATAATTATAATAATAATAATAATTAATAATCGTGAGTCTAAAAATCGGAATTGAATCGAGACATTTTCTGAATCGTACACCCCTACTGACTAGTAATGCTAAGCCACCCTTTGTGTTCTTACATGTTGCCTCAGATGTTGCTTGTAGTGGGAGGAGCGTAATATGCCATTATTGACTTAGCCCTATACTCCTACCACACAGTAATGCTAGTCCTATAGTGATACTGTGTTATCCCACTGTCCACATACATGTAAATGTAGTCATTTACCATCCACTTGGTAAGTATCCACATTGTGTGCAAAGCTCTTAATCAAAACATATGGTACTGTAACATCGACCAAACACATTTTTTTCATGTATTGTTCGCTTTTGGTTACAACTACAAGCTTTTACTGCTTGTTACTTTGTGTAGGAGCCTGAGGAAACCACAGAAGTTGCTTATCAGCGTGACCAACTTAAAACATGTGATGGCCCAACTTCCTTTCCTGAAGAGTCAAGACTGACTTCAACGGGTAAAAAATGTTTAACAAAATGTGTAATTAAAATTTGAAGTAAAGAAGGATTTTCTGACACTTTAAACTTTATTTGCAGCTTCTGAAGGAAGCCCAGTCCCGAGAGGTGTCTCATCCTCAACTGATTCTTCAGATGGTTTTTTTATATCTGTATATCGCCAGATGCAACCAACAAATACACATTTTGATTTGATGAAAGAAAAGTACGTTTTCTTAACATTCTGCTGATTTGACTACTTTATTTTACGTCGGATTGATGTTTTAATATTCTATTTACGTTGATTTTTAGAGCTGCACTTCTGCAGACGAAAGGGAAGTATGTTGTTAATGAAAAACGCCTCCTCCAGTTGTTCAGCCACAATTGCCCGTCGTGTGGTTCTAAAGTAAAGATGGAGAAGGTCACCCATGGGGTGCTCATCATCTTGAACCAACAGTGCCTTCAGTGTGACTACAGAAACCAATGGAAAAGCCAAGCCAAGGCCAGTGTCCCAACAGCTGAAGATCAACACCTGACAGAAGTAGTAGAAGTAGACCTGACTCCAGAGACCCAACAGGTAGGACTGGAATAGTCCGACATCCTACAACATATCTAAACGCACTGCTATCTAAAGCGTTAAGTCTCCTTTTTTAATAGAATTGTGCATCCCAGAAAGTTTTTGAAATAAAATCATACACAATATGGCCAATATTTTGACAGTGTTATGATTAACAGGTAGGACTGGATTAGTCAAACATACTAAAACATACCCAGACACACTGTTTGTTGCTTAAGAGTCCTGAAAATGCCTATAAGAAAAACACACACACACACACACACACACACACACACACACACACACCACTGTTAAGTATTGTATCCTATTTTTTGGGGTTGCAAAGACTGTTTAGTTAGAATCCTAACACGTCATCTACTTGCACCTTGCTTTTTTAGTTTTTAAATTTAAAACAGTCTGCTGTACAGGTTTAAAACATGTTTATTTTTTATTTATACCCATTCTTGTCATTGTATTACAGGCAGTGTCAACAGATGACAACCCCAGCACTATCACAGGAGTCCCTGAAATTGTTGCTGTTGTTGATGACAAAAGTGATGCCATGGATGAAACGGGGGAGTCGGGTGATCAGGGTGACATGGATTCAGACGAGGATTGGAAGCCAAAGAATTTGGTGCTGGCTAAAATGCTCCAAAATAACCATGACGACAAAACTAAAGAGAAAGAAGATTATGCGTATCCTCCACTTGTCTCCAGACAAGGTCAGCTCTGCACAGAGTGTGGCAAGTTTTTTAATAAACAGAGGCCTCACACATGTGAGCACAAAATTAAACCCTATTCTTGCAATATTTGTGGTAAGAGATGTGTTAGCAAGTTCACGCTAAACACTCACAGCAGAATCCACAGTGAGAACTATGAGCATCGGTGTAAATACTGCCACGTTACATTCAAAACAAAGGTGGACAAGTTCAGTCACGAGCAGATCCACGTAACTGAAGGAAAGCCCTATAAATGTCCCGACTGTTCAGAGACATTTGCCACAAATAAGGAACGCAGAATCCACCTGGAGGATCACCGAGGCCCCCCACAGTTGAAATGTGACTTCTGTGGGATTGAATTCCTCTGGCCACTTGCTCTCCAGAGACACTTAGCGGTGCACACAGGAGAGAAGCCGTTCAAATGTTCAGTGTGCCAACGTGGCTTCAACCAGCCGAGCCACCTGAAATCCCACATGCGTCTGCACACAGGGGAGAGGCCTTTCAAGTGTCAGCATTGTGACAAAAGCTTCAATCACAACGTGAGCTTGAAGAGTCACGTCCAGCGTTACCACTCGTCGAGCTCTGAACGTGAGCAGAATACAGAAAAGAGAAACGAAAGGGCAAGTGACGCTCGTGATGTTCAGGATAATGGAAGCAACGGAGGTGCAGAATCAGGACTTGACAATGTAGAGGACGAAGACGACACGGAAGAGGAGGAGGGAATATATAGACCTAAACAAAAAAGGAAGAGCACAGGTAGGCCCATAGGACGGCCTAAGATCTATGAATCACGCAACTTTGCAGAAGGCCAGCGTTCAAACACCAAGACTGGAAATCTACAAGAGTGCAGCGATGAAGAAAGTCAGTTGGAGCCGAGGAACCGTGACACATCCTTTGATCCAGCAGACGAGGAAGAGGAGAGCAGCAAGAAGGCAACAAAGAACACAGCGAGATTGAGGGGAAGACCAAAACATCCTGATATTGACTCCGATTTTGACCCTGAAGAAAAAAAGAAAAAGAGGTACAGCAGCCAGAGCAGTGCTAACAGCTCTGGGAAACGTAGGGGAAGACCAAGGAAGAATCTTAAAGAATAGGGTTAAAATTAACAGAGATAAGGAATTAATTTGGTCTATGCCAGGGTTTGGCTGTATACTCAATTCTGATTGGCTGCAGGTTGTCCATTAAAACGTGATATACAGTAGGTTGGACACCTAAGTAGTTCCAGTCCAACTGTCTGTTCACCCTTCTAAATGAACGTGTGAAATGAATCTCTTAAATCTTGATATAGATTCAGGGACAATGACATGGCCGGCTTGTCTTGACGTTAAACATACTGTCACTGTATGCACACTTGTCAACCATACACAGTGTTATTGACTTAATTTTGCTAGTATAACTTCAGCGTTCTGGCTCACAGCAGAGCCAAAGCAAAAAGGTTATAACAAGAACCCTTATAGGATGGGAAGGATTGTATGTATTGTATTGTATGGATGAGTGTCACCAGGGAAATATTTGTATTGCAAAACGTATGGAAATATAAATTCTTAAAAAGAATTTGGCAATCCATTCATTAATTCCTGATAATAATAATAATAATAATAATAAATTGAATTTATATAGCGCTTTTCATAGACTCAAAGTCGCTTTACAGGGAAGTAAATCTGTGTCTGATAATAGACACATCATGGAGCCTTAACCCCCAATTAAACAATTGTGAAAAGAAAGGAGCCATATATAAAGTGGATGTTCATACAGAACTGGACTTACGGTATTTCCTAGGAATTACATATTTTGACAAACAAAGCATGTACACCTAGGCCAGGGTGTAAGTCAAATTCCATTGCCTTTTACCATTAAGAGAAGCTGTTGCTTTGGTTTTAAAATACTTTTGAATCATGTTACTCTGTGTGTATACTATGGATCAAAGTGGATAAAAGTATAATAAGCAAGTGCCTGTGTTCTTTTTTTTTCCATTGTAAATTTCCAATACATAAAACTGTCATATGTATATGGTAATTGATCTGTAAACTGCTTAAAAAGTTAGTCTCACATGCTGCTGAGTGGACAGGTTTACTTCCAGTGTACATCTAACAGGTCATCTTTTGTAATGAATATGTTGTGATTGTGATATACAATTATGTCATCTAAATTGTGAATACTATAAACAAACACATGCTCACTCAAATTTCTTAGTAAATCTGATGTGAGATATTTTGAGGAAATAGCATTTGAAGATTGTGGTTTTGTTTTTATATCAAGATGTGTGCATGCATGCAAACATACTCAGTGTATAGCTGTAATGTTGCACTAAAAGTCTTAATAAAATGAGAAAACACTCAGTACTGTTTTTTGTTGTTGTTGTCAATTATTATATAGGTAGCCTATACAAAAAAGGGTTCACCACTATTTATGAAATAACCAGAAAACATGCTATATCGTGATATGCAATGACCTATATCAGCAAAACAATATTTTGTCTATATGGCCCAGCCCTAGTACATGTGTGGAACTATCGAACATCAGAAGGGTTGGGTGTGTATTTGAACATATTTGTTTCCACAGGGGTTAGGACATTTTTCAAAGAACCTGTTCTATGAAGGGTTCTCAATCGACAAAGGTGTCTCAAATAACCATCAAAAAGGGTTCTTCTTTGAGGAACTTATGGAAAAAAATGGGTTGATTAGAGTGATTTTACAATTTCAACTATATTTTAATGAACAAATTCCTTACAAAACGTTGAATAGTGTGTCTGAAATGGATCTAACTTCCAGACAACATAGGATGACCAAGTAATCGATTAATAAGTTATAAAAAAAATCAATTTACATTTATTTTTGATAGATGAGCCATGTATTACTTTGCAAAACCGCGTAAAAAAACAGTGCTAACGATAAATTACACAATCCAATGTTGCTATTTTTCATTTACTAAAAATCGAAGTGCCACCTTCACTTAATGCATGCGCGCTCCCGCGGCTAGGGGCACATTCTTCCTGTCAGAGGGTATCTACCTTTACACGACGAGCATGGATCATGGATGTATTAAGAGAACGGCCGGGATACGCCTGATGTCAAACCACGCCAACCCCGCCATTAAACCCCGCCCATTGAGCCCCCAACGTGCCGGGCCACTGTCGAGCAGTGATGGCTTGTTAGCTGTAGCTGTCTGGGACGTCGGGATAGCAGAGTCCACGCCGAGGCCTGTGTTCCAGTCCTCGTAGCTAAACATTAAAACTGTCCGGACACTTTTAAAACTAAAGGGACAGAACTTAAATCCAGGATGTGCTCCGTGGTCGGATGTGATTCGGGGCTTCGCAGTGCGCTACGGTTCAAGTTACCGGAGGACCCAGAGAGGAGGCTGGAGTGGGTTCAGTTCCTTTTCGAAGTCAACGGGCAACGACTTAAAGAATCGTCCTGGACTGATATCACCATTTGTAATGAACACTTTACTGCTGACTGCTTCGAACACCTGGCTCCAGGGACTGGCACGGTCCATCTAAAGCCCCGCGCTGTCCCATCACTGTGTGTCAAGTCGGAGCCAGACGAGCCGGAGCTGTACTCCATGCTGGATCAGGTGAGCCACAATTATAGTGCTTCTTTGACATTTTAAATCTGTGGCCCTTGTAACGTTACACATAAATACACCATTTGCTCATTCATACTTAACAGCATATCAACCAAATGCTACAGAATAACATTACTGGTGTTGATATACCATAACGTTACTTTCTTTTCGAGTTTGTTTGTTTGTTTGTTTGTTTGTTTGTTTGTTTGATACGCAAACTGAGTGGACGGAGTTAATTATCACATTGCCTAGCTGACTCTAGCACACACATGTAAACAAACAGCTCCATGAGGATTGTAAACAATAAGACTGCAATGCATGAGTGCAAATGGTGCTGGAATAAATAAAGAATGATTAATAGGTAGCGTATTGGCTATATCTGAGGTAGGTGGGTATGACTTAAACAGTGTATTTTCATGTAACCAATTTTTGTTTGACAAATATTTACATGTTGAAACGACGTGTTTAACACTTTAAAACATATAATTGAAGTTAAAGTGGCCATATTATGTTCATTTTCAGGTTCATAATTGTATTTTGAGGTTGTACCAGAATAGGTTTACATGGTATAATTCTCAAAAAAATACCATATTGTTGTTGTACTGCACATTGCTGCAGCTCCTCTTTTTCAGCTCTGTTCGGGTCTCTGTTATAGCTATATAGAGGTGAGACATCTCACCTCTATACCATCTTTGTAGGGATTCCCACATGTGTAGTAGCTAGGTAAGAATCACGTCAGCTAGCTAGCTTTTTTCTCTAACTTCAAGGCAGGATTAGCCGGGAGACTTCTTCTAAACAGGGCACACTACCAACTTTGCGTGGAATCCCTGCAGAACACCCCAAATCCCAGAAAAAATGATTTTTTTTTTCATAATATGGGCACTTTAAGGGTTTTACACTATGGACTGATGTTAATTGTTCAACTTAGTGACAGCCATAGACAGTAAAAAATGGACCAAGTGGCGCCGTTGTTTTTGACGGAGACGAGTGAAGTCTATTAGAAGCACTTTTTCAGTGATGGCCGAGCGTTACTGCACAGCTGCAAACTGAGCTTGTAGATGTGACATGAGCAACGTGTCTGAAGTTGTAAGTCTTCTGGTAGCTGTGCCCAGAGAAATCTCAATCATTCCCAATCTTGCAGAGACGGAGAGCGTAGGTTTATGTAAGGAGATAACATAGGTACAGGCTAATTATTGCTAACTAAAATGATAGTTAACATTAGTAATTAAACTTAAACAGCTAATGTAAGTCGAAACTGCCTGCGAGCTTCTCCTGTACTGTACGGTAATTCCTCTACTATGCGACAGTAAGTCGCGTGGTTATGACACAATCGTTAGCCTATTTGCTCTGAGGAGGCAGGCTTGCCCCCTCGAACACAGCCTGTGGGAAGAAACTGTTCTTGTGTCTGGTTGTTTTGGAGAACAGTGTTCTGTAGCGCCGACCAGAGGGGAGAAGCTGAAACAGGTTGTGTCCAGGGTGAGATTGGTCTGTAGTGATGCTTCCTGACCGTTTCCTGACTCTAGAGAATAAAGAAGTGTAAGTCCTGGATGAAGGGCAGGTTGGCACCAATGAATTTCTCTGCAGTCCTGACTGTCGGCTGCAGGCTGTTCCTGTCCTGTTTGGTAATCAGTCTAAACCAAACAGTGATGGACGTGCAGAGAACAGACTTGACAATTAGACAGACAATTAGAGGTGTGAATCTTCACATATCTTTCGATTCGATTACGATTCGATATCTCGATGCATCACGATGTGTCAAATACATTTTTCTATTAAAGCCATATAGGATATTTAATTCATAGCTTTTCAAGCTTCAAAAACAAAACATTCTGCAGTGCTCTAATACTAAATAAATTGGATAAATAAAACTACAGCACTGAGCACATGGCACTTCCTGAATGTGCAAAACAACAGAATATGTAAACAGAAATGTTGTTAGACCTACATTAAATTGTAAACAGAAATAATCGATTATTGCCCGGTTGATTATCGATGCAGCATTGTCCGTGTCCACGATTCGATGCATCGATTATTTGATTAATTTCAACACCTCTAATTGCAATGCAGAACTGAATCAGCGGCTCCTGAGGCAGGTTGAACTTCCTGAGTTGGTGGAGGAAGTTCGTGCTATAAGCCTTTGTTGCAGCATGTGGATTGCAGCATATGGAAGTGATTCACATCTGCATATTTTCATTGCCCCAGTTGAAATGTTCAAGTACTGACCGGTGTACAATGTGCCTTTATCGACCAAGCCCTATAGTACTGTTAATACTGTATAATGAGCACTTGCCTTGTCTTTTCTGAAGAGATATCTATTACAAACATGTTGAACCTTTAACTGTTCATACGGACAGTAAACTCATTTATTTTCATGTAAAATACCCTGTGCCGTCGATTCTACGCACGAGTATAAATTACCCTTTACACTGAGGGTGCAGCAGTCTGCTGCTGAAGGAGCTGCTAGCTGCTGTGTAGTACTGTAAGGTGGTGCTTTCAGTGGAAATGTCAACCAAACACAACTTTTGGTGTATTGTATGTAACTTTTGTTACTACAACTCAGTCTATGCTACAACTACACATTTTTACTTTTGGTACTTTGTGTAGGAGCCTGAAGAAACCATAGAAGTTGAAGAAACCATAGAAGTTGAAGAAACCATAGAAGAAACCATAGAAGTTGAAGAAACCGTAGAAGTTGAAGAAACCATAGAAGAAACCATAGAAGTTGAAGAAACCATAGAAGTTGAAGAAACCATAGAAGTTGCTTCGCAATGGGATCAACTTAGCACATGTGACAGTCCTTATTCCTATTCCTCAGAATCAGAATCAACTTCGACGTGTAAGAAACTTGACGTTATTATGTTTTTTAAAAATGTCATTCTTTTTCCATGTGAATAATGAACATTACATTTTATTTACAGCTGCCCAAGAAAGCCCTGCGCCTAGTGATGCTTCAGATTCTTTCATGTCTGATTATGGTCAGATGCTACAAAAAATTGTGAACATTGATATGATTAGGGAAAAGTAAGTTCATCTTTCCTAAAGGAGCAGTGTGAAGGATTTAGTGGCATCTAGCAGTGATGTTGCAGATTGCAACCAACTAAATACCCCTCTGCTCACCCCTCCCTTTCCCAGCAACGGGTTACATCTTGTTAATGAATTATAAAGTAGATTATTGCTGCATTTGGCCTCACATATGTACTACAACACTGCGTTGTAGCAGCGTTCCAACAACCCTCTGTTGAATTGCGTTGAAGCCCAAGTGTCGCTGCTTGCGCAGTACGCCGGTGTTGACTTTCAGTGACTACATTCTAGTATCTACCAGCTACAGCGGCATTTAGATAACGTAAACATGTGAAAGGCCCTCTCTAGAGCAAACACAGTTTGGTTTGTCCGTTCTTAACTTCTGTAGAAACATGACGTTGCAAGTTAAAGGGCTCATTCAAAACAAAAACGCAAGGATTCTTAGTTTCAGGTGATTATTAGGGATGTAACAACGCACCGATTAGATACGATTCACAATTTAAAGTTCACGATATATACGATTATCTCATCATTTTTTAACAGAATAAGGTGCAGAAAAATGACAAAATATGAAATATTCCTTTTATTTAAATAAACTGTAAAATAACAAATGTGTCCTTATCAAAAGTGACACTGACATTTTATTTAATCTTAAATAACAAAAAATAATTAAAACATTAAAGTTAGTGATTATACACAAATGACAACATGGTTTTGAACATTATAATCCATTTCTGCCAATAGATCTCCCCCCTAAATCCTAGCCACTGCTCCTTTCAACAGTTGTACTTTGATTACACCTTGTACGCTTTTTAAAGCTGTATCTCACATTGTGTTGTTTAATTCATTCTTCAGAGCTGCACTTCTGCAGACGAAAGGGACGTACGTTGTGAATGAAAACCGTCTCCTCAAGTTGTTCAGCCACAAGTGTCCGTCATGTGGTTCTAAAGTAAAGATGGAGAAGGTCACCCATGGGGTGCTCATCATCTTGAACCAACAGTGCCTTCAGTGTGACTACAGAAACCAATGGAAAAGCCAAGCCAAGGCCAGTGTCCCAACAGCTGAAGATCAACACCTGACAGAAGTAGTAGAAGTAGACCTGACTCCAGAGACCCAACAGGTAGGACTGGAATAGTCCGACATCCTACAACATATCTAAACACGCTGCTATCTAATGCGTTAAGTCTCCTTTTTTAATAGAATCCCAGAAAGTTTTTGACATAAAATCATACACAATATGGCCAATATTTTGACAGTGTTATGATAATTTATAACACTGTCAAATATATATATATATATATATATATATATATATATATATATATATATATATATATATATATATATATATATATATAAAAAAATTATTATTTTTTTTTTTTCTTTGTCATAACATTGTAAACTGAATGTCTTTGGCTTTTGGACTTTTTGTCACACAAAACAAGACATCGCTTTGGACTCTGGGCAGTTGGGATTGGCTTTTTATAATATTCTTTAGACATTTCATAGACCAAATAGTTAATTGATAAATCACCTCTTTGTTAATATTCATCCTGTACAAACTTTGAAAAATGTTACATTTCATTCAAACCCATTATTGTCATATCTTTTACAGACAGTGTCAACAGACGACAACAGCAGAACTTTTTCTGATGAGAAGAGTGATTACACGGATGAAACGCAGGAATCGGGTGATGAAAGTGACAGGAATTCAGACAAGGATTGGAATCCAGCGGAGGAGCTTCTTCTGGCTAACGAGCTCCATGATGAATCGGAGGATGAAACCGGAGAGGAAGAGGAAGAAGATGATGATCTTCCATTTGCCTCCAAACACGGTCAACTCTGCACAGAGTGCGGCAAGTTTTTTAATAAACAGAAGCCTCACACATGCGAGCACAAAATTAAACCCTATTCTTGCATTGTTTGTGGAAGACGATTCATTAGTGACACTGCGCTATTTTTACACAGCAAAATCCACGATGCAAACTATGAACTTCCATGCAAATACTGTCACGTTACATTCAAAACAAAGGTGGACAAAATCACTCACCAGCAGATCCACCTAAGTGAAGAAAAGCCCTATAAATGTCCCGACTGTTCAGAGACATTTGCCAAAAATAAGGAACGCAGAATCCACCTGGAGGATCACAGAGGCCCCCCACAGGTGAAATGTGACATCTGTGGGCTTGAATTTACCCGACCCTATATGCTCCAGAGACACTTAGCGGTGCACACAGGAGAGAAGCCGTTCAAATGTTCAGTGTGCCAACGTGGCTTCAGCCAGCCGAGCCACCTGAAATCCCACATGCGTCTGCACACAGGGGAGAGGCCTTTCAAGTGTCAGCATTGTGACAAAAGCTTCAATCACAACGTGAGCTTGAAGAGTCACGTCCAGCGTTACCACTCGTCCAATTCTGGACGTGAACAGAAGAAAGGTAAAATAAACAAAACTGTAAGCGACAGTGTTCGTGCTCAGGAGAACGTGAACATGAGAGGCACAGACTTTGAACATGATAAAGAAGCGGAGTTGCAGAAGCATTGCAAAGGTATGCAAAAACGTAAAAGGAGGAGCACAGGTAGACCCGTAGGAAGGCCCAAGAGAAATGCAGCAGGCAACTTGGTTCTGGCGGGGGAAATGCAAGGCCAGCCTTCAAACACTAAGACTGACAAAGTTAAGGTGCGGAAGTTAAAGAGAACACGCTGCAGTGATGAAGAAAGTGAGGATGAGCCGACCGAAAGCGACATGTCCTTTGACTCAACAGAGGAGGAAGAGGAGAATAGTGGGAAAGTGACAAAGAGAGCAAGCAAATCAAGAGGAAAGGCAAACAATTCTGACGGCGACTCCGATTTTGAACCAGAAGAAAGAAAGAAAAAGAGGTACAGCTGCCAGCGTAGTGGTCAAAGCTCAGGGAAGGGAAGGGGAAGACCAAGAAAGAATCAAGTAGTTAAAGACATGTAAAAACATTTGGGGGGGAACAGAGTTGTTGCACCTTTAAGCCGGCAGTGGAGGTAGTCACAGAGCCTAGTCAAGTCCTGTGTGAAAGGGACAGCCAGCATGGCGGCCTACAGACCTACAGGGTCCGGTCGGACGCTGCAGATCGGCTCACGCACACTACACCCATGCCTCTTATTGCTGCCGGAAGCAATATTTATTTTTCTAGGATGGCAAAGGCATGAACTTGGATTGGCTTTCCCTGGGGCCTCTACTATGAATCAAGTTTAACATGCCCTGGATTTCTTTCAGTTACCCGGCTTCACTAACCCTAACAACCGCGGTCCCGCATAAGCTGTGTCACGAAGGCGGTTATCAACTAGTTCAGTCGACCCAGGGTTTCCCAATCTAGAGACGGGCGCGTTCACATAAAAGAGGCGGTGTTTGCACTTCGTGACCAATCGCAAACATCAATTAGATTTCAAGATACTTTTGAATCCTGTTCACAGATGTAACATTAGATTAAACTGGGCTGGTTTTAAAGTGCCTGTTTTCCTTTGTGTTGTAAATGTGTTTTTTTTTGTGTTGTAAATGTTCAAGAATTCCACAATACTGTTATATATTGTTTATATTGCAAACTGAAAGTATGTGTATACCACTATAACTTTTTCTGGGAAAATACACTGAAAGAAATAAGCGTGTTAACTGGAACCCTACTTTCCGTAGTTCTTCAGAGAGATGTCCTAGAAGAAGAATTTCTGGTTTCACAAAGAACCTGTGTCTCAAAGAACCATTAAAAAAGTTATTTGAAGGGTCTCAAATGGTGCCCAAAAGAAGTTGTGGAAAAGAGAGGTTCTTCATGTAACCAATTTTAAGAGTTTTTTTGTGGACAAAACTAAATAAAATACTTGATGGTAGGGCAGAGACATTTTAGAAAGGGGGATAATACGTTTTGTGGCAGAACGCATGTCCGCCTGGTAGGACATGTACCTTAATCGCTTTGTGTTGTGATAACCGCTATATAAATGCAATTCATGATGATGATGATGATGATGATTAATAATATTTACCCTTAAAGGAGGGGGAATTGAGAATCATTTACAACAATATCCAAAGGTATGGCTCTCATTTGCAATGGAAATGTGGATTAGGCTACAGGGAAAAAAAATACTGCTTACAGTGCTGCATTCAGTTTAAGGTAGGTTTGAGTCAAGTAGATGTAATTTAGGCGAGCAGTGCGTTAAGCTGATTACAATGATCTTGATTTTACAGTATCAACTGTGTATTTGAATGAACACAAATTCCACACAAAAGGTTGAATTACAGCATATGGATCTGGCTCTCAACCAGTATTATGGTGACCACATAATTGACTACGTGGTACATTTTAACATTGTCAAACTATCAAACAAACGATATGATTGCGTTTTTTTAGGAGACATTCTCTATTAAGTGCAATGAATAATAGGCCTACATGGTTCGATTGCACGCACAGAAGAATAAAAGCATGTATGATAAGATGAGTACCATGGTCCATCGTCACTGAATGCATACGCGCTCCCGGGATACGCCTGATGTCAAACCACGCGAACCCAGCTAGTAAATCCCGCCCATCAAGCCAACGCGCCGAGCAGAGGTGGCTAGCTAGCCGTTAGCTGTTTGGGACCACGTCGGGATAGCAGATCCACGCCGAGGCCTGTGTTCCAGTCCTCGTAGCTAAACATTAAAACTGTCCGGCCACTTTTAAAACTAAAGGGACAGAACTTAAATCCAGGATGTGCTCCGTGGTCGGATGTGATTCGGGGCGTCGCAGTGCGCTACGGTTCAAGTTACCGGAGGACCCAGAGAGGAGGCTGGAGTGGGTTCAGTTCCTTTTCGAAGTCAACGGGCAACGACTTAAAGAATCGTCCTGGACTGATATCACCATTTGTAATGAACACTTTACTGCTGACTGCTTCGAACACCTGGCTCCAGGGACTGGCACGGTCCATCTAAAGTCCAGCGCTGTCCCATCGCTGTGTGTCAAGTCGGAGCCACACGAACCTCTGGAGAGCCCACATTATGTGGTGAGTCTGCTGTAACATTGTTACTATCCCCGTCCTCCTACCTTGTCAACACACCACCGGATCATAAAACATGTCAAACAAACTCAGGTGAATGGTTTACTCTTAGTTTAGTCTCGCATTGCCAGACCTAGCAATGCGAGACCTAGTTTTTATTTACAAAAGCTGCTCTCATTTCAGCGGCTGTTGGTGTAAACAAATGCGTAACGAGTGATTAATCATAAAGACAACGTGCACTTATAATGCTTGTTTTCATTAATAAGATGTTGGAAATAACTAATAAAGTAGGATAAAATCAGAATGTAAATGTAATCATGTACATAGTTATAAGAGTTTTGCATGGTTGCTTTTGGAGTCTAGATCAGGGATCTTCAACAGGGGGTCCGGGACCCCTAGGGGGTCCTCAGAGTCAATGCAGGGGGGCCTCCAAATTATTGTTCAAAAATTAAAAATTCTTAACATTAATCCAAATAATATTATCCACAGACAGTGTTCATCCTAAGGATTCACTGTGACTCGTATTAAAACATGATTTAAAAAACCATGCCAACAATTATTAAGCTATTTTAAATAGCTTAGTATTCTATGCACTAAAAAGGTATGTGTACAGACTTTAGGCCGCCCTACACGTTATTATAGGCCCAGTTTATTTTGCAACTATATTTTATACAATATATGTAGTAGGGGGTCCCTGCTCTGTCTCTCTTTCAGTTGAGGGGTCCTTGGCTTAAAGGGGAATTCCGGTCGATTTCAACACATAGCTCTGTTGTTTGTAAATTAGGAGTACTGTCAGTAGCAAAAAAAAACAACCCGAAAACAATCGGTGCTGCCTCCACCGTGTTATCCCCCTACTCGCTCTGGCACCTAACAGGCTTAAACAGGGCAAGTTTTAAACAAGTTTTTAGCCTCTAAACATGCTCGAAATGTCATTACAAGTGCTTACCCATGTGCAGTTATTCCTTACGAGTGAACACAGCGAATTAGACTGCAGTAGATGTGACAGAAAGGCATAAAAGTTGTTAATCCATACCTCTGGTTATTTCCTGATGACTAGTAGCAACATGCTGTAACCTGACACCACAGCTGTGGCTGCAGAGTAGTTGTTGAAGTAAAGACACAAAAGCACAAGTTGAATGTCTACTGTTATAAAGCTTTGGTTATTTCACTAGCGAAGTGGCACATATATTTACAATAAATAATAATACATTTAATTTATAGAGAGCTTTTCATGGTACTCAAGACTCCAAAACCTCCTCCGTGTGTTCCACATCGGATTGAGATGAACTGTCTATATTCTAAAACCACTGACACAATGTCATTATTGTCCTAAAGCTCCGTCTCTCTCTCTCTCTCTCTCTCTCTCTCTCTCTCTCTCTCTCTCTCTCTCTCTCTCTCTCTCTCTCTCTCTCTCTCTCTCTCTCTTAGCTGACAGTCTGTGTCTGTTGCCTAGCGACCTGTGCATGTGCAATAGCTCTTGAACTTTTGAACTCTCTGTGGCCGCTCTGCAGCTGTGGTGTCAGGTTACAGCATGTTGTATGAGTTCGGCAGTCGATTAGTGTGGGCTTCAACTAGAAATCAGGAAATAACCAGAGGTATGGATTAACACAACTTTTATGCCTACTGCAGACTAATTCGCTGTGTTCACTCGTAAGGAATAACTGCACATGGGTAAGCACTTGTAATGACATTTCGAGCATAAAACACGTTTAAAACTTGCCCTGTTTAAGCCTGTTAGGTGCTAAAGCGAGTAGGGGGATAACACGGTGTAGGCAGCACCGATTGTTTTCGTTTTTTTCGCTACTGACAGCACTCCAAATGTACAAACAACAGAGCTACTAAAATTCATAAATTGGTGTGCTACCTTACATCTTGTGTCATTTAAATACTGCTACTGACGTGCCCTACAGTGCTGTTGATGTCACACAGAGTATGATGAGCACTTACTAGGGATGGGCATTCGTATTCAATTTTCTTCGTTGATCGTCGGGAGAATTAACGATCAATTATCGATTAATCATTAATATTTTTATATTAAAATTCATTATTTATTTAAAAAAGAATCATGTTAAATAATAACTTAACCAAAAACATAATACTACTTAGATCTGACAGGTTTTGTCAAAATGTAACTCAAAACTATCCAAGGCACGGACAAAGCCTAATATAAAATAACCAGTAACTTGCATACAACTTCTGCACCAGTCTACTGGTTTTTGTTGAGGAAAAATAAGCAGGTTGACATGATCTGGGGTCAGACGCGACCGCTACCTGGTGACCGTCAGTCCAGCCGCCGAAAACACCCGCCGGCCGGGATGCAGAGGTACCGCCACGCTAACTTGGCCAGCCCGGGCCGGGGAACCTTATTCCGTTCTTTGTAGTGAGTTTCTACCAGTCTGGTGATGGTACGTCATGACGGAATGTGACATGCTGGTTCCAATATCCATCTCAATGAACTTGCAGATCCCTCCGGTAATTTCCTCTGCTCGTTGTGCATCGCAGCTCCTCCGTGCTAACGCCGAGCTGATGCTAGGTTGAGACAGAGCACGACGCACCGCCATCGACATTAACCAGGGTCGGATGCACTTTGTGGTAGGCCTACATCATTTGAGTTGTGGCCATGTTGTACTTATACACGGCTTTGCAGTGAACTAAGTCGTTTTTTTAAATCAAAATGGTCCCACGCGCCACACTTTGCCGTGACCTCTTCATGTTTACTTTGGAATCAAAACGGAAACTCGCAGTTAACTGAGCAGCCTATGGCGCCCCCGGGTGGTAAAATGTTTAATTTGCTGCTGCCACACAGTGAAATTCATTTCATTGCTTCAATCACACTACACAACGCAACCTGCATTAGTTTAATCAATGACAAATTAACGTGATTGCCGAAATTCTTAATGATCAATTATCGATCGTCGATTAACCATGCCCATCCCTAGCACTTACCATATGGTGCTCATTAGTTCTCAATTGTTCTCATTAGTACTGCAAGGTACTTCTAAACACAACTTTAGTGTATTGTATCTAGCTTTAGTTTAACTACAAGCTTTTACTCATTTGTGTAGGAGCCTGTTCAAACCACAGAAGCGGCTTGTCATGATGACATTAAAACGTGTCATACTCCAACTTCCATCTCAGAAAAAGCTAAAGATACTATAACTGGTAAGACATTTTACACATTGTAAAGGTGCTGTATATACGTGACGGAGTGAGTGTGTTTTATAGATAAAGGGGGTATTTATTACTAACTTTCTTTATATGTGAAAATGGAACTTTATTTTGTAGGTTCCCATGAAAGCCCAGTGTCAAATTCACCAGATGCTTCAAATGCTGTCACCTCTGGCGATTTAAACAAGGAAAGGTGAGTTATACTTTTTCAAAAGTTTTCTTTACACTTTACATTAGGTTGGCTTTTTAAATCTTAATTTTAATTGGTTTTCTTTAGAGCTGCGCTGCTGACGGAAGGAAAGTGTATTGTGAATGAAAGATGCCTCCTCCAGTTGTTCCGCCGCAAATGCCCGTCATGTGGATGTAAGCTTCAGATGGAGAAGGTCACCCATGGGGTGCTCATCATCTTGAACCAACGGTGCCTTCAGTGTGACTACAGAAACCAATGGAAAAGCCAAGTCAATGCCAGTGTCCCAACAGCTGAAGGTCAACACCTGACAGAAGTAAGTAGACCTAACTCCAGAGACCCAACAGGTAGTCAGACATACTACAACATACCCAGACACACTGGCTCTAGTTTAATGACCTCAGAACGTAGTACTTCAGAGCCCCTGGAGGATGCTGCTGGGAAATCTTTTCATGAAACTCTTTTGTGTTACCTCACAATACGTTTTGCGTTACCTGGCTGATAGAAACAGACTGTCTCTGTGATTATAACTAGGGATGCACCGATCCCAATGCCTGGGCTTTGTGTATCTGTCGATACCCGATACCGATCCGATACCGTTGTTGAGTTGATAATAAACTGTATACCTTCCACCTTATACCTTCCTTCCACCATGTGGAAGAGACTAAAGGCACCAGACTTTCCTAACTAAACATTACTTTCCTAAGACAAAATAACATAGATGTAATGTATTGAATTCTTATTTGTTATTTAAAAAATAATTGTGCATTCAAATCGAAAATAGAATGCAATCAAACTTCTTAAAATAAATTTAAATAAATAAAATGTAGCAGTAGACACAAAATACTGTATTGGTCAAACATACAATAGTAATCAAACAGTTACCAAACATTCTTTTTTTTTTTTTGGATGTGCTTGATTCAATTGTTAGTAGTGTACTTTGCAGTATTACCACCACCCGTCGAAACGTTTACTTTGCAGACATAGCAAACAGCTGATGAACTAGTTGAAAGCGTGAAATATCTCCACACAGCCGACTCTTTGGCTCGCTCCATGTTGCTTAATGGTTAACTCAACTCTTCCAGTATGCAACACACGTGCTGCTGACAAATGATGTAGGATGTGCTGCAACGGAGAACAAAAAAACAAAACCGGATCGGCCCGTGGATCTGTTAATTTTTCTGATCCCAAATCCAGCTATTTTGTCAATATCGGGGCCAATATCCGATCTTAATATTGGATCGGTGCACCCCTAATTATGACTATAGCCATGGGGTGACATGGCTTTGGCCATTGGTGCTTTGGTTGTTAGGATTATGGCTGAGGCTCATTAGTTTATATTGGGTGTAACACTAACTACTAAAAAGCAATAAAGAGTAGTTGCTACTGTAGCCGCCACCACAGTCAGACAGCGCAGCTGCTGCTGTGTCTGCTCACAGTGGCTGTCTATTGTTGGAGTTCAAAGGAATAATGAGAAATCTCTCCTTTCTTTAGTACCTGCAGAGCGTTTTCCTAAACTGGCAGTGTATAACTGGACTTTTCGCAACCGCGGATTAATCATATAGAATTCAGTTCAATTACAATAATAAATCATAAAGTTTACTCTTGCCTAGGGCTGTGAAATTATGATTTTGGCTCCCAGTGATCACAAAAACAGAATAATCAAGAAAAACAATTATTTAGTTCATTACATTTTGCAAGTAAACTCTTATTTTCCCTTGGGTTCTGAATGAAAAAAATAAAGTTTAAATAGGAAAAGTATTAAGGCAAATTTCAGTTTTATGTTGTTGTTTTTTTACTGTTGATTTATTTAACTTTTCTCACTGTTTTTTAAGTTCAATCATTGCAACATCTTTCCAGAAGTCAACGAGTAATCGTTTTAAATATTGTGATTTTAATATTGACCGAAATAATCGTGATTATATTTTTTTCCATAAACGAGCAGCCCCACTCTTGCCTGCCTCCTTTTTGGTAATTTGGCTATACTATTCTGTGCTGTATAGACTCAGAAACGTTTCACCTATGCTAGGTAGTCATTCTTGTCATTGTCTTTTTTCACAGGAAGTGCCAGCAGATGACAATCTCAGCAGCACAGTTTTCTCTGAGATTGTTACCTTTAGTGATGAAGAAAGTGATCCGTCAGATGAAGGAGAAGAAGGTGATGATGGTGAGGTGAGTTCAGATGGGGAATGGAATCCAACCGAGGATATTTTGTTGACTGAAGAGCTCACAAAGAACTCTGAAGAGGAAGCCGAAGATGAAACCGAAGATTCAAGCGAACGGGAAAGCGAACAGGAGGAAGATTCTCCAGGTGGCCTCCAAATTCATGAGCTCTGCACCGACTGTGGGCGTTTTTTCACTATTCTGAAGCCTCACACATGTGAGCACAAAATAAAGCCCTATTCCTGCAACGTATGTGGCAAACGATGTGTTACCGAGACGTCTCTAAAATCTCATAGTAGAATTCACGATGAAACCTATGACCATCCTTGTAAATTCTGCCACGCTCCCTTCAAAACAAGGCTGGACAAACTTAAACACGAGCAGATCCATAAAGACAGGAAAGATCCCTACAAATGTCCCGACTGTCCCGAGACATTTACCACCAATAAAAAACGCAGAATTCACCTGGCAAATCACAGAACCCCAAAGGAGTACAAATGTGGAGTTTGTGATCTCGCGTTTAAGGATGTGCATCATCTTCGGAGACACTCTGTTGTGCACACAGGGTTGAAACCGTACACGTGTTCAGTGTGCCAACGTGGCTTCAACCAGGGAAGCCACCTGAAATCCCACATGCGTGTGCACACAGGGGAGAGGCCTTTTAAGTGTCAGCATTGTGACAAAAGCTTCAATCACAACGTGAGCTTGAAGAGTCACGTCCAGCGTTACCACTCGTCGAGCTCTGGACCCAAACGAGAGAAGGGTCAAATAGACGAAAGGGCGAGCGACACGGGTGACGCTGAGAACAGTGGGAATAAGAAAGACACAGACTCTGAGTTTGACAATGTAAAGGAAAAGCCAGATACAGAAGAAGAGGTGCAGAAGGAGAGAACAGGGAAAAAAAGCAGTAGGAGGAGCACAGGTCGACCCGTAGGAAGGCCTAAGAGAAATGCAGCAGGCGGCTTGGTTCAGTCAGGGGGGAAAGCAGGTCGGCGTTTAAACACTGCAAAATCAAAGGCGCAGAAGTTAAAGAAAACCGGTTCCAGCGATGAAGAAAGCGAGGCAGAGCAATCCGACAGTGACATATCCTTTGACTCAGCGGAAGAGGAAGAAGAGAAGGAGACGGCGGGGAAGAGCACGGGGAGATCAAGAGGAAGACCCAACAATGACAGTGACGACGATTTTGACCCAGAAGAAGAAACAAAGAAAAAGAGATACAGCAGTCAGAGCAGCGCTAAGAGCTCAGGGAAACGTAGAGGAAGACCAAAAAAGAATCAAGCGGTTTGAAAATTCTCACAACACACAGAGCTGAAGAATTAATTTGGTGTAAGCAATTGTGAGGAAGCCATAGAAACCTGGATTGATCGCTCGTGAGTAGAAAGCAATTTGGAATATGAGAAACAAAACGTCCACCAGCGTCTTTCTGAATGAAATTGTCTTTTACTGTGCAGTAATGGAGGGTCAGTCAGTAAATCACAAGTTATTTGGACATATATTCAGTAGTGAGTATTAAATGCATTGTAAGAAAGTGACTATGAGCGCAGGGAAAGGTACTTGCAAGTCACCTTTGGAAAATGTGGGTCACCAAATGTAGGAAAAAAGACTTACTGGGAAATGTGTACTATATTGGTGTAACGTGAGACTAATGTAAGCTGAAAACACCTTTATACTTTCAAATGAAATCAGGGCCCTGTAGCAGTTTCTATCTTTACTTATTCACTATAAAGCTGCATCATTATGTAACTTGAGAGATTTATCAGTCTGTAGGGAAATGTAGAAATATTCAGATAGCAGTTCATTGCTACATGTTTTCTTAGTAAACAATATTCAGAAATGTAACCTGTTGGTTAATAGATCATCAATGATAATGTATGCAAATTTATAGAAACATGTAACAGTTTGGTATTCCCAAGTCATTTCAACACTCCCAAGTTTAAGACTGTTGGGCTCAGAGAATTGTCAAAGAACATCTTTAAGGACCGTATGCTTTTGCATTGTTTAGCCCATTAGCTACAGATAATATAGTTTACATTGCTGCTGACCATTTTGGAGTTAACTTGCTGAGCCTTGAAACTAGTTTGAGATACAATAGCTGAATAATCACAGTGAAGAGAATTTAGTTATGGTTCCATAATAATACATTTATTAAGATGGACTTTCAAGGACCTCAGAGTGTCCCTGAATGCACCACTGAGGCGGGTTTTGCAAATAGTCCCTGCTTGCCACTGTATTAGAACAGAAGTATATAAGGAAGTAAAATACAGGTTAATAAATGAATAACGTCTTCACTGTATTGAATTATCTGTGCCAAGTTTCAAGTCTCTGCACGTTTATTGCCATACCATACAGAAACTACGTAGTTGCAAGTAATGTTAACTATATGCAATTTGTAGAAAATGGTATAAAACATGCAAAATACCCAGATTTTGATATAAAATAAATGTGTCCAACTGCCATTTTGAGAGTCTGCTATCTTACTTAGTCCAGTGTGGACACATTCTACCCCCACATTCACATTTCTACTTAAACTGGTAAGAAACCTGGCCAACTCCACCGGAGCTGCTGTGGGTTTATCTTGCTGAAGGAGAAACAACAATTGAACAGTTGACTTTTCCCCCTGTCTTGCAGTTCTTGAATTTAAATGTACGGGTGTTCAGAGTTCCCACTTTGATCAAAAACCCTGAACGAATCCCCCCTACTTACATGTCCATCCTCTCTCTGTCTCTGTCTCTGTCTCTCTGCCGGTGCTTAAGCTAACTTCAAGGCCCAACAAGTTTTTCTTGAGTGTCGGTAAAACTTCTTCAGCTTTTCTCTCTGGGAAAGAGCTGGTTGAGCCCAAGGGCTCTGAGTGGATTAGATGTGTGGTTTAGACGGTTGGCACGTCTAAACATGGGCTAATGTCTGGAGAACTAAAATACAAGGAATTTCTTTTGACTTTAGTGAGCTACAAACCTTGGTACTTTGAAGTTGTGCTGATACATTTCGGGGTGACGGAGAAGGATGTGTGCAATTTAATAAGAGTGAGTCACCATCAGGCTATTGACATCAGCACATCTAGGTACAGACTTTATTTAGGTGGTTACATAAATTCTTAGATTAAGAATTTAAAGGAAGTAGGGAGCATTAACTCACTACATTAAAACATTAGCATAAAAACCTGTATACTGTTAAATCCAGATGACATCCATTTCAATCAATTCCCTTTCCAAGGTTTCTTTGGAAAGCAGCATTTATCCCAAGCTGTGAGAGGGATGATGTTGATGTTGGTGAGAGTACAGTTGATCATTGGATAGTCATCCGTTCACAATATATAGATGCTGATAGGCCAGGCCGAAACACTGAAACCATGTTGGAATGTCTGCTAGTCCAGGGTGATTTATAGTATCCTGCTTGTTACAGGAACACCACTAGATGTCCTTCTTGTCCCACAAACTCATTTTGCAAAAGAATAAAAGAGAGACCACAGCCATCTCTCCACACACAATTACTATGGTAACTGTTAATCCTGCTGCATTACCTGAGCCGGCCTGTTGAACGAGTCGGGGATGTGCCTTTTCCCTTCTCTTCCTCCTGTCTCTCCCTGTCCTGTCCTGTGGAACCCAGTAGATTCTCCCAGGAGAAAGCAGGTTTTTAGTGCAGTATGTCTTCCTCTCCCATTTGTACTCTATAGTTGACCGATATTCTAAAGCCACCCCTCAAAGAGTATGTAAGTATTAAATAAGAGCTAAGAAGTTAGAGCCAGCTGCCGAGGTAATTTATTAACACAAGGACAGCTATTTCTTTCTACTTTCTATTTGTTTGTTTTTCTTAGGTTAAAGCTGTATACATAATTTCCTCCTATATTCGTCCTACTATAACTCCCTTTCTAGCGCTGATGAGTTAAAGCTGGTCTTTTTAAGATGTCAGTTAGATAATCTGAGCTGCTCGATGTGGACAGAAGACTAAATTGATGCAGACTTGATCTGAGGAGTGCATCATGGAGAAAATAACTGTTGTGGCACACCGGCACCATCACTGTGAGGATATTATACCATAAATTCACTCGGTAAGATACAGTGCAGGTGCTCTGTGTTCATTTCCTTCCACAGTGCGAGTCAGAGTGACAGGACCGCTAGGAGACAGAAAAGTGGTAGAATAACATGAGCTGAGATTAGAAAGTAAGAAGTATAATCCACCAGCAGCTAGAGGCACCAAAAACGTATTTTATGGTTTCTGTATTTGCTAAAGATATCAGATTTCAAAATGGGTTTCCCACGCGGGAGCTCAAATGCCTATCAAATGTCAGAAGCCAAGCAGATAGGAATCCACCTGGGCCAAATTACATTTTCTTGCTCTTATATTATCCCAGACATATAAACATTACTTGGTTCTTTATTAAAATTCACTCGGCCTTTAGACTGTTCTCCTGTCTATTGCTGTGTATCTGTATGTTAAATATGACGCTGCAGCCATTTAGCTTAGCTTCGCATAGCATTAAGACTGGAAGCAGATGGAAACAGCTAGCCTGACTGTCCAAAGGTCATACAATATGTCCAAATCTGTAAAGAAAAAGAACAGAACATTATTGTTCATACCATGGGATTCTTAAACAGTTCAGTTGGATACTCTTCCCATTAAAGGAATAATTTGATATTTTGGGAAATAAGCTTTTTTGCTTTGTTGTCAAGAGTTAGATGAGAACGTCTATATTTTAGCTGGAGTCAGCAACAAAACAACTGGAAACAGGTGTTCCACTAGGCTGGTTTTGTCACCTTTGGACAAAGCCAGGCTAGCTGTTTTCAGTGTTTATGCTAAGCTAACCAGCTGCTGGCTGTAGCTTTACATTTACCGTACAAACATGAGTCGTATCAATCTTCTCATCTAACTCTCGACAGGAAAGCGAATACGTATTTCCCAAAATGTCAAACTATACCTTTAATGGGAGGATTATCCACCTGAACTGTTTAAAGGTCCTATGATATGAAAAAAAATGTTCTGCTGTTTATCTTTAAGTTTTTTTTGCAAAGATGTTCCTCTGTATATCTCTTCCTCTGTAAAGTTTTACTGCAGTAGTTTTCATTGTCATTCAGTGATTTAGAATGTCCTACTTTTCCACCCACCTTCACAGGGAAGACAGAGTGCTGTCATATAGTTTTTTATCAATCACACAGCAATTGTGTTGTGTTATTTATCGTATCCCCCTGTCTTTTCCACCCTCTCTCTGTGCAGAATTACCCCTATAAACTGCAATCACTTGCCTCCTGCTATCCAGCCTGGTTGACTGGCAAGTGTTTGATCTCTGTGTCACAGTGCAGCATTGTCAGTCCAAAACAGCAGGGACTGAGTATGTCAAGGATGTTTTTGCCCTGAGTTGGGAGATTTGATAGATCTTAGTCAGAGCCGAGCATAAATTTGATGGGAGAGGGGCCAAAAACTCCAGTGTTGTCAGTTTTGAATTTAAATCTACATATGAAAGCAACACTCTGAAACCTTTCACAGCATCACAGTGTCAAATGTCAACCATATTGTTTACAGCAGAGATACATATGTAAATGTTAGGTCTTTTTGAGAATGCACCGGTATCTTTTTGTGGTGCTTAAAGGTCCAATATGTACTATTTGTACTGTAATAAATCCAAAAATGACACCAATGCCTCATCAGATATTAAGGAAACATGTTAAGCTGAAATACTATATTTTCTGACAACAATGCTAAAGTCAGTATTTTTTCTTTTTGAAATTTACGATCCGAGACTGAATTTATGTTTATGTTTTGGTTTGTGTGTTATCAACTGCCCAGTTTGACAGCCAGGCCGGGTTGCCAGATATAACTGTAAACACGTAAACCAGCGTGCAGCCGCTCTAACGTTAGTACAGCCATGAATGCACCAAATAAATGAATGGGATCAACGGAGATAGATTATACCCAACATTAAAAAACAGCATGTTTCTAACAGTTGCTTGACCAGAGACGTAACAAACCCCGGGTTAATATTGGAGATGTATTTGAAAGATGGAGACAGCTTACAGCCCAAAAGCCCAAAAGAAGGGGTTGTCTGGCTAATTTCCTCCTGTACAGGTAAGCATTAGCTTCAGGCTAATTTATCACAGCTACTAGGGACCATCACTTTGTGTCATTTCAACATTCGTGTAGCTACTTCCATTGAATTGTATAGCTATAGTAGCCACGTTGGTTACTCGCAAAAACAACTGAGACAGCCAGTAAAGTGATTCCGACTGGTCCTGGCTGGTCCTGGCTAACGCCACCATGCTAACCCTGCTAATTGCTAACGCTACCGGAGGACCAGGCAGGCGGGCCACTGCTGTTTACACCGTTTAGCCTGTTCAGCGGCCGTAGCTAGCCGACAACGGTGAGGGGGGGGCTGTAGCTAAGTCGGAAAGAGAGGAACTTGAGTTTGCAGTGTGTTTAGCGATTGTGTAATTCTAAGGCTAGTAAAGTGTGTATTTCAGTCTGGTGGAAAAGGAGTGCAAGGCAGTGGTGTTTTTAGCGGTTCCTATCATAATTCTAAGCCAAGGAAGTGTGTCTGTTTGGCGTGTAGAGAGGACGGCGAATTTCTTTGTATTTTTAGCGGTTCCTACTGTAGCTAATTCTAAGCCGAAAAAGTGTGTGTGTCAGTTGGGTACAGAGCTCCGTGTGAGCACGGGCTTTTATGACTGTCAATATAGCCAGCATCTAACGTTAGCTACTCCGCTGTGCTGTGGAGTAATGTCTGGTTATGTGAGACAAGCGTCTAGCAACATTGTTGGATGCTCCGGTCTCAGCCTGGCAACCAACGTGAACTTCGAGTCTGGGGAGGAGGGGCAGGGGAGACGACTCTCTCCAGTATTTTGAATTTGTACTGCAGTAACTATTTTAAACACTAGCTGTCAGTATTACATATTGGACCTTTAACACAATTCTAACGTTGAATACCTAAATGTAAAAAGGTAGAGCACACACAGAGACAAAGTCACTCAGGACAAAGTGGACTAATCTCAGTTTTTCCAATTTATTCTGGCCAAGTCAAACAAACAAAAAAGGCCATTAGTCCGAAACGATAGCATGTTTGTTTGACATGGCCAGAATAAATTAGTGAAATTGAGATTAGTGAACTTACTCCTGAAGATCTTTGTGTGTGTGCTACCTTTTTACCTTTGGGTATTCAATGTTGTAACATATGTAAATGTCTATGCATGCATTCAGCTCCTTCGCAATTCAATGATTAAACATGAGGGAGCAGATTTGATTTGCAGTAATGGCAACCTCCCCATGAAACATTCATATGAGTATTTTTAGAACACAGCACACTGACTAAACACTAAAAACATAGCAAGATTACTGATAGCAAGCAACAGTCGACAGCGCTTGTTGCTGTCTAGCGCCAATTTCATACCTTATCTAATCTATTTACGTCACTGTAACTACAGTGGATTAATTTGGTCGTAAGTGTAAAACAAATGATACCTGACAGATAATATATCAACACACAGGATCTCCAGCATTGTGCATTCATTCGGGCATCCTGTTGTTCGCCTCAGCAGGAATTTAATCCTCAGATACGAACAGTTTATCAGATCCCCATTAGCCAGCCTTTAGCACCGCTAGTCTTCCTGGGGTCCACATTTAAAAACAAATTAAACATTACAGTCCATATAGTCTATATCCACGACCTTCCACTTACAGGATTGCTCCGTTGCCGCCGGAAATTCTGCCGTATGTCCTTCTTTTCGGCTGTTACCTTCTGCTTTCTTTGTGTTGGAATTTTAAACTCTTGTCGATTTATGAGGACTATGGTTAACTACTCCTCCAGGCAGCTAGCTAGACTGTCTGTCCATTCTGAGTTTTCTGTTGCCCGACTAAACATCCTTTGAACGTACCACATGTTCCACCAAAACAAGTTCCTTCCCGAGGTTATTTTGCAGCGGCACCGGGGCTCCGTGCGGAGTTCAGCACCATGGCAATTGTGATTGGTTTAAAGAAATGCCAATAAACCAGAGCACCTTTTTCTCCCATCCCTGAATGCTGTGTGGACTATCCAGACCCTCCTCCGCAGCGCTGGGGAGGAAGGTCTGGCAATGCCAGACTACAGTCGACATAAATCAACACATTTGAAATTAAACATTACAGTAAAAAAAAACAATGCAAAAACAATATGTCTTATGCAAACATAAGACATATTAGAGAACAACATGAATATGTATGAGTATAACTGGATGGAAATATTCATAGTACAAAAACATTTAGCACTCAGTGGCTTGCACACTAATGCACTTTTACAAGTGAAAGAGTAAGAAGTCATTTCAATTATAACTCAAGTATAATGACAGCAAACTGCTGAGATATCTGTCATTAAAACTACATTTTCCATGTCATAAGTTTGGGAGCAAAACATTCAACTTTATTCTCCCCGGAGGGAGACTTTCCTGTATATGGGAAGATAGACAGATGAGAGACAGAGAGTTGTTAATGTTTGCGAGATGTGACATCTGCTTCCTGTTCCCCTGCCATTCCCGAGTTACAGTCATTTGAATCAAAAATTTCAATCAACCCCTTACATGTTAGTTAGTCCGTTATGCAGAATGGCAGTGTGTGGAAAATCCGAGGTGACAGAACCCCCCACCCCCCCACCCCCCCACCCAAGTGGCTGTGACACTGCCAGCCTGAGACAGAGACAGTTATCTGTACAAGGCTACAATGTTCCTCCAAATCGACACAGGCATGTTACATTTCCACTCACCGCCTCACAGCAGATTAATACATCCCTCCAGGAGCCATATACATACAGACACTGTTACTGTACTTCTCTGTGTGTAACTTTGTTTTAAAATATTAACTGGAGATAATTCAGGCACTAATACATGTGTCACACAGATGACACAGCATACTGTCACTTGTGTATGTGTGTGTCTTAGAGCCATGCTAGCGACATGACTAGGATGGCAGTGTCGCTCTGATGGTAAGTCAGTCAGTACAGCTATTGAATGGACTGCCATTAAATTTGGTTCAGACATTCATGTCCCCCAGAGGATGACTCCTACTGACTGGTGATCATGCTGACTTTTCATTTAGCACAATTATCAGTTCAAAACCAATGTCCAATATTTTGGTTGACTAAATTCCTGCATAAAGTAATGACATTCACAGCAATTAAATAGCTAATGCTACCATGCTGAAACGCTAAACTAAGATGGGGTAAACATTATACCTGCTAAACATCAGCATGTTATTGCCATTGTGAACATGTTAGCATGCTGATGTTAGCTTTGCTGTACTCTTAAGCTTCATTCAGGGTGGATGTCTTTCTCTAGTGGAGGTGGAGTGATTTTAACATTACCTGCTCTCACCCCCACCCTGTTAATAATTACATATGCAATACTGCCCACTATTTTTCAGCAAATTTGCCAGTCCTGTAATTTAAAGTGCATGTCCAACCTTTTTCCAAGAGAAGAGCTGCTTGTCCTACTGCATTTTGTCAGCTCACTGTGAAATTTGACTTTTGTGTGAACATTGATGAAGTCGATTATGTTTTTGCTAATCTGACGGATGAAAACATGTTTGCATGTTGTAATTTCGTGATGGTTAAAATGCTGCAGAGGAGCAGAGTGATTATGAACAGTGGAGAGCTCCTTAATTAAGTTGATCCTTTCCTTCTATTCAGTAGCTTTCTTGGCGCACTGCACTACTGGGGCCACTGCTTACACTAGTTCCCCCGGACTGGCCACAGAAGTGGTGTCATCTTTTTTATAGCCTTACTTATAATCTATATCTCTGCCAACCTCAATGCCCTCTCTAATATCTTCATTATTTCACTTTTCCTGCGATGTATGTTATGCCATGTTAGTGATTCAGCTTCACTACTACTACTAAAATTGTATCCACTTGTATTGTTCCTTACATACTGTCTTTCTAGATTGATTGCTTTTGCAGTTTCCCCTTTGTCACATTCATTGTATTATTTTCTCCCTCTGAGAGATAATTCTACCTTTTTAATCTATCCATCATTCCCCGTCTGATGCATCTCTGCACTCTTCTTTCCATGTTCTAGCAGCCACAGAAATTGGATTTTTCTTGAAAAAAAATAGACATTTGTTGGCTCTGAGGCAGCACATTATTCAGGGTGTGTGTGTGTGTGTGTGTGTGTGTGTGTGTGTGTGTGTGTGTGTGTGTGTGTGTGTGTGTGTGTGTGTGTGTGTGTGTGTGTGTGTGTGTGTGTGTGTGTGTGTGTGTGTGTGTGTGTGTGTGCGAGCGAGACTGTACTCGCGGCAGATGAGTTAGTGATTCCAAGGTTATAAGGGATAGGACACACCCTGGAAATCATGAATATGTATAAAATATCAATGGCTTTCAAAGAAGGGGTTGTCTGGCTAAATACCACCGCTGAGTACAGATAAAGTAGCACTGTTATCTTTCCATCTCAACGCAGTCACTCAGATACATGTTGTGCATACTAACTGCAGCTGTCATTCTGCTACCAGACAGGCCTCTCCTAGACAATATCACTGAATAATATTATGGGTATTGCGCATACATATGGTGAAAATGTTGTTGGCAATAACTGTTAACTGTCAAAATAACCCATTTCCATTGCCTCCTGATGTTGCTGATTAGGTTTGTAGAAGTTGAGTGATATGAAGAGCTTGAATATTATTTGCTCTCAAACGACATCTTTTCAAGGTCTATGGGTCGTTTCCTCGCAGTGAACCCCTTGGTGAAATCACGGTGATGACCTTACAAGCATACATGCTGCTGCTCGGCTGTGTGGGGAACGAGAGAGAGGAATATGATACACCAGGCACGTTACGGCGTCTGTAGCAGTGACTATCAACTTACAGTGCCATTAAACCAAGGACAAAGTGGACATCCTCTTCTGTGTCCAAGTCCATTCACAGATCATATAAAAGGATATATGGTATGTGTAATAGCGTTTGATAAGCACTATAAAATGATTATCATTGGCGTAACACTGGTTTCCAATGCACTGCACTCAGATGAACTTGCTCTGAAGATGCTTTCAAAGTAAGAATAAACTTAAGTTAAAAACATATGTATGATACTGTTACACAAGTGACAAGTTCAGAGGTTATGATGTAAATGCATCTTATTCTATACTGTATGAACTTCTGATTCTGTGTTACAAAAATCCCTGTGTCCTCTCAGTTCTCTGTCTCTTTTACTTTTGCAAGCAATGTTATGCTTGAGTGTGTTGCATAAACAGCACACAGCTCCCAGTGGCATAACATGTACTTAAAACCACATCTGTTCCTCTATAACAGAACTACTTAAGTCAAGATATAGACAATAAAGCCTCAGCCAAGATCCACTTAGTTTTTAAGACGCAGAGACGTGGTTGAAAGACAGCAAGTGTATATAGAGTTTAGATTTCCAAAGGTCAAGAATGAAATTTCAGGCACAATAAAGATTTTTTTTTGTAAAATATAGACACTACACTTGAATCACTCATCAGTCATTTATTATTTCATTTAAAGCTGAAATCAGTGGCTTACTGCACATTGCTGCAGTGAGGAATTATTGACATTATGTTTTTGATGGTGCACTTGTTGTGGAAGCTCATTGCAGACTTTGAAAAATGCACCATTTAGCAAAATGTGACTTTCTTTTTTTTTGGGATGTCAAAAAAACACCTTAAGACAGGTGTTATGTCTGGCTTTTTTTTGCCACAGGAGCACCTACGTTTTCACTTATGTCAGCATCTACTGGATAGATTGGCGCAAACTTTTGTATAGACATTTGTGGTTCCCTGATGATGTATCACACTGACTTTGGTGATCCCCTGACGTTCTCTGTAGCGCCATCATCAGGTTAATATTTCTCATTCTGAGTGAAATGTCTCGACAACTAGTGGATGGATAGATTTTAGAAAGACATTCAATCCACCCTCAGGATGAATTGTAATGGCTTTTTGTGATCTCCGACTAAAGATTTAAATATGTACGTCCAACTAAAGTCATTTTAATGTGCCTGAATTTTAATGGAACAATATTCTGGTTTGAAACATTTATGATTGAATTGATGAGTGACGTAACACATTTTAACACTCTTTGAAATACACTTACATATTCAATCACTCACACTGTGTTTAAATAGAGCCGCTTGATATGCATGTGTGAACATTGAACGTCAAACATTTCAGCTATGGGGAAATATGCAAAATATGTCTCATCTTATTTTCACTTTTCTGTAGAAACAAACTTAAAACAAGGCTCAGTGCCAGCAGCACAACCTATGCACAGTTACAGTGCTGTCACAAGTAATTGACGTTGCACCAAAATGGCTGTCCCATTTGACTAATGAGTGTTGCGCCAAGTCCCCCAGCCTCAGATCTCATCCTTGCAACACGGATGTATGAATTCATCTTCAGGCTGGAGAGGTGAGAGTAGAGAAGGGGAGGGATGATGTTTGAGAATAATTTAGGCGGAGGGAAGGAGGAGAAAGGAAGGAAGGGGGGATAAATGGAAGCAACGTTTGAAATTATTATTTAGTTCTCCCCACACATCGCTTCTTCTCGCCTGGAGCTCAGTGCTGCTCACAGTTTACTATTTGTTACTCTCACTCTCTGGCGATCTTCCTACAGGGCTCTTATTTATCTTATTATAAATCCTGAAGGTAAATTCCTGTCCATGAAACCAGCCTCTAAAGCTCCCCATGAAACCTTGTGTATGTGTGCGTGCGTCATGCTGATGGAGCTGTGTGTGTACATTGCATTCATACATACATGTTTATGATACATCTGTGTGTGTTTCTGTGAACTGTATACTATCTGAGCCTGTTTTCGTAGTTTATTTTCTCCTCACTATCACCAGGGGGTAGACCTTTTTGATAAGAGGGATGGTTTTAAAACTTTAGATTATGCATGTTGTTGGGGCAGAGTGAAGTGAATGATCCTTGACAAGTTGAAAACTATTGGTGGGTTTTTTTTAACTGACAAAAAACCCCCCTGCTAAGTGGATTAAGAGCTTGTTATCGTCAAGGAAGAGAGAGCAGACGGGCAAAATTAATGCATTTTAAAATTCAGCTTGGATTCACTTTTCCCATGAAGTCAGGTTGGAAAATAGAGCGTCTTCTCACTCTCTCACTTTTAAAGCCGGTCTTTGGCTGTGGCGCATCCTGCAGGAATATCTAAGATTGATGTTCAGCTGCTGCCCAGGGCGCAGTATTAACTGTGTAGCATGTTGTCTATGAGTCAGACAGTGAAACGTTACAGGCCTGTCTGTAGGGAGAGGCTGTGAAGAAAGTACAAGAGAGGAAGGATGAGGGAGGGATGAAGATAGAAGGAAAAGGAGTATAAGTCTCATCTCCATTACATCCCTTTATCTTCCCGTTAGCAGAAGGCCCCTTCAGGACACGCTCACACACACTTACACCCACAAATACAGATACCATACTGTAGTGTCATTGCAGCTGGACATTAAGATTGATGGGCTCCTTACTGAATTCAGAGGAGGTCCCAGGGGCATTTAGGGCATACTTTCTCTACCTCTGTCACATACACACTCAGCCTCTGCTCAATTACCTTAATGGTGAAACAGCTCTGAGGAGAGAGGAGAATAGGGAGACGGTGAAGAGCGAGGCAAAGAGAGGTAGTTTTTTTGCTCAATAAAAAAAGGAGAAGCAAACTCGGGCCTTATCATGTTATTTCATGATCAATTGGGTTCTTTTAGAGAGTGTAGTGGAGCTTATCAGCCATTCAGGTCATCCATGTAAGTGCCTGACAAGTTTTTCATGGAGCTAATGTGACACTCAATGGTGGCGTCATCCTCTTATATTCGAGGTAAGTGAGTATGTGCACTCAGTCTGTTGCAGCCTGTAGAGTTTATCTGCTAACTGTGAGTATAATAATGAAAGACTTGTGACCCCTGGCAGGTAGCCACATCTATGAGCTCTTACCAGTTCAAACCAGTTTTATTTTCCCTTTTTAGATGGTTTCATTTGAGTATTTTCTTGAATACTGTACAGTATAAATACAGTAAATACAAAAAGAAAGAAGCAAAGTAACAAACAAAACTAGAGATCATCTTACGATGGGATCACACCAGCCACGAAGTCACATCGGGCCAGAGCTGTAGTGTGTGTGTGTGTGTGTGTGTGTGTGTGGGGGGGGGGGGGGGGGGGGGGGGGGGGGGGGGGGCAATGGCCTCTTCCCTTCTTCCTACCCCCAACTTTTAGACAGTTTCATAATAATACAGTATATCCTTCTCTGTGGCCTTCAGACGTTTTGTTGTTCAGGTTTTGAGTGTGACTGTGTGCCTATACATCTACTCTGTTGTTTGTTTCTGGCGGTTTTGGGGTTTTCGGTTCATGTTTCTAGTTTTCTGTGTTTGTGCTGTGTGTTCATTATGTGTCCCTGTAGCCCTGCCTGGCATGTCTTTCGTTGTACCTGGGTGTCTAGCCTTGTTACTCCAGCTGTGCCTTGTCCTGTGATTGCACAGAGTGTTCAAGTGTTACAACTTGAATGGAGATTATTTAATCAGAAATAAATCAATCAGGCCACAATGCTGATTATTATTGCAGTAAAGGCTGATTTATTTTAACCCACATGCTGGTCAGACACAAGCTGGACAAAGAGTACAGCCTACACCTAGATTCTGCAGAAAAAGAACGCAGACCCAGCTTCAAAGGAAGAAAGTATAGCAAATACACATAAGTATGGAATGTCTTTGTCCACAGTGAAAAACATGTCGTCAGTGTGCTGTGTCTACGTCTGGTTTTACTACGTCAGCTCCGAGGACATCTTTCATGGCCTCTCTCCAGCTCAACAGAGGGAGCCTTTGAGTCTCTTTATACGCACATTCAATGATGAGAAACGCAGACATGGTATCTAAAGTTAAACAAACTTATAAAAGGTTTATAAAAGATGTAGGTTTATGTGTAGTTATAATGTATGCATATGTATATTATATCATCGCTGTTGGGCAGAAGCCTTGTATTTCCATAGTTCTTTATCTTAATTTTATTTCTTCATTAATCAATCGGCCTGTCTGTGGGTTTTACAAATATTTAAACAGCGACGAGGCAGTTTCGTCTGACTTTGTCTGAGGAATAATAGCTAATATATGTTTTCAAATTAGCCTAATTTCCATTTGCTGAAAAACTACGCTTTTGGACATACTAGGTTTTCACCCAACAGCGACGATATATTTGTGTGGTTTTTTTTCCTACCAAAACACAAATATGTGGACGCATCTATATGTTTTATAACATAAACTTACATAATATAACATCATTCTATTTTTCCAATCAGCTGAGTTACTCCACAATCTTTCCACGTACGCACTGTTACCTGCAGAAGTACCCCCTGCGGTACTCGTACCTCTAATTGGGAATCACTGATATAGAGCATAAAGAAGCTCATTATCACTTATGCTTTATGCTTTGGTGCCTGCACAAGCAAACCATAATTTAAGGAAAACTAAGAAGTGAGAAAAGTATACGGTTATACTTAAAACACTGTCTATATTTCAAACATTTTGTCTATCCGTGGTGTGCTTTGTCATCACTAAAATGTATTTACTTCTAGTATTGTGACACCGAACCTTTTGCCGGTGTTATGTGCTGCAAAAACACACGCTCAGTCACTGCAGACTACAAAAAAAACGACTGACATCTGTCAGAAAACTTTGATGTGCTCGGGACATTTGGAGCAGATTTCTGCCGTTTGTTCTACAGGAAATTCATTACTGTTCTATCAGCTACATCACAGAGCAATAGCTGTCTGGTGTCACGTTCTCGCATGTGTACATGACAGAGTGTATGTAGGAAAGTGTGCGTGTGTGTGTGTGTGTGTGTGTGTGTGTGTGTGTGTGTGTGTGTGTGTGTGTGTGTGTGTGTGTGTGTGTGTGTGTGTGTGTGTGTGTAGAGAGGTAAGAAGAGAGAGTATTAGTCTGAACGACAGAGTATTAACCGTCACACTACTCAGAGCTGTCCTCATGGCTCGGGATGGGTGGGAAAAAGTGACGGATTTAAGGAGAGATGTGCGGACGAATGACAGAAGAGAGGAGGGGGGTTTGCTTTCGTGATCAGAGCTTTGACATCTGTAAATTTAATTAAAGCTGTGTGTGAGAGTGTGTGTATTTTTGTGTCAGTGTGTGTTCCCCTTTCTGGCCGCCTGCAGGCACAATGCTGCCTCTGTCGATAGTTTGTCCTCCATCAGACGGCCCAAGGTTGACTAATTAGGACTGTGGAAAATTCGCATTTCCTCTGTTCCTCCCTCTTCCTCTCTACCTCAATTGTTCTCATTTGTCCTCATTTCTACATCTCTCTTCCGTCCCTGCTTATCTGCATTTCTTACACATTTGCAGTAGATATATTTAATTGTTTTGTAATATGCCGTATAATGACAGCACTCACTCTCGATTACAGCTTGTCATCATCCACTCTGGACCATTAGGGGGCACTCTGAATATCTATAATAACGCCTGCTGGCCACAGTCAGAGCCAGACCTGTAATCCAGTATTTGGTACCCAACGGGGACATTTTGGATTTGAATTGACAGAACATTATTTTATGTCGAGGTCCCTCTTTGGTGAGTGGACAAGATTGCGCTTGCAGTCACATTTTCCTCATATTACACTCATTTTTAGTTTAACTTAAAATGACTGCAAAAAAGGTCCCATCATGGCTAATGGTTTAAATGACCTTTAACTGTCCTTTTTTACAGCCAGTGTTGAACATGTAAGCATGCATTTAGAGCCTTCTTTACTGCAGGCACTAAGTGAGTTATCATTCAAACAAAAAAATAATAGATACCTCTTCATCCATTTGGGCCAAGTTCTCAGTGGAAAGTAGGTATATGTCTCTCTTCAATAATTTTTGAGTTTGCTTTCTGCAATATCTATGCTTGGCAACTGTAGTGTGGTTAAAGTTAGGTAAAGATTATAGTTATGGAAATAAATATTGTTCAAGGGGCACTCTGAACACAGTATTTCAGCGTACTCATCCTGGAACACTCCACTGGTGAAGACAGTTGCATTTGCACTTTTCAAGGTGACTTTTTTTATTTATTTTTTTATCTTGGCGTGGGCTTGAGAAATCCTGTTACAAACTGGGGGTGTAGGTTTTAGAAGAAGTGGACATTTAAGAGGCAAGGGTTGAAAGATGCTATTAAATTGCATTATGGGAAATGCAGGACATAGTGTTTTTGGTGCCTGACCCATAATAAGGACTAAAAAGTCAGGATATCTCATCTCTGCTGCTTCAGTTTTGACCTTTTTTTAATCTGTCCTTCGTGAGTCCCTAAACTTTATGGAAGTGTAATACTAAATTGCTGTAGCATCTCAGGCGCGGTTAGTTTTAGGTGACTAAAACATTTACTTCAGGTTATTGAGATTAAGGTCATTATTCCTGGGGATGCTGAGCTACCTGGATGATTCAAGCCATCTAAGAAATTCCTCCAGTGTGTCCAGGCTCTGCACATGCCAGTCAGCCACTAGTGAAAAACACCCTGGAAGCAGCCTCATGAGGAGCATGAACCAGCTGAGTTGGCTCCTCTCATCATAAAGGATACGTGGCTTGACTCTGAGGTTCTCACAGAAAGCCGAGCTTTTTACACTGTCAAGAATGAGCCCAGTCAGGTTTAGGATTAGCCTTGTTTTGGTTAATTTGACCAGCATTTTAATTAGTTTATTACCCAAAAAATGTGTCTAGATGACAGACGGAAAAAGCCTAGGAAATAAGAAATGATGATGCAGTAGCTGAACATACTTTGTGGTCAATCCCACAATCCTTTTAACCCTAACCCTTGAATTAAACCCAGAGAAATCTCTGAAGCACACCAGATGGACAAATACTGCATAACTGCATCAAAACAAATGCTGTGTAGCCAATACACAGACAGTTACATTTCCTATTCCCCAGTGTATAGTCACTCGCATCCATGTTAGCAATTTGTTGCAACTGATTCACAGTGGCAACAGCTACAAAAAACGGTCTGGTTTGGAAGCTGAAATTCAACATACAGTAACTGCAGGAGCTGCTCGTTGATGGCTGGAGTGAAAGTAACTTCAGACTCCAAGTAACTGAGTGTAAAAAGTGTAGAATTCTTATTTGAAGTTGCGAAGTTGGTGGGGAGAGTGTCCCAGCTGCTGAAACATTCATTTCAGTCACCAACAGTAGAAAAATGTCACCGAAAAGAACCAAGTGTACGCAAAAATTTCCCTGGATAAAAACAATAACAATGTGAGGAAATGCATTCAAAGGTTTTGCATCTGTTCCAGTGGGCGCTTGAATAATTTTGTGAAGGAATATTTCTTCAGCTAAACTTGCATGTTCATCAGCTAAGTTACTTCATATTCATTTCCATTCCATTTCAACTCAAAGCACTGGGTTTATGTGACAGCTTGCTATATTGCAATTATATCTGAAGTGCTGAAATTGTTGTTGGTTTAGACTGCTGCTACTTGACTGCACTCATTGCTTTATTACTGTATGTCATATCCATGCACTGATGGTCATCAACACCACATGGCATTTCTGCTCCCAGCCATCAATTCTTGTAGAAGTTAAAGCTGCACTAGTGAGTATTTTTGTAATAACAATGGATCAAATTACTTCATGTAATATTTAAGGGGTTACTCATAGTGAAAAAAGCACACATAGAATTATCACCTAGCAGTTCTCCTCATCACTATAAAATGGTTTAACGTCTCTCAGCTTATTGTTTCTGTTTTACAGCCTGCAGCTTAGCTGTTTTAGCAGCTAGCTGAGATAGTTCCCTGTTCCCTCAGGGGTTAGTGGAGCCCAAAGCACAGCGAAAAGGAACGTAAACTCTGGACTTGCATCCATCTGGTGGCGAGAAACACGACATGACAGATTTAAGTTAATGTTACTCCATAATTCCTGGACGTGTAGATAAGCAACTGTTTTCTACATGTTTGCCATAATGACTTATGTTGATAATATATCAGTGTTTGCAGCTTGTGGCCCTGCAACCTAGTGGCCAAAAAAAAAAAAATTATTATTATCTTCTGCATGACTGATATGCATATACGAAATCAGATGGATCTATGGGTTTGGTTTTATTTTTCTCCATTAACTAGATTTGTTGTTTTTGAAATGATTGGAGGTGGTTGTGGTCACGCGCTGGCTAGTCTATGTCCTTGACAATCCACTTCCAGGATTGCTCCGAAGCCGCAGGAAATTCCGCCGGATACATGTATTTTCACCGATGTCTGTTACCTTCCGCTGTCTTTGTGTTGGAATTTTAAACTCCGGTGGATTTATGAGGACTATGGTTAACTGCTCCTCAGATCTCTGCAGGGTAAATCCAGACAGCTAGCTAGACTATCTGTCCAATCTGAGTTTTCCCTCGCATGACTATTTCATAGCGGCTCCGTGCGGAGCTTAGCGCCGCCCAAGACAATTGTGATTTGTTTAAAGAAATGCCAATAAACCAGAGCTCGTTTTTTCCCCTATCCCAGAATGCTGTGCGGACCAGCCAGACCCTCCGCTCCCCAGTGTGTGGATGGTCTGGCAAACCGAGACTACGCGCTGGCTAATGCCTGGCACTCACAAAGATGTTACTCTCTATAATATTTTACCCTCCTTTGAGATGTACATATGTAATACATAACAAGAAAGACCCATGGATTGATACTCTGCCAGGGAGGAGCCTTTTTAAGGTTTTTTCCTTAGTTCTCTTCAGTTTAAAGACATGCAGTCCAGGGAAACTCAACAATCAATCACTCACACTCATACTTTATTTAATCATTTATGTTAGCTCTGTGGATGGACAGGTGACCTATACAGAGAGTTTATTCGCTTTCTATCATGGTATCCGGACATATTCTGCAGCCCTGCAGCCCTATATGGCCCTGAAAAGGCATGCATGTATTTTTAATAACCATGTTTTGATTTCAAACTGCAGGTTTGCAGAGGTAGAGAATCAATGACAACTTTCACAGACTTGAAAACAAATAGCAAATGTATCTTCATTCAAACCTAATGCTATTGAATGATGTCTGTTTATGGTACAATATCACTGTGTGTGTGTGTGTGTGTGTGTGTGTGTCAGCTAGCTTATGTGCCCTGCTCTAATACACTAATGCAAATAGCCACCTCAAGGGCAACATACAGTAGGAGGGTGCAGGAGATGTCATCACTGATAAAAGGCCTGGGCATACACGCATGCATGCATGCATGCATGCACGCACACACACACACACACACACATTAATGCTGATGCCACCCAGCAGCTGAGTGTCCAAATTAATCACAGCCATCATCCCATGTGAGAAAAGAGCGGCTGGCAAAGGCCTTGACTGCTGCTCCTCCTCTCCACTTAACTCCCTCTTCTCTTTCTCTGCTGGCTAACACTTCACTTCCAGACAAAGAGCGCCAAACACTCAGTTTTAATCACTTCTTCTCCTCTGCTCATCTGAAAATGGCAGTTCTTTGGAGTTTGAACCCTCTGCATTTTAGCCTGTGACCTTCCATAAAAAGTGCAGACACACCTTCAAGTTCATAATGTTTTGATTTTGAGGAATCGATCATCTTTTTCTCTCCTCTCCTCTCCTCTCCCTTCTTTTCTTTGCTTCTCCTCATTTCTCCTCTCCTCTCATTTTCCCTCCCTATAACATAACATAACATATTAATTAGTAATCATTTTAGATGTGCTGGTAGGCAGATTTTGTTACCTTTGGATGGAGCCAGGTTAACCTGTTTTCCCCTGTTTCCTGTCTTTGTGATATGCTCAGCTAACCAGCTGCTGGCTATATATTTCCATTACAGACATGAGAGTTATATTGATCTTCTCGTGTAATTATTGGCAATAAAGCAAATAAGAGTATTTTCCAAAATGTAACGAAAATGAAATAAAAGCAACTTGAGCAGCAAGACAAAGCTGTACGTGTTCAAGTCCCTGTCTCAGGAAAAGATAATCCAGTCGAGTTTGTCCAGTCGAGAGTGTTTTTCCTGTAAATGTTGTTGCTTTGAGAAGGGTGCACGAGGCCAAACAGAGCTCACATATCCACATGGTCAGCCACTGCTGACTGGAAAAAGCCCCCAGGCGTTACATGATGGCGGCAGAAATCCCTGCTGCTCACTTCAACACTGAGAGGCCATCCACACAGAGACGTATTTTGATGCACTTTTTTTTGCATCGTTTTGGCCAATCGTCCATACAAAAAAGAACGAGATCCAGGGTACAAGCGGCCGAAATGGGTTTCCTCAGGAGGGTGGCTGGCGTCTCCCTTAGAGATAGGGTGAGAAGCTCAGTCATCCGTGAGGAGCTCGGAGTAGAGCCGCTGCTCCTTCACGTCGAAAGGAGCCAGTTGAGGTGGTTCGGGCATCTGGTAAGGATGCCCCCTGGGCGCCTCCCTAGGGAGGTGTTCCAGGCACGTCCAGCTGGGAGGAGGCCTCGGGGAAGACCCAGGACTAGGTGGAGGGATTACATCTCCAACCTGGCCTGGGAACGCCTCGGGATCCCCCAGTCAGAGCTGGTTAATGTGGCTCGGGAAAGGGAAGTTTGGGGTCCCCTGCTGGAGCTGCTCCCCCCGCGACCCGACCACGGATAAGCGGACGACGATGGATGGATGGATGGTCCATACAAATCCTGTAAACGCACTGCCTGTAGACGCACTTTTTAGATACCTGGTCCCAGGGTGAATAAAAAAAAAAACTGCTCCCTTTTGGCTTTACATGGACGGCGAAACCGCATACGTGCGTATCGATGATGTCGTCGCCACACCCCTCGACCTCACAGCCTGCTGCCTTCAACTTAGCTGACTGCTCTAGCAGGGACGCAATACTGTTTATAAAGTGGAAGTAGACAACTTATCAACTAGCTAGCTAATCTGTCTGCTTATCAACTCAGCTCTGCTAGCTAGCTAGCTCGCTAACGTTAGCTCTGCTAGCTAGCTAGCACACTGCAATCATGTCCGATAGCAGACAGAATTGCAAAACAAAAAGCAATCCAACAACACATTATAAAATGTAAACAAAGACACGTTTTCTAGCGGTGGCCTTTATATAACGAGCAGTGGTGAAAGTTATTAAAGTCTAGTCCATGGATGTATTAAGAGAACTGTCATGTTATGAACGGAAGTGGAAGTGACTGAAGACTGCTCTTCTCCGTTGTTGGTTAATTTCTGTAGCAATAACAGCGCCGCCTACAGGCCTGGAATATGAAGTAGCGCATTGAGTCATTTACAAATGGATTCGTTTGGACGCGACTTTTCTTGAAACGAATCCAGGGAAGATGGGATGCGTTTGCATCAAAACGTCTTTGTGTGGACATGGCCTGAGAGGCAACACAACACCTCTGGAATCAGAGTGGCTGTTAGATCTCAGTTTCAGTTCAGGGCTCTCTGAGAATAATGGCAGTCCTACTGACTAAAACAATTATACTTCAGGATAAAAAGGAATCTGAAAAATACATTCATTTCAAATGTTTTTTGTAATTATTTTGTTCCTGGTATGCATCCCATCATACTGTAGCCAGGTTAGATGCTCATTTGCATGTGTAAAGTTGTATATTACCTCTCACCATCTGTTACACTAAAGCCACCCTCCTCATTTGTACTCCTGCTTACTTATCTGATTTTTGTAGCAAGCAGTAAAACCAGGTTTCCTTTCAGGGCTGCACATCCTTGTGTGTATCTCTACTAATTATGCATGCAGACAAATTACTGCATTCTCAAGAGATGAATCTTCAGTCAGCACTTCAGCTGAAATGCAATCATGCCAAGTTGGCTCAATTCTCCTGTAAAGAGTTTTCAGATTTTTCCATTATTTGCCAACTTTGAAGTGCAGAGTGTTGCCGTTTTGCAGCGATCAACAATGTTGATGTTGAGATGTTTGTCGTGTGTGTGATCGAATGGTTTAAATTACAGCATTTTTTCTGAAGTGGTTGTGAGAGATGATACCTCGTCTAACATATTTTCCTTCATCAAAAGGTTCGATGCTGATTAACCACACAGGGTAATTCTGTGTCAGGCTTAAAAGAATAGTTTAACATTTTGGGAAATGCACTTATTTGCTTTCTTGCCGAGAGTTAGATCAGAAGCACACAGAGTGTGGAGAGCTACGAGATGATTAGCTTAGCTTAGCACAAAGACTCGAAACAGGGGGAAACTGCTAGCATGGCTCTGTCCAAAATAAATACCAGCACCTCTTACTCTCACAAATTAAGGCATGTATGTTGTTTGTTTAATCTTTTATATCAATTTAGGTAGCATGCTGTAAGTATTTTTTTGGCGACCTAGCAGCTGGGTGCGATGGCTTCCTGTTCAACAAGAAATTACGACAATTGTTTTCACATTCTGTTTGCTGCATCTGTTTTGTACGGCTAGTTGTTTCTCCTGTTTTACAGTCTTTATGCTAAGCTAAGCTAGCTTCATATTTACTGTACAACCATGTGAGTTGTATCAGTCTTGCTATCCAACTTCCAGCAAAGAAAAAAACAACAAAATGTTGAACTATTCCTTCAAAAATCAAACCACAGTAGCAGTGTTATTATGTTTTGAAAATCACCAAATCAAAAATAGAAAACTCCCTGAAATCAGTTCTGACAACTTGAAATATCCGTAAAAGTAAAACGTGGAAGAAATGAAGAAGTAACCAGAAAAATAGAAACTCTGGAAAATAAATGAAACGGTCTGTGTGTGCTTTTGCTGTGGTGCTCTTAATAATTCATAGGGAGCTGGTTCAAACCTCGGTGCTCCTGGATATCCGTCTCTGCTCAACCAACCATCATCGCAGATACATGTAATGGCTAGCTGGGATTTTGGAGGTGTGAGCATTAGCTCCCTTGTGAGCCTCTGTGAGCCACAGTTACGCAAACACCCCTTCTCTGTGTCCATAATTAAAGCGCATAAGCCTGTTTCCGTCTAGTAGACATCACTGAGGTGTAACTATAATCAGCAAACTTCATCTGTAAAGGTTGTCTGTCTTTCCTTCAGAGTGTGTGAACCACCACTCTATCACCTCCTGTCTTGAAACAACGGTAAACATCGTAATTAAAAAGACACCTCGACTGTTTCATCTGAACTAATTACAGCAGAACTAATTACAGATGAATCATCGGCTCCATCAGGAAATGTCAATCCTCAAGTATTCACGAAAATGTGTCTAATCTCCAGAAACCTGCTGCTTCTTCTTCCCCGTTTTTCCCTGCACAGAGGCTCCACTTTTTCTGTGAAATGATATGCTAATCCTGTTGGAACTGAGGTGGTGTGTGTGTGTGTGTGTGTGTGTGTGTGTGTGTGTGTGTGTGTGTGTGTGTGTGTGTGTGTGTGTGTGTGTGTGTGTGTGTGTGTGTGTGTGTGTGTGTGTGTGTGTGTGTGTGTGTGTGTGTGTGTGAGAGAGAGAGAGAGTGTCTGTTCATATTCAAGATTGTCTGCTGAACCCAGAAGATGATAAATGGAAGGACCTAATTGCCTGATAATGCTGAAGAAAAATGAAACTTTGTGACACTGTTTCCCTCCACTGTGTTTCATGAATACATTTATGGGATGTTTCCACTTATTGCTGCTTTGTGACTGAGAGGAAGTGAAATGCTTTTGTGTTAGTAAGTGATTAAAGCGTTGCGCGATGATAAGGATGATAAGATGATTGTCTGCCATGATGACAGACGTACTGCAATATTGTTCTTTTTAAGATGGTAGTAATAAAAAGAAATAACTGCAAATGCCAGTATAGTGGCTGTTTGATAACGTTATGCAATGACTATCCTTTCCAACACAATCATTATTTCTGTCTATGTGGAATCTCATTCTAGCACTAGCACGGCTGTCTCTTTCCTTTGCATTAGTCTTATGCATTTAAAACCCATGTTTGCAGTTAGGAGCCATAGTGTTTAATTATAATGATAAACTACTCTTGTTTGTAACGTTCTGCTTCATTACTCTCTGAAAGAAAGTATTGTCTTTTGTTGGCTTTATTTACTCATTTTTAGTCCCCCAGCCAATACAGAAATAAGGTAATTAAGTATTGATAATACAACAATGAGGAAATGTTCTGTATGTTTTATATGCTGTGTGCTATGCATGCACATAGCCAAAAAAAGTCATTCACAGACAAATACATGTATACTGACTATATTATATAGTTTTGGTTCTATGTTTAGGATCAATTAGACCCAGAGAAGTATGACTACCTCTTATGGACAAATTGTTATAAAACTCCAATTACAGAAATTCTGATGAGCTCATGTGTGCTTCATAAGAAGCAGCCTACGGTCAACACCAATTGCAGCTAATAACCATGTCAAAATCCGTTGTATTCAAACAAATGTTTTGTGTCGACTCGTTTAGTATAATGGACTTCTGAAACATGTCATCTCCTTAAAAAATTGGGAAAACCCATTAGGCATTAAATAATAAGCCATCATGATCATGTTTTTTTTTTTTAGCTGTTTAAGAGAGCTGGGGAGTTAAACTGCTTCAGTTCTTTTCTGTCAGGCAGTCTGAGCATCTTCGCCCCCCTTTAGACTGAGTTAAGTTTAGGTGATCAGGATCCTCATTAGCCACAGCAGGGCTGCTGCCAGTCTCTCATAATTAATGCTGGCCATGCTTTTAGAAAGTTAGAAAAAAAACACTTTTCAAACTAACAACATTAGTAATGTCTTTATTCCATTCATGTGTGCTACAGTGGTGAGGCTCTGGTATTGTTCATGCTTAGCACACACTATAAATGGAAAAGAGCCATTGCTAATGTTATTAGTTGCAGCTGTTGTTTTTCCTGCTTTCACAATTCAAAATGTCAAGGTCTTTACTCGTCTGTTTCTGTTTCATTGCTTCTCTGCCACTTTTTATAATTGCCATTTGTTTATCTTGCTGCTCAGACAAGTTACAGAGGTATCTGTGCAAGCCCTTGATTTGCATCTCTCCAGTCTGGTATTCTTTATATTGGGATATGTTATATCATATTATTGTATAAAATGTAATTCCTTGCTCTCTGGCATCAGTAAAAACAAAACAATTCATCTCCCGCCTCCAGCTCTTCCAAAACTCTGCTGCCAGGACTTTGACTCAGGCTAGAAAACATTACCATATTTCACCGATCTGACTTTCTTACACTGGCTTTGCTTTTAGAGTTGATTATTGATTACTTACTAAACCCTGAGGCCTCGCCCCAAGTTATTTATCAGATCTCTTATTGACCTATGTCCTTGCTTGCACCCTGAGATCCTCGGATCGATTGTTGTTCCACACTCCAGATTCACGCCCAAAGTCGATAAAGCCTTCGTAGTCATGGCTCCTGGACTCTGGAATGATCAGCAAACTGTCTCGTCTTTTACACCACCTTTAAAATCCCATTTTCTTTATGTTTTATGACATTTAAGTGTTTAATTATGGGTTTAGTGTTTCAAATATGTTAATTTTTTGAAAGGTGTTATATAAAGTGTATAATACTACTACTAATAATAATAATGAAATATCTGACTCCCACATTTTGTTTAAAAAAATGATAAGAACGATGTAATTGTTTTTAAGGATTATAACCAAAGTACAGTTTTTTACTCATCTCATCAACAATTACAATCCCTGTATTCTGGGCTTTTCCACAAGTCAACCTCCAGCTGATCTAAAATGCTGCTGTTAGGCTTTTTATCTTACAGGAAACAGGAAATGTTACACCCACCGTTTCCTGTCTTCACTATCTCCCGACATCAATTTGAAAAAATGTGTTCTCCCTGAGCATCTTTCAATCACAATCAACTCGCTTTTATATAAGTCTTTCTTTTAGTTTTCTCAGCTCTGTTTTTATTGTTTTATTTCCATTGCTTCGTTTTTTTACTATTATGCTGCTTTGTTATTTAGCAACTGTATAATGTGTTTTGTTTTCACTAACATAATCATTGCAATCATAACTGCCCTTACATCAGCATCCATGTCCCATATTTGAACCAGCAGATTCAAATATAAGTCGGCTTGTCACAGTGGAGGACTTTCTCTCTATCCGACAACAGAACACCCATTACAGTAATGTGGAGAAAATACAGAATGTTTTTTATTTATTTGCAAGACACTTGACGCTGGCAGTAGCTTGGCTCTGAATCCATCTCAGCTTGCCTGGCCTTTGATGAGATTGGAAACTATTTGTTTTTATCATCTGCACACTGAAGCACTTGTTTACTGTCAGCAGCTCTGCGAGTGAGCATTTGAAATCTCAAAGCAAGCAAAACAGCCATAACAGCTGTTGTTTGGACATCATTTCACTGCTCACAAAACTAGAAAAAGAACAAACCTGTGTATCATGTCTCATCAATCCTGCCGCATTATGATTGTGACAGAATAATGCCAAATGATTTTAATGCTTTCCTGTGTAAAAGTGATGAAAAACCTCTCTTCTGCAGTTAAAAAGAGAAGGCATCTCTTGTCACTTTGGAATGAAAATAACAAGTGATATTATTCCACTTCCATATTTTTGTCGCTTCCAATTAATACCAATATCAGGTTTGCAGCCTCTTTTTTGACCTATTTAGTTCTGCTGTTTGTAACATTTAGTGCAGGTGTTCATTATTTGTGCTCAGAGCCTCCTGTCATTAGAGACTCCGTGTGTGTGTGTGTGTGTGTGTGTGTGTGTGTGTGTGTGTGTGTGTGTGTGTGTGTGCGCACATGGACACTCCTATACAAGTAACTGTGTTATAAGACAAAGTGCTGTAATCTCCTCTGGGGTTACTGAGAGCCTTTAATTATTCATAGATTAATAGACTGTAAAAATGTGTGTGTCCCTAGATGGCCACTTTATGTCCTAACTAGCTATTTTTCATCAGCTTCTGCACTGGAAAATAGTTTCTTTAAGAGAGTGGCCATATCAGCATGACGTATTCACTCTCCCATCAATGTTTATTGGACATTTACATCAATATTTATGATATGCCATTTGGATCTACGTAGTAGAAGTGGACTTGTCTGGAGACGGAGACCTTATTATTAAGCATTATTAAGAGGTTCCAACTCCTGAGCAGGACTCTGAGGGAGAAGCAAAGAACAGGTGATACCGTTGAAATCTATAGGTATCAATGAATTTGAACAATGCTCTCATAGTAACAAGTAATATTCCATGTATGGCAGTACATAAATGATTTATGTGACTGTTTTTTGGTCCACCACCACAATAGTTAAGATATGGTTAGGTTAAAGTGATAGTTTAACATTTTTAGAAATACACATTTGCTGTTTTGCCTTGAAAGATGAGAGAGACCAGTCTCATGGTCAAAATTAAACTAAAGCTAGCAGCTGGTTAGCTTATTTTAGCACAAAGACTGTAAACAGGGGCAAATAGCTAGCCTGCCTCTGTCCAAAGGGTTAGCATTCCGGGATGGGAGAAAAACGTGCTCTGGTTTATTGGCATTTCTTTAAACCAATCACAATCGTCTTGAGTGGCGCTAAGCGCCGTACAGAGCAGTGGCACCTCTGCAAAATAGCCTCGGGAAGGAACTTGTTTTGGTGGAACATGTACGTTCAAAAGTTGTTTTAGTCGTGTAGGGGAAAACTCAGATTGGACCCTGCAGAGATCTGAGGAAAGACAGTCTAGTCCAAAGGTAACAAAACCAGCCTACATTAGCGATTAGCGACTACTGGCATAAAACACCAAAACTGTCGCCGGTCTATGGATATTCTGCATCAAGAACACAAAAACAAGAAGGGATGTGAAAAGTGGTGTGACCCTATTCACACCTAAAAACTTCTTTAACAAGTTTTGCCACTTTATAACAGCATCATACTGTTGCCATGTTTACTTGTGAGAGACAGCAGTCATAATTTGATGACCAAAATCAGACATGGACCAACATAAACGCAGATTAAGTTTAGATACATTTTTTAAAGCTTCTTAAGCTAAATAAGACACATTAAAAGACACATTGAATTATTTGAGGAATGCATTTTCATAAAGCTTTTTCTTAGCTCACAAGATGTTTTGGATATTTTCATTGGACACTGCATATTGGCTTGTTCCAATCACATGACTGTATCATATGTTTAACATGTAAGGTCCAAGGTGCATACTGTGCCATATCATCGCATTCAGCAGTTGCAGCTCACATTTCACACATTTCCTGTCAGTCTCTACTGAATAGGTAAGGTGGAAGGTAGAAATGGCAAAAAAAGAGATAAACATAAAACAACACAAAGAACACACACTTAGTATCAACATGACAAGTTGCAGAACTTAAACTACAACACTATTGCATAATTTCACAGATCATTATTGTTTTCAGTAGGCAATACGTAGGGTTAAGATACAGTAACAGCCTTCTTCTGTACAATGAGAATGTGTAACGTAAAGATGGGAAATATAACGCAGCACATCTCATGTTATTGGTGCAGTGGTTTTCAGCCTCGGGGTCAAAGTACAATGATTTCATCTTCTCCCTCTGAGCCGCCTGCTTACTGTTTGCTATCAGTACTCCAGTCATGCTCAGTGCAGTTCACTGCTCCTCTTACAGCCGTCTGGTGAAACCGAATCCTGTGCGGCCTGAGACTGAGAAATGGCAGAGAAGAGGAGGCAGCACCTCTGTAATTTCACCCTCCTTCCTCTCATCCACAGTAGTTTGTCTTACTCTCACTCTTTCTCTATGTGTGTCGATCGCTTTCTTCTCCTCTGAAATACAGTCTAAAAAAGTGTCTGTGAGAGTTTTTGTTTTGTGTGTGTTTGCTCGAATAATTGCGGTAGTGTATCTGGGGTTGCTTGTATACACATATCGGCTGTGCTGAGAAGTTGCCAACTCGACAAAAAGGAAACTTCAAAAAGCATCTTCCAGAAAAGTCAACAACTGTAAAAGTCATTGTGTGAGAAAAATTCTACCGCTGCTGCTGCTGTCAACATTGTGTACTTCAAGGGAAGCGCAGCAGGGGCGCGAGAGGAAGCACTTTAATTGAACACAGTCTGAGATGTTCAATTTGCATAGAAACAGTTACGCATACACACACGCACACACACACACACACACACACACACACACACACACACACACACACACACACACACACACATACACACACACACACACACACGCAATCCAGCAAACACACACTGACATAAAGGCTGAATGCTGTCACTTCAATGGAGCTGATTAATCCTCGTGTTTTCTGATTATAGCAGAGCTGCAGATCAAAAATATTCATTTCTTTTTTCAATGTTACAATCTTTTCCAAAGGCTTCTCTTTTCTCAAATTTGAAGTAGTGCATTTGATTTTCTCTTGTCAGATATCGAGTATGCACAATAATAAGAAAGTCACTATTCTTGAGCCTGTGCAATTGTTATTCTAGTTGCATGAACTCCACAGGGTGTCAAAAACATCTTTTCACTTAAGGGAACAGTATTATAAATATGGTCAGAGATATACAGTGTGAGACTTTGGAAATTGCAGGAGCATTTAAAAAAAATAGTAGGATACAGTATAACTCCAGTTTAATTGCAAACCCAGGTGTGATGGTTTGGGGAAATTTTATAAAATTGAGGGTTTAGGTTGAGGGCAGAGAAAAGAGAGACAGCCAATCTCTGAGCAAGAGGGGGATTAAATCTGCAGGCCCAAAAAGAAATGACATACCTCCGGATATAACACACAGAGCCACAAGCTGGCAGATAAAACATTCAGGAGTGGGCTGTGCTGTCTGACAGTCAGTGACAGTCGCTGCCAGCTCAGAAGAGCTGAAAACCGGTGTACAGTCCTTCACTCCAAGTAAAGGCTGAGCGCAGTCTGATTCAATTTCATTCCCTCCGCTCAAAGACTTCTTCACTATTGAGCATATTAATTTTTTTTATTTAGCTAGCACTTTTCAAATGACAGTTATAAAGTGATCTACCAAGGAGGAAATGAATACCATAAATAATAATAGTCCAACAAAAAAAGCTAAACGCTATGTAAGCAAAGAACGTCAAAATAAAACCACATAAGAGACCAAGGGAATGAATAAAAGCTCATTACATAAGAACAACTTTATAAAAGAGAATTTGAACAATATATTTAATCGATGATACTGACTTAGCAGCGTAAGCTTCTCCGGCAGATCTATTTTGAACATATACAGTGGGTTCGTATGCAACTTCACAAATGTAATACACTAGTGTGTGATAAACTGTAATGTGTCATGTCACTTGCTTCTCCATGGATATAAATGATGAAAACAGCGCAGTGCTTGCTATATTTATATACCTATACATGGGCATTGCTTCTAATGTGATCAAATACAGAATACAGAGTGTATCTTAGTGTATGTACTCAACTAGATATACAATCAATGTCAAGGACTCACACAGTGTTTATCTTCCATTCGCTAAACGTGGCCCTTATATTAAAGATCTTTTGAGAATTACATTTAGTAAAAGGGAGTTGTACACCTCCTGAACCACGCCTCACTCAAGAGATTTTACATAACTCATGTGATCTTAATGCAGACAAGGGAGTCTTTTGTTAAGATCATATTAAGTTATGTCATATGTTTGTATTGTGATATGCTGTGATATACACAACTAACTGGATGCACAGCAGGTTTGTCTTCTCATTCTCAATGATATACAAGTGGAAACTGTACATGCAGGGCTCTATAGCGCAAACTAATTCATAGAAGAAAAATGCTTTGTAAACACACACACACGCCCATCTCTTAGAGGTGTATTTTTTTTTTCCCCGAGCATTTAATATTGTTTGTAATAGTTTTTCCTGACTCACACACTTTTATTTGGCATGTGCTTGTGAGGACCTTCACTTAATGGTATTGTTGCTGACACTGCTAATCTTGACCTTAACTTTCACTAAAAATCCTAATCGTAAAGCTCCTATAAGAATGACCTTAGTGATTTCATGATTTTGGTAACAACATATTTCAAACATTAATAGCAGCTCTAATTGGTGAGTTTTGATTGGTGCAGTCTCAGGTGTGTTTGGGTAAAGTGTTCCAGAGGGAAGGCTCTTTCTCTCCCAGGTCGGGTTCTTTTTCCTGAGTGGTTTTGGCTGCACTAACAATTTATTCAAGGTTTTCCTAAATAGAAATGAGCTTAATTAAACAGATAATATTCCATTGTGGAGAATTTGTGTCTCTTGCAGCAGTGGTGTGAGAAAAAAAGTGATGACATAGAGGGAAATGTGGAGGCACAATTATTAGTAATAGTTTCTTCTCTGTATGAGCATGGACCCTTTGGCCTTTTCTCAAAAATGAATTAAATAAATACACCAGAATAAAAGAAATGTTAGAAAAGCTAAACACAGCCCTACTGTGAAGACTTACAAAAGCAGCTGACCTTTGGTAGACAAACAGACCCATGACAAAAAAGAATTCATTAAGCAACATGCTGAGCGTTAAAATACAGTAAAATAAAGTCCGCACTCTAACCCAGATATTCTTCACCTGTCCACTAGGGGTCCTCGTTGTGATTCTCCGTATATAAAATAGAAGTTAAAATTTCAGGTGTTCCAGCTGATTGCATAGTTGCATCAATTAGGCTGATGATGTCACAAACCTAAACAGCTTGTAAGGAACATTGTTACATCACTTTAGCTGGATGTCAATATTGTTGTTTTTGAATATATCATTAATTTTAGCATACTTCCTAAAAGAAATTTACTTGGGACACACCGAGCCGACTGTATCAGTCCTGATGCCTTGGCTTTGGGTGCCGATCCGATACCAGTGTTCAGTTAGGTAATGAACTGTATTCCTCACTGTGTGGACGTAACTGGGATCATTCTTTTATGTGTCAGGCTTGACTTAAACATTGCTTTCCTAACAAAATGTAACAAATAAATGCATATATAAATTTACTGAATTGTTATTTATTATTAAAATAAGAAATTGTGCACTAGCTACTTAGTCAAAAATCTTCTTAACATGAGTTACAATTCAAGTGTACAACTTTTAAATACAACAAATTGGTCAAAACAGGAATTAAAATTCCAGTACATACAGTATATATTATAAACATGGACTTGAATTGAATAAATCTGCCTTATTGTCACCAATTCCTGATCCAACTTTTTGAGTCAGTATCGGCCTGAGATCCGATATCAGGATCGAATCAGAATGTAGTAACACTGTTAATAGTAGTTCTGTTAATAATTGGGACACAGACTGTCAGCCTATACAGTACCAAGTTAATTTAATGTTTTAACTACCTGGTGAGAAATACAGCAGGTATTATCAGAAAAATGCTGCTTGTGCACACAAAGAGATGCTTTTTCACATTTCTGGCAACAGCCGTTAACCCTTTGACTACTTTCGCTTTGTTTTACAGGCTTTTGGCATGTTCACTACTGTACATGTCTTATCCCTATCCAAATATGCCATATATTGTGGGTGAAACGTCATTCTTCATCATCCAAATAGTAGACGAAATAATCTGAGCTAAAGGTTCACTCACAGTATACATTTCAATCAGGAGAGAGAAGTGTATCAAGTAAAATAAATGTTTATTATAACAGATGATATGTGATAATTAGGATTTGGCAGAAAGTCGTGGGTGTGATTTGTAACCAAGGGGCATCTGCCGTGAGCAGCAGCAAGATAAATCCCCCCATGGAGTCCAGACGCTAGTGGTGGTGGCTGATGAGACTGATGAGACTGATGAGGCAGATAAAGCTGATAAAGTTGATGAAGCTGCAAAGACTGGTGGGGATGGGGAGGTGGAGGGGAGCTTTGTCATTTGCGACTATTTGCACTAAAATGACAACTGACAGCAACGGAGAGGAAAATAGATTTAAATAGCGTAGTGGCGTACATCATGCTCAGCAGCAGCATGAATGCACCAAAGGCAGACAGAGATTCATATTCAAACGGAGGCATCAGCATGATGATAGGCTAATGATGTGTGTCGCTGAGCTATTGGATAGATGCGAGCAGCTGATGTGAACAGTTCATGTCATGATTGACAACCCCCGATAAGGACAGCAAGGAAATAATGAGTGAGCATGTGTGATAAGAGTGAATGGCAGGATGCATGAGAAATAAAACTGCAGGCCTAAGCATGCAAAAGGATGGTCTTCCTGACTGAACTTATCTTAATTAGTGGAGTTTTCTCAGCACTGACCAAAGAACCAGTTATAAGGAATATCATCATTTTATATCACTTCAACGAAGGCTACTGCTTAACGAGTTGACGAGGACGCTGTTTTGAGCCAAGACTATTTAACAAGCACAGGGCAGCCAGCTCTCTCTCATCTGGCATAACATTCATACTTTCAGTGTCTATCTGATGCAATCATTCCTCTTCAATAAATGTGATTTCAAGGAACAAATAGGCCTAATGTTTTAATTTAGGAAAAACAAATTAGCTTACATCTGTCTATCTTTTTGTCTATGCATCTCTTTGTCGGTTTCTGTTTCTTACTTTCATCCGCAAACACTGTTTAAACATGACCTACAACAGTTTTACATTTACTGATGAATTATTTGCCAATCAAATGTAATCTAGCTGAAGCAAGCCAGCTTACCTCCTTCTCACTTTGTGTTTTCATTGAATTCATCTAACACTGTGAACCAAGCATCTAATGTGCAGCACATTACTCCTTTGCTGCGAAGGTGGATATAGCAAAGCGAGAAAGTGAGCAGGAAAAACAGGATGTGTTTTTAATGTAGCATTACTGTTCCTGAGGTCGCATTCAATTTATTAATTCCACATGCAAATTAGATCCATAATCAAGCCACTGTGGAATTGAAATAGTATTCACACAATTAGTGATCACACTAGTGTTAAGACGTTAAGAAAATATGTTCTTTGCCCCTCTGGGTCAGAATTCTGAATCAGAATTGGCTTTATTTTCATTGTAAGTACATACAACAAATTATAAGTGCTACTCTATGGTGCAAACATAAAAACACACACATCAAACTAAGAACAGAGATCAAAGAATGTGAAGATGGTAAAGGTATTAAAACTAGAGTAAATAGTAAAATAGTGAAATAATTCACGTAACACTTCACTGTAATCTTCCCCCTACTTAGTAAATGTTTATAACACACCATAATGTAGTTGTAAGAAGATGGACGATGGAATAAAGTGTAATGTACGTGTCAACAATTGTGAAGTATACATAAATGGTGTGTGAACAGTTAATGAATGATTCACAATATAACACAGTTGCAAATGTATAAAATATGTTAAGTGCCTATATGCTTCTTATACTAAAGGGTCAACTTTGTGAATATAGCGTGATTAAAACTGGAAATAGATATCAACAAACTTTATTAGTTTGCGGCTTTTGTACTTTAATGTAGCCTGCTTGATGTTAATATGTTGAGCAGATGGCAGATTTTGACATGCTTTAACGATCTCAGATGTTGTTCTTGGAACTTGCTGGAGCCACTTTGGGGGTTACAGTCTGAGTGCTCCAATTACCAATGGAACCACTGTTGCCTTCACTTTTTACATCTTTTCTAGTTACTTTCTCTCTCTCTCTCTCTCTCTCTCTCTCTCTCTCTCTCTCGCTCTCAATTTCAATTAAAATCTTTTCAATTTCATGTTGCTTCATTGGCATGACAAAAAATACATCTGTGTTGCCAAAGCATAAGAACAAACATACATATAAACAACAACAAGGAGTAAATACATCTGATATAAGAATACAAGTAACAGGATAATTATGATATAAATGCAGACACTAAACAAATTCTGTGCATGTCCCTCTAAGGGTCTCTCTCTCTCTCTCTCTCTCTCTCTCTCTCTCTCTCTCTCTCTCTCTTGACATATATACCTTGCTTCCAACTCGCTTGCTCTAACTAGCTTGTGTATAACATTTATTGTTATCTTCCCACACCTTTCCATCTGCACTCAGTTTTTGTACACTTCTGTGTTAGTTTTCTCGACTAAAAGTATACAGCCCGAACATCAAAGTGCCTCGGTTTAAGTTGCTTACCCCCCAACTCTGTGTTTGGTGCTAACAAATAGTCAGTCAGTCACAGACCCCTCTCCTGGTGCTGGTGTGGTGCTAACAAGAAATGAAGTGAAGCGTGAAGACACCTGCTACTAAAATCAAATCATCACCACAGTAGCCCTGCATCCACCCAGATGATATGTTACACCTTTAATTACAAGAAAAGAAGCTATTAAAGTATAGAACATTTAAAAACCATTAAAGAAGTTAAACATTGCTAATGAGGTTCAGCATTTAGCAGCAATCCATGTGTATAAATGCCTAAATGGCTGAGCTCCAGACAACTTACACGTCGGCCAGGCCCCCACTTTGGTCTTGACTAAAATATCTAAACAACTAAGAGATTCAGATGATTTCTTTTTTTTTTTTTTTTACAGTCAACCCCAGAGAAAGAATCTCACTGAGTTTGGCGATTCTCTGACTTTTTCCTCTAGTGCCAATGAGGTTGACATTCATGGTTTTGAGTGAAATGCCTTGACAACTATTGGATGGACTGCCATGACATTTGGTGCAGACATTCATGTCCCCCTCAGGATGAATTGAAATATCTTTGGCGATCTCCCGACTTTTCATATAGCGCCACCATCAGGTCAAATTTTCTATTTGTCCAGTACTTTGATTTAAGACCAAATACCTGTAAAACTATGACAATCCCATCAGCCTCAGCTCTACTTAGAAAATATTAGCATGCTAACATGCTAAACTAAGATGTTGAACATGGTAAACATGATAATTTTGTAGTATCACCATGTTAGTAGTGTTGTCATTGTGAGCATTTTAGCATGCGGATGGTAGCATTGAGCTCGAAGCACAGCGGTGCCTAAGTGCAGCCTCACAGTGCAGATAGAATGGCTGCAGACCTTTATCTTATTATTCTGCTTCAATTTCAGGCATAAGGCCTTGTTTGTGTTATATGCTATTCATAGTTTATTTTATTTTATTTAGTTTCATTTTGTATTTACCTTTTGCATGTGCATGTTCCATGTTGTTTTTGTTTTCTTTTTTTTGTGTGAATAATTGGACATGTGTGTTAAGTGTTGGTTGTTTTATGACAGTACAACACCAAACCAAACCATTCATCAATGTAATTTACATCATTCCAGCCAAACTCTTTCTAGCTTTTCGCTGTTAGGATCTGTGCAAACTAGACATACCTAATAACAATGGGAAAGCCGTATTGCTTCAAATGTGGGTGGCTTTATGCCACTCAACAGCCCTGATCATCTGGAAGACACACACATACAGAGTAAGTTTCTACACTCAGAGGTGGTACTGAATGCCATTTCATTTGCGATGCCCTTGTCTCTGTTTTCTGATAAACCAAGGTCTTCATTCAGTACAGGCTTACTGCTTTTGCTGCGTTTCCCAAGAATAATGGCTGTCTTGTATCCTCCTATTGTGGCTCTGAAATGGAATAAGCTTCCCAGTCTGTAGATTTGTGTAATTATTTATTCACTATATAGGCTGTATGCTGACTTTATACTCAATAGCCACTTTTCCACAGCAAAGCAAAACAGGGCTTACAGTGCTAAGGATATTAAAAGCCTTATTTAATAATAATAATAATAATAATAATAAATTGAACTTATATAGCGCTTTTCATAGACTCAAAGTCGCTTTAGTTCAACATCACATCCCATCTCAAGTAAATACAGACCGTGTTGCCTGGGGCTTTGCTCTTGATGCTATGCAGTGGTATAAATAAAGAATAAAACCTGTTTAGTCTTGTTTGACAATGTAGCAAGAAGATGAATATGGATCAGCTGAGGCCACCACAGAAACCGGCTGAGGTTATCTAATCATTCCTTACCATCATATTCTCATAAAAATAGTCTACTTTCTCAGGCCCATAAATGACACTAATGCAATGAATGGCCATACAATATGGGAAATGGCATTGGCATTGCAATGGCATTATTCCTCCATGAATGTTTCTTCTGCAAGAGGTAAATAAATGGGATGCTCACTGGAGCAGCAGCGAGTGCTGAGTGCTGCACAGTACAACTTGTTCTATTGCGTTTTGCATGGAAACGGTTGTTTAAAATAATCAACATTGCTATTGCTGTTTAGAAAGTTATGGCCTGTATTTGCAGCCCCGGAAAAAGAAATAATGTATTACAATGTCCATACAGTGCTAGCAAGTCTTATCAAGATTCTCAGATTGGTGAATCTTTGTGTTTACAGTATGAGTCCCTGTCTGCGTACATGCACCCAAAAACAGTTGATATTTTTATTTGGCTCCACCAAAACATTAAAATTACACTGGAAAAATATGTACTGGTATATGATCCACTACTGGCAATGGAATCAGTTCAAACACACTGTATCCAGCTTCAACATAAATATCCCATCCATCCAGCTGTGATATGTAAGTTACTAATGAAAGAGGGTCATTTTTAAATCTGAAATGTCTGAAGACACAGTTTCATCACATTAGAATGTGAATGTGAGCAGAGAATGGCGTGGAGTGTTTTTGAGTTATGTTGCTAAACTCTTTGTCTCTTATGATCACATGCTATTCTGAAAAATCGACTAAAGTTCTGCTGACAACGCAAACTTAGATTCCCTGCAGATCTGCAAGTTCAGCATCTCTCTGATTAAATGAGACTGTCGTCTAACTGAAGTATTTCTGGAATAGCCGGATAAATGAATTGAATTCTGCACGTGAATTGTATTCTGTCATGTTTGTCACAAACTGCAGGTTATGGCAGCTACATAATATACCGTAATTGGTAGTTTGATCCAGTAAACATGCTGAAGTGTCTCTGAGCAAGACACTCTCCATCTTCTGTTTATGGAGAGGTTTTTGAAATATATAAAAGTTTGTCATTGTGATTACTTATATGCTTTGTCAATAAAGTAATGTAAAAAAAAAAAGATTTTCAAAAGCATATTTCAGTAAAAATAGATTTTAAAAAAAGCACTTAAAAAATGAAGAACAGGGCAAAGGAGACTCTTACACAGCTGCTGTTATATTTACCCAGATTTAAAATAGCAGGTTTTTTAGATCACAGTTTCTAGTGGATAGAGATTCTCTTTTTTCAAACAACGGAGCTGTAAGTGTGAAGAATACATGTGAGTGAAACACTCTTTTCACATGTCATGCTCCTGTGTGTCTGCAGGTGTGATTTTAGAACAGTGTTTATCTTTTCCCGGGGTTTTCCTGCTGAGCATTTTCTAATTAGCTCTAATTAGCTCAATGTTATGATCCCTGCATAAGCTGGTGAATGATCTCCTCCAAAGTCCGTTCATCAGCTGTGACAGCCAGCATCAGGTTCTCCTTCTATACCTGGCTAATGGCACCCTATGGATCTTTATCTAGGCCAGCGTCTTACCATTCTGCCCACACATTATTCTTTCCCACACAAACTCACAATTTTTATCCATCCTATTTGTTTGAAAAGCGTGAGGTATTTTTGGTTCATCTCCTGTGGTGTGAATACTCTTTGACTCCTATGTTGTTTTGATGATTGTTAGCACAAGTTGAGGTGCTTTCAATCACACACACACACACACACACACACGCACACACACACACACACACACACACACACACACACACACACACACACACACACACACACACACACACACACACACACACACACACACACACACACACACTTACTAAGAATAAAACATCAGTATTCCTCCTGGGTCCTTTCTTTATCATAACCCAACAAACACATCAATAAACAAATCAGCAACATTAAAAAAACATATTTTTCTGCACTTTCGCTGTTGTATTTGAGCTTATTTCTTCCACAGCTACAATTCCCTGCAAATATTCTCTTTTAATGATGCAAAGTAGCACATGGCCATTTTAGTCTCCACAGAGTAACACAAATTTGCATTCCAGCTGATCAGCAGTTGATGAGCCCCTGCTAGATTCCATCTTCTCCACCTTCACTGCTGTGTTGGTGAAGATGCTTCCCGAGAACGAGACAACTTCGTTCAGCGAAAAACAACATCAAAAAACACTTCACCCATGGGGGGATGCACTCCTCCTCAGTCAGGGTTGGCACAAAAGACTTTATCATGGCAAGACGGGTGAGGAAAGGTTAGGTTAAGAATAAAATGTAGTTCTTATCTTTCAGTTGGCAAAATGCCTAAAGAAAAAGGCATTGGTTCATGAAATATCAATTAATGCAACCATACACTTGTCAGCTGGTATTTCTTCTGCGCTAACTAAACATAGGATCGCATATATCATATTTGTTGTATACTGTAACATAGGATGATATAAATGGAATACTAAAAAATCAAATAATTGCACCAACAAACTAATAAATGACAATATTACATGTAATCAAATAGAAGAGGATTATATGAGTGTAAAGTTCCTATTACCACTTACATTTGAAACCATTTTTGTTTACCATTCAAAAGGCTGACATGCCAACTGGGAGGGGATATATCGCTTTCTCTGAGTGCCAATACTTCTTAAAGCATTGGATGTTTATGCATGCAGTGAATATAAAACTCAATATTCAATTCAACATATGACCTGAAAGAGTATAGGACACACATTAAATAAAAATACAATGTAACTATTATTATTGTTGCCTAATGATAGTTTTCTGTAGTCTACTTGATGGCTACCACATGATTCCACAATTATCTTCATACATCTCACGCTTTTTTTTCTTCATGTTAAGACATGGGAGGTTTGGTGTATCACAAAAGTACTATTATTGAATTATGTTTTTAAAAAAGTTGCATAATGGTATAAGTGTAATATTATTACATCCATCCATATTGTTGCAATGCAGCTTCCAGCCACCAGCGGCAGCACTGAGCGCCATGATGCCATGAGCAGTACTCCAGACTCTCACTTGGATGTTATTGGAGCCAAGATGGGTTTTTCCGATTTTTTTTCAGGAAATATTGCTAAGATGCCTGCTTTACCTCTGGTGAGTTTCCTTAAAATCATTCTGTTAAGTATTAATTAACGTTAGCACTGAAGGTATGAAATGGGTGGGTAATTCAGGTAACGTAGCTAACTTAACGTCAATGTCAATGCGCTTTTAACTCGCCACAGGGACGTTAGCTAAATACTTCCACCTTAAATTTACGTTAACGTTAGCTAACGTTATATCTTGCCAACCTAGCGCTAGTAACATTGCATAATCCTTTTTTCGTGATCATTTTTTTCCGACTTCTATGGTTATGTCGATAGTCTTTCAAGTCCCCCCTGCCATAAAAAAAAAAATAACCCCAACTAACCTAGCTATTCACTAACGTTAACGCTATCTAGCACCTAGCTAGCTACCTATGACATCTACCCATATAGCTAGCTAGGTAGCTAGCTTGCCTATCGCTAACGTTACCTGTCAACATTAGCAAATGTAGCAAATTAGCTAACGTTAGCAGAATGGTGCACTGTAACATTATAGACAGTCATGATCATTATTTTACTCTGTAATTTTAAGCACTTTGTATTTTTTTTTTGAAAATTGCCATATTAATAGCGTTACTTTATTATTAAAGTTACCAATTGAGCTAGCTAAACTGGGAAAGAACAATGATTTAAGAAGTCGAATAAGAAAACCTTATTGTCATTAACAAGGCAATGGAAATATGTTTTTGATGTGGCTCTCAAGTGAAAACACACAGTACACATATGATAAAGTTTCTTGTTTTCTCGATAAACCCATTTATCATTTTGTCTATAAAATGTCAGGACATGTTAAAAACGCAAGCTATTTCACCCATCCAAATGTCATCATTAAATGGCTTGTTTTGTTAAACATTCAGTCCAAAACCCAAAGATCATTACTATGAAGTATGAAAAAGAAAAGCATAAAATCCTCACATTTAAGATGCCGGAACCAGCAAATGTTTGGTTTGCTTTAAAAATGATTGAACTATTATTAAATTAGTTGCAGATACATTTTCTGTTGATTGATTAACCGATTAATCAACCAATAATTGCCCTTCTATCAAAATAAATTAGCAAAAATCGTAATTCATAAATTCAAGCTTCTGCAATGTTGTGATTTCTGGCTTTTTCTTCCTGTTTTATATCATCGTACATTGAATCTTTTGGTTTTCACTGTTGGTCAGACAAAACAAGCTTTTTTTAAGACGTCATGTTGAAATTGGTTAATCTAAGAAATAATTGGGTTAATTAATTGGTTAATCGATACTGGAAATAATCCTTAGATGCAGCCAGAGTCAGCTGTAAATATATGAATCATTTGTTTCTGTTTCTTTTTTAGCTGACGGTGCCAACTCAAATCCTGGAGCAAATTCACATCACAGCTTCATGTTCTCTGTGAGTACAATTTTATTCAGACTTCATAAGCAGCATGGAGAGTAAGCAACCACTAGAGGCTGCACTAGCAAAGATATAGATACAAAGATCAATAAGAGAGAGAGAAAGACGGAGGAAGAGGAATCAGTGGAGAAACAACAAAAAAGAGATGGTGATAAGATAGCATGCAGTTGAGTACAGCAAGACAGAGTGGCAGAGTGAAGACATAGTAGGAGTGAGCATCGCACCAGCTGACAACCAGAGAGAGAGAGCATCTCAGCTCAGTAGAGAGAGAGAGAGAGAGAGAGAGAGAGAGAGAGAGAGAGAGAGGGGAGCAGCACTCAACCACGTTGCCTGTTCTCATATTTCCTTCTGCAGCTGTGTGAAGCACAGTGAGCGGCGGAGAGGAGAGAGCACATCTGAGTCTCGTGGTAACAGCAGGACCACATACCACTTGGCCGAGAGATCGATGCATTTATGCCAAGCCACACAGGAAGGGTGAGCGGCCCGTAGGACGTCCGTGTACTGCCACAGAAAGAGAGAGCGAAAGAGAGAGGAGCCAAAGGGACAACGAGAGTGAAGCGAGAGAGAAAGAGAGGGAAGAAGATTATCCAAGGCCAATTTAAAGGCTTTCAGCTGGTCACTCGGAGCAGGTGAGTTAACTTGTACCTGTGTGGAAAAGGGAACGGATGTTCGGCAGGTGCATTCATCTTGTGATAAGAGTGTGTATGTGTGCAAGTCCCATATCTTTACTCATGCACATGTCGTATATTTATTTGCCTTTGTGTTAGTGTGTCTCATGTTGTTTTTTTTCCAGTTTTAGATTGAGCATCACTTGCAAGACTGTGCATTTATAGTCATAGCCAGGTGATTAACGGGGGAACCTCAGTATCAATCAACCCGTTATCATGCTGAGCAGAGAGGAACACAACAATAGCTGCTTAATGACCCCTTCTTCCTGGTTTGTGTGTTCATGTGCGTGTGTGGATGCTATTGTAGTTAAAGGGCATATGTGTGTGTTGTAGAGGATGTTTTGTCACAACAGGTGAAATATGTCTGAATTGCAGCCACTTGGGCAGTTTAATAGAGTCGTTATAAAAGCTTACTTTGAGAAAATGAATTGGGAGTACTTGATGGATGGATTGCAAGGCAATTTGTCACAACTGACATGGGAAGGATATTTGCTTACAGCCACTTTGCTTACACCCACAGTTAAATGATTTTCTTCTTCTTGGTATGGAATAGACTCTGGTTGTTAAAGGAAAGTAACATTTTGTAATGTAATTTTGTTTACTTAATTTGATAAAAATATCTTGAATTTTTAACTGCAGTATGATGACGCTGGGGTACTTTTTAAACGTGGTCAGATCTGAGTTACCTGTAAACATAGTTGTAACAGTTTTCAAAGTTGTCCCCATCTAATAGATTAATACATGCATGGAAAAATGGTGAATTGTGTTTTTTTTTCCATCAGTGACTGTTGTGATCCGTGATCAGTACTGTACCTTTTTGCTGCAGTTGTAAGCCGCTTTGCAGCGTAAACCGCTTGTGGACTATTTGTTTTCAAGTTCCATTAACCGCCTTTCCTACACAGATGATCTGTGTTTCCGCTGTAGTGACTGATTATTAGCTATGGTGGCATTTAGAAAGTCGGTCTATATGTGTGCAGCATCTCTCCATGTGTTCTCATGTTGGACCATGCAATGCTCGATATATATACCATCATCCATCTGTATGCGTCTCCGTCTCTCATTCAGTCTCTGTTCCTCTCCCTTTCCCATAACTCCCCCCCCCCCCCACACACACACACACACACACACACACACACACACACACACACACACACACACACACACACACACACACACACACACACACACACACTTCTGCTTCCCTCTTTCCCTCCATGTCATCCTGTGAAGGTTATTTCCATATATTGAGTTGGTTTAATTTGTCAAAGTCAGCCAGACATATTGTTCATGGTCACAGCAGGGGAACAGGTTGGGGGGGATTCAGTGTTAGGTATTATATATATTGGAAGCTGTGGTGATTATATCCTGAGGAGGGAGGGAGGGAGAGAGAGAGAGAGTGACAGAGTGACAGAAAAGGCAGAAGTAGTGAAACACAAGCAGAGAAGCTGAGCAGTTATTTTCTGAGTTGTGTGTGTGTGTGTGTGTGTGTGTGTGTGTGTGTGTGTGTGTGTGTGTGTGTGTGTGTGTGTGTGTGTGTGTGTGTGTGTGTGTGGAGGCTTGAGGTAATCGGTCTTTGAATTTATTATATCTCGCACAGAGCTTGCCACTCTCCCATGTGGATCCTGTGTCATTAAGCTGAGACACCGAACTCTGAGAGATCCCTTTTGCTCTCCGTCTCTCTTTCTCTTTAGACTCTCTTTGTTTTTGTCACCGTTCTTCACCGTTCTTTATAGTTTAGCATAACTTACCCATTACTCACTCTCTGCCTCTCTTTCTGACACACACATACGCAGAAACACACAAAGTGTAACTGTATTTGTGGAAACTGCTGCTCATAAAACATGCATCCCTCATTGAATGTAGAATGAGAGTGTGCAGAACTCATGTGATTGATATTCAAATTAAATACAGATTGCTATACTAATGCTCTAATATGATATTTTACCGTATGTAATAGTGAAGAGAGAAATCCTGTCCTTTTTTTTAAATAAAATGTCTGAATTTGAAAGACTTCTTTGGGACATGCATGACAATTTAACTGCGTACGCCGGATTTATGGATATGTCATAGTGTTGACACTTTACTGACTAGAACAACGTTTGTGTTTAGTGGTTAAATTGCAATTTTTTCCCCTATATATTGCTTAAGGAGCAGGTGGTATCTGTTGAACACTTCTCACATGCCCAATGTGTCAGGATTAGCTCCACTATTTTCCATATTCTGTTTCCAAATCATGCACATTTATTTCAGTGCCAATGGGCAGCTGAACAAGATTGCAATCGTCTATGTAGTTAATTAATAATTTACATAATACCTCGTTCTGGGGGAATTTTATTTTTCCCTGTGCCAGTGTTAATTGTGTTAGCTAAGCTACCGTCATTACTTATCGTTAGGCCGACAGTTAAATGTGGACATATTCAGCTCTCATTAGGGACTGCATCATCCATCAGATACTGCACAGATTTAAACACAGTAGCAGATAAGAAACTGCAGTAAAAGGACAAAAATCTTTAACGGTTTGTTCTTCTTTCAGTTGTAATTGAAACACTCATATCCATCACACAAGCACAGTTTCTTAGCGCTGTTTAATGTAAAAACAATTCTTATAATTTTGTGCATACATTGTTAATTTCTATTTGTACAGTACTATTTATATGTTACAGATACGTATTTAGTACTGCATTTAAAAGCTTTAGAGGACCTCAGCAGCCTCCTGTGCTATCATCTCTGTGTAATAAATCCTGAGTAGACTGCTCTGATTTATGTTTTCAAGGTAGAGGAGCCACAAATAGCTATTTATCTGTAAATGTGTGAACTGTTACCTTTCTTTCTGTCCCATGTTAGGCTGTCCTCCCTTTTTGTATTTCTGCTGTCCTTCTCTTACACCTACCATTCTCCCCTTTGGGATTGCTCTTTAGATAAGTGATACACACAGTGTTCAGCATATAGAATAGGGATGTGTAATGTGTGGGTGTGCACCAAATGAGTCCTTAAATATTCTGTCGTATCTGGGTATCTGCCGATACTGATATATATAGAGTCTAAAACCTTTTTATTAATTCATTTTTTAATAACAAATTTCTTTTCCTTCTAAATGTGCCTCATCCACTTTGATTTTCACTAGCTACTTGATCCAATATTGAACATTCTGATTCACAATGATAAAGTTAATGATCTGAAATTATTGATATAAAAGTGGGAGAATGCAACTCCTGAAACTGACGTCATGCGATCAGCTAGAGAAAAGATGTATCACTCTGTTACATTTGTTGGGACTACAGTGTAGCACACATATCTGACAACTCACCTGCCAAGTTTTATTTTGGCCTGCCGACAGGTTTGAATGTTAATTAGGGAGAGCTGATGTGGTCTGCCATCGTTGACGATTCTCATTTTGAACGGTGAAAGAAACCGTTTGCGATGGCTAAAAATGAGAAGCTGCTACCTGAATGTTTTGTACACTGCTCTTTGGTAATAACAGAGTTGAGATAACTGCATCATTACAGTCATAGCCTTGCAAACCTCTGTATTTTGCCAACCTGGATGCCGCACCATTTTCATTAGTTTATTTTAGCCGCTGCTGATGCATTAAAATATGCCTGAACCCTGACACTTAGGATCAGTTGGAGACATCCCTAGTTGTTATCATCACTATGTTTCACCACGGCATAAAAACTGTAATGCAAAAGACTGAAAACTGGTTTGGATTCCCAACAGCATTTTCATGCTGACATACAGTATATTTTATTTGTAGGGTTTAAATTTTAAGATTTACTAGATTTGCTTTAGACCACTTCAGCCTATATCTCCACCACAAAGTACTTTAGTACCGGAAGACTGATGAATGTGCCAATTATGCTGATCTTATCAGTACACTTGTCTGTCTTATGGCTCTGACACACCAAGCCGTCGGCAGAAAAGGCAGTCGGACTGATCAGTCTCCCCGACGTAATACGTCTCCATAACAGCAGGTGGTGCTAATCTGTATTGTCGCCCAAAAATGAAAACCGGCAGCTGATTGGACGAACGCGTCACGTGTGTCCGGCTTCTCCCGAATTTCATTTCCTACGATCCATACAATCTCATATTTTACGAAGATAGTTCACGAAACGTGTTTCTGAAAACATTTTAAGCGAGAAACAGGCCATGCAGTTGCTGAATCTGTCTTCATTTCAGATCGACAAAGGTCAGTTTAAAAGATTTTCGTCAGATTTTGAGAGGCGTTCTTCACACTCATCTCGCTCGTCATTTCCCGTAATTGGTCATTGAGTCCGACTGCCCGCTGGCCGATTCAACGTGTCCAATCGGCCCAAATGAAGGCCGACGGCTCCTCCGACTGATGCCGGCACGGAACACACCGAACAGCCTCGAGTCACTGACTTTGCCAGACTGTCCGACGGCCGATAATCAGGTTGGTGTGTCAGCGCCTTTACAGCCTCGGGTTTCACACAGCGCAGTGTGTGAGCGTCCCTTTCCTCTCTAATAAGAAATAACAGATGAAGAAAAGCAGTTGCACTGTGACAGACGGGTTGATGTAACAGCAAGTATGCAGTATTTGCTGGTTGGCAATGCCTGATCCGGCAAAATGTTGTAAATTTCACATACACAGCCCCGCCAACGGTGTAGAGTGACAGTGCTGAGAGCGGGAAAAGCAGGGATCGATAACAGAATGTCCAAGAAAGCAGGTCTCGGCTATATTCTGAACCACTGACGAAGGACATTTGTATTTTCAAACTGTTTTGATGCGGTCTGATTTAACCACTCAATTGATCACGCTGTGAAAATGGTCGGAAGTGCTCAAAAAAAGATGTGTACTGTATATCACAAATGATTTCTAGAAGCAGGACAGGAGCTTGGATTGGTTTTAAAGCCTCTTGGGAGCTTTGTTTTAGCGTGTGTTAAACAGCGAGTGGAGAGAAGGAGAAGATAAAGCTCATAGGATCATAAAATGTGAGGAGAAATGTGAACTGCCCACTTGAAATAATGGAGGAAATGCGTGTAAGATAGGAGAGCTTTACAGTCTTTTTCTTCTGCTTTCCTGTAAGGTAAATTTCCCAAATGGGACGACATAGGTGAACTGATCTAAACCTCTGATTTATATCATATCATAGAGCACTGTAGAGACATATTCACCTTGGTCTTCATTTCAATCTGTGAATTTGCAGACATCTACAGTAGATTGGTTCTTTTGCCACTGTGCTTCAAACACAATCCAAAGAGTTCGGAGTTCAATGTTCTTGTTGGGTAAGTATCCCCATTTCCAGGATCCATGGCATGTGGTTTTGCATTAAGAAGTACCTTCCATAGCCAGCATGTGCTGTATTTTATTTACAAGTGGCCGCCTTATGAATCTTGTGGGGATGCGCTTGAGAGGTTTTTATCCCCCATCTTCCAATCCTCCCCAGCGCTTAGAGAAGCCGGGCAGGCCATGTTAATGATCCTCACTAGCTAAGGAGCTTGAATCCAAACTGTAATTCTTGAATTACTTGAACTGCTACTTAACATTTGGTGTTCTTCTCCCTTCTGTGTCTGTCTTTCTCTATTTCCTTCCTTCTGCAACCCCCCAACATTTTTTTCATCTCCTTTCTCTCTCTCCTCCTCCTCCCACCTGAGTGTCCGCACTGGGAAATAGTCTGTAAAGGTCTTCCATCTTTTCAACCTCTTCTTCAGACGTATTTTTTCAAGATATTTGAAAGCACAGCGCAAGTCCCTGGGTACCTGTGCGTACCTGTGTGTTTTAATGTGCGTGTCATCATGTATGTGCACATTGCTGCGTTTATATCCTGTGAGAAAAGGAAGTGTTCCTGATGACCTCTGTTACTAGTTGCTTTTTTGCCTACTGTGAAGTAAAAAGCTTACAGTTCAGACATGAGCCCTCTCCAGGCACCCTGTGAAGGATGTTCAGATATATACAAACAAGTCAGCTCAAGAGACACCTTTAGCTGAAGGGTAAATATGCTCTAGCTCTGTTGATACCTGGCTGACTGGGGATTATCTGAAGCTGTACAGTCCAGGCTACTACACTGTAAACTTTATTTAGGAAGGGAAATCACTCTTCACACAGAGGGAAAAATATTTCCCCCAAAATGTGCCCTGAATACATGAATTATCCAGAAGTACAGGTTTGCTGTGTTCTGTTACAGTGTGTGTCATTTTTGGAGATTTGTTTTTATTTGCAAAGTCTCATTGATGGAGGAAGGTTAAAGAATTATAATTCTGGTAACGTTTTTTTGTGTAGTGAGGGATGTTGCCTGAATTGTGTAGCACGTGAAGCTCTTTAATCTTGACATTCGGGCTTTTTTGGAAGAAATCCAGTTTGAACTGAAGATATTCAACTGATAAAGTAGTATCAGCAATATAAAATGATAACACTAAGCAACTGGCAGACAAGGCTAAAATAATAGTGTATTACTTCTGCAACCAAATGATCTGATTGGACCAATAATTAGTGTAGGAGTTCTGATATTAACATAAAATAAATACATATATATTTACTTTGTTTTTAGAGGGCTCACACTGCATGCTGTCTGCTCTAATTACTAATTAACCTTTCAAACTGGCAACCTACACACTTAAAAGTTTAAAATGAAAGACAACCTGACATTTTCATTTCCAGTGTGTTGGCGAGGATTGTAGCGTGGAAAGACTTGCGGCCAATTCTGTTTTTATATCTTTTTAGGGCAAGTCTAACTCAAGGTTCGAAGTAGTTTGAGACACATCCCAAGTCCTTTCAAGCCAATTGGAGTCTTCATAAGCAAATTGCAAATCAACTGCAAGACTCTTAGGTCTCTAAATGCTGATCATTAAAATACATTGAACATTTTCCTTTCAAAGCTATTATTAGTTGAGTGTGAAAGTTGATTCCTGACAACATTCCTGACAACATTCTAACTCAAAGTTCACTTACTAGCCCCAGAAACGGTGGTAATAGAGTTTTTTTTATATAGTAGTCAATAGCATGTACTTTCAATGGATGGGCCTAATAATTAAATATTCAAGGTGTGTGGTTTTGGAAGGCCATCCTGTTGCTATTTTAGTTCTTTCTTGGAATGTTTCTAGGGAGACTTTGAGTCTTGAATGTCTTTGCTTTAAAGTCTCAAGTGCAAGTCTCAAATATAGTAGCTGTTGTGGCTGAACTCGATGTACCAGGTAAATAACATTAGGCCGGAGACAGACTGGATGCGTGGCGTGAGCGTGGCGTTTCTGTTGCGTGTCAGCTGCGTGGATTTTTCTGTCTCACACACCAGAAACGTGTCTGACGCGGCGCTGCTGCTGCAAGCCTTCTCTGTATACATGTATATTTCCCATTGATTTACTGCACTCAATCAGTAGTATACTTCATGTTAAACATAAATATAGACTGATTTGATTACAGCAAAGACAACGTCGGCAGTGTTGACGGCAAAATAGGCTACAGTATTGACATTTAAAAATCAATAATAGCTTTTTCAATTTTACATTTATATCTGCATTTATGTCAAAACCTAGAGACTTTCAAACATCAATATGTCCTTTATTAATGTGTATTCATGTCAAAATGACATATAAGCATATTTTCCTGTTCTATTTTGCCTGGAAACGCTTCCAACTCGCTTGCGTGTCAAGTGAAAAATAGGCGTTGGTTCTATTTCTAGCAGGCACGCGTTTTCGGCGTGGCTTTGGCCGCGCGTGAGACGTGCGTGTCACGCAGGCAGTTTGCAAGCTCTAACCTGTTAACATGGGAGCCGAAATAAAAACGGACACGCCACGCAGCTGACACGCTCACGCAACACATCCAGTCTGTGGCTGGCCTTAGGTAGAGTTCGTATCACTGCACTGAGGGCCAGATGTACTAACGCTTTTGCGCCCACTTCAGGCGTATTTGTGTGGCAACGTGCGCGTAAAATCATGGCGAGGTATGTACAAACAGGCCGCAATGATGTAAAAGCGCAAACTGCATGTCGTGGGAGCTGAAAAGGGCAAATTGCATTTTTTCGTGTCATGCATATTTATTCATGGGAGGGTCGCGGGGAAAGTGGGAGTTTACCGTAAAGAGATGGGAGGGGAAGCGTAAAGAGCGCTTAATTACGTATTCCGTGGTATGTACAAACACCGCCAGTAATAGCGCGCCTCTATTTTGCGGTGAAAATTCTCCGCCTCTTAAAAGCAGGTGTAAACCTGGAAGCGGGTTTCCTCACATATGCCTCCTGGTGAAATGACAGCAGTAATCCGAGCAAGACGAAGACATAGGCCAAGGAGACGAGCTGAAAGGAGTTTTGCCACAAGGATCACAGATTAAGCAGCCATGCAAGATTACAGTTACTGGAAGAAATCAAAGATGACATCGAATCTCCGACTCAGAGTTCACATTCCAGCAGTTGTTAAACTCCTCGCTACATTACAAATATTGGCATCAGGATAATTTCAAACAGTCATAGCATCAGCAGTGGGAATATCGCAGTCTGCACTCAGCCGTATCATAGCACAAGTACTTACAGTTTACGGTATAGTGTGCGGAGAAAGGCGCTAATTACGGATGACCTGCAGGTTTGGTAAATATGGCGTAAACTATGGTATCATTGCGTTCGCTATCTGCGGGTGAGCCATGGCGCTGATAACGCTACGTTCGCAAATGTACGTACATCTGGCCCTGAGTGTTTGCTTCAGTAGTTTGTTGAGGTCGAGGTTTGATGCTGATTTGGACAACCAAGAATGAATTGAAACTTTTAGCCTTGTCCTTGAATGGTTACATTTGTGCAGCGGCTGGATGAGATGTGGCTTGAGGAAGTTGCAAAACAAACTTTATTATAAATTATTAATAGTTGGAGTTTTTGACAGCTTCTATCCTACCTGACTCTGATGAATGGTATGCGGATGCTGACAGTGTTGCAGGTTCTCTGCACTACGTTGTAATTCCACTATGGGCCTTGTGTCATGCACACGTCATACCACGGATATTATAACTACAGCACAAAGGCAGCTTTATCCAATACATCCATTCTGTAGATTTTAATAATCTCTGCTGATACGCGGTCCTGTTCCTACATTTACTCCTGTGTCACAGTGCACATTGGCCCATTTGAGCCCCTGCTGTCAATACTAGTTTCCAGTTTCATTTTGGTGATAAAAGAGGGATATCTCTCGCTCCAGGATACTGACTAATTGGACTCTAAAACACTTTTTAAATGAAACATTGCTACAACAAACCAATCAAACCAGCACCTTCATACACCAGTTAATTGCACATGTGATTAAGAACTAAGAAAGCGATTCATCTCCGTGAACTTTCCATCTGTCTGCCATTTACCAGAATGGTGTCATTAACTTAATTTGTCCTTAGCTCATACAAAAAGCCATTCACATTCGTAGCACACACTGAGCAATTATAACTGCTTCAGTTGTTCCATTTGCATACTTCCATAGAATATGCATTCTGATAGATTAGATTTTCCACTTAATATGCATAGCGGAATTGTTATGGTTTGCACAAAATATAACTAATTATTGGCTCGACTGCGATTTTTGCTTAATGCCATGGGGTATGGATACTGGTACATTTCCATCAATATTTCTGTGTTGTTGCACTAAAACAATCTGAACTGAAAATGCATGTACATTTCACCTTTTCTAAAAGGTTGAAGCAGTGTCCTCTGGCCACATATCCACCTCTGTCATCATTAGGTTATGTCATAGGGCCAAGGGGTTCTGTACTGTTAACATCAGAAAGGACCTTAAAGCCAGCCAACATGAAGCAAGCATTTCTAAAGGGACGTTACATTCATGCTATGTAAAGGCCACATGAGGGAACGAACAGTCAGATAATGCAGGAATGGTTGGAGGTTGACTTTGAAGCCATGTGCTGTGTACAGATATAATGGAGAATATATTTAATGTTTAATGCAAAGGCAGGTAGTGATTACTGTCACAACTTCACTATATTTTTTTAAATTATATATATTATTGCTTTGCTGGGAATTTAAATGGATAGAAAAAAGGAATGTCATTAGCTAGCATGCCATTGTGTCCCTTTTGTTATGAGTGCTGCCAACTGAGTAGAGTTTGATAATAAAATGAGTTTGTACGTGAGATGCTGCCATGGCCAGGGGTTTCCAATGGATTTTAGACAATAAAAGACAATTGACAATTGCATCTGAATCTACTTTTGCACATGCAGCAGTGGAGGCTTCTACAACTGCTGTACTGTATTTTAATTTCATATTCTATTCCATGGCATTAACCAATGCAGTATCCCAGTTCTCACACAGAAACATACTCTGCATTTTGTTTTTTGTTTTGTTGCAGCCCAAAACCTAGATGATATTACGCATACTCTGCAAGCGTTTCATTGATCTCTCCAAATCAATATCTATCCCTTTAGAGAGTGATGAGACATTTTTTAACCTACTTTCATAGGACAGAGCGACCATCTGAAATCCAACAAGCTGCCCTGGGGGCCAGGGAACAGTTAAAGCATCGTACACAGTTTGGATGCAGTATTATTCCCTTTGCACACTGTTTAACCATTTTTAAAAATGAAGTCAAGCCAGATTTTTGCCTTGCACATAAAAACATGATCTTAGTCCTTTCCACACAGTGAGGCATACAGCCTTTCAATTAAACACTGGTATCACATCGGCACTCGGTAACCCAGGTTTCAGTATCAGGACTGAAAAAGTCAGATCGGTGAATCCCTAGACGAGACTACTATTATCTGCAATGTATTTCAGCCACATATGCCTGCATGTATCTTAAATTAATAAACATGTCCGGGGTAAATGCAGTTACAGTGTTAGACAAAAAGAAAACTGCTTACAATCTAAGCTATTTTTACATAAGAATACTGGGGCATCTAATAACTTGTTACGACAACAGTTTTTAATTTACCACAACAAACTAGCACTATTCACTATTACAGGGGTGGAAAACCTGTGGCTCTTGAGCCGTACGTGGCTCTTTGCCTGCTCCTTTGAGGCTCTTACTGTGTGGCTGGGGGCTGTGTTATTGGTGGATTTTTTTTAACTTTTTGAAACATTTCAGATAAGTAAAACACCGCATTATTACAAAACATTATTTTAAAATAGAAAACAATGCAGCATAACAAAGACTGTCAGGTTTCCCACTGTGTCAATCTAAGTAAGAAAAAAAAAAACTATGAAAACTGCTATGTATTATGACTGTCATTAGATCTGGAAGTCACGGTTGCTGTTGTAGCATGGACGTGCATGTGTTGTGCGGCTTTTTGCTATGGTGCGTTTTTTTGTGGCTCTTCTGAATTGGTTAGCCACCCCTGCAGTATTAGCTGTAAACCTTTACAAAAATGTATAAACCTCATTCACAGTCTTGTCGTTGCATGGGAAACAGACTTATTGGTATGGAAACATTGCAAAAGTGAAGGTAAATAAATTCCACAGTGCAAAAAGCAAACAAGGAAGGATAAAATGCTTGAAACGAAGCAAGAGCTCGCCAATAATCTCAACAGTTCATCTTGATAATAATACACTTTAGACTTAATCGACCACAGTTCATCAGACTAGACATGTTAATTAACTAAATAGTGTTTTTTGAGACACTAATCCAGACATTATGTATCATCAATCAGTACACTGCTGTTTAGGTCACGGGGATTCGTAGCACTTGTAGCACCGTTTTTCACGGAAACGATTAATATACGCAGCAGTTGTCAAATACCTGTAGGTGAATCGCTGAGCACGGAACCACCACAATGCAGAGGTAGTTTTTCTGTTACCTCTGTTACACCTCCGGAACAATTAAATAGTTGTACTCTTAATTATTGTGGTGGTATTCAAACACTGTTTGAAAACGGATGACTACTGGGTCACAGGGCAGTAAATACTGCTGTGCCACTGATTAAATTCACCCAATAATTAAGCAGACAATATTGATTCCCTGCAGAGAAATGGAGAGAGTGTGTGTGAGAGAGCCTCTCTGTCTGTCCCTGTGCTTCCTGTAGCCCCTGCAGCGGTGGGCCAGTCAGATATGCGTAATTTGGGAAATGAGCAGAAGTCAATTCCACTTAAACCGACAGTGGTGTTTGGACACATCAATGTTCCGTGCATTGTTGACTCCCTTCATTTTCTTTCTCCCTAACTTCCTCTATGTAATTGACAGAGCGATCGAAGGGAAAGAGAATGTGTGTCCTAGATTATGATTGTGTGTGTGTGTGTAATGTGGTGTGTAAGAAGGTAAAACTAAACAAATATGTACTGCTTGAACAATTTAGGATGCTTGTGTAGTTTTGGGTGTCTTTTTTTTTTTCTCCAAATGAATCAGCAGTTTTAAAAGTAGGGTGTAAAATACGGTGTATTTCACGGTATCAGTAAGAATCAATTACAAGTACACACAAATAAGTGTAAGGTTAGGGGGTTAGTTGATTAATCTAATGATTAATTCTTGTGAGTTTAGTAATGCAATTGTATGCTTGTGTCAAATCCGTGTGGGCAGGTGGAGTACACACCACACATTACAGGCACACACTAGAAAGCAGAAAAAGCGTGAAGGCGTTTTACTTTTGATGCCAGTGCATGTATTTTTGGTACTGTACTTATCCTTTCACAGCTGGCTACCACAGCTGGTTACCAGAGCTGCCACAGCTAACAAATGTGTCGCCATAGTCAGATCCCACGTAAAGAACCATTGTAAAATCAATTACAGGAAATAAATAGATGCTACGGTTTGCCCCAGTTTTAAGTTTAAGTCTAGAATTACAGTTATATAGTTTTATGAAGTGGAAGGAATAATTGTGTGTGTCCATGGTTATAGTAAAGTAAAATTCCATTAGCTTTTTTTGTATAGACTAAGGTGAAACTCTACAGCTTTAAATCATCAGTGTGATGAGCAACCACATTAGAAAATATCTTTGATTAAAAAGTCAAAGGTGCAAGATATGAAAATGTAAGGCGAGAAGTCAACTATGCCTCCCATGGTGCATTTTGGTAAGAAACATCCAATCAATGAGCTTACATTTCTCTTTCATACACCACCAATGGTGAGTGAAAGTAAAACATTACACTAGAAACCTGATAAAACATTCAGCAGTTTAAATCAGGCCAAGTTGCTGGGTAAATGTTGGATACATTTGGCAAATGATGCAGTGTTTTGTTCCCAGTTGCATTGCGTTTAGAATTTGCTACAGCTTTAATTTGCTCCCCTGATTGGCTTCTTCTTTTCATAACAATAGCAGGTGAGGCTCATGGTAGAAATTACAGCCATCCACCATATTTTTTGGAGCTAAGTTTGAAATAATATCATTCAGACCTTTGAAGAAATGTCTCTAATGTATAACATTCCAAGGAAACATTTTATAAACATCTCCAAGTGAGGGAGTATGCGCTTCTATGCAATCAGTCACTCATCCTTAGAAGAGATTATAACAAACAATTGCAATAAGAGGGGTTTGACTTTTCAGAAAACGATTGGAAAAAAAAGCCTGTGACTCATCTCAGAAACAAACAGCAAACTCTAATGTGAAGCTACTCCAATATACAGTAATTGGCTGATGCAGACATACACAACTCCCGTAAAATTGAATAAATACAACAGTAATATACCTGACCTTTGCTTTAAATGCTATGAGGCTAAAGGAACATTTTTGCACTGTGTTTCCTGGAGTGGGACAACATGAAAACATTCTGGAGGGAGGTGATCAATAAAACTATGTTCATCTTGTCTGTGAACATTCCACTTGACCCTAAGATGATATTGCTGCACCTGTATCCAACAAATCGGAATCTGAAACCCCAAGAATATAAATGTATTGATTTTGCTATACTACAGGCAAAATGGACTATAGCTCTCATCTGGAAGAAAATGGAGGCACCTACATCTGGTGCTTGGATCAAGAATATGGCACAATGTATGTCAATGGAGAGATTAACATATATATTAAAAAAAAAAAAAAAATTGGGGGTGTATGAGAAAATCTGGAAACCATTTGACCAGTTTATAAAAAAAAAAGGAGACATAGGGGAGCTTCTACAGAGGGTAAATGAGGGACAGGATAACTAAAATTCAAGTTGTTAAAAGTTGAATTTGCTATGAAAAATAAATAAAAACATTGTTAAAAAAATAAATAAATAAATATCATTCAGGAGCCAGAGGCTCTGTTGGCACTTTTGTAGTTAAGAGAATTTGTTTTAAATATCATTGTATTACCTACCTTACCAATACCCCGAAGTAGTCTATCTTTGCCTCTGTGAATGCTGTTCAGCCATAGGCTGCCATAGGAAAATATTCTTGCAGGGAACCGCCGTCTAAACGGGGGCAATTTAACAGCAGTGTTTCTATGAAAGTTGTCATTAAACCTTTGTCCACCGTCATGGATCGTCGCCTAATTATGAACGCTTACAGCTGAACCTCTATTAAGTAAGTGAAGCCCTGTAAAGTGCCGGGTGTTACTTTTAAATTAATAATTATAAGGAGATTGAATGTTAGGGAGTCGGTCAGAGTGACAGCGGATGCTAAAGCTTTTGTGGTTTTAAAATGGTAAATTGCATCTTTCAGTCTGTAGAGCCATTCAAGAGACTAGGTTAATAAACTGTCTCACTGACAGCAGACTTTCCTTTAAAGCAACCACATGTGACGAATTGCCATCGAGTTCTCAGAGGTCTTCTGAAGTTAATATGATTTTTTTTTATTTTTGTTTATGCTTTTATGATAGTGTTGTGTCATGTGTGTTCTCCCCAGCAGCTTTATAGCTGTGGTTAGCTGATCTAATTGACTTCATTCGCTGATATTCTCATTTGCTTCTACTCTGTGTCTCCCTATTGTGTAGAAAACATTGTCCTCCTGACTATATTAACAACAACAAAATAGTTATCGTGCACAGTGGGGAAAAGTTATGTTTTTATACTACTTTATTTTGTGCACAATAGGGAGACGTTATGTTTTTATACTACTTTATTTTTTATACTGAAAATATGCATTCTTGTAGGTGATGTGCTTTTTTTGAGGTCACATGTTCTTGTGAATACATCTTAACTCATTAAGATAACAGGTCACTCCACAAAAAGCAGAATAGTTCATGAAATCGTGATGTGACAAATGGAAATGCTGTACATACATACAGTGTTTTTTTTTTGGTAATCTTTAGACTGTCTTTGCTTGAAAGGGAAGCTAAAGCTGGGTGGAAATGAGTTTTCTTGGGTTGGAAAATCTTTTGTTCTCATTCCTGGTGGCTGGCGAGCGATAACAACGTCTCGCTGGTGTCGCACACAGAGCTCATGTTCGATTTAGTAGAAATTCTTTGGCTCATCGCTGCACTAAGTCTTCATAGTGCCGCCAGAGTTTCAACCTTGAGGGTTACAGCTGTCATTCTCCTTCTGTCGGACATCACATCCATATAGATATCCATCAAATAATCCATCAAAGGTTTTTCACAATCTTGGCAAAAACTGAAAAAGTATAACACAACCGTGTGTATCTACTGTGTATATAATTCGAAAACTCTTGTATGCAGTATACTAACCCATATAACAGAGAAATGGTTTTCTTGTTGTTCTTTCTTGTTTTGAAACTACACATCCACTTCTCAGCCTCCCTGGTAAAGTCTACTCCAAGGTGCTGGAAAGGAGGGTTCGGCCGATAGTCGAACCTCAGGTTGAAGAGGAACAATGCGGATTCCGTCCTGGGCGTGCAACAACGGATCAGCTCTTTACTCTAGCAAGGATCCTGGAGGGAGCCTGGGAGTATGCCCATCCAGTCTACATGTGTTTTGTGGATCTGGAGAAGGCATATGACCGGGTCCCCCGGGAGACTTTGTGGGAGGTGCTGCGGGAGTATGGGGTGAGGGGGTCCCTTCTCAGGGCCATCCAATCTCTGTATGACCAAAGCGAGAGCTGTGTCCGGGTTCTCGGCAGTAAGTCAGACACGTTCCAGGTGAGGGTTGGCCTCCGCCAGGGCTGCGCTTTGTCACCAATCCTGTTCGTAGTATTTATGGATAGGATATCGAGGCGTAGTCGTGGTAGGGAGGGGTTGCAGTTCGGTGGGCTGGGGATCTCATCGCTGCTCTTTGCAGATGATGTGGTCCTGATGGCATCATCGGCCTGTGACCTTCAGCACTCACTGGATCGGTTTGCAGCCGAGTGTGAAGCGGCTGGGATGAGGATCAGCACCTCTAAATCTGAGGCCATGGTTCTCAGCAGGAAACCGATGGAGTGCCTTCTCCAGGTAGGGAATGAGTCCTTACCCCAAGTGAAGGAGTTTAAGTACCTTGGGGTCTTGTTCGCGAGTGAGGGGACAATGGAGCTGGAGATTGGTCGGAGAATCGGCACAGCGTGGGCGGTATTACATTCAGTTTATCGCACCGTTGTGACGAAAAGAGAGCTGAGCCAGAAGGCAAAGCTCTCGATCTACCGGTCAGTTTTCGTTCCTACCCTCACCTACGGTCATGAAGGTTGGGTCATGACCGAAAGAACGAGATCCAGGGTACAAGCGGCCGAAATGGGTTTCCTCAGGAGGGTGGCTGGCGTCTCCCTTAGAGATAGGGTGAGAAGCTCAGTCATCCGTGAGGAGCTCGGAGTAGAGCCGCTGCTCCTTCACGTCGAAAGGAGCCAGTTGAGGTGGTTCGGGCATCTGGTAAGGATGCCCCCTGGGCGCCTCCCTAGGGAGGTGTTCCAGGCACGTCCAGCTGGGAGGAGGCCTCGGGGAAGACCCAGGACTAGGTGGAGGGATTACATCTCCAACCTGGCCTGGGAACGCCTCGGGATCCCCCAGTCAGAGCTGGTTAATGTGGCTCGGGAAAGGGAGGTTTGGGGTCCCCTGCTGGAGCTGCTCCCCCCGCGACCCGACCACGGATAAGCGGACGACGATGGATGGATGGATGGACATCCACTTATTAGGAGATGATGCTGTGTTGTACTAATGTATGTTTCAGGTGAAATGATTCATTTAGCTTTCGATAGGATCAACTGACGTGTGTGTGTGTGTGTGTGTGTGTGAACAAATTCTCTCCGTGCCCTGCCTTCCTTGTAAAGGCCATTCATTGGTTGGATGGATTTTAGGGCCAGTCTTTTGTGTGTGTCTTGACCAAAAGAGTCTGGCAATGTTAATATTTCTCATTACAGGAGACTGTCCACCCAGAGAGAGCACACACAATGAACTCTTCTGTCCTTATTCTCTGTGTCCGTCTGTCTGTCCCGCACATTTCCTTCCATTTACCCACTCTTTCTCTTTCTTTGTCACACTTTACAGTCAGTTTTCAAGGCTTTTATTCTGCAGCCCAAAATTGGCAAAGAACATTGTTTCAATCAAGGTTGTTGGACACAGATCAGAACAGCTCATTGAAAAATCTTCCACTGGCTTGTTACAGTCTGAATGAAAAGCAAAGCTGAAATGTTTTTTTTTTTTATATCTAATTATAAACTTCATCATAACCATGATTGTGTCTGGGTAATGTCATTACAGTTCAAGACTTTCTTATTTATTATTTCTCCTTTTGACAGTTCAACCAGTTCTCTAATATGAATGCTAAAATAACCCCAACCTGAAGGGTCCCGGTGGACTTTTCTTGTAAATAAAAAACAGTTATGTTTATATTCAGTGTTACTCACCAAAACACGTTGTGTGTATCCTTGAAATGTGTTGATTGCATTTCCTTTCTAGTCATAACACGTTTGCAAAGATGATTTTCAAGTATTTAAAATCCAACATGAGTTAATTCATGTTTACTAGCAAACAGTCTTCTTCCCTGCATTTATTGGCGCATTGCAGCATATCTTGGTATGATGCTGCCACCTGTTGAACGGTGGAATAGAGTAAAACCGTTAGCAGGACTGTGTCACCCGAGTGCATACGTGCGATGTGCGTCCTTGTGCTCCAGAAAAACATCTCCATAGCACTACTAGAGGGCAGAAACAACACAGGGAACTGAATTTAATGTATTTGTCACTACCTTACAAAAAATAAATACTATATATACTAAATGTACTAATGAAGGTGGTCATGGTTAAAAGAAAGTTGGTCTATATCCACGACGTTCCACTTCCGGGATTGCTTTGTTGTCGACGTACATTTTTGGCTGGATTTCCGTTACCTAATGCTTTCTTTGTGTTGGAATTCTAAAATCCAGTTGATTTCTGAGGACTATGGTTAACTGCTCCTCAGATCTCTGCAGGGTAAATCCAGACAGCTAGCTTGACTATCTGTCCAATCTGAGTTTTTCTGTTGCACGACTAAAACAACTTTTGAACGTACACGATCCACCAAAACAAGTTCCTTCCCGAGGTTATTTTGCAGTGGCACGGTGGCTCTGTCCGGCGCTTAGCCACGCCCATGACGATTGTGATTGGTTTAAAGAAATGCCAATAAACCAGAGCACGTTTTTCTCCCATCCCGGAATGCTGTGTGGAGTAGCCAGACTCTCCTTTGCAGGAAAGGCACTGAGTTACCTGTATTGGTGGTGAATCATCTGACAACAGCACAATAGTTGTGTGTTTCAGTAACTTTCTACTGTCTTAACAAATGTAAAACCTGAAGCTTTTAAACAGCTTGTGAGGTAATGCTAGGGGTGTAAATATTTGTCAATACTTATCCCACAAATGCCAAACTCACTCAATAATGGAGAACACCAGATTTGTCTTGCTTGCACAACAATACACTGAAAATCTGGTTGTTTTCTTGCTTCAAGTGAAAATCCTGCAGTAACCAGAGATAAGTTGTCGTGTCAAAAGAGAGAGCTGCGTTATGCGATAAGGCAGAGAACCACCACAGACAATAAGCTTTGCCACCCCCCCCCACCCATTTCTGCTTCGACTCCATCCATCCTAAGTTAGAGACTGTTTGAATGTAGACTCTTTTGAGTTGTTGGTAATTAGAATTGGAGTGAGGGATCCACACACAAAAAATGCTGTCATTGTAAGATGACAACAAAAGCATTGCATGTTGGGAGAGAGAAATATTCCATCTCAAACAATGAGACAAGGTGGTTAATTACGGAGTTCATTTCTAATTAGCGACATGAGCGGTGCAGGGGATGTAGCAGAATAGGGAGAGTTGCCGTTGTTAGCTGGATGGATTCAGTGTTTTGCCGTGTGTTGCTGCCGAGATAGGCCCTGTGCCTGGAAATGGTGGTTGTGCATCCAGCAGCACCATCCGTGGTCCCTCAGAGGGACGTATTGCCAAAAAAAAATGCTGAATAAATAGGTGTTTGGCAGAGTGAAGTGCTGTTCTGAGGAAGGGAAGAACAGCAGACCAAAGGGGAATAAAAACGTAAGCATGGTCATTACCTGCGTGCTGAAAGTATCCCCCAAATCAGACCTTCCCTGCTGTAACTCACAGTAGCGTAAGATATACACAACACACGACAGACTATTACATATTGTTAGAACACTTAATTTCAAGTCTATACATTCCACAAATATATCACATTTTCTATATTATCCAGCCCTGTCATGCTGGATTATCCCACAAATATGTTTCCCAAAGTGGACCAAATATTCCCTTTCTTCAGAGCCTGGGTTTACTTTCCACAATCCAGACTACTCCAGTTGGCAGCCACAGGCATGTGTGAGACGAGAGCATGGATGCGGGAAGCCATGAAACAAATTGGATAAATGTTATTTCTGGAGGAACGTTAAAATGGGATGCAGGAATCTTATTGAGGCAACCATGCTTGAAATTGGGTGAAATCACACATTAACAGAACATGGGAGATTTTGCATTCACCTTTTGTTAACTCTGGCTCTCCTGCAGTTCTTTGCATACTGTTTACAGTAAGACCTATTTTTAGTGGGCTTGGAACATGCATAATACGCACAGGTTGTTTACACATTCACACATATGCAATAAGTGTAAACGTTAGGGGTGTAACGATATATCGTGGTACGATTTATCGCGATGCAAAAATGTTACGATATGTATCGTAGAGGTATGGCGATATTATAATTTTTTTTTTTTACTACCACCATATATGTGCTGACACACATACCAGATGGCCGACCATCGGCAGAAAAGCCAGTCGAGATGATCAGTCGCGTCCCCGAGGTCCAAAAAACTGCCTCGGGACACATCAAAAAGACGAGAGGAGACGAGACGTAATACATCTCTATAACAGCAGGCGTCGCTAATCTGTATTGTTGCCCAAGAAATGACAACCGGCAGCTGATTGGACGAATGCGTCACATGGGTTTGTTTTCTCCGGAAATTCAAAGCCAGACTGTCAGTGCGGCTTGTTCAGAATACGATCTCATATTGTACTAAAATAGTTCACTGAAATGTGTTTCTGAAAACATTTTAAGCGAGAAATAGGCCACGCAGTTGCTGAATCTGTCTTCATTTCAGATCAACAAAGGTCAGTTTAAAAGATAGAAGAAGAAGGATATATTGACGTCTGTTTAACCCTATTGGTTGAGCTACCACACCCGGCGTAACGCTTGCATTCACTGCATCAACGCTCAAATGAATCGCTTGAACTGAGCAGTAGCAGGGCAAAATGAATTCGACTGAAATTGAAATAGAGGATGCCCCGTCCACTTACAAGTCTGACGTCTGGCAGCATTTTGGTTTTCCAGTTACTCAACAGGAGGATGGTAAAAAAACAGACAAAACACGAACTGTGTGTAAACACTGTAAGCAAACACTGTTATACACGACGTCGAACACAACAAATATGATGTGTCATTTAAAACTCCTGCAACCGGGTGCGAAAAAGAGAGTGAAAGAAGGCCAAATATCTATAGAACGTAGTTTTGCTTCAACGTGGTCTCAGTCAAGTGCAAAAGCTCAAGAAATAACCAGGTGCATCAGAGTTTTTATCGCAAAAGACATGAGGCCATTCTCCATCGTCGACAATGTTGGATTTTGCGAACTGGTCAGGGTAAAAAAAAAAAGCTCTTTGTGTTGAAATTACTTGAACAGGACACTACTTGTGTGGTGTGAAGTTATCTCTTGGGCTATCCTAATTCTAATTTCATGATACAATTCAGTTTTATTGTTCAGTGACACCTAGTCACTTGTTGATTTTACATACAGAAGGTTAAACTAAATCTTGATTTATATTGAAGTATTGTACATTCTTTAAGTTGTATGTATAACAAGACAGTTATTGAACACTGTTAATGTTAAATAAATCTGTAATTTGATTTTCAGTTGAATTTTTGCATTTTTTTCAAAATATCGTGATACATATCGTATCGTGAACCCAGTATCGTGATACATATCGAATCGTGAGCTGAGTGTATCGTTACACCCCTAGTAAACGTGCAAGTATATGCACAGGCATATGCAGCTTTTTCCCCTTCATTTTTTGGCCTTCCACTCTACTTCACTCCAAACTAATTCAAAGGTCATCGACTTTGCCCAAACTGACTGTAATGTTCAATATAACCGCACAAAGGTGCAATCAGGGAGTAGTGAAACCTACTTGGGTGTAAAGGCTATGGCTGTATGGAGACAATGAAATGAAACCTAGGAGGAAAGAGTGTGTCAGGGAGTGTGTATGTGCACCCTGCGTGTTTTCAGGGTTACACAACCTCTCTCCTGCTGCAAATGACCTGGATATTGTTTGACTTCCTCTTTAGGGACATATTAGATGCATTTGATTTGCTCTGGCTGATGCAACAGTGTCAAGTGGTACACTTGAAAAGAGATCATTCATTCAATGTACCTCATAATCTTGAGAGTAACTTAAACCTCCAGTGTTTCGAAATGGGAATTTAAGACAGACTTTAATTTCACATTTGAATAAGAGGTTGGATAGGAGCAGACGTATGAAGTACTAGAGACCCAGACATGAGTAAAAGTACAAGTGCTCTATCCAAAAAGTGACTTGAGTAGAAGTTGAAGTGCTCTTTAAGCACCACACTTAAGTGGAAGTACTAAAGTAGTCAACGTTTTTTGTACTTAAGTATTGCAAGTAGGTTATTTTAAAATGTACTACTCAAGTACTGGAAGTAAAAGTACAAGTATTGTGTTATGTAGCTATTAAAGAAAGCAGTCAAAAGTTTGAATATCGCATTGTTTATATTATTTCAAATGTTTAGCCTAAAGTAGGCCTGCACGATATTGGAAAAAACTCACATTGCGATATTTTTTTTCCTGGCGATATATATTGCGATATGAAAAAAAAAAAAGACTAATAAAATATAATAAATAATTTTCAACTACTGGGGTGATTTTGTAGGGGAGTTCATCTACATAGAAAATAAAAATGAAAAAGGAAAAATTGATCAACATAGATTGTGATTGGTGGTTTGCTGTGCATGCAGAGCTTGCATGTCACACACTAGCAACAAACTGTGTATCCAAGAGCACTTAAATCATTGTAAATGACGTTATATCAGACACAGACTGCTGTTGTAGATTGGTGTTACGTTTCCAGCGTTGTGGCTCCGAAACGTAACATTAGTTGGGACTTTTTCTTTAGGCTAACTACATTAGCTTTAGCCTGGCTGGTAGCAGCTTTCTGCGGTGAAAAATGGCCGGGAGATGTCGTAATAACGTTGCATTAATCAGGTGATTTAGTTCGTCTTTGCAGCGAACATAAAACACTGACTACTGTAGCTTCACTACCCATGCCGCTTACCGTACTTTTCTACACACTGAGAGAGCCTCATTACAAATAACAAACCCCGTCGGACTCACGTTACGTCACATGACCACCTGTCTTACAGAGGAAGGCTCGGCCGGTAACAATCATGTAAAAGGAGAATGGTGAAAGTTTAAGTTTAAGCGTCAACATCGCAACGTCCTGCTATGTGACTATCGCGCATGCGCACATGACGATGTAGACAATGTAACAAAATATCGTGCAGCCCTAGTAACGAGTAACGATGCAGCACATAAAAAATGTATCGGAGTGAAAGTATTAAACTCATCGAAAATATGTACTGAAGTAAAAGTGGAAGTAGGAGAAAAAAATAATACTCCAGTAGAGTACAGGTACAGCCTTTTAATACTTAAGTACAGCAGTGAAGTAGTTCTACTTCATTTCTATACATCTCTGCATAGGAGGCATCAGCATAACTTTAGTATTGAATGACAAGTTGTTAAATAAACAGGGAATTTAAATGAAGAAAAAAATAGATTTGCTAAGTTTTCATGCATTTCTATTTGCATAATACTTAAGCAGTCAAAGCAAGTTGTTTTTTGTCACTGTATCCTTGTGTAGAGATGGGCTCTTCTTCTTTTCTCCAGTTTCTGTAAGTGTATCTCAAGTTACGGTAAGACAGCCCTGGGTGTAAAAAGGTTATTTTCTATCTTTTTTAACTTGCATGTTTGTGCTCCCTCCCCATCCTCTCTGTTTAGAACTATGATTCACAGCTCTAGGGCCATCTTTTTATCTATGTTTCACTCCTCACTTCCCGTGGGATCACCTTTGAAATCTTCCAAGGTGATGTTACACATACAGGCAACATGTAGTCTTGAACTCTCTCTTTTAAAGGTGCACTATGAGTTCCTGTATGGTCACTTCTGTTGACGTTCCAAGTAAATTCCAAACAAAACAGAGCAAGCTCGCCCCTCCCCCCATGTTTCCGAAACTGTCGTGACTAACTGACTAATACACCGTTTACACGTACATGGTTATTTTGAAAAACTGAGACATTTCCTTTGTTTGTGGCCTTCGTTTACACGCAAACAGAGAATTCACCTCTGAACACGATTCTTTCTAAAAACTCAGGCCAGAGTGGAGATTTTAGAAAACTTTGTTTGCACGTTTGCATGTAAACTGAGACAAGCGGAGGTTTAGGCAGCCGAGGAAGTGAGGAAGAGAAGAGAGAGGAAGTGATTTGTTGCTGTTGTTGCTATTTTCGGGATTCTGATTGGCTAACGTGGGCTTGAGCGTCTCGTTATACTGCCACCTACAGGTTTGGCGCGCTCTTGACGGCATTGACGGCATATATACACAAGTATGTGTAAATGAACACTTTTCTGAAAACTGACAGCTGTGCACAGTGTTATTTTTGAAAACGGAGAGGTTGAAATGTCTGTTTAAGAAAATAGCAGGCCACTTGTAAACGTAGCATAACTGTCACTAATCCCCACCCCCTTCCCCAACCAATCTTGTCAGTGATTGGCTGGCGTGGTTTGTTGTATTTTGGTGCACAGCCTGTGCCTTAGTGTTTGTTTGACGTTTAAGACCCCTGTGTTGTCTCCCGAGACCGGGCTTTTTCACAATGTATTCAGGGGGCAGGCAGCTAGCGGATCAAGGAGAGATGCCTACGATTTGAGACAAAAATAAAATTACGCTGAAACCATGCAGGAACTCATAGTGCACCTTTAATTTCCATCATCACAAATGGTTTTGGAATTTAAATGTGCAATGAATTTGGAGAGTTAGTTGTTGTGATAGTCAAATCTGATTGGTCAAGTAGTGCGTCATGTTTTGCCTATCGTTGTCTGATCGAGTCATGATTTTTCTTTCTTTCCTCATTGATCCATATTCTTATTTGCAGCATTGAATTTTACACCAGATAAAAGAGCTGACATGGTAACAGTGCCACAAGTTGTCAGTTGTATTTTTTGCCTCCTCAGTTTTAAGCTCTACATAGAAAAATAGCAAAAACAGCAAAATGTAAACAATACTATTTATCAGATAAAAACAACCTTGCATACAGCAATTATCTTTTGGCAAATTACACACATTGGTTCAATCAATCAATTTATTTGTCACATTAAATTGTACATTGTGAACTGTACAAGGTAAAGCTCCTTTAACTTGTGCATGATTCACCATAAAGCAGAATGTGGCCTTCAGATCACCACAGAGAAAGAGTCACTCACTTTTATGGCACCAGTACATAATTTAGTACAGTATATACATACTTTAGTACATTTATTGTGACAATAACCAGCTATGATAAGGCAACTGCACAGGACACAGCTTCCACCAACTTAAGTCAGTTGTAACACCTGTACCCAGCATGCTATATGCTGTAATTGAGAATGTATGGAAACCAGCTAGCTGGCAGGCCATGAAATCAAAATACTTAGCATAAAGTTATGGATAAATGATTTAAATGTCCAGCTTCTGCCACGCCAAGTGGTACTGTAATAGTACAATTGCCACCTTTATACAATTATTAGTGTTAAATAACATCCAGTTCAAAATATATTCAAAAGAACACATGATAGGTGTTTTCCATGCAGGGGTACTTGAACTCATCTGACAGGGCTGTGGGGGGCACATTAGAGGTAAAGTGTTGGTATGGCTAATGCCCATTGTTTGCGCAGTACTGGGTAGCATTTGATTTATATTTGTAGTGATTGTGTAATGTACAGTGCACTAGAATATAGTTATTACTTCTAAATGCTGACACGTACGGGCCAAAAAAACCTTGTTTTACAGTTAAAGTCAGAAAGCAAAATAAATGTTACATAGTTGAGAATAAACCACCCTATCTCTCAAGGATTTAAGAACACAGTGGAAAAAGATGACCGTAAATGACCGTAAACTATAACAGCAACTGAACGGAAAACAATTCACAGATAACAAAGCGCTCCAAGAGACAAAATGAAGATACTGCCAACAGCTTTTACAAAAACATTTGAATAATTTGCAGCTCAGTCCTGTCGGACCAATTTAGATAATTGCTTCATGTCTAATTTTCGCTCTCTCTGCTCATACACATACCTCCAACAACCTGTTCATTTTGGTGACTGTGGGTACTAATTCCCTTGTTCTTTTGTGCCATTTGGCTGTTAGTTTCAACCAGTGTAAATCGCAGAGACAGCATCTGTCTTCTTTCTTTTTCTCACACTCTCTTTTTCTCATTGAATCTTTAACTCGTTGTCTCTCCACTTTTCTGGCGCCTGTGTCACAGTTAGTTCTTTGCCCAGACAGACAGGCTCATACAACTACCATCCAAAAACTTGAGATGCCTCATCCAGACAACTGAAGTTGTTTGGTTCCACTTTGGCTGAGACCAATCGCTTCATTTACTGCTTGTGTGTTCATATTTTATGGCTTTGTCCGACCAATGTGGCTCTTGTGCAACACAATGGAGACCTGGGGCGGGAGTTGTAAGGTTCACACGGTTCGCTCCTCTCCGCCTGAATGTTTTCTTGTTGCCATGCTTGATTCTCTTTCCCTTGTTCTGTCTTTCTCTCTCAGACACCGACACTGTCTTTTGTGTCAGAGACTCATCCAGAATTGTCCAGCGCCCGACATAATTCAAAAACGGACACAAACTCCTTGTTCACTGTGCCATATCAGTCAATTACTGTGTCTGCATTGGTGTTTGTGTGTGAGGGGGTATTGGCGATTCTCTCTGAATGTGTGTAAGTGTGCCAAAATGAGGGGGACAGTGCTGTTAATGGGTGTGTGGGTGGTGTCAGCCCTCACTGTGTTAACTAACAAATCGTCAGTGTCCTAATTTTTATGTTGCTTAGAGGCTTGTTTCCAGTCTATAGACAGATCTGACAGTGATCAATAAGCTGCTGTCTCTGTGTGGGTTTGTATGTGTGCGCCTTGCTGTGTTTGCATTTGTGTGTGTGCGCATGTGTGTGGATCATTAAGCTTCTCTGGGGATGGCACTGTTCTGTTTTCATTTGGCAGACATCAGGGAGCTGGGCAGCCATGTCATTGAAACAACTAAGTCTTCACACTGATAGATAATCAAAATGTACTGCAGAGCCTGATAGATGGCATGACATTACATGGCAGTCTTCTGAAGTGGGTTGACAGGTTTCTTAGCTGTTACCAGTGAGAGCCTTCAAGTCATGATGCATCTTTAATTAGCACACCATTATTATTAAAAACTTAATTCAAGCCCACATTATGCCTCCTCTCAGCTGCTCTGACGTTTGCTTCTTAATTTGAGTAATTTTTATGTCATGTTTTTAAAGCCATGGCGTCCCTCCATCAGGTCCTGTCAGATTTCTCTGAATTTTAGGGCTGCAGCTGAGTGATTGATCTGCTGTAGAGCCGCAAAGATTCATTGATTAGTTGTTAACTATCAAATTGATCGCCAACTATTTTGATAATCGATTATTTGGTTTATTCTCTGATTTCACCTTCTTAAATGTGATTATTTCCTAGTTTCGTCACTCCTCTATGACAGTAAACTGAATATCGTTGAGTTGTGGACAAAACAAGACATTTGAGGACGACATCTTGGGCTTTGGGAAACACTGATCCACATTTTTCACCCTTTTTGGACATTTTATAGACCAAAAAACTAATCGATGAACTGAGAAAATAATCGACAGATTAATCGACAATAAAAAATAATCGTCAGTTGCAGCCCTAATCTGCTGATTATTTTCTTGATTATTAGATTGCACTGTACTTCTACTCCACAATATTTCAGAGGGAAATATTGTATCTATTACTCCACTACATTTATTTTACAGATTTAGTTACTTGTTACTTTTCAGATCCAGATTTTACATACAAACATATGATTAGCTTATAAGATACAAGCTTTATTTAATAAAATATATAGTTGTATTTTATTTAATTCACCTCTGTGTCTAATTGCGGCCCCTTGTCATGTTTCACATGTCAGTGAGTATTATAAGAGACGGTCCCCCCCTCTGAACCTCTCCAATGTTTAAAGGCCAAAGAGGTCAGATTATCCAATATTTCACAGAAAAGCAAAGGCTAGAGAAAAGTAAACCCAGAGGCTTGAGCCCACTGGACTGTCTTGTAATTTTTGCTTGATTATCAAAATCCTATAGACTACGGGTTTTAATTATTCAGCTGCCAGATATTCAATCAGGCACAGGCATGCAGTTGTTGCTCTCGGCCGAGTGTTAAACTATATGTGTATAGTAGTTTATCGGCGGCTAGAAAAGATTGATGCCGAGCACCAGATTGCGCGTTTTTAGATAATAATAAATAATATATAAAATACATAATAATAATGACCGGCGGTATATATAATATATATATTTCTCTATATACACACATGTACCCATACATTTATACTCATACATACACACTTACACATACAACCCTACGCTAGCATAGCCAACAAACACAAAAACAAACCCCAAACACTTCAGCTATCCACAACCATAACACAGTAAATTGAGTGTACTGTAAGTGAAGGAACACATTTAATCAGGGGAAGAAAAAGATGAGTGATTGGAGATTTTGTCCTTCCTCTTCCTTAAAAAGTAAAACAGAGAGAGACAGAAAATCAAGTTCAGAAATAACCTAATCAGTGGGTTCTGGCCTGGCAGCCCTTCCCCAGGCAGAGAGACACACAGGCAGGTGGCTGTCGGACAGCCATTGGCATTCTCTCCAACAAAGTCCGCGACGCAGATCAACTGTGCAGTGTACCACTGGGACTGGGATTAAACTGGGTTAGCTAAGACCAGAACACCAGTTTCTTATTCAGGGAAAAGTGATACTATTATTGACACATCCCTAATCATCTCCAGATTTACAGCAGGTACTTTGCATATTGCATGAGATGAATCTGTCTCTGCTGTCCTGATTGTCATTGGTGGATGGGGATTGATTTACTCTGCAGTTGTTGAGGAAAACTGCCCTAACAACAGTTTTATCCATCTGCATTTTTTCCATGAAATTAAAGTTAATTAAATCCTTTCCTCCACACACTGACATTGTTGTGACTCATCATTTGTTTGTTAGAGACCGAAAACTGCGCTCTAAAAATATGTAATTATAATATTAATTGAACAATTTCAATAGAAAAGTAACAACATACAGAAAAGGAGCAGTGCATCCAATTCTTGACTTGTCCTTTTTTTAAATTTCTTTTTATTAAAACACTATAGTGGAGGAGCTCTGTATTGTCCACAATACCAAAGCCCATTATGCAGTTGCATTCATTTCATAATTATGCCCATCACCACCAATCCACTAACTCGAGTTCCAGTTGAATAAATCCATGAATGTTTCTCTTAATTCCTTACTCATGGCTTCGTTGACATTTACTGAATTCATTGTAGAGTATTGACTAATGCTATTATGAAATGACTAATTCTAATTTATGGTGATTGTGGTGATAAAAAGCGAGGTTGAACAAGGTTGAGTTGTGCAAAATGCTAAAAACATAGTTGTTTTGTACATTAAAGTGTATTTTCAATTTAACTTCTTTTATGGTATATATACACACATGTATCCATACATGTGTGTGGTAACAAAGAGCCGGCGTCGGGGTTTGTGCTTAAGACAGACGTGATCGGACCGAGAGACATGAAGAGAAATCAATAGAATGAGACAATGTAAAACCAGGAAAAACTGTTCAGGGATTAATGCGTATAGTGAGACAAGAGCTCCAAATGCCAGGACCAGGCAAAGAGGAGAGAGACAACTTGCTGACCCTGGTCGGTCCCCTATTGATAGTGTTGCCATGGGAACAGGTGTCAGAGCTTAGATGAAGGGCAATGGAAAATGTGTGTGTTAGTGAAAGTGTGAGTGACTGCAACACCCACTAGTACGGTCACCAATGTGAACGCTGGTGTTGTTGTGCTCAGAAGTCAAACACACAGGCGAACGTATCTGGGCGAGTTTGTGCACCTACCTGTGTCTTTCTCTTGACTTCAATCGAGCCACGTCTTTGTCTTGTGGCACGGGTGTATTCTGTCTACACACGCGCAGATCATGGTAGCTCTTTCATAGTTAGAAATTTGATTTCCAGAGGTAAATTATATGACACTGGAAAGGCCATTTGATGACAAAGATATGTACATATTAAAAGAAATGAATCTGTTTATTTTTGTATTTGTGGATCTGGTCCACAGTTGTTGTTATTATTGTATCAAAGTCAGGGGAAGGGAAATGAAAAAGAATGTAGGCTGGTCTGTGTCATTGACACTTTGTGTAACATGTATGTGCTTATATAAAGCACTAACATTAGAGGTCATCTGCTGAACAGCGTAATGTTTACCAGCTTGTTACAGAGCAAATTGTGTTGTTCCCTGGAAAGTAGAGTGCATTTTCAGCAGCTTCTTTTATTACAAAATCAGCTATTAAGCAAATGATTCAGATGTCATAGGTTTCTACTGGTAATAAATGGGATAGTAATGCGCAAAACAAACTTTTCAAAACCAATCTGTAAACGGGGTTTAATATGCAAAACACTGTTAAAACACCATTGCACCATATTTACACTGAAAATGTTCCTTCTCCACCAACCAACATTTGTCTGTATTAACTGACAGCAGTTACACTGAGAAAAGGACTAGTATGCTCATCCCTAGAAGCATCCATGAACTAACTAAATACCCAACTGTGAACTCGGCTCCATGTGGGCAAGAGGATAAAAAAAAAATGCATGAATTTAAATGAGGCTCTGTTTCAGCCATGGCGGCCAAATCATGTAACAAATCAGACACTGCCAAGTCATCTCGGCATGTCCAACTGGCTCTCTCCTAAAGCTCAGCTCTGTGACACCAACAGTGTGCCTAGACCTCTATCTCTCTTCTGTCTGTCTTCCTGTCTTTTCTCAGGCTGGGACTGGAGCGGGGAAAGGACTCCACCACCTACTGGTGCTGTTACTGCTGGGTCGAAGGAGAGACAATTTAGGATGCTCAGTGGTCATAAACCAGAGCACAAGAGGAGTGTTAAGTGGAGAGGTTGAGTTGAAGCCTAGTGATAGACAGGAGAGTTGAATACAGCTCAGGGACCAAGACCGCAGACAGGAATCATCGTGATGCTGATGCACAAAGTCAAGTGAACCTACACATTAGAGACAACACTGCACTTCAGATTTTGGATATAAACTCAGGCGAGTGCCTATTACCAACATTTGTAAATTAGCTTTTGTGACAGTGGGTAGACTTACTTGTATTGCTGTAGATACTCATCTACATACTCAGTTGCAAAGAATTCAGGATTTAAGCATAATGTACTCAAAGTGCTTAAGGCTCTCTAATTCCTTCTTGGTGTGTGGTTTTGTAATTTAATTGGAGCGTGACTTATTGCCTTTTGTTTTCTGTGAGATTACATACTAACCATATGTAAATGTTTGATTGCCTTATTTTGTACAGCATGAATTATGTCATTTAGTTACTGTTTAGTGTTAATACCTCACTATAAATGAAAAGAAATGTAAGCAAGCTTTCAAACTAGCATTGTCAATTGTTTCACAAAACACTTTGGGTAATGATTTCTTTAATGAATGTAATTTTCAAATAATTTCCTTGAAAGAACAATGTAATTTGATACCAATTACCAGGAAACTAGAGGCAAAGTTCTGAGGCAGTTGTTTAAGTTGAGTTAGTTAGTGTTGAGTTTTCCCATTAACCCAGGGAAATATGAATGTGTTATTGAATTGTATGCATGCCTGTGGACAACATTTACATTTTGCTTGTTCAGATGCACTGGCAAAAGGAGACTCTTAAATCAGTTAATTGGAAAAGTACCAATCAAACGCTGTCTCTGTTTTCACTGTAAATAATACCGCATTGCACAGCTCTTTTTTTAGGAAAGGCCATTAGCAAATTAGGGACTCGTAAAATGAAGTGTTACTGTGTTTTATGAGCACTGCAGATCGCAAAAAGGGCAGCGTCAAATTTTACAAATGATTGTTGTTTGCAAATTGCAGATACATTTGTGAGTCCTACAGAGCCTTGCATGCTAATGCATTTATCGCAAGTAGTAGTTTGTTTTGATTAGCATAAGGAAATGATCTTGTTACAAATTGAATTGCAGCTTGCATGTTTAAGATATGATGAAATAGGCCTCAGTCTGTAATATCTTGGCATATAATCTGATAAGGTTGATAATGGTTATGGCGTTGAGAGTTACAGGACCCAAGTTCAGCAACCAAGACTGAGTACCAGTAGGATATAAAGACAATAGATATAATATGGTATATATGTAACATAAGTGTAACTAGTTTGTAGCCCCAACTGGCTTATGATGCCTGCATTACACATGTATTTCCAACAACGTTAGAAAAAACACCATAAAGTACAGCTGGACGCAGTCGTAGACATGAGCTATGCCTGTGATCTGGATGGTGCCCTGCCTCTTTATGACTTTTCAGGAGATGGTGTCAGCCCCCAGGGAAAAATGGTGGCTCTCAAAACCATATTCTCCTGTTCAACAGGTAAATCATTCTACCATTTTGTAAGTCTTTTCCGAGGGGGGTGTTTAATATGAAGAAGGGAGCCAAAGGAAGAAAAAAAAAAAAGTGTGTGGCTGTATAAGTTTAACTATGTGTGTGGCTGTCTGTGTGCAGGATTGTGTAAGTTTCATTACCTTTTTAGCATAAGGAAAGGAGTGCAAAATCTTGGAGCCTGGATCTTTGTGACACTGAGTTTATTTGGGGTTTGGTGCAGGTGATACAGTGTGTATATTTGGCTTTGGAAAGGCCCTTAGGAAGGGCAGACTGAATCACTCTCAAGCAAGCAACGTGTAACAAGAAGCTCTATTTTAATGGCTGTAAACTACAGTATATATTAAACAGGTGGTGCCACCTGGCAATTTTTGTCAGCTGCTTCACTCGTGATATGAGAAATAAGCTGGATATTCTCGAACCATTCAAGTTTTATGAGCTCTGCGTCCTCAAATGAGTCCACACTCACCAAAAATGCAGAGATGACTAATTCTGTGCAAAGACATTTACATTTAAATCATAATTGGAGAACAGTCATGGTTTTTTTAGTCCTTCTCCTGTTTTATAGGCTCTGTTCTGTGAATTTATGAATATTACAAAGAGGAATTGGTAATCATGTTTGATTAAAAGTTGAATATCTCTGTGTTGGAGTATACATCACAGTGGTGCATTGTGCCAATGCAGATGAGACGGTGCGAGGGGACAGAAAATAAGCTCATTCATTGGGGCTAGAGTCCTCATTTTGCAAAGCTACAATTCGTTTCTTTTGGTGCCCGCCAGCCCCTTCTGTGCTGCCAAGCAGCTGAATGTTTTGCGGAGTCATGGGCAGCATGGCAGGGCTACGTTGAAGGGAGAAGCCAAATTGATCAGTCTTTTCAACTGTAGCCAAAAGCTGCCACCATAATAAAGTTGGGCCTTGATCATGTTGTTGTGATCCACAAAGCACACAGCAAAGAGATAGAGACAACTACACAGACTGGCAAACCCTGCTAACACACACTCCTTTTCTTTCTCTCTCCATCTCTTCATAATGCTGTCGCTGTCGCCACCTTTTTCCTCTGTTTATCTCTCCCACCACCTCTTTGCTCTTTACTGTATTTCCCCTCTTCTTCTGCAATCTCTCTCTCTGGACTATCTCAGCAATAGCAGGTGCAGGTGTTCAGCCTCTCCTCCTGGCTGACCACTCAGAGCCTCTGTCTGTAGTTCAAACACACACACACACACACACACACACACACACACACACACACACACTCACACACACACACACACACACACACACACACACACACACACACACACACACACACACACACACACACACACACACACACACACACACACACACACACACACACACACACACACACACACACACAGAGTCTCAGGAGCAAATTCACCCCCTGACAGGTCGAACAATCTGGCCCATGTGTTAGGTCCAGATGGGGCTGCTCCATTACTCTGGCTGGCTGTAGTGGACAACACACACACACACACACACACACACACACACACACACACACACACACACACACACACACACACACACACACACACACACACACACACACACACACTGTGATGTGTACACTGGGTGAATGTGTGATGTGTACACTGGGTGTGAATCTCTGGATGAACTCTGCTTATGCAAGGCAAGCGGTAGTTTAATTAATGTGAATACAGTAGGTCTGCAACAGCATATTAAGGTGGTTTGGGGCTTGAAACTCATAGGGGCCCACAAATGCTAAATAAAAGTATACGCTCAATAAATTAGAATAATATAGTTCACATTTTATACTTTGCTGTAAATGTAACTGAAAAAAATCACAGCTGCATAGTTAAGCCTGAGACTGTGAACCATACACTGCTTTACCGTTGTAGATATAGGACTTCAACTCACCGAGCCAGTGAATTGTAAATTGCCTCATCGCAGCGAGGAACTTGACAGTTTGTCAATATATAAAGTTACCATATTAGAAAACTTTTGACCCTCAGGACAAGAGAGTTTTGTTATTATGGTGGTTTGTTTCATAAAGAAAGACTAGAAAATAAACTTTTGCTTTTTTACTGTCAAATTGGAAAGCCCTTTGTAATGTCAGTTTGAGAGGTGCTATGCTGTACAAATAACGGTTATTATATTCGTATTTCAGGTTATATTTGGTCATATGTTTAGGATTTAAGGATTAGTGGCTTTCATTATATATTCAATTACAAGTAGTTTCTTAATTGTTTTCAAGAATTTTACATACATCAGGATAGAAGTAGTCTCCAACTAACTTGTTAGTCTCACTACCAATGTTAGCTGCTCTGTTTCAACAATGTTAAACTGAATAAACGTGCATGCAGGCTGAAATTCCCCATAGTGTTCTGTCGGGATAAACTGCTAGCTAAACGTCCCCTAGCTGCTGGGCTAATTTATACAGTGTAAACTCTGAAACACTGCAGCGCTATGCCGTCCATTTCAGCCGAGAACGGAGAATGTCTGGCTGAGTCAAGTTATAACCGAGCAGTCTGACGTGTGTAGAGGTCTGTGTCGTCATACTGTAGCAGCCTGGTATCGTTTTCAGGCGATTTAATAAAGGTAAACAGTGAACCGCCGTGCGTAATGCCACTGCTGGCGCGGCACTGGCCTGCTGAGTCCGTACCGAGTCATGCTGTAAGCATGTTGATTGACATGTTTTAATGATGTAAAGACATGTTCCAGGAGTTCGGATAGAGCCTGTATCAGGGCCATATTTAGTTCACTGTGTTATATGTCACTATTTTTGGTAGCCTACTGTACTTAAATGGCCAGTATGTACTTTATTTTCTTTATTCATTGAAGCCTCTATGTTTACAGGCTTGTGGTGATGCGCAATGTGCTATAGGTGTTTGGTACTGCCAATTTTTGTTTTGTTTTGTCATGGTTCATGTGTGCAACAAACATTACACTTCGTGAATAAAAAATCGTGGCAGAGAATCGTGATATCAATTCTAAGCTAAAAAAAATTGTGATTCATATTTTTCCCCGAATCGTGCAGGCCTACTACTGGGTAGTGTTTTGAGTAATGGAACATATTTGTAGTACAGTAAGCTTTTTAGCAGCAATCATTTTGTGACATACTTTGCAGAGGACAGTAGTCCGTTCCATATCAGCCTTCCTGAAACCAAACCACCTCCAGATGATAGACACGCTCCAGGATCTTTCTCCATTTTCAATTGACTTGAATTCAGGACAGTGATTGAGGTGTAACCGGTCGAGCCGGTAGCTATTTCGCTTTCAGTCATGCTTATTGTTGCTTTGCGTTACGGTATTACGTCAACTAGTTGGTGTACTATCGTGAACAATACGATATGGCTGACCCTTATCTGTGAAGAAATGCTACTGTACTTGCCCTTATCAAATACACTTTGAAAGTTAATCAGGTGACATTTTGCTTAACTGCCTAGCACAATAACATTTTATTGTTTATCAGTATCCGTTTGGAAATACACACTGCAGCACTCAGAGAGCTACATATTTATGAATGACCAGAGCTGCACAACTGATTATAAATTTCTGTAATGCATCAGACTGTGCATGGATGTTTTTTCTCATGGCTGAATTATGGCTCTGCTATAAAGCTGTGCCATATTTCTTTTCTTTTTTTTGTGGAGCTGAAATAAATCTCCTGTGTTTGCTAAATAAACCTGTATCTCTCCCTCTGTACAGTGCCCTCTTGAATAATGGTTGCCATCGTCTAAGAGCAGCTATAAAACTAGTAGGCACGGAGAAGCAGAAGTTTGTATTTGTAATTCTTTTTTTATTAATTAATTTATTTTTTAATAATGATTCTGGAGGTCACACTTTAACATCCCATTAATTTTGACAATTGCAAAGTAAATCAAATAATTTCATATGCAAATGATCAGCAGCTACGTTTTAACCTGGTTTGTTAATGAATGGGAGATTCAAAATAAACAAGCCTTCGGGTGTTGTTGCATGAATCATGAGTTTATTTTTCAGTTTATTTTAATGTTCTTATCAACATGGAAAAGTGGATCGGCTTGCTTTGTGCAAATGTTGTTTTTTTTTTATTGAAAACAACACTGGCATATACGTAGTGTTCAATTTGACACTAACATTCACACTTGGAGCTAATATTCTTAACACTGTTACCTCCATTTTCCATTGCAGATAGTACTGCCTCATGCCTGAGGCGAGCGTGGCTGGTCGTCATAGCGACTATGGTTTCTCCTGACTCATTTCCTGGTTGTCCTTCTCCATAAACAACGTAAAATCAAGGAGAGGGTTAACTTTTCCTGCTCCAGGTTTCCCACCGTGGTCAGAAAGAACAGGGGAGACACTTTGTTTCTGTCACTATGACTCTAGAGTCGCTACTCGCTCCGAAGCTAATCGCTGTGACGAGCCTACCAGCTACGCGGCTCGCAAGCCCAAACAAGTGTGTCCGGCTGCGGTGTGCCCGGGCGTGTCTGTTTTGTTCCCGGTCTAGCTAGATCCGAAAGAACGTTAATCTCGTGCTAAAAAAAATTACGGTGTTAAAATGGGTTTGCGTTAACGCTGTTAATAACGCGTTAAACTGATGGTACTAGTTTTTTTTATATGTTTCAGCAACTGGTGCAGAGGTCTGAGAAGTACAAACTGATGAAAATGGACGTGGTACACTCGAAGAACAATTGTTTTGAATAAACACAGAAGCAAATATTTAAATGATGTTAGGCTGCTGTATTAAAATACAGGGGCAGATTCCATTTCTGATCACGACCCATGACTGTGTTCTTTCCTGTAGGTGTGAGTCAGCTACATTAACCCCTTCAGAGTCAGTCTGTTCTAAACTCCAGTCCATATCAATAAGGCTCACTGAAAACACATAAGGCCTCTCAGGGCTCGAGAGTGCGACCAATTTGGTCGCACATGCGCCCAAATTTTGTAAGGGTGCGACTAACATTTTTCCTAGGTCGCACCGGTGCACCTAACGTCCACTGTGTTACATGACCCATCCGCGCAGCCCCGCCCCCATTCACAACATGGAGAGACACGGCGTCGGTCCACACTGCGACATTTGTCTACAGTTTTGATTGTTATTAACACAGCTCTATATTGTTAAGCATGAGAGGGAAACCTGTATTTGTACCAGTGTTTCCGCTGGTAACTCTGTTACTGTGACCGCCGCACGGCGAAAAACACAGACGAAGTTATTGAATGCAACTTGTGGCAACTACTGGTTTAGCCAAGGCTAAAAGGGGAAGAAGGCCAAATTACAGGTGTTGGCCATCTGAAAACTGTACTGTTTTCAACTGTTCTGTAAACTTACTGGGTTAAGATGAGTTCTTTTATGGCGAAGGAAAGGCTTGATCCGACAAAGTAGGTCATCGAATCGAAACATTGACGTCAATGCTGCTGCCAGTTCTGCCGTTGTTTACCTTTTTCTTTCTTCTTCTAGTCCGTAGAAATAGCAAAGAAATAGCAAAGTCGGTAGCCTTCGGTAGCCTTTTCTCAGTTGCGCCACCTCTGTTCAGGAGAAGACTGCAACCACGCGTGAGTATAAATAGTTACGGCGCTCCCATGATGTCACACTGGCGCGCGACAGGTCGGGAACGGCGAGTATACCGGACGTCTTAGCCTATGACTAGAGTTGCAGCCGACAATTATTTTTATTTTCGATTAATCTGACAATTATTGACTTGATTAATTAATTAAAAGTTTGGTCTATTAAAGTTAGAAAAAAATGGTTCCTAAAACTTAAGGCGATGTCATCCAATGTCTTCTTTTGTCTCAGAAGATGTTCAATTTCTTACTGTATTGTAAGACAAGGGATAGCAGCAACTTCTGTCTTTTGAGAAGCTTGGAAACAGACTTAAAAGATGAAGTCATCATTTTTTTTAAATGGTTGACAATTCATTTTCTAATTACCTATGCCTGAAAATAGCACTTTAAACAATAAGTAAGATGGCATTTTTTTTTGTTTAACGTTTCAGCTGTTGCTAAGTAATCTTGGAGACTGACACCACAGTCTTTAGCACTAAGCTTGAGAAACACAGTTACCCATCTGTGGCAACAAAACAAACACAAGCTAAATTCCCTTGTCTCTTAGCAATCCACGGTTTAAAGTGATAAACCCTTGATCTCTGAGATATTTCATCTCTTTATCAAGATCGTTTTGGAAGCGCTGAGGACTACGTTTGCGTTTACTCACGATTTCCCTGTGTAGTCTTTTCTTAGGGGGCTTAAATCCCTCTCTTCCACTTCACCCCCTCCTCCCTCCTGACTCCCATACATTTTTCTTCATCCCTGCCTCCCTCTGATTAATTACAAGGTCAGTATAAACAAAAGGGAGCAGTTGTTCACATGTTCTGCTATATCATTGGCCAAGGCTATATTCATACTCTGGCAATATATTTATCACCACTCGACCCTCGTCCGACCAGAGCCGTTGCCTGCCATAGCGAGGGCGATTCCAATTAATATAATGGACTTGTGGGTTGATGTTTTTCTTAGCACTCTCAATAACGCAGTCATTTATATGCTGATTTGCCATTTTTCAGTGTTGCCGGCAGCTGGATGCGACCCATAAATCCAAAGGGTGCCTCTGCAGGCCATAACTCATCAACGACATGTTTTGTTCCAAATCAAAACAACACCTAGGGTTTTGACATTGAAGATTCAGCTGATCTGAACTGTGGTGGCCTTGTACGTAATGGCAGGGTGCAGCATCAGTCTGCCGAGATTGCTTGTCTCAGCAGTATCATTAGACAAATCCCCAAATTATCATAAATCATCAGCAGTAGTCAGTGACAGTAGATAAAACGGTGACATTGTGGATGATTGATACCTTGTATTCATAAACTAGCCAAAGTAATCTAGCCAAGGTCCATATTACTGCCATTATTGGTCCTGAATTAGACTTTATCGGAATAGTATAAGTGTGAGGGGATTGAAAGGCAAGCTTCACTGAAAATATGTTCTAAAGTGCTGTGAGCTGTGTTTTTATGCTACAAGGATTGATGCATATTTTGATCGTTGCAGTACGCCTGCCCTCAGATGTCATTTGGTGACTTTATTGAAAAGTACCTCGACGTCTTTCTGTTCTGTATGAGATGCTGATGCACTGGAATATTACATGTACCACGTTCTTGTTTACGAGAGGTTGCTGACATCCGAACATCTGACATCCAAACACTGTCCCCTTTATCCTCCATTTGACAGCCCATCCTGCTGCTGTCCCCTCAGAATACAGACTAAATATCAACCCTTTATCCCTTTGTTTTCTGAAATACTCTGCAACTAACCTACCTTCCCTCCGCGTTATTTTATTTTTTCACCACCTTTCTATACTTGTATATCACATTGCACTTTCTGCTTTTTTTGCACTTCTGGACACAAACTGCATTTCGCTGTCTTTGTACTTGTACAATGCACAATGACAATAAAGTTGAATCTAATCTAAAGAAAAAAATACGAAGAACTTTGTTTTATTAACAATCTCTTAGGCCGGCGACAGACTGGATGCGTGGCGTGAGCGTGGCGTTTCTGTTGCATGTCAGCTGCGTGGATTTTTCTGTCTTTACACACCAGAAACGTGTCTGACGCGGCGCTGCTGCTGCTAGCCTTGTCTGTACACATGTATGTTTCCCATTGATTTACTGCAGGCACACGAGCCACGCCGGAAACGTGTGTGTCATGTTGGCAGCGTGTAAGCTCTAACCTGTTAACGTGGGAGCCGATATAAAAACGGACACGCCACGCAGCTGACACACTCACGGCACACATCCAGTGTGTAGCTGGCCTTACACTGTGCTATGTGCACAATAATACAGCACAGATGATGTTTTTGACAGTGTTTTTTAATAAACAGATGCTAACAATAAATCCTTGCAGGAACATTTTGTACCAGTAAGTAAGGGTTAATGCCCGACTACACGTCGGACGCTTCACGCCTCACCGTTGTTTAATCATACCTGACAATGGACACCTCGAAGGGCATTAACCCGCTTATAACATGGTCAATTGCCAAATACATTTTTTCAAACCATTATTTTATATTTTAATGTGTCTGTGTCTTAATGTGTTTTGCAATTGAAATCTAAAGTTTTTCCTAACAATAACTGTTTCCCTGGTTAAGCCTGAGGGTTTGTCTAATACCTGGAACAATCATTCCCATCCCATAAGGTTCTTATGCAATGCCAGTAAATAGGACGGGCCTTAGATACGACTTGCCACCCTTAGCAACAGAATATACATAGTCTGCTCAGCTTATAGTGGAAAAACCTTCAGCTCAAACAGCCACGAGCCAGAAAGCTAATGCTATGCTAGCAAGATTCAAAGTCAATAACAATGTGTACAGTTGGCAATCAGTAAATATTTGACAGTATGTTTAACAAGAAATGCTCGCTATCAGCCATGTCATTGTCCCCAAAACAATACAAAGATTTTCACAAACAATTATCCGCCATGTTTACTGTTGGCCGCAGCCTGAAGTAGCGACCTTAACAGCGAACGGGATGTGAGATAACATTATTCACTGTGAAACAAAGGTTCAGAGGAACAGTTTAGCTTACTTTTTGCAGCTTATGTGTTAGCACCATTATGTGGTGTTTAGAGGATGAAGCACCACAGTGTTGGAAATAACAGATTCTCTTTTTCTTGTAATGTAGCTCAATCATTTAGAACGGTAAACGGTCAGTTTCACCGGAACTTCTTTAGTAGGTGTCCTATAACATTTTTTTTTATGGACACCCTGCACCCCAACCATGGTATAATTACATATAACTTTACAGCAACACACTCATTTTTGCACTATGAAGGGATACACTTTAATTGCACATAATATCAGCTAAAACATATCATCTTTTTTAAAGCAATCAGAGTTGTTTAAAATGTCTGCATTTGTCCCTTTAAACTGACAAGCAGCTCGACCACTACTAATACTGACTTATCGTCAGGCAACGTTGGAGAATGAGCTTATAATGCCTTGTATCTGGGTTTCCTTTCTGTGCCTTTCTGACCACATTTTTTGCCTCTCACACCACAGCAATTAAGCAAATTCAATTTAAGTGTTTTTGATAGTTTTTTAACAACCTCTCCTTTTGTTTGTTATGCACATTGTTTTTTTTGTGGATTACAAAATGTCGCTGCAGTATTCTAGTATATTTCTCATGCAGAATAACAAAAATACACTGTGGTTCTCTCAGAGGATTTATAAATGAGGTCTGTTCCTCCAGGACTGTTGTTAATCTAGACCAAGGTCACGCCAGTGGCTTGAGAACTACTGTGTTTTTAGTGTGTTTGTGTGTGCGTTTTGTACATGTGCACAAGCGTAGATGATGCTGTTTATATGTGTACCGTGAAGATGCAGTATGTGAGCGTATAGAGAAAATACCCATACACTCACCGTTACAGACAGACAGAGGGACGTGGGGCTTGTGCAAGGTCAATGTCACCGAGCCATAACAAAGATCCAATGTTGTAAATAATGAGAGCCCTGACCTTTTACGGGAGCAAGATGAGCAATTTATCAACTCCATCGACCCGATGTCCAATTCTTTATCTGGTGTTTGTCATAGCAGGAAGATTTTGTTCAGTTGAGACACAGATTATCTGGAAAGCAACCTCATTTAAATCAATTATCCTTTCAGATATCAACCCATATTTTTTTGCTAATTACTGCATTCAAGAGCCATTCAATGTACACCGTATAAAAGTTTGGAATCACCTGTTATATCAATGTTTTTTTCCTTTCCTTCAAAAAGGGTGTTTTTTAACAGAGACACAAACAGTAGAATTTGGACACCAAAATGTATTATTTACATTTGAAATAGAAATACTTACATGATTAAAACTTCCATTTAGTTCATGTTCCCACAGTGTCGCATGACATGGGAAAATACAGCTTGAACCATTTTTTCCCCCAAATACCATTCAATTTTTATTTGATTTCTAGTTCATTATTAAATAGTGCAATTGGTTATTTTGTCTAACCCATCAGTCTGGTTGACCCACTCTACAGCTTTTGTTTTCCATGTACAAAACAATAGCCTACATTTTTTTTTGTGAACGCTTCATGCAAAATAACATGTACCTTTTAAAGAGGACTTTCTACAACCTAAAAGCTTGAAGCACCATTCAAAACATGGAAAGTACGCCTCTTATCCATCTGACTGATTCCAAACTTTTGAACAGCAATGTAAAAGTAATAAAAAACAAAAACAAGAAGATATCAACATTTTCGCCGCTTTTTGTCAGTGGATGAATTTCAAATATTTCAAGATGATATCTGATTGTGGTTGCTCATGGCATGGTTTGGCTTGATATCCCAGCCTGGAATGCATCATCGTGTCTATAGCAACTAGACTTATAGGAGGACGTATTTTTCGATTTACGGCAAAGCTAAATTTAGAACTGATTTATATATTCATCTGAATTGTTTATACAAGAATTCCTTGTTTTAACAAAGCCACAACACATTGTTGTCCGACTCATCTTCAAATGTAACATGGACTTGTTTATACAGCGTCCATTTAGTTGAGTCATTCTCTTTTTAAAAGTGGATGTAGGCATTGGCTGAGCTGGCTTGTTTTTGCTGTTTGTCCCTGTTTATTCGATTTTGTGGAGGAGGAATCTTTCTGTTGCACTTCTCACCTTTTATATGACTTTATTTCTGGTTGGGTAGCTGTTGTTAGCAAAAGATCTAAATCTTCTCTCATAAAGCCCTTACCCTCCAGGGCCACTGCACTGTTTGTGAGTCATAACATATGTGAACTAAAAGATGAAAGGGATCTTAAAAAAAGAAAACATCACAAAGAAGTATTGACACTTTGATTAAAGACTACCGCGAGCACACGACTAACCGTCACGACTGGATTTATCTGCACTTTTTCAAAGGCCTGACAGCATATCTGCAGTACCACTTGCTCTTAGAGCCATTTTGAAAATGAAAGCCCCCGCTGCATCAAGCTGCACTCTTAAGGCCAGACCAGATGAAACCAAGCACTCCATGCTTTGTTGTAGTATTGCTTTAGTGGAATCTCTATTTAATAGTGAATGAAAGAGGAAGAAATGATGGATGGAAAGACAGAGGTGTTGATACGACACAGCTGGGACCTACACTCAATTTCACGACACCAGAAATATTACGGTGCGTGTCCGAGCCGGCAGAGCATACCAGTGAGCCCCAGGCCTCCCATTATAGTGAAGGGTAAGACATATCACTCCTGAGTCGCTTGTCAATAAAGACGATGGCCGCTGGGAGACTGGACATGAAAATAGCTTAATAAAAATACACTTCAAATAAAGTTTACAGCCTTATAGTAAATCACAGAAACTCCTGACAAAAAGATGATATGATAAATGCCTGTCTTTGTAAGCTTTAATATCCGTTATTCTGAAAGCCTTGAGAATTTAGATTATTCACAGGAAAGCATCCTAGTTATGTATATAGCTGTTTTGATTTAGTATCTATTTATTCAGATCACTAGAACTATAGTTTGATTATATTTAATTTAACTTTGCCTACATTTTTGCGTGTTTTAAGTCCATTAAGACATTTGCTTAATGCAACAATGAACCAAATTCACAACATCCTTTTGAAGAAATTCCATATATTAACTGTTTGTTAGTGCAATGCTTTCTAAAAGCTGTTTTTCACGTCCTTGAATGCATCATCGATGAGAAATTTAAGCCTTGTCCTTGCTTTCCGCTGACAATGGTAACCCGGTAAATCTAGACGGACAAATTGCGTGCTGTGAATGGATTCAGGTTTAAGGGATAGATTGATCAACTTATTTGCTTATTGTGTATGTTTACTTTGAAGAGTGGTTTCAACTTGCACTATTATCATAGTATTGTTGGTTAAAGAATATATTGTACAATTGCAGAATCGGTGCATCCAGTCTCATCATGGTTTTCCTACATTAAAGGGAATGTTTTTGTATTTTTCAACCTGGACCCAATTTCCTCATGTTTTTGTGTCTAAGTGACTAATTGGTCCAATGTTGAGCGACAGGGTGACAGCTGACAGCCAATTACCGGGCTGCAATGTAATCGCTGTCAGCAGGATTATGGAAAACTACTGGCCCGATTTTCAGGAAACTTGGTGGAAGGGTGTAGCATTGGCCAAGTAAGAACCCATGAAATTATCCGAATAACGAGCCGGACACATTATTTTTCACTTTTGTTATCACTGCGAGATAGGGCTTTTGTGGTGCATTCATGTGGTGTCAGAATAATCGGAAAAATTGACATTGCATTAACATTGTGAGATAGGGCATGCCTTGGCGGAGGTCTGTGTTCCCAGAGTGCCCTTCTAGTCATTAGGAAAATGCGCTTTGGTATAGATTTTCTTCTCCTCTTTGGCTTTCAGTAGTCATCCCGGTGAAAATGGTCACTGCCGACCAGGTGGTATGGGCGGGAGTGCGAGGATCCATTTGTAGCACGGTTAGCCACAACTTTATACTGTCCGTATCCATCAATGTTAACCTTAGTCTATGAAAGCTGCATTAAGTGTAGCTCAAAGTTTTGTTCGCACAATTCAGAAATGCGCAATTGAACCACAAAGCTACACTTTCTGTACTCCACAACAACAATCTCCCCCCACACTCCTCTCTACAACTGTCTCTAACATTTCTACTGTTGTCTTCCGGCAAAAAGTCACCTCTCGCGAGATTTCAGAACGGGATTTCTCCATCGTTCCATAGTGTTGTCAGACAAGTGACGAAATTCCTATTTAAGTCTGCATTTAAAGTAGGATAATATTTAGAAAGCTGCATATTCTGAGCTGGTCTAAGCAATGACCTGCTCTTCACATGCAACATACAGTAGTTAACAATGTTTCACACTTTCGATATTTTGTTGAAATTATTCTCCAAAGCTGGTTTAGATTCTGGACAATGTTCCCTCTGAGGTGCAGAGACTGTTCTTTATTTAATGCTATCCTTTCTTTTACTGTATTATACATTTGTTAACTGACTGAGGTGGAGCAAACATTGTTTCCAGCTCTTGATATGCCCCTCCTGTAATATGCTTGTCCAAGACCTTTTCCCTGCAACCTTGACATTTCCTCACTTGTTAAGTGGTGCTACATGATCACAGACTTTGTACGAGAGAGCTGTGGAAAGCAGATATGGCCAAATACTAATGAAGACAAGGCTTCGGACAGGTCGAAGTAAGATGCAACCACAGCCTTTTAAAATCAGCAGCATCTAAACATTAGGATGATATGACGCATGTGTACATCTGCAATTGCATTACTGTGTCAGATTGTATTTCGTATGCGCAGAAATCGCACAGTGAACACACAGTATATGGGATGTGAAAAGAAATATTAAAAATGAAACAGAAGAGGCATATTTTTGCATTGATAAAAACAAATACATGTTAGATTCTTCTTATTTATTTGTGTGTGCATTTTGCACACTGGCTTGTTAAAACCACTTGATGCACCGCCTACGGAGAAAGTCAAATCAATGACCCCGGTGCTCTGGAGCCCGTCCACTTGAGGCTGGCACATCAGGATGTTCATAGTGAGCTAGATGAATCGGGCAGCAGCACCCCCGATCGATTATGATCTGGACTGCCGGAGGAGGCAAAAAAAAACATGGGGAGGTAAGCATGGACCTGAGGCAAAATGCAAACATCTGTGCTCGTTCAAACCAATTAATTGCGAGGCCTTGTAACAGCGCCGATTGTTAAAGATTCCCTCCCTCAACTCCTCCTTCATTAATGCCGCTTGCCATCTCCTCATCTTCATCTTTGCTGCTCTTTGGCCCTTCTATCTGCCATGTGTCTCTTTCCTCCCCACCGTGCAGGACATTTTCCTCTGCATCTTTTTATTCTCCTCCACCTCCCTCCCTCCACTCTTCCATACCCTTTTTCAGTTGTTTGTTTCTTTCATTATCCCACCATTTGTTCTAACATAATGGAAATATACAGTAAAGATAGTTCACAGATGGTCTGCTTGTGTCTTCCCTTTTTCCTCCTCCTCAGACACCTCTGTCTTCTTTTTGGCTTCTTATCTACATAACCTACCCACACTTCACTAACTCCAGCGCGCACACGCACACACGCACGCGCACACACACACACACACACACACACACACACACACACACACACACACACACACACACACACACACGCAATGTTGAATTAATTCCTCTAACGTTCCTGCTCACCTCCGGTGGTCTTTTATCTCTGGGGGTTGTGGAAAGGTGACTGGATGGCTCCCCATCATTAAAACCTCATCATCTGAGATGACACCGTCTACCGTTATTGACTTTCACTTTTCTTTTCTCCCCCCCCCCCCCCCGCACACACAAAGGATGTGTCCATAAAATCCAATTGGCAGATGACCATTCAACCGCAGTTTCATTAAAGGTGAATTTAACACTTTTATAGTCATTATGAATAGAGAATAATACTGTAACACGGACAGAATAATATCAATTCCTGCGCAGAATGTCAGAACCCTCTGTGCAATTTCCCTGCATATTCTTCTATATTCGCAAAAATACAAAAAACGACCAGGGCAGTCAGAGGGAGGGAGGGAGGCAGGCAGGCAAAAGTGAGAAAGATGGAAATGTCAAAGTCGATCATTTCTGTGGAAGACATGTTGGTGCGTTTGCTCCCGAACAGAGGCATCCCTAAAGGTCACGTCAATAATTCTCCTGTTTCTCCAGCTGGCCATTAATCATTTGGTCGCACGTCTGTCATCATAGGGGGGCTAATGAGATCTACATAGATCATTTCTTCCTCTGGCTGGAGGACAACCCTGCTGTTTAAAAAAAAACAACACTCATTGATCTTGTGTTGCTCTCAGAGGATCCACGTGTGGCCAGAGCCCTTGTTGCTCTGCAGTGTTTCCTCATGTCTTTTTGTCTTTTTTTTTTTTAGCCAGATACATGTGGGTGATTTGACGGGCTTTTGAAATGATGCTGGTGCTAGCTCGGAGGTTGTTCTTGTTGGTATTTTGATACGCAGATAGCAGCAGGGATTTGGCAAACAGGAAATCCGGTGCTAAGCGGGATGTCGGCTTGTCATGGCTTATCCTGGCAATGTACTTTAGTTGATTCCGACTACTGTCAATCTACAGTAACAGCTTCATGATTGAGTCATCTAATTTTTGGACTTCGGAGGGTACAAGATATGAAGAGTATAGCTCCAAATGAAATATCCAGCCTTTTTGATTAAAGCGTCTCCTGCCACAAAGTGATTGATTACACAAACTCAGGACAAGCAACGTCACCTTTCAAGTTCAGTCTCAGTTATTGGTTAGCATAGTTAGAATATTGTGTACAAACAGAAGCAAATTTTTGCTCAAAAAGTTGTATGATATAGGGCAATATTTCATAATAAGTACAACTCTGTCGTCTAATCTTAACCTGATTACATTATTGGGGCCCAATTTTTAACGATCTAAGCGCACGGCGTGAAGCGCCTGGCGCAGGTGCGTTCAGGGTGTGTACGAATCCACTTTTGCTAGTTTAACGGCGGAAAAAAGGGTCCGTGTGCCAGACGCATGGTTCAAAATGGTTGTACTCAAGGTATAGTGGAGGATTTTCTTTTTCCGGGTGGATCATCAAGACTATTGGTCCTCCTAGTTGTCAATCATTCTGGGATATGTTTACGTAAGGCTGTTGTACGTGCCTGACAAGGCAGCAAGCAGACGGCCATGGCGTCCGACCATAGACAGTATATAAAAGCCTTCGACCGCTGTCTCCCCGCTCTCTGCGATAGCTTGTTTGTTGGCCTGTAGCATGCTAAAGTTAGCTATAGAGATGCTTGTTGTAAATAGATTTCCACTTACCGGTGGCGAGTCTGACATAGTGGAAACAGAGCAAATCTTCTTTTGGAAAGTAGGCTTGTAGAGCCATGCCGACAGCAACTTGTGAACAGAGCGTGCACGAGGAGAACTAGGCTCGTGCTTGCTCTCTCGTGCACACGTTTAATAGGCGTTCCCTCTCAGGAGCAGGTAGGGTGTTGCGCATGTGCATTTTTTCAAAAAGTGGACAGGGCGGTTCTTTTCTAAAATTCGGGAAAATCCTCCATTATACCTTTACTTAATTCATAGGTGTGTTTTGGACGTAACATGCAATAAACCAATCGGTGTCATCTCCCATTCCCTTTAAAATCCAGGCACGTTTGCACCTTGGCGCATTGCTATTATGATGGCGGATTTGCACCGTAATATTTAAAAAAAAATGTTTGTGTGCTGCTGCGCTTCCCTGTGTGTGTAAAAAGCATAGTGTGCGCGCGCTGTGCACGTGCCTAGGCACATTTTACTAACCAGGTTTTTGTTGGTCAACAGCACGATCATTTTCCACTGCCTCAAGATAGCAACACGCCAAGAATGCACCTGAACACACCTCCCTGTAAGACCAGCCCGCCCATGGGCGAAGATGGGCGCAGGTGCATTTGGTATTTAAACGACGTGGCGCTGGACGGGAAATTGACAACTGCGTCGGTCTGAAATTAGCAAAGACACTTGCGTTGGGCTTTGCGCTGTGCTGTGCTGCGCTGCGCCGGTTGCAAAATAGGGCCCCTCGTCTCATTAATCATACTGTCAATCAATAAATCAACAGTTGAGATAAATGAAACTCGTTTAACAATGTCAAAAGAGACATTCATTAAGCTTTTGTTAATTTAAAGGGCTGACTGGATGACAGATTGTTGGTCAGTGATGACTCAACCTTTAAAGAAGGGAATACCCAAATCTCTAAACGTATGCCCCACAAAATTCAGACAGATTGCCTGCCTGTCGGTGAGATTATGTAACCCAAGGAAAATAATTAGTCAATGTCAGTCACTTTTGTGTTTGAGTCCAAATTTGAATGTGTTTTGGTCATAACAGCCAACTTATTAAATCACAGTGACTCTGTGTGCATCCTTTTGAAATGTTCAGCTTTTTATAGCTCAATTCTAAATAGATGTATTCTATTTAATAGATGTGTCGACAAACTGTCATCCTGACACTCAAATTGGGCATTTTCCTTGAGAGGTTTACACAACTTTCAGCCTCTTTTCAGTGGCATCATTTTGGTTTTGACGCTACCTGAGACCAGTTCAAGACTGAATGATACATAAAGGAAAAACACACATCTGTATGTCTATATGACATACAGATGTGTGTTTTTCCTTGATGTTTATTTTAAGGCTTAACCAAGAAGCCAAAAGGAAAACAAAGTTTTTTACTATGTGGCGATAGCTTTTCTGCACGGTGTAGGTTGCAAAGCGAAAGTATTTCACAAGAACACTGACTGAAGCCTCCATCAAAAGAAAACAAGCTCCTATACTGTTCAGTGACCAAAGAGGGCAACCAGGTGAGAAAAGACCTTGATCAAGAATGAGACCCAAAGCCTGAGGGCCAGTCTGACAGAAGACCTGGCAGATATCGTGGGCCATGAGGGGAGGATCCCTGCAGTCAGTGCAGAACCTCTTCATAGCAGAGAGCAGGGCATATCTGGATTTTGGAGAAAGACATTAACTATGTATGTGTGTACGTGTATGTGTACATGTGTGTGTGTGTGTGTGTGTGTTTCTATGTTACACATGCATCTAAGGCATGGGTAAGGTTGCTAACACACTGAATAAATTAATGTTATTTGTTATGCGTTTCAGTTAAATCCAATATTCTGCCCCTGTCATTGTGATTACCAAATTATCACACTAAAATGGCGACTCTGCCAACACTGTCGTAATACAAATTTGCTGTACACAAGACATTTACATTCAAATTATTTGTGTGTGTGCTATTTTCTCACTGCTCCCACATTTGTGTCATGGCAAGTAATGCATGCACCTAGTTTTTGCAGCCATTTATTTACCCGTTTATATTCAGTCCATGTGCATTATAATCATGGATAATGCATAAACACATTCAGAATCATTCAATTAGAGGAAGAATAAGCACAGCCTACAAAAGGCCTTTCAGATTTTCAATTTCAGCCATTCTACCTTTTTCTTTCAAACACTATAATGCAAGTCTATTGTTGTCATGGCCAGATCTTTTCTTTTATATGAAGATCCAAAGCTCATTACATACAGTAAGTCATACAAGATCCCCTTTGTGCAGGAGATGAATCTAATGGTTTTGACTCATACTGTGCCATGCAAGCTCATTGCTTGCCGTCCCTTTATTATGCTACAGTATGATAATCTTTTCCTCCTAAAAAGTACTACTAATACAATAAAACTTTAATACATGTTCATATTTCCCTCTTCAGCTATTCTCTGGTTTAATTTAACATGGTCCATGTTTTGTCTGATGTGTTTAGGTTGTGGTTGACTGAGGGATTTGCTGTTTCAGTGTTTTATGTTTTTAGTGTATTTTGTGTATTTTGGATTTGTATGTTCAAAATAATAGCAGTCCAACATCACAAACCTCATAAATCAATTTTTTTGGTAGATGTGATATTTCTACATGGCAAATAATTTACTAGTAAGTGTTGTAGAGTCATAGAAAACCAACAGACCCAACAGTCATGACATGCATGCTGCTCATTCTGTGTAATTGAATCTGTAATTGAAAGGCAAGGCAAGGCAGCTTTATTTGTATAGCACATTTCAGCAACAGGGCAATTCAAAGTGTTTTACATACAAAATACATTAAAAAAATGAAAATACAAGAATAAAAGTTACAGTGCAGTATAAGAAATTAAACATTATACATTATAGAAAGGGGCATGTTCATGTTCAAAATAATAGCAGTGTTGTGTTCACTTAGTGATGTGATTGATTCTATGAAGAAACTATTATGGCCCATATTTAAGGAAGGAAGTTGCAGAATGTTGTGCATGCTGGTTATAGTGCATTTCACACTGAAACACTCAGCAAAATGGGTCGTTCCAGACATTGCTCTGAGGAACAGCGGACTTTGATTAAAAAGTTGATTGGAGAGGGGAAAACATATAAAGAAGTGCAGAAAATGATAGGCTGCTCAGCCAAAATGATTTCAAATGCCTTGAAATGGCATCCAAAGCCGGAATGTTGTGGGAAAAAACTACCATTGGAATGGATCAAAGAATAGCCAAAATGGCAAAGGCTCAACCAATGATCAGCTCCAGGAAAATCAAAGAAGACTTAAAGTTACCTGTGAGTACGGTTACGATCAGAAGAAGGCTATGTGAAGCAAAGCTATCAGCTAGAAGCCCCCGCAAAGTCCTATTGCTGAAAAAAAGATGTACTGAATAGGTTGAAATTTGAAAGGACACATTGACTGGCCTGGTCTGTGGACTGATGAGAGCAAAATTGTTCTTTTTGGGTCTAGGGGCACGTAGACAGTTTGTCCGACGATCCCCATGCACTGAATTCAAGCCACAGTACACTGTGAAGACAGTAAAGCATGGTGGTGCAAAAATCATGTTATGGGGATGTTTCTCATACTGTGATGTTTGGCCTATTTATCGCATACCAGGGGTCATGGATCAGTTTCAATACATCAAAATACTTGAAGAGGTCATGTTGCCTTATGCTAAAGAGGAAATGCCATTGAAATGGGTCTTTCAACAAGACAATGACCCAAAACACACCAGTAAGTGAGCAAAGTCTTTGTTCCAGATGAACAAGATTGATGTTATGGAGTGGCCAGCCCAATCCCCAGACCTCAGTCCCATAGGTGACATCAGAAATGCTGTTTCTGAGGCAAAACCCAGTAATGCAGAGGAACTGTGGAATGTAGTGCAATCGCCCTGGGCTGGAATACCTGTTCACAGATGCCAGAAGTTGGTCGACTCCATGCAACGCAGATGTGAAGTAGTTCTCAGAAATAATGGTTATGCAAGTAAATATTAGTGCAGTAATTCAAAGTTTTTTTGAGACATTTTTTTTTCAGTTTACACAGTAAATGTTTGAGTTTGTAAAGAAAAATGCAAATACTGCTATTTTTTTTGAACAGCCTAATATTCCTTTTTCTTCACTTTCTGTAAAGGTATAACACAAACTTGATCAATTTTGGTCATGTCTTGATTTGGAATTGAATGTGCAGTGTTCCCAATGTATTGATATTATGGAATGAAAAGCTATTCTAAGGATTTGGAGCATTATTCACTTTTTTAAACACACTGCTATTATTCTGAACACAACTGTACGTGGGGTTGTACTGCTGCCTGTCTTGGCCAGGATACTCTTGAAAAAGAGATTTTTAGTCTCAATGAGTCTCTTCCTGGTTAAATAAAGGTAAATAAAATAATACAATAAAATATAGCAAAGTGAATTATGGTGCAAAGTTGGCATTCAAAATAAAAGATATATTGTTGAAACACATGGTTAAATAAAAATGATTTAATTTTAAATTATAGATTAGGATCTCTTTTCAAAATCAGGTTTAACCATACAACTATGTTTAAATATCCTTGTTTGCACATAGGAAATGCAAATGCTTGCTGTCATTGTAACGTTAAACAATTAGTCAAGGTGTGAATCAACAGAATAAGCCATTTTCTTAGTAAGAAATCTTTTTTTTTTGATGAATTGATAATGCGAATAATAGATGTAGCAGCCCTACAGTAATTCAACAAAGACGGAGCCATTTACTTTTCATGCTTTCATTTACTTTTACAGAAGTCTTAAAGGGACATAATGGTGGGTGTGGGTGTAAATGTTTTACCCCATTTCATACAAATTGCTTACTGTACAATACAGCCCACCATTTTCCAAACAAACACATTTCTTCAACTCATTTGTAATGTTGACTCTGCAAAGGAAACTCAAAATAATATAATAATAATAATAATAATAACATATCCTTGTTTGTACGGAACATTCAGTGTCTGAAAGCAGAGATACTGATGGGCACAGAGAGCTTGGAAAGTACAACAGGGTCTTTTAGGAGTCCAGAAACAGTAATGGCCACTGACATATATTTATAGTGGATACAGATAAAGACGGTGAATAGAAAGCTGAACAAAGAGGTAGAGAGAGAAGAGCCACTGGCATTGTTTAAAAAAAAGCTTTCACACAGTGTAGCACAGATCATCTAATGCAAAACAACTTTCTAGTGAAAAAGTGTCTAGATTTTACTTTTATTACTTTGTGATTTTTATACTTAAATTCTTAGCTTCCTTACTTGTTTAACATGAGAAAATAAACCAAACTGTAGCTGGGCTTCCAAATCTAGTGCAAATTTGAACCAAATTTCCATGAAAATCTTCAAAAGACAATGCAAAAGTATTGCAGGATTGCATCCACTAATATACCAATATTAGTTGGTCGTGCTGAAAAATCTAATCACTATTCTGGCCGCAACATCTCATACAGTTGGGAGGAGTGAGGGAAACACGTTTTTGAAATTCATCTTCTCGGGCTCTCTGGGCAATGCCATGAAGTCACAACATGATTTATTCCTCTTTCTTTAGACATATCCAAGAATTATGCCCCATTTTAAGAAATCCCTGAAGGTACTAATTCATATTCTCTATATGATTGGACCATCAATACTGAGGGTAAGTGAAGGTCGCTCTGACAGTTTTACGGGTTGGCAGGTTTGCCTGCCTTACTGTCGTTGCTTCACAAAGCTCTGTAATGTTGTTTTACCAGCTTTGCTGATCGTATTGTATTGTGACAGACGGGCAGTTCAAACGATAGCAAATACAATCAAAGCTGCATTAGACTGAATGTGACCTCCGCTTGCTTGTTCCTGATAGGTTGTTGATAATACAAAGTATTACCCTGCTCCTAATAGCCACTTCGTTGCTACCCGTTTATTTATCAAACTGTCTTTGAGAAATCCGTGAAATAAAATAATTTTTGTCATCTAGGTTGCTATAACTGAGATAATCAGGGTGACTTTTTTGTCACTGATCATAGATCAATAAACAGTCCCTGTGAACAGTCAATGGATTCTTGCACTGGCCTCTCAATGCATTATGCTTTTAGCTGAGATATTCCTTTTTACTGTCAAAAGCAATAACAGTAAAAATACCAAAGGCTTTACAAAAGGTTTTACATCTTATTTATTATTTTTTATAACATTGAAAACATCCACTGGATGATTAAATAGCTTGAAAAACAAGCATGGACCATGTCTGGTCCATGCTATATAAAGTTAGATGAATAGTTCATAGTTTTCCACACCTGTGTTTGATATTAATGAACTTTCAGTGCAAGCCTGCTCTGCTTGCTTGCTAAGATGACATATCTGCCTGCCCACCTGTTATGAATATTTATGACCTGAAAGTGGACAAAGGTTAAAGAGGCATATTTGGATTTTGGCTCACTGGCTCAGATTCTGCTTTTAAATTGGTAGTCAAGAAATGTTGCTGTCCATGGTGCTGAACTAGTGATCCAGTAATTCTCAAGGTGGTGCTCTCTATCTCGCTCTCTCTTTCTCTTTCTTCACAAACACTTTTTCTGTCTGTTCTCTCTTCTTTCTCATCCTTTTGTCCCACTCAGTTCGGTCCAGGAACATTAAATGTGTCCAGCTACTTAGGATAACTGAAGTGCTGCAGAAGAAAAAAAAGAGTGTGATTACTATTATAAGTGATTGAATGTCTAGTGACCCAACACTTTTCCAGGACTAAAAGGAAGATGGAATTAGATTGGGGAGGAAAAGAAAAAAATCAAAGCTTTATTGACCTGCAAAAAAGTCCCATGTAAAGATCTGAAAAAGCAGTCTATAATTAAATGAACTGCTGCAATACTTGACCTGTGTTGGAGACTTCTTTAATAAATAATTGGATACTTCTTTAATTAATAAGTTTTTTTTAATTATTTAAGACATTTCTCTATCTTTGAAACTGGTAAAGTGAGGACTAATGTAAAATATAGATTTGTTTCTGTTTCGGGGGTTAAATTATGGAATGAACTTAATGATGAGTTGAAAATGTGTACGTCTTTGTTGAGTGTCAAAAAAGCTTTAGGGCCCTATCTTGCTAGTTTAAGACCGACGCAGTCGTCAATTTCCCGTCCAGCGCCCATGTTGTTTAAATAGCAAATGCACGTGCGCCCATCTTTGCGCGCCCATGGGCGTGCTGGTCTTACAGGGAGGTGTGTTCAGGTGCACTCTTGGCGCATTGCTACTGTATCTTCAGGCAGCGGGAAGTGATCGCGCCATTGACCAGCAAAAACCTGGTCTAAAGTCAATAGCGCAGCATTTCATTGTTATTTTAACAGCAAATTAGTAAATTGCGCCTAGGCTTACGCACAGCGCGCGCACACTATGCTTGTTACACACACACACAGGGAAGCGCAGCAGCACACAAAGATGCGAAAGATTACAAATAAAAATATTACGGTGCAAATCGGCCATCATAATATGAATTAATGAAGACACAAAGTGCAACCCTTTTGCCCGGCGCACGGACCCTTTTTTCCGCCGTCAAACTAGCAAAAGTGGATTTGGACACGCCCTAAACGCACCTGCACCAGGCGCTTAGATCCTTAATATAGGGCCCTTAAAATCTAAATTAATTAACAGTTAAGAAATAATTTGAATACAATGTAAATTGTAAAAGTATTTGGTTTCATTTGCTTTTGTTGGATTTCTGGGTGATTCTATAGGGATTATGGGATAGCATAAGCAAAAATAAGCCTTTTGGTAAGTTACAGTGGCAACTTTTGGGAAATAATTGTTTCTTTCATTATGTTAAGCGAAATAAAATTTGTCATCATCATCATAATCATCATCAATTCTTTCTCTCTATAACCATGTCTCCAGCTAAATGAAAGACTCCAGTAGTATGACTGTCATAAGTATGGCTGTGCATGGCAAAACAATTGAAGCCTGTCCACTGCGTAATAGACGGGTGGAAGTGTAAACACTGTGCACCATCCATGAAATCAGTGGTCCACTGCTTGGTGGCTGGCTGACTCCCCTCAAAACACACCCAGGCGGGTGCCATAAAGGATGTTTATTAGGCTGACAAGTTGACACTGCAGCTCCTTGTCATGCTCTGATAATAGGGGCCAGGCGCAGACCAGCGGAAGCCTTGCTTCAGCTGGTTAGGAGACAGACAAACCCCTTCAGGGGTGCAGATAAGAAAGGAGAGGAAATAGGAGGGGAGAAGAAAAGGAAGAGGGAGGGTGGTGTATTAGTGCAGCTAGTGCCTGTTTTATGAGTGGAAGAAAGAAGAGAGGAAATAGGAAAGGAGTGGAGCAAGGTAGCCCAGAGAGGAGAGACGGGAGAGGAAGAGAATGGAGGATGGTAGATGGGGTTGCGCAATCAGTGCTTGAAAAGTGACATGACCCAAGATTATGTAAAATTTGATTATTGATTAATATGCCAATTATTATCTAGATTAATCAATATAAGATTAATATAAAATGTCAGAAAATTGTGAAAAATATGATAAATGTCTTGTTTTGTTAAACCCAAACCCAGAGATATTCAGTGTAATATGATGAAACAGGAAAGCAGGAAATCTCCAGATTATTTTTTGCATGAAAAATTACTATAACGATTAATCGATTATCAAAATAGTTGGCGAACATTTTTCTGTCAATCGTCTAATCGATTAGTCAACTTCTGTTGCAGTTCTAAATAGCTCTACTTAATTGCCAGTTTCAGACATGGATGTGTGAAAAGAGCACAGTGCAGGGTTGGCACTAGAGCCCGACCGATATATCGGCCGGCCGATATTATCGGCCGATATGAGCTAATGGCATTTAAATCGGCATCGGCGTTTATAACGGCCGATGAAACATGAGAAACTGAGTCTCATGCTTCACTCATGTTATGAGTGTTGCATAGTTTGCCCACCAGAGGGCGGTCTGCAACTCCCCAGTTGACAAGAGCGCCAGAAATCCACTACAGAAGAAAAGTCTCAGCCAAGCCAGTGGCCGAGCATTACACCCGGCATGGAGATACTGTTTTGACGGTGAGTCTGTCGTTCGTCATGTGAAATGATTGTAGATTTAGTTCATACTCTGTATATAAAAACGGTGTGGTAGTTCTAGCTAACGGTCCTATCAATATCACTTCTAAATATTCTGTAACATCACTTACAGCCGCTAATGCATTGCTATATTAGATTAGCCACAAAGCTAACTAATACCATGTTTATCAGTGGAAGAACGCGAACGTTAATAAGAGGTCAAACTATAACGTTAGCGTTTAATATATCTGCAGTGTTTCCCACATAATGACCGCGTAACTGTGGCAGGGGGCGCGTGTAGTAAATGACTAGAAGTTATGTAGGCTACAGCGTGCCTCGAAAAAACAACTGTTACGTTATTCTAACGCTAATCAAGTTAAAGTTTGCCTGTTCATTCATTCCTGCCAATATATAATAATTAATTCCTGCTCATGCACAGACAGTTGTGTAAGGTTACAACGTTAGGGGAACGTTAGGGTAACGTTATCTAAAGGTTACAACGTTAGGGGAACGTTAGGGTAACGTTATCTAAAGGTTACAACGTTAGTGGAACGTTAGGGTAACGTTATCTAAAGGTTACAATGTTAGGGGAACGTTAGGGTAACGTTATCTAAAGGTTACAACGTTAGGGGAACGTTAGGGTAACGTTATCTAAAGGTTACAACGTTAGGGGAACGTTAGGGTAACGTTATCTAAAGGTTACAACGTTAGGGGAACGTTAGGGGAAAGCAGCTTCACAGACATAACAGGAAAATGTTGTAATAATATTGTTAAATATAAATAGGTAATAGGTAATACCTATTGCTTGACAAATAAAAACAAAAAAATATTTCTCTATATTTCTCATTTTTGCCCATGTAGGATATCCCTGTTTATTATTATTATAATTGTAATGATGACATAAGTAATGATACATGGTGATATTATTAATACACATGCTTATTCTTTCTCTGTCTCTCTTTCTGCCCTACAGATGGCTGAAAAAAGAGGACGATGTAGCAGCAAAGTGTGGGACTACTTCTCCACAGATACCTCAAATGAAATATAAAATAAATAAATAATATTTATTTATTTTATATTTTATATTTATTTATTGTATATGTAGCTATACATTTAACTTATTTTAATTTTATTATGGTTTTGTGGAATATTTAATTTGTTTGGTATAGCTCTTTTACTTTAACTTTAACTTATAATTTATTTACAGTACACACTGTTAAAACCAGCTTCAACTGGAAGTAAATAAAAGTGTTAAATGTTTAAAACCAGACTGTTTTGTGATCATTGAAAAATATATACTTTAGATGTGCAATTGTTTAGTCATTGAGACTGTAATCTAAGGCTTTTTTTTTTAACATCCCTTCTGGAAAATGGTTTATACAGCCCACATACATAGAACAGGCAGATATTTTGCTATTGAATGTTGTGTAAGTGCAGTTTGTAGGAAATGGGTCTAATATCCAGTTTATTTTCAAAATCAAAATATCGGCTTATAAATCGGCTCTTTTCAAGTTAATATCGGCATCGGCCCCCAAAAATCCATATCGGTCGGGCTCTAGTTGGCACCTCATTTGTTCTGATGTAGGTTACTCGCTGGGTGCATATGGCAAAAACTAAATTTAAGCTTCAGTGTTTTTGGGCCAATAGAGCATGCACACTGGCTCCCTGCACTCACAAATGGCTTAAAGTAATTAACGTACACCTCTCTTCGAGACTTCATATGGCTTTTGACCCTAATGACTCAAATTCTGATAATGCAAAGAGTCATTTCGTCTTTCCGTCACGTGACCTGCAATTCCAACTTTTCACAATAATGTTTCCGCATACAGTAAACACTGAAATTGCTGTGGTAAGCTTTTCCAGCATATTTGGTGCATTGGATACATTATAAAAACATTTTAAAAATCTTTTTAAGGCACTGCATGTACTCTTCTCTTCTCTTCTCTTCTCTTCTCTTCTCTTCTCTTCTCTTCTCTTCTCTTCTCTTCTCTTCTCTCCTCTCCTCTCCTCCTATAATGAGCACCTCTACATTCACTGTGAGCCCAGAACAGATGCAAGCTATAAATCAGCTAATCAATGGCACCAAAGTTAGTCCCTCAACAATATTGTAGGAAAACGGCTTGAATGAGCGTCATTGATTCAGCCTCACAAATCCTTATTTCTCCAAGAAAGGCTGACCTTGAAAGACAGCTAGGTCGTTATTTGTCACTCCACACAATTAAACCATAATAGAAGTTTTTTTTTTTTTTTTGCTCATTGATTTCTGTTGCACATTTTAAAATGATTTAATGTAGACTCTTCTTATCACTTAACTTGCAACCTTCATAATTATCTTTTTACCAAGGAGACGAGGTCAAAGCAAGATGATGAGCAGATCGGATGAGATGTGGCTTATTTCTTGCTAAGTCATCATAAAATAGTGCAACACACCTCCGTTTTTTTTTTCTCCAAGGGTCAGTCCTTTTGAGTCAGCTCTGCGTAGGGAAGTTCTCAGCACCATTATGTCATCAGGGACACGAGGACAGAGGGAGAGAGAGCGCTACAAAAGAAGCTATTTTAATTGAAGCTGGCAGATTTACTCGCCTAGCTGGGTTTAAAGCATAGGCAGCCCGGGCCGGCGGGGGCCAAAGTGGTGGTCGTAAAAATGACTAATGCCAGGCAGGGGTGGAAAAGAGCCCCCTGAGGGAGGGGAGGGGGGTTCTGTAATGAGAACAAATAGCCGAGAATACTTTCAGCTCCTGTCACATTTCCGCCTCACCCTGCCACCTTAGTGAGAGGGAGAGGGGACGAGGTTACAACTAGAAAGATGACAACAAATTAAAATAAAAGCAACTTAAATACTGAGTTATGGCATGCTATCTTGTCTTGTTATTTATTTGTTTTCGTTAAGATTAAGAAAATATGGGAATGTATTGGTATTTGCTAAATGCTAAAACGAGTGAAAATCCGTAATTAATTAACTTTTTGCTTTCTGCTTTTAAGTGGCTGGTCTGCAGCATAATCAGCTGTAACACCTTACCGAATATGGTGCACTCTTATCCTCGCGCAATCAGTGTCACTATTGTTTCTGACAAAAATAATAATATGAAACTCAATGCTGCCATTTGATTCAGTAGTCATATCATTTACAATCAGTGTCCTTTCAAAATTGGCAATTGCATCTCTGTGTGAGTGCACTTCTGCGTGACTGATCTGGGTAACAGCAGTAATGAGCCATCCACCAGAGGAAGTCAACTTGTAACATTTCTTATTTAAACTGGTACAGTGTGAGCCGGTGTCTTCCCTGAGAGGTTGATGACTAGTTATGATCAAATGAATTGAAGCTTTTACATCATTTAATGCAAATTGATGTGTGTACCATCACGAAAATGTTTAAATTAAATTCTCTGCATATTTTACAGTGCTGTATTCTTGTCTCATTTTTGAGCTCTTACATTAACTCTGAAAAGAATGGCTTTCCTCTATATGCAATGCTAATTGTGTTGCATTCAAAACAAATGAGAGATTTCATTTTCTCATAATTACAGAATGTATTTTGTTATTACGTAGAGAAGACCCAAATGTTTAAGTAAGTGATGGATCACGACTTAGCTGTATTTATATTTTGCTGCACACCTTTGTCCATCCAGTGATCACATGAAGGATTTCTCTGTGTGTCCTTCCTGTTATCTTCCTCTGTGCACAAGTACAGGCAAAGACTTGAACTGTGTGTTTGTGTGGGTGAGCATTGCTGGGCTGCGCAGTAATTTTGGCAGCTATCAAACACAAAGTACATGTGTAAAGTATGGCACATGCAGCAGCTGCTGTCTACTTCCAATGCCAGATTTTAATGGTGGCGGGCAGCCAAAAGGAGGGCCGTTGTATGACTGTGGGTGCAGACGTGTCACAGTGTTATCCTATTTTCAGGGATTTGAATGGTGTGAAAATCAACCAGCCGTCTTCTCTTCTTTTGAGCTTTGATTTCTGTCTCACCTCCCGCATCTCTCATCTCCTTCCTTGTTCTGTCACTCTCTCTCCTCTCTCTCTCTCCTTCTGTCCCTCCTGTTGGTCCCCAGGAATGAATGATAGATTTAAAGCTGTGCAAATAATAAACCCCCCCAACACACACACACACACACACACACACACACACACACACACACACACACACACACACACACACACACACACACACACACACACACACACACACACACACACACACACACACACACACACACACACACACACACACACACACACACACACACAAACACACACACACACACTCTGTTGAGACAGCAGATGTGACTGGATGTATGTCAGCACTGTCACTTATTTATCTCTCTCTGTCTGTGTAATGGAATTTATAAATCTATAAATCCCTTTACTTGTGTCTTTGAGTCATTTTAGAGCCTCTTCTTTATCTTTTGTACCTAAACAAAACAAAGAGACAGGGCCACTCACTAACAGATTTGCCGGGCACAATGCCATCTTGAATGCAGCAGAACAATAGATTGCACTAAGTCTGACAAATCCTGGGAAAACAAAAAGGATATACACACACATATGCAAAAGTGTAACTGATACAAACAGGTACTATATAACATGCGTTTAGCTGTATAGAGTCCCTTATGCCATCAAAGAGTAACTAGATCTAAGTCCTCACAATTTATCTTCCTTGCTTCAGAATGATTCTGTGGTTTTATCCCACTGATTGTGTTAGCCTTGGTTGTTTTCCAAATTCTCATTTTCAGCAGAGTAAAGTTGTTGGCTTTGTCAACTCTTAAAATGGGAGCTGTCACTCAGAGGGACACCTTAGCGAAGCAAGAACTCTCAAAAATTGCATGATTTTCCTTTTCCTAAGCAATCAGAGTCTGTCGCTTTAACTTTGGATCCTTTTCAGTATTTTTTATTTAACTTTCTTGGATATGATTGCCTACCCATCTTCTGGCGAGTTATGGGAAATCAGATCCACTCAATATGGAATTCCTTCTGTGCTTCCTTGATTCTCTATGTTTTCTAATTTGGGGCCTGTCATTTGTAATTGTAGCTTACCTGTATTCATTTCTTAAAAACCCTCTGCAAGTTGACACACCACCCATCCAAAACGCATCATATCTTGATGATCGATTTATTTCTTGAGTTTTGCTTTAATGCAAAGTCACGCTTTCCCAAAGCACCACATCTCCCTCTCTGTCCTTGTGAATATTATTCAGTTGCATCTTGTTTTTTTTTCTATCAGTTTGTTAGTACGAGATAAACAAATGTTTAATTCAGACTTGCGCCTGGCCTTTTTTAAGACACTGAGGTAATGACATACATTTATGAACAAAGTAAACAATAACACTTTATGTTATATGCTGAATATAACCTTGATGTGATTGGTTTTGTCATGGAAACAGTGAATCTGAGTGTGGAGTTTGACAGTATGACCTCAGGTTCAGTTGAAACCACTCAGAGGGATAACATCTACAGCTGGGCATGTCTGTGTGTGTATGTAGATGTTTACATGGAGTATGTGACACATGCATTTAAACCTGTGTTTAATAAACACTTAAACTTGACCAAACAACTGATTGATATCTGAGTGCTGGCAAAATGTGGAATATGAGAAGAGCTCATAAGACAAGTGCCTTATTCAACAGGAAAAGTCATATCCTGTAATGCTAGCTCACACGCACACACACATGCGCCTGCATCCACTGACTCTATCACAACTCTTTATCAAGTGCTGGCTCATGTCTCAAGTGTAAAATGCGAGTAATTTCTAGTGTCCTTCAAAACCATTATAAATGCTAATTGAGCCGTGTTTATGTACAGTACGTGCTTGCAGTGTTGTCATACAAAACAGTACTGATTCAGAGTGATAGTGGAACAAATAATGTTTTGTCTGCAACAGTTGAATATGTTAAAATGAGTCATCATGTCCTTATATGTTTTCAGTTTTATTGTGTACAGTTTTATTTTGTTTGGATTGTGTGGATGGGGGTGGGGGTTACTCAGGGAGGAAGCAATTATAGGACATACTGTAGCGCCGAGAGATGATGCACAGTTTTTGTAATCTGATGTTTTTACTCTTTGTGTTTGTGTGTTTTTGCATCTCTCAACCAAATGATATAAACCTAAATAGGTTGATTATTTAATAACCCTGTTCTCTCCAGACACTGCCAAAGCAGCGACAAAAGTCTTCACGTTTGAAACATCCACAACCTCTCTCCTTTATGTTCACAGCTGCAGCCCAGAAGACCAACACTAAAAGGATCAACTCTGGTGGGTGCCCTCAAGGTGAGTTGCATTTTCAAAGTTATGCTACAGCATACCTTTGTGTATGTACATATGTGTGTGTGTGTGTGTTGTGCACAGTGTTCACTCCTGACCTCAAAATAGAATGCTCTCTTTCTCTCTCTTTATGCATGACAGCGAAGGCAAGGCAATAGTATTTACACACAGCAATGAAAAGCAACTCTGCATGACACCTGAAATGACTTCAAGACGTGAAAAGATCATCCTCTTTGTGCTAGGGCTGCCCCCTCTTAGTCGATTAGTCGACTAATCGGTCGTTTTGGTCTTAGTCGACTAAGATTTCTTTAGTCGATAAGTAATTTTTTATGCTTATTCATGCTTAATTACTCATTTCCAAGCAACTTATGAGACCATTTCTGGTGAACACAAGATTTAAAGTGGTGCTTTTGCAGGACTGATTTTGGAGTTTTACAGATGGTTAATTAACTACATTTATATTGCGCTTTTCTAGTTTTAACCACCTCTCAAAGAGCACAGCTCTGTCAATAAAAGTGTTAGTCGACTAAGAATTTCTTTAGTCGAGGACAGCCCTACTTTGTGCATCTCAATGCCCATGCAAATGTGTTTTGATTAAGGCTGCTACATACTAGGGTTTAAGTTAAGATTCAGTCCTTCAGAGTTGCCACAATCAGCTCTGGCTGCCGTGTTGCAGCTGAAATGCGGTGTCGCTGTGCCTGGTGGAATCCAGATCGGCTCGCGCCAGCAGCTTCTGAAGAATATGGAGGCCGTCTCAGCTCCATAGAATGACTTTGAAAACGCCCAAATACTTGCTGCAATGGATTTTGTTTGATTATACAATGACAAATGGAGGCTATAGCAAAGTTCAAGCTGCATGCAAAGTTTAACATTATTGACCTTCTTTTGCCTTCAAAATTATTAATACCACCAAATAATACACTAAAGCGGCCAGGTTTGGAACCCATATGTTTATCCCTACTGTATACCTTCTTAGCTTCTTAGATTAACCCAGGACCATTTTCTATCTGTCTGTGTCCTTGGATACCCCCTTTAGCCACATTAGAACACATACTCTGACTGCTGTTCCAATCACTGTGAGCCACATATCTCAATGATCTAGAGACACCATTACTCTTTTTGCAATAGGGTTACTGTGTAGCTGACTCCAATTGGTAATGTATTAACTTTCCACTTCCGCAGCAGTATATCATTTCTACTTAGTTTATGTGTCACGCTCCCATTCAGCATTTAGCAGGGCACAAGGTTCAGTTCTTTTAAACCAATGCTTTCTGTACCGTGTGTTCGATATAGTTTGCCAACTGCCTCATAGTTGTCATCAGGCTAATTTTGTTGAGTTACAGTAGTCAAGTCATGGTTAAACCCAAGATAATATCTGACACACACCTTTTTTTTCTGCCCCTCAAACAGAAACTAAATATTAGCATCAAGATTAGTAATTATCCAACACATCACACAATCCAGTGAACCTACTTCATTATAGATAATGACACTTGCCTGATTCACACTCACTGTACAGGGTCTAACAAGGAAAGTGAGATTGCTGAATGATCTACATTAATTCAGACTAATTGCTCAAGAGGAGACGGAATCATTCAAAGGGAAAACAGGATGCAATCATGTAGTAAGGAGAAATTAAGATGATAGTGGCTTATCCGAGATGTGTCAAAGGAAAGTTTTAAAAGTGACAGAATGCATGACAGCAAATTTTATTGATCATCTCCTGCAGGTCATTCAAAAGCCTAGAAGCTCAAACGTATAAAACAACAATGTTTACGAAGATCTGCGGAGGATTTCTGGCTCAGGGGTCACAGGGCTTTTAATAATAGTGGATAAAATGGCGAGCCAGGAGCCAGACCAAGTACTAGACCAAGTAGTTGTACTCATGGACATTTCGTCACTCTGAGCAAGATTTTGAGTTCAAATATTATTTACAGTTAAAGTGTAGATAATAGTTATGGTAATAAAAAGTCAAACAACATAGCCTTTCTTCATCATCGATACCCTTTTTTTTTTAAATGCATAGCCTTATTATATCAGCAATAATGTATTACAAATACATGTTTTTATTTATTTATTTGATACATACTTACAAATACCACTGTTGTATTAAACTCTCTTTTGACCCTGACACTTAGTTTGGAACTCACAGTGGTAGGCAGAGATGAGGAAGGATGTGGCACTGCATGTTTGCCTTTCTAATTAGTTCTCATAGGAACCCAGCCATTGATTGTTGCAAATGCCTATTGATTTTTTGCAGGGCTCTACACCATTTGACGTTTGTGCTAAATGCCACGAGACGGATGACGTCTGTGTGTCGGGTGATGTCTGTGACATCAGTTTATCTTTTTGTGTTTAATGTGTTTGTGTGTGCGCACATGCGAGAGTGTTTCTGCATATTTATTTGTGCATGTGTTAAATGAAAATGGGTCTGGGTAGCTGACGAATTGGAAAGTTGCTGCATTCGTTTTGGCCCGGGCAGCCTAATCGAGAAACATTGATCTGGCTGGGGTGAAACAGTGTGCTTACTTGCACATTGAGATAACCAAAAAATATTGGCAAAATGTTTGTTCTCATAGGATAACATCACAAGACTTCCCTCCCTGTGGTCTAAACCGATCACACTGTCAGAAGGTCAGAAAGAGTGCTACAATTAATCAGCTAGTGTCCTTCAATATTTTTGCTAGCAAAAAGTTAGGTGATGCCACAGTTCAATACAGACCCTATTTATATGTGAATTAATTATGCCTACATTGCATATGTTGAGATATGTCAAGTGCAAAAGACTGCAGAGTAAGCAACAATTTGCTTGTTTAGCTCAACATTAAAGGTCCAATATGTGATACTGACAGCTAGTGTTTAAAATAGTTACTGCAGTACAAATTCAAAATACTGGAGAGAGTCGTCTCCCCCGCCCCTCCTCCCCAGACTCGAAGCTCACGTTGGTTGCCAGGCTGAGACCGGAGCATCCAACAATGTTGCTAGATGCTTGTCTCACATAGCCAGACATTACTCCAGAATTACGGCAACAATCGCTAAATACAATGCAAACACTGTACATATATTACATATTGGACCTTTAAGAGCCAATTCGGAGTTAAAAAATTAAAACTGAAAGTATAATCACAGAGTGCTTTCCTACTCTTTCACAAATATTACTGTCACGGTTAACACTTAACATTGGACCTAATCACTACGAATCATCTAATACTAATAATCAGTGCTTTAATTGTTTCATTTATATTTTTGTAAACTTTAAACTGCTTGCAAAGTGTGAGCCATGACTTCAGTCCGAGTCTTTAAATTCTAAGAGTGCAGCACCTCTTTAAAGCAGATGCTTTATCTATGTACATCATCCAGCCCCTCCATATTAATATCAAAGTGGTGTTGACAGTTTGAAAAAAATAGTTTGAATGCCTATGTATGGCATCAGCATTCAAAGATTAGCATGATCCTAAATATGAGAATCACAAACAGTGTTCAATGTGACCCTAAAGGCCTTTTTATAGTTCTGCGTCGAATCGATGGCGTACCCCCGCAGACCCCTCCGCATCTACGGCAGACCCTACGCCGTAGCCTGACGTGCACCTCTCGAAAAATGTAACTACACGTTGCAGCAACGCACGTCGCTCGGCCGTGGCTTGGTAGTGTTGCATTTCCCCCGACTCATTTCCTGGTTCTCTTCTCCATAAACAACATGAAATGAAGGAGAGGGTTAACTTTTCCTGCTCCAGTGGTTAGAAAGAACAGGGGAGACACTTTGTTTCTCTCACTATGACTCTAGAGTCACTACTCGCTCCGAAGCTAATCGCCGTCACTCTCTCACTGATCCCTCGCTCTATCTCCCCCCCACACACACACACACACAGACACACACACACACACACACAAGTATAAACATCAGGCCACTTAAGTAGGCTATGGCGAAAGCTCTGCGTGGAGCCTCCGCAGAACCATAAAAAGGCCTTAAGGGCTCCATCAGAGTGGGTTGATATTGGTTTGTGTCCCTTGATTTTCCACATGAAGTTTGGGATGTGACCGGTATTTCCACTGAGATTCACAGCAGGCTCAATGCTCGTCAGCTAACTGGCTTACTCAGTTTTCCCCATGTATCTCACAGCACGTTAGCCTACACTAACTGTGTAGTGGATGTTTAAAACTCAAGGTGTCAATCTTGGTCATTTGATGCGCCCAGCCAGATGTAGTGATGCTGAAAATACACTATTTCCCAGAGGATGATCTGGTTCTTCGCTGGTGGTACCATCATCTATTTGTCTTAAAGTCTTCTAGTAAAATAAATATAGGATTAAGAATTAAAACAGATGCTTTCGTGACAAAAATGATTCTGTCCCACATGTGAATGTGTTAACTCCTCTCCTGAGTGTTGTTGCCTCTTACCTAGCTTTACTGTGGCCTTAGGATTTGTTGTCTCAGCAAATGGCCTGCTTTAATGGGAATTTGCCTGTCATTGTTTCCAACACTCGTTTGAATAATGCAACACTCTGTCCTAATTTGAATATATCTGTCTGGTCAGCAGAGAGAGAAAGTGACAAAGACAGAGTGGCTCAGTCAGAGACAAAGACGGAAGTACAGAAAGGCAAAGGGGACAAAAAGTGAAAGAAAGAAGAGAGAAAGTTAGTGCGAAAAGGGCAGACAAAGAGAATAAGGGATGTGTCAAGAGACAGAGAGAAAGATGGATAGAAAGACTGATTGTAAGGGTTAAGGCCACACAGTGTAGCATCTATATTAGGCTTCCGAAGGATACCTAATGTGATTTGCTTCGGTAATGAGACAGGCAGCCATTTGTAATTTTCAGTGTTAGCTCACTTCTGGTCATGCTTTTTATGCACTGTATCCCCATCCTGATTACCGAGAAGTTGGAGATGTTTATTTTTAGTTGCCTGGAACGTACGTAGACAGGTGGTGATGAATGGGGACGGTCCTTCACTGTGGCAGCAACAATAGTTGCAGGATTGTCTGTAGCATTGGCAATAATGCTGTCACTACACCACACAGAGAAAAACAGAGCTTTGTTTGCTCAAAGTTTAGTTTAGATTTGCTGAGTTTGCTTGTGATGATCTAAGTCGACAAATTGAAGGCAGGAAAAACAACACAGAAATGTAGGATCTAACAAAACATGGAGAAGGAGGGAAGATGGTGAACATGTTACACCAGCCTGAGGACACCCTTGTACTTATAATCAAAAACATTTCGATTGGGAAATCACAGATTGTATACTGAGACATTTACATTTTAGCTATAGTGCTATTACATTACATGTCATTTAGCTGACGCTTTTATCCAAAGCGACTTACAATTGCTACATATATCAGAGGTCGCACGCCTCTGGAGCAACTAGGGGTTAGGTGTCTTGCTCAGGGACACATGATCATGGTGGGAATTGAACCCAGGTCTCCCACACCAAAGGCATGTGTTCTAACCACTGCGCCATCACCACCACTATTAGTCACTGTGTGAAATATGAGCTCAAGATAAACAATGTTTATTCTCATTTAAATACACATTTGATTTTTTTTAAATATTTGAAGCCAAAATCGAATAGGCGTGAGGCATTTATTAAGATAACATGTATTTTTGCGGAGATTTACTTTGTAGATTAATTTCCTTTACTGATGGTTATGGTGATAATGGACATACTGTCATTGAATTTAATGCTGCATAGTTTTAAAATGTTGATTGTTGTGTTCTGATTGGAATGACATAACAACATATTATGATGATTGTTTCACAGCGGTTATGTTCTAAAGCAGATATTAACACACCCACACCTCCAAAGGAAGGTGCCACATTGCCAGATTATGAGTGAATGCAAAGCTTCATCCTGTTTGTTTCTGTTTGGGTCGGTTGAACGTGAGTGTCCGTATGAGATGCTGAGGGGCAATGCAACAGCTGGGAATGACGGGCTGCACAACCTGCACACTGTTATTGGCTGGGGGTTACACAACCATGTGGGGTTCAAACGCTCTTTGCTGATGTCTATAATATAAACATCCATCCATCCATCCATCCATCCATCCATCCATCCATCCATCCATCCATCCATCCATCCATCCATCCATCCATCCATCCATCCATCCATCCATCGTCATCCGCTTATCCGGGTTGTGGGGGCAGCAGCTTCAGCAAGGGACCCCAAACTTCCCTTACCCAAGCCACATTAACCAGCTCTGACTTAGGGATCCTGAGGTGTTCCCAGGCCAGTGTGGAGATATAATCTCTCCACCTAGTCCTGGGTCTTCCCCGAGGCCACCTTCAAGCTGGACGTGCCTGGAACACCTCCCTAGGGAGGTGTCCCTCTATATAATTATATATAACCTATATAATTATTATTATTATTATCTAGTATAATTGACAGTTTCTGTAGAGCACATTTTGAACCATGAGCTTGCCATAAAGGCCTACTGGCTTTTTGCATTTAATTTACTGGAAAAGAAATGTTCTTAGCTACATTGAAATAATCTAAAATTCCCCACAGGAGCCTTATGAGAGTGGCTGGGCAACATCAGTTTTAATGCATGTTGACATGAATATCATTTTGTCTTTGTGTCCACTTTTGGTTGATCACACACAGATGGCCAGAAGTATATTGTACATCATGCACAAATGCATTGGCACTCACCTGTCTTAGCCATTTCCCTTAGTTTTACAAAATAGATTTAAAAAGACATAACTCCAAACGTGTTTCTCAGAAGAGCACAGCATATGATTTCAGTTTCCTTCTGGAGGGCGGAACAACAATGCAGCTCCAGCAGAATCACTTAAAGCATAAATCTAGTTAAAAGTGGAGACCTTACTGTAACTCCCATGCTGCTCTCTACTTTTACTTTCCATTATACTTTAGCTAAAGAGCTCTCTGATGTCCCTTTGAGAACGGGTACTGGATTTCATCAGCTCTAATTTCACAGCTACCTTCACACACTTTAATTCCTCATTCTCCATTTCAAACTACTGAAATAAAAATCGTTCTCTCTGTTAAGCAGGATCAGTTGAAGTCTTTCTTTTTCTGGCTTCCTCCACTTTCTTCTCTGCCTTTCTTCTCTCACTCACTCACTGCCTTTTTTTTCCCCTCTAAGAGGACAAAGTCGAATGGCCCAATAGTGTTTAATTGCTGTGGTTTTTATGTGGTCTGCTAAGAAGTAATAGCCACTCAGCACTTCTGTCCACAAGATAGATGCTGCCGATGCTTGTCTGGGAGTTGGTTGCAGCGTGGGAGCACACCCAGTGGCTCAAGCAAGTGCAGGTGAAGTAATAAAAGAAAATGGTTTGCTGGGGGGGAGAAAAAAAAAAAATCCCACAATGGATTTCATTTCCTTATTGAAAACAAGTCATTCTGGGTCACGCACACAAGCACATATACACAAATACACATCCATGTAGACACACAGGCAACCACAGCATTACACACACACTCACAAACAGGGGTGAGAGAGGAGCAGCAACTTGTTAGCAGCAACCATTCGCTGTGACCAGTCCAGTAATGCAATCTGTTCTTGCTGTTGGACAGGCCACCCATATGGAAGCGGTCACATGGTGACTCAGACCGGAACAAAAATGGAATCCACATTAAATCAACAGCATTGCATGGATCTCTCCTGTGTTTGGCCCGTCTCTGGTGTCACAGACTTGAGACAAACCTATTATTTCCTAGGCCCCATTGAGATAACATGTCCTTCTCTGCAGTGCCTCTGGGGTCAGGCTTAACAATACAACACTTCACACCAGTATTATTTGAACATTTGTTCCTTTTTAATAAATCTGTAAATCATTATATACAACATAACAACAATTAGCATATTTTAGCAATCCTGTAATGCCTGCAACATTTATAATACAGTTTATATATATATATGTATATATATATATATATATATATATATATATATATATATATACATATACAGTATGTACATGCTTGAATGTATCTTAGTCAATTCTTTACACTAAGCTTAAAAAAGTACATTTAGCATCTAGCATTTTGTGGCAGAATGACATGACGAAAATGATATCAAAGGTGCTATTGCAGCACTATGTAACTTTTCCCGCTTCGGTCTCCCTACAGGTTGGAAGCGGAATTGTCCATTACATTACATTGTCCAGTTCATTCGAACTACAGATCCGCTGCCCGATCTGGCAAACTTGCATAATGTAATGTAATGGACGAACCCTCTTCCAACCTGTAGGGGGAGCGAAGCAGGAAAAGTTACATACTGTTGCTTTACGGTTATTTATAATATTTCGCAACCAACCTGATGTGCACACTGTCGGTCAATTGAACTTGTAGGAAGATATTGAAGTAACCTTAACCCTACAAACTGCCCAAAGCAACTTTAACCTGATGTTAGGAAATGTCAGTGTTCATTAAGAATCATACAATATATACAAGTACTTAAAATAGTAAAATGTTGTAATTATTTGAGAAAACAGGAATGAGAGAGAGAAGTGGGGCGACAATAATATCACATCACATTATGCAGACATTTTCGGTCATCACTGCTAAGGTTATCTTCTCGACTATACCCTGCCATGTTCAGTTCTCACGGAGAATGCATCACTTAGGTAAGAGTTGCGGAGTGAAGTTGTCTTTCATTTTACATCGCAAAGAACTCCTGAGAGCCCTACAGAAAAGAACTCCAACTGGTTTGTTATGAACTCTGATTTGCTATAGAGTTGGAGGTACTGTACATGCCAGCAGTACATGGCTTTGACAAAACTTTAGCTACGCTACATACAGAAAAAACACCATCAACATCCTGGGACGAAATTAAGTATGGATCACAGTAAGTTATGTCATTACCTTGGAACGGAACCATGTCAGAAGTTCACTGAAGAGTTTAATTGCTATCCATGTGATTGGATTTTGTTAGTGTCACCACATGATAGAAATTCAAAATCTGGAGTCCATGAAAAAGTAATTACTTGCTTTACTGCTTAACTGTTAAGAGACTCTCATTATCTAGTTAAAGCCATTCACAATTTTAATTCAAAGGAAGCTTTAATTTGCTTTTATTTACTGGCACTGTGTGCAGATTATTCCTCTATTCATGGATAAGAAGCACTGGAAGACAGGCTCGACATTTGTGACAAAAATGCAATACTCAAATATTGTTTTGCCCCATTTTGTATTTTTAAAACGCTCAGATAATATGGTGGTATTTGAAGGTTTGACTGATATAAACTTATAAATAACTGCTCAAAACTGTTAAATGTGATAGGCCCGTATACATTTGTCATGCATAATGTGAAGTTTGGCACTTACAAGGAAGTTTTACCAAACATCCACACCCTGACTTTTCAGGTCTAAAGAATTTAGTTAAGCCATTTAAATATTGTTTTTAATTAAAATGCCCAGTACGGTGTCAATGCATCACCAGTCACCACTGTCATCATCATTTGTTAGGTACGAGAAAACTCATTATACTTGCACTACTTCACAAGTCTTCAATCAAAGTTGTATTATTTATTAATGACAAAGCTTGAGTTTGACTTTTAAAGTCCACAGAGCCAAGTTATGACTGTACTTAAAGTAAAATCTAAGTGACACTGATCATTTAAGAGAGGTTTACTTTAAAGGCACTGTTATACTGTATGTCTGCGTAATTGTGGTACTCCTGCAGGTGTCGTGGTTGTTGACATAGATTTTATTTATTTCTTTTTTACTATAGCACCACTTATATTAAGGACTTTACTGCAGGCGTAAGGAATTACATTGAATTAATCACAGTAACATAAATACTGTAGTGTAATCTGTTTGCATTGTTTCTAAAATGCCCATACTAGCAAGTCAGGGCATCACTCTTGCTTAGCTTATTAGAGCCAAACCTAGATCAGCCTTACATAAACAGCATTATATAATGGATGACTCCAGTAAACAAATATTCCAACATACAGGGAGCAAGTTAAATGGTTTAAGGTTTTTGGACTGTTAAGCAGCGCACATTAGGAACAAAGTAGAACAAAACATGGCTAATCAGAAAGACTATTCCTGTTTCAGTTGTTTCATGTAATACTCCTGACTTAAATATTAAGCTCTGTGCACTTCTTGGCTTTGCTTCATCCACACATTTTCAAGTTTTTTCATTATTTACTCTTTTGTTTCACATCATTCACTTAAGTCAGCTTTCCACCCCTTCTCTCTTGCCCATGTTGGAGCCAGTCACTCATTAGCCACCCAGAGGCTGCTGTATCTTAGACTTTGAATTTGATATAATATATGTAGTAGGGGGTCCCTGATCCGTCTCTCTCAGTTAAGTGGTCTTTGGCTTAAAAAACATTGAACATCCCTGTCTTAGACCGCATCTGGCAGCCTTCTCATTCATTTTAATGAGGCAGAGGGATGTCATCTGGCAAGGCGCTGCAGTGGTCAATCAAATAAAAGCAAGCGCACATTACTGGTAGATTGCATTGTAACAAGAACACAGTATGGACTGTTTACATTGTGCTCGCCGTGATTACTTTCTAGAGTTGCAAATGTCCTGTCTCAGTATACTATAACCTGCTGTGTAGTGTTTTTGCGTCTGAGAACCCTTCGAACTCATGGATCTGTTACATAATCTGGACTTTTTGGATTGCATTTCATTTCACCGGTACCTGAAACAACACAGCCGTCTTGCTGTTTTGAGTCTGAACAGCCACTTACTGTCTTTCAGCTCCTGACACTGATGTGTGAATGTCCACCCTAGCTACCATTCCCAGCATCAATAATCTGTGGGAACTTTTTTCTAAATCTGGTCCACACCAAGAACTGATGAATGTTGAATCAATAAAACCTGTATTCCTGAACCTCCTGATTGAAAAATAAACCCAAATACAGTAGTTTCATAAACAGGACTTGAATGAATCCTGATGTTCATAACTTCCTTGCTTTGTAATTTGCGCTGCAGGTTGTTCAGAACGTACTGTGGCTATGGTCAAGGGAAACATTCAGGCATCCAAAGCCCTCAGCTGGGGCTACTTAGCTACTTAGTCTAGGTTACAGTTGTGATTCGGGCAAGAGGCAGCCATTTGTCCTCATTGACCTGGCAGCTCTGTAGCTATCCTACATGGAAAACAGCCTCTGGTGAAAATGACTTTCCATTACCTGTGACGCAATCTGACCATGATGTTCCCTGCTGATTGGATAACTCGATGCCTTACATATCGACTGGACCATTTTTTGTTGCAAGATAGTGGAGGCATATAGTGTAGAAATACCTCCCTAAGAATAGAATAATGTATTCGTGTTTTGTCTAGATGTTTGGATGATGGATGATATTCAGGAAAGCTGTGTGCTTCCACTGTCTCGATTTCAGGAACCTCACATATAAAACAATGTCAACCCACAGTATAGTGTTCTTGTCATATTTGCCTTTTTTGTGTGCACTTTTGTATTCTTACTGTATTTCTGTGTAGTCAGCATATTAGAAGATATATCGATCATATCATAAGAATGCAATAAATGGGACATCATTTTAAAATTGATTGCTGTAGGGATGCTTCTGAAAGAGACTTGTTTCATTGCGTAACTCATGAATCAATAGTCTCAAAATAACAAATTATCTTGTAACAAGTTATGTGCCCATAGCTATCTGTCATAGTGCGTCAGTGTGCGTGTGTACACACAAGTATACAGTATGTGTGTGGCTTGTTCATTTAGCAAAGAGCACTTGAGGCAGAATTTAGTGTCATAACAAAGCGAAAGAATCAATGCTAAAGCACTCTTGATCTCTGTTCTCTGTATAACAAATATCACTGAAGCAAGATGACAGCACAGAAATAGGCAACTCGGGACAATGAGCGAGGGAGGGAGAGATAAAAACAAAAAAACAACATAAGACGGAAGAGAAGCAAGTCCACATTTTTCATCTGTTTTCTAGCAGCTATTATTTGGGTATTTTGAATCTGAGTTCATTGCTAAATCGTTAGGTCAATTTCAGGCACAGTGATGTCTTTCTAACTGGGCCAGACTGCGTCACATCACATTCTGAGAAGAGAAACATCTTAAGATAGTTGCTTGAGTCACACTACATGGTTTGTGTCATGAAGTGGCTCAAGTCAAAATAGAGAGAATGTTGTCATGAACATGAAGTAATTGCAGCATTTAAAACTATATTAGTCAACGTTGTGGGCCACATAATGTAATGTATTCATGCTTCAGTTAAGTATCAGTTCAACACTAGTACATTAACATTGGTCTATGCAACGTTATTATTAAGTGCAATTACACATGTGTTGCTGATTACTATATGACGAAATAGCACTAGAACCTATAGGTAAAACTTTCTGGCCGAATATATTAATCTGTATTCAAGCAGATGACTTAACGAATGAAAAGGTTCCCGGGAATCAATGAAACATGCAAAGGTGATTCACCGGTTTTGCTTGAATAACTGAGGTAATAGAAAAACTTTTATCAAAAGCCCCCTCTTACTTTCCAAACGTGGTTTTGCTTATCGGCAAGCAGAGTCATCTCCTGAGATTATTGGAAAGTCTGTTACTCAAAAGAAAAGGAAGAAGTTCATATGCAGCACTCACACAGTTGAACATGCATCTTTCTTTCTGTAATCAATGTAGGGATTGGCTTCATAACAGTTTTACTAAGAATAATTACAAAGTCAAAACAAGCTGGAAACCACAAAATAAAAATAAATTATGACCTGTTTTTTTGTCCACCAGAAGAGTTATTTCAGGTGGTGAGATTTAGTTAAGACTTGCAATTTGTAGATCATTACATCAAACATCAACTCAGAATCTACTTTCGACATTTTTACTCAAAGATCCTCCGCTGTCACCTCATAATGTTGTTACGCGTTTAAGCTTGCCCCCAGGATGAGCGTGATGACGGCCACAAGCTGGAACACGTTGGTCGGACAAAAAAGTTGTTCTTTGTGCTACAAGTGTTGCTGCAGTTTTGACCTCTGCAGTCAAATTAACACAAACGGCATATATTTACTCTGAATTTGAAACCAAAATTATTCCCAGAAATGAATGAGGAATTCAACATGAATGAACTTTTTAACCATCGAATCTTTCACATTGTATTGTGATCCCATTGTTCTTTTTGAGTTCACGTCTAGCTAGTATAATTTTAGTGTTTAAATTATCACAATATTATTATTAGCTGATAAAAGAATCTCACTGCTTAATAACATCTGTATTCAACAAAGGCTCCAACTGTCAGATTGACCAGTACTCTCAAGCAATTTCACCTTTTTAGTGTAAGCCCAGTTGGCTATTTTCCTTCAAATAAAAAGAAATGCGCAGGTTTGTTGTATCTCTCAGGTCGGTATCACTTATCATGTTCCCGCTGGAGTAAGATCCAATAGAAATTGATTGAGTGGTGCTCTCCGCATCTCTCTCACGCTCCCTTCACAATCCCAGTTATCCTTCAGGATATCCGCGGCCGGAGCTGCAACCCTAACCTCTCTGCTCTGCTCTGACCAGGACTGTGCCGTCTTTAAAGGCTGATGAGAGTCTGTGTGTGCACAAAAGAGATAGATTTAGAGAGAGGGAGACTGACTGACTGCGCAGTGGAGGGCAGTGGGGAATTAATGTGTAGAATTAGGTGTGTATTATGTATGGGCGACTGGATGAGACAGTGTGCGTTACTCTGCTTGTGCAGCCAAAAGAGAGCAAAGTGAGACACAAAACCCTTTGTGCCATGCATATTATATTAATTTTAAGAGGTGGGAGTGTGCATATAATATTCTCAAACTAATTTGACATGCATTTTAATATTAGACATTAGAAATTCTGTATTGTTCTGCTGTCCAGTATTTCTGTGGCGGTTGAACAGTGTTAGTCAGGTTTCCATCAGTATGCATAGATTTTAAACAACATTTCCATAAGACCTGCAAAAGAAAATGTGAATGAATGCATGTATCCATCAACTACTGTTATAACAGCTGGTGGTGCTCATTCTCCAATTGAGTGCTGTTAAACTATCGCAGAAGAAGATGGCGAAATGAGATGACGTAATTAACGTCAAATTTTTAAATTTTTTAAACCGTGTGGAAAGAAATGGAACAATTGCAGTCATGTTTGTTTCTTGTATTAATTTGATGTCTTCCCATCGCTCCACAGATCAGACTTTCTTTCCCCGTCTCTCTAGCGAAGCTTAAGTGGCGTTTAAGTCCCTTGTGTCATGCACTTCATGATTTATTCCCTTAGCCTTTTCCATTGCACCTAGTCACGTTTTGGTTTTATTGATGAACCCACTTTTCCGCTGCAGCCAAGCGCAAACATATTTTTGCGATATTTTGACTTTCGTTTTGAAATGTTTTGCCTTTCTTTAGTGTGCAAATCATAAATGCACATAAAAAAGGTGAATGGAAACTCGCTTATTGTAATATAAGGAGCCTTTTTGACAATATTGTATCACAACAGTGTAATCGCATAACAATAATGTTTCATTTCTACATAACCACTCACTGTAGTTGGGATAAACTGATTGATTGGCACAATGTAACACTATCAGGCTACAGTCTACATGTAGTGGTGATATTTCTGTATCCTCGGCAACCACAGTCATTTATTTGGTTGACAGAAGTGATAAAGATTTTGCCGCATGTTAGCCCAATCAGCATTTGTTGACACTGTTGATAATGAGATATTTTATTTAATATAATTTATGATTTTAACAATTTATTACATAAATGTGTCCCGCTGATAATTGAAATGACAATTCATATTAGATGCAGGAAATGTCAAGTGAGAGGAACAAGAACAACTCCTCTTAATAAAAAGCATCATCACAAAAAACTATATTGCTACAGATACTTGAAACATGTTTCAATTTCTGTACTGTAAGTTATTCTCATAAGTTGTTTATCAAATTTCACAGTGTAGCAATTACCCAGCATACAACACACAATAGCTTGTTGATGATGGCAATGCTGACAAGAACACAATTCATTAATTTTTATTTATTTTTTTAGATAATTCTTTGGGCAATTTATTTTGATAGGACAGCTGGTACATACAGCAAAGGGCCGCAGGTCGGAGTCAAACCCGCGGCCGCTGCGTTGAGGAGTAAACCTCTATATATGGGCACGCGCTGTACGAGGTGAGCTACCCAGGTGCCCCACAATTCATTTTTTGGTATTCATTTTGATATTCTCAACTGAGATTATACCTGTATATTTCATACAACCTATGTTGGCGAGGGGTGAAGCCTTGATATGTAGCACATTATTTTTCGGCTGCTAATTGTCTCTGTGCACAACCCATTGATTGATTGACCATTCAACGCAGCAGGAGGAACAAAGCTTGCAGCTTTAAATGTAGAGTCTTATTTCTAAACTTGACAGCCCCGACATCCAAAAGCTATTAAATGTCACATACTTCATGTTAATTCTATATTTTTAATGCCATTGAAAAGGTAAATTAGGCTTTTCATCCAAAGTGTTTCCCTGCACAAAAGGTATCTGAATTTGACAACTTAAACAGCTGCTGTATTGACCTCTGTCACTCAGTGATATAAAAGCACTTGATTGAGCAGGGACTTAAGAGCCTGGGGAAAGATTTAAAGAGAAAAAGAAAAGAGAGTCAAAAAAAGAAAAAGAAAAGTCAGTATTCTCACCGTGGTAAGTCTTTTCAGTTTTCAGTCTCCTGAACTGGACACTGCAGCTAGAGAGATCATTTCCAAGCTTCAATGAAAGGTTTTGTTCCTTCAGTATATGCAGTGGACTTCAGGAAGAATTTACAGCATGAAGTGACTGATTTCATTTGTATATAAATTGCCTCATGCTTAATTTGCTGGCACTCTCCACAAATCTGACTGATCAAATAATTGTTTTCCCACAGTGACAGTAACGGTAACTGAAACTAATGGTTCCCATACTATGTCCATATACCCATAAGCATGGGTAAGTTGGCTTGAGTATTGTTGCAGCTTCAAGTATTGATATCAGAAACACAACTCACACTAAGGGATTTATATGAAAAATGTATTACATGATTTAGGATGAGTGACATTTTATTTGTTACCTTGTGTAATGACAATGCTGTTTGATATGATACAATGAATAAATTAAATCTCAATTTTGAAGTTGTTAAACTATTCCATGTAAATCATGGAAGTTAGATTAGTATGGATCAGCCGGTACCTCAGTACCTGCGTGCTTAATTTTATTGATCTCCACTCTAAGGCTTTTACTTTGTAACTGGCGATGCTAAAGGACTGATTTAGGGGCTTTTAATTTGTTGTTTTATTTGACATGCTGATTCATCAGATAGCCTGTGGATCTACACTATCCACTCTCCCACTTATTAACTTGTTCTGTATATTCTCTTGTTGACTTTCTCTCAGGCTGTCACCTTGTCTCTGTTTCTCTGCCCGTCTCTCCTTCTGTCTGTCTCTGTGGGATCGATCACTGTCATAATTATCAGTCTAACATGAAGTCAGTGATTGAGGAGACCTGGGGTCAGCTGTGTGTCTGCCTGTGGTTTTGTTTGTGTTTCTGTGTCTAATTGCGTGTTTGTTGTCTAATATCATTCAAATTTCATTTTTAATTTTTTTGTAATTTTCAAATAATATTCAAATATTTAATTCTCAAATATAGCCTGTTATTAATATGTACTAAACTACTCAGACTTATGCCACTTATGCCACTATAAGCATGTGGTTGTTGTTACACGTTCTATCCACTGGAGTGTGACATCCAATATTAGCCTGGCCTTGAAAGGGATCTACGTCATGGCGCATTGCATTTCTGGCACGCAACTTTATTTATATTAATTTCCCACCACGAGCGCACAGCGACATATAACACAAATCAACAGAGAACTCTGTAATGAAACATTATCTAACAAATTTAGTGAAGCGGCTCTGTTGTAAAGGCTAACGGTGCTCGGTTAGCACAATGACATCATGTTAGAAAGCACAGACGAAATTATTTGTTGTAGCGTTAACTAAGTAACAATAGTAATAATAGTGCTACAATGCTAACGGCATTGATAACTAAGCCGACCTGTGCTGTCACTACTATTATTGTGATTTATTAGTAACCCGTTTCTTTCAGATTGTCACGTTACTGAGAATATAATATAATAAGGTAACAAATGAAGTCGAAGCTAACTCTGACAGCTAACATAAACTATTTCCCATCCTTCCGATTTCCAGCTGCAGCCTGTCACCCCCCCCCACCCAATCCCCCCCGTACTTATAGCTCCTTGATCTTAAGACCACACAATGCCTTGTTTCTCACTCCCGCTCACTTATTGTTCATCAGACGTAACATTAAAGCATTCACATTTTAGCATTTAAATCTGAAGAGCACAATCCTGCACAACCCCCATAGTTTATTGTTATTATTTAACAGCCAGTTATTGTATTACAATTATTGCAGACTAATTATTGTCATTTTGAAATTGTAGCAATAAAGAATGCTATTACTGGCTAACCATGCACATCATTTCTAAATTGCAAATCTGTCAGTTAAGAAATTATCAGAAGAACTGAGTTTGGTGGTGGGACTGACTTTGTCGTTTGCCTCTACTTTTCCGACATAGAGACATGCTGATCTTTGGAATTAATTAAACATATGTACAATGTGATTGATCAATGACTAAGCTGACTCACATAAATCCTGATCAATTTAATCATTAGATGATGGTTTAAACACTCACCTCACTTATTAAAATATGTGGCCTCCGCTGTGTGATTTAGCACCTTTGCACCTTGTCCCTGTAAAAATGTTAAACACGTTTCAGGCGAGGTGTCTGTTAAAGACTGCAGGAAACCCTGAACTGCACAGAACATCTACAAACTAAAGTTGTCATACATACTTTTCTGTGTTGAAATATTCCTGCAACTAGTTTTTACTCAATATAGCAAACTTAAAGCTACAAATCAAAGGGTTGCCTTACATCCATACATTTTTAATTCACGCAGACATTAAGCAACAGCAGTGACCCTCTTGTAAGTTTAAATAACTCAGAATTTCATGTCCTGCTCTGCAAAGATAACAAATGTCTCATTTTCAGCCGCTCTCACTCGCATAAATGAGCTCATTGCACAACAGTGTCACTAACGGTGTTGGCTTCAGTATTTTTCCTGACACAGTGGAGCGATTTCTAAATTAGCCCCAGCATTTGAAACACATCTAAGTAAATTCAACTATTGACTAATTACCTCAGTAGATGGAATTAAATAATATGTTTGTCCCTTTGCCCGTATTGCTGTTGGCATCAGTTATAAATGTTTTTCTAAATTAAATCCCTCATTATCATGTAAATATTTATGCATGGAATAATTTCAAACATGAGGCATTCTCAGTATTGAAGTCAGTACAGTGAAAGGATGTCACATTTTTACACAAATCAACAAATTACTTTGCTGTTATCATGTTGGTGTTTGTTTTCAGGTCAGTGAAGGTTTTTGAACTGGTGCATGATGATAATGATAATTAAAAAAAAAAAAAAACCTTCATAGAGCCTCTTCACCTTTAATGTCCCAAAGTAGGTTTGAGGTTATTTCAGGACATTGTGTATTAAACGTCACATAGATTCTGTATTCTCTTTTTTCAATGGTTCTTTAAGGAAAAATCAAGCTTTTATTAAAATTGTATTAAAAATATTTAAACCCAATACACTATGTCTTTTTTATGACTGCAATGTATATGCTGTACTTTTAACTAGGTAGTCCATGCTAAACATGATGACTATTTGATCACGGTTTCCTTCTACAAGGTTACCAATTTAAACAAGCATTTCTTATAACGGTAACTTGGATTGAAATGGATCCAAGGTAGTGTTCTCTCCACCCGTCTTTGTGTTTCTTCACTGTCCGCTGATGATCGTAGCAATTTTAAGTTTCCCTGTTGCCCTTTGGCATCATGTGCTGTGAAACACAAAATAAAATAAAAACTTTTTTTCTGCTCAGAAGCTCCAATAGCCCCCATGGGACGAGGCCTGTTTGATGACACAGTAAACGACTTTTATTTTCTTGGGGAAAAAGATGGTCCAAAACCCATTTTTCATTGGTGTAAAGGGGGCACAGGCAGGTCTTGGTGTGGCAGGTGATGAATGGGTAGTGGGAGGGAATCCATCTGCTGCATCAACACAACGGAAATGGGATCGTCCACTGATAAAAAAATTGCACACTTACAGACAAGCCTAATTCACACACAAGACCTTTACTCACTGTAGAGTACAATATAGTGTGTGTGTGTGTGTGTGTGTGTGTGTGTGTGTGTGTGTGTGTGTGTGTGTGTGTGTATCTGTGTGTAACACACACACACACACACACACACACACACACACACACACACACACACACACACACACACACACACACACACACACACACACACACACACACACACATGGCTGTGGGCTCTCCGGACTAAATACCAACTATCTATCATCTGAGATATTTCATACTTTCTCAATTCAATAAGCCAATATGATTTATGTAGTGGCTCTGGCAGATTTGGTATATAATATGTTGAGGCTAAGGGATATAGACAATAATATACATTAAGGTGTTTGTGTTTTTAGATTTAAGAGCAAAAAACAAAACAAAAACTCTTCTCCAGAGAGTTTGAAACCACTCAAAGTTTTAATAGGTTACTACCCAAGTTTTAGGTTTGGGGGATTCAATCGCATTATACAGCATACAATTACATTGTATTCAAAAAGCAGTTCAAGCCTGTCAAGAGGCTAGCTTTCTGCTCATTGTTACCTCAGTTACAGTATATGCTAGACATTTACTGTGCAGAAAGATGGGCAGAATTTGACCCTAGAAGGCTGTTTCTGTGTCACCTTAAATCTGAGTTTAAGACAACATTACAGTACGACCACTTTGGAAGCCAAGCATGGTCCAGTATTTGGTACGCCCAGAATAAACTTTTCAGTGAAGTAGGAGACATTGTGTATGCAGCAGATAACTTTAAAAATGTAAATTATTTGCATATTGATAAAGCCCTCGATTTGTGATTGAGGGGTTAACCTTAACCAAGTGCTGCCAGTGCACAAACACAACCATAAGAGCTGCAAATGCTGTAGTCACTTCAAGAGGATATTTTGACACATTTTTGCAATTTGCCAGATACTTTTTTTTTTTTACATTTCCTTATTATGTTCATAGAAAATATAATCTAGTCTGCATTATGTTTTCTTCAAAATATATCTGCTGTTGCAAATTATATTTGAATATTTAGTAGGTTTTTATGTGATGAAATTTGTCTGGAGTATTTGAGTGTATGTGTCCTTTTTCTGGAAACTGTTTCACAACATTTCACTAAATAAGAGTTGGATCAGTAATTAAAGAAAGCCACATTGTTTGTTTGAGTTGAAGTCCACAATAATCACATTTAGTTTCATGTCAGTCCTATTCAAGCTAAACTCAATACTGCACTAATCTTGCCACAATGTATCTCGCTCTCTACGGAGTGCTTTGATGGTCAACTTTTTTAATCTATACTGTAGTAAACTCACCGCTTACAAGAATGGACAAAAACCAACAGCATTAGAGCTGTAAAAAAAGGACACTAAATCCCTTTAGCCTCCTTTTTCACACCATACTGTGTGGATTGTACGAGTGCAAAGACTGCACGACATCGGGAAGCCAAAAATATGATTTCCATTCCCAATCTGTTTCATAAGAAGAATACACTTCCATCAGCTATTTATTCTCCTTTATTCTTTCTTCATGAAACATACTGCTATGGTACCACATATGGTTAGGCTCAAACCAACATTGAGGAATGCAAATTATTTATTATACACATTAATTTCTGGTGTTTTCTTTTAACGTATGCTCAGATTCTTTCCGATAGCAGCAGTTTTCAGTGGCTGCTGGGCCTGTGAATTCACTGCGTGAACATAATATGATTTACATTCGAAAAGCACTCCTCTGCATTGCTCCCACAACTACAACGCTGTTTGAGAAAGGATCATCTGTAACTTTCTCCTCTCTCAGTGGGACAGCATACAGAACTAATAAAAAAAACCTGTGTATATTTGTGTGTGTGTGTGTGTGTGTGTGTGTGTGTGTGTGTGTGTGTGTGTGTCTGTGAGTGAGAGAGAGAGAGAGAATTTGTGTATGTTTTTGTTGTTAGTCTATTCTATGCATGCTTTGTTTTAATGTGTATGCTGTTTTTTTAATGGAAATCACTTTGGGTTTACTTGTATTAAAAGGTGCTATACAAATAAAATTGACATTGCCATTGACAAATCATTTTGCAATGTCTGCTGTGATGTTTGTAAGTGAACTGTAGAATATGGGGTTTTCAATCCATGTCTCTGCATCTCCATATTGGGGTATCTGAGTACTTTTTGAATGCATGCGCTGTCAAGGCTTGCAAAGGTTTTTGTTTGCAGAGGAAACACTACAGGTGAAGATTTCTTGAAACCTCTAAAATACTGAACCGTGTCTAATAGGGAAAGTTGATGCCTGATTTCACTGCACAATAGCCACACAAACTGTCATAACAAAGAAAAATGATGATTGCATTTGTCATTTGTTCAAATGCTTAATCAACCTATATGTACTGTATGTTAACCTGACAAGGACCTTTGCAATTATGTGTGTGAATTATGAGTGTGTCTGTCACAGACAAAATTAGCACTGTCTCTTAGGGACACGGTCAAGTTGGAAGATTGGGTCAACAAAGCCTGGGACTTGGACTTGAAGGCTAGTGTTTATTTGCTGTTTTTGCTGCCCCCAAGTAGCCAAATAAATCAGTTGCCGCAGGTGTAACCAAGTAGTTTTTTAACTGAAACCTATCATATTTTGTATACTTTAGCCAAGGTAACCTTTTTTGTGCCTAAACCTAACCAAACTATAATTGTTGGGATGGCAGATCAGAAAACATTCATATAGTACTGTATGTAGGGCTGCAGCTATCGATTCTTTTTGTAATCGATTAATCTAGCACTTTATCGATCGATTAATCGATTAATCCGATTTTTTGCGTTTTTAAACAACCAAAACAAATAATGCATAACGAAAATGATGTGGCTGTAAAATGATCAAGCATTTGGCTTTTATTTCTCAAAAGAACAGAGGTATTTATTCCAACTCCAACATTTGGCAATTTTCATGCTGTAATCTAGCCCTGGCATCAAAGTTTTATGTAGATTTCTACACCTGCAGCATTTATCATTAGGCTACTAACAAATAATATATAATTTCCGGGGTGAGCCTATTTGCTATGGTAACCTAGCAACGTGTGTGTGTGTTTGTGTGTGCACGCGTGCCGTGCGTGCGGAAGAGTGAGAGAGACGAGGGTGCATGCGTGTGTGTGTGTGTGTGAAGGGGTTCTTTTTTTTAGGCTATACTCTTGCAATTGAACGTGAATAAGTTTACTACTCAAAAACATCAAAGCTAAACATCATATCTAGTCAAACCGCATCACGACATCGCTACAAATACAGTATGCAATTAAAATCAGCGGCTGCTTAGGCTGCGTTACCTTGTTTCAGCGACACTTGGTGAAACAGCGTGGAGCGGATGTTTTCGGTTCAGATGCTGAATCATTGAAGTTGTACTGCTGTGGTATGCCAGGTATGTTCTCTTCCTTTTTTAGTATGTAATGATCCCAAACTTTAGACATTCTCTGCCGTTTCTGGACATCTTTACTCTTTGCCATCGCGCCAACAAAATTCTAAATGTATCACGCGCTAGTGGTGTGCTTCCTGAACAACGGTCATGGTGGAACAATCAGATCCCTGCGCGTATAGTGCGCGTCATAGGAATTTAACGTGGCTTCGAGGCAGAGTTTTTGCCTCGAGGAATTTTTGTAATCGAGTTATTGGAGTAACTCGATGAATCGTTTCAGCCCTAACTGTATGTATCATTTTTGTTACAGTCAAATGTAACTGTTTTGGACAGCACTAACACAAAGACATCGTCCTGCTGGTTGAGACATCAGTGTAGAAAACACTTGTCATTTTGGAAAGCAAAGATCAGTTGCTGGTTAGTTTGGGGGCTTGTTTTCTAAAGCAATAGCAGTTTACAGTTGAAGTTAAATAGTTCTCGTACTGCATATAAAGATCACATCAAAATATGTAATGAATACATTGTGATATAATTTTTTTTGCCAGAAAATAAGTCAAATGTGTAAACACTTGCATATTGATTTCTCTTATAAGGAGGACAGACAGAGATGCGTATCTTTCCCCCTCTGTTTGAAGAACTAACAGTGGAGCCTTGTTCCTTTGTTTATTTAATCAACCTTCTTTGCTAGAGAAAACCTAAGTGAAAATGACACCATTTTCAGAGAATTTGCAATTCCCCTGAGCTGAAAAAACAACCCCGGCCAGCAAAACACGTCATTTTATCTCTCAGAGGGTGAGCGAGACACCCTCAAGAGCAAACAGGGCTTGATTTTGTGTTTGTGTTTGCGTGGACGTGCATGTGTTTGAGTGAGCGTGCCTCAGGAAGTGTGCTGCAACAAAAATAACCCTCAGCAGCACACCAGACGGGGAACGCAAGTTAGTACTTTTTCTCTTTCTCTGTTAGATATAGAGCCTGGATAAGTTCCTGTTTGTTTTCAGCAGAAGATAGTGTACGCACTTATGCTACTTGTTTGTGCTTTTGTTAGTGTGTACTGTATATAACCGCATGTGTGCCTTAAGTTTTCCTGTCGATCATCATTGTTCCTCTGTGGTTATAAGAGAGGCATTGGAGGGTTGTTTGCGAAAAAGGTTGGGACAGGAGCAATTAATGGCTAGTAATCAGGTAAATTGGTTAAATAATGATGTGATTTGAAACAGGTGATGTCAACAGGTGATTGTAATTATGATTTGGTACAAAAGCAGCATCCAAGAAAGGTCTAGTCCTTTAGGAGCAAGGAAAATACGATTTTGAAATTACGAAAATCTTTTAAAACTGACCTTTGCCGATCTGAAATGAAGAAAGATTCAGCAACTGCATGGCCTGTTTCTTGCTTAAAATGTTTTCAGAAACACGTTTCGGTGAACTATTTTAGTACATTTTGAGATTGTATTCTGAACGAGTCGCCAATAATGGCCGTTTGAAAAATCCAAAATCCGGAAACAGCAGCTAGACCAACGTGACACGTTCGTCCAATCAGCTGCCAGTTTTCATTTTTGGGCGACAATACAGATTAGCGCCGCATGCTGTTATGGAGACGTATTATGTCTTGTCTCCTCTGTGTGTTCTCTGGCATGTTTTGACCAATTCGGGGAGACTGATCAGTCCAAATGCCTTTTATGCCGATGGTCGCCCCGTCTGGTCTATGTGTAGAGGCCATTATACACACTGCCAAGCTATAAGAGACATAGAAGACTTTGAAATGCTTAAATGTAGCGTCACTGTGTCCACGTTCGGACACCACTCGCTGCTATTGGCCATATTCTAACACTTCCAAACTGACGCACTTTCCCGTCTTTTCGCGGAACTTTATGGTTCCGATCATCACCAAAAATGTTAGCAGAATTGATCTATACCCATCTAACAATCTACGTATGAATTGTCCTATATGTACATGGATATTTAGATGTCTAGTATATGAAAGTGACTTTGATGAGGAAAAGAAGTAAGTATGCTCGGGTGACGATCTTTCCCTCTAAAAAGTTTCTATTTTTAATGTACTGGAAATTAAGGAGCTTTTATTGTATAATTCAGAGATGTTGAAGCATGTCATTGTATTGTGAAGGACGGAAGTACGATCCGGTAGTTTTGACAGCATTAATGGGACATAATACCCCTGAAAAACCAGCAACGGCCAGTGTTAACAGCGAGGAGATAGGGGTGTCCGGTTATGGCCAAGGGTAGCGCATGGCTAATTCACTGCTGATAGTGTACTTTAGCCGGCTCTTGTAAAGTAAAAGCTAAAGTAAACAGTTAAAACTATATACTGTAAGAAAGGTAAGAAGTTACACTTTAGTTTTACACCATTACATTAACTGAAAACATTAATACAACCCCAAATCAGAAAAAGTTGGGACAGTATGGAAAACACAAATAAAAAAAGAAAGTGATTTCTAAATGTACTGCAGACAATACAACAACACATAATTTAATATGTTCCTCATGATTTCTATTGATTTTCTTTAAAAAAAAACAAATTCCTATTTTGGTTCTTGCAACACATTTCAAAAAAAGTTGGAACAGTAAAGCATTTACCACTTTGTAATGTTGCCATTCCTTTTCACAACACTTAAAAGACGTTTAGGGACTGAAGACACCAAGTGATGAAGTGTTTCAGGTGTAATTTTGTCCCATTCTTGCTGCAAACAAGTCTTAAGGTGGGCAACAGTACGGGGTCTTCGTTGTCGCATTTTGCGCTTCAAAATGCGCCACACATTCTCTATTGGAGACAGGTCGGGACTGCAGGCAGGCCAGTCAAGTACCCGTATCCTCTTCCTCCGCAGCCAGGACTTTGTAATGTGTGCAGAATGTGGTTTTGCATTATCTTGTTGAAATATGCATGGACGTCCCTGGAAAAGATGTCTTCTTGAAGGCAGCATATTGTGCTCCAAAATCTCTATGTACTTTTCAGCATTAATGGTGCCATCACAGAAGTGCAAGTTACCTTTGGCAAGGGCACTGACACGACCCCATACCATGACAGACCTTGGCTTTTGGACGTGTTGCTGGTATAAGTCTGGATGATCCTTTTCTTCTTTGGTCCGGAGCACACGGTGTCCATTTCTCCCAAAAAAAACCTGAAATACTGATTCATCTGAGCACAGTACACATTTCCACTTTGGCACAGTACAGTTTTAACTGTCATTTGTGGCTGTAACTACGTATTGTGGTACTTGACAAAGGTTTGCCAAAGTAGTCCTGAGCCCATGTGGTGATATCGCTTATAGATGAATGATGATTCTAGATGCAGTGCTTCTGAGGGCTCGGAGATCACGGTTGTTCAGCTTAGGCTTGCGCCCTTGTCCTTTACGCACTGAAATTCCTCCTCATTCCTTGAATCTTTTAATTATGTTATGCACTGTTGAAGGTAAAATAAGCAAATGTCTTCCTATCTTTCTTTGAGGAACATTGTTTTTAAACATTTCAATAATTTTCTCACGTATTTGTTGGCAAACTGGCGATCCTCGGCCCATCTTTGCTCCTAAAGGACTAGACCTTTCTTGGATGCTGCTTTTGTACCAAATCATAATTACAATCACCTGTTGACATCACCTGTTTCAAATCACATCATTATTTAACCAATTTACCTGATTACTAGCCCTTAATTGCTCTTGTCCCAACCTTTTTTGGAATGTGTTGCAGGTCTGAATGACAGGAAAGGATGTATATTTACAAATGAAATTAAGTTGACCAGACAAAACATGAAATATTTTGTGTTCACATTGTCTGCAATGAAATACAAGTCAAAGTACATTTAGAAATCACTACTTTCCTTTTTTTATTTGTGTTTTTCATACTGTCCCAACTTTTTCTGATTTGGGGTTGTAGATAATTTGTATTCGTATTTGAACAGATATTTTGATAGAACGTTAGCCAATAAGTGTCCGAACGTGGACACAGTGACGCTATGTTTTTGAGTTTTAGTGGTTTCCAAAACACAAGATTCACCCTCAGTGGTTTCTGTGACGCGAGAAATACTTCAATTGTACTAATGCTTTAAAATTCAAAAACAGCCAAAATACACAGAGCTATCTATAGCTCAGACTTCATGGACAGAGCCAGCGGATGGGTAGGTATTTTCGCTTACGCAGAGGACGTCAGTTGAGTAGGCAGTCCTTCAATGTGGCCCAGGACACTTTTGCTTACACACTGCTAAAAGAATGAGCACCTCAGAATGTGGTCTGAGCGATCAGATCTCAACGCGTCCTCGATGTGTTACACCTGTATTCAGAGCTGTCCACTTGTAATCGGATCACCCAGGGCGCACGTTAATGCCAGGTCTGAACACAGCCAGTTATAAAGCAGTTCAAATGTGTAATTGGTGTACTGCTAATTGGATCCCTCCCTTCTCAGGTGCAGTCGGACAGAGACTGGCAACAAGAGAACAAAGTACTCACAGAAAAGGTACTGTGCACACACACAAACACAGACGCACTCCTACATGTAGAGAGGCATTAATGAACATCCATATTTTTGCCTCTGGCTATAGTGTAATGTTCAATTTAATGGTCTAATGTTCCTTAATGACTGCTTTATGTGCATGGGCTTATTGTGCATCTATCAACCTGAAGCACATCTAATCAGACAATTAGCCCTCATCTTGGGCTAATTTCCATGTATGTATTCATCACCATAACTGCCTGTCTAATAGGAACACAAATGGATTGTCTCTTCTTTATCACATGGAGAGAGACACACACAAACACACACACACACACACACACACACACACACACACACACACACACACACACACACACACACACACACACACACACACACACACACACACCTCTGCCTATGTATCTGTCTAAGTCTCTGTCTGGATGAAGGGATTAAAGCTTATCATCAAACCAAGACAAATACAACTGACTATAGACCAACTGATGCAGTACAGTTAAACCCAGGAATGCAGACTTTAGTTACTGTTTGCATGCAAGCTTGAAAAGATTTTTTTCTGTAAACTCGTAAAAAAGTCACCCAGTGCAAACATGCATTAGATAGCATGTAATCAGTAGGATCGCATTTTGTCACTTGTTTTTTTTTTTCTCCTTCAATTTCTGTTTTGACTACATGCCCGTGTTCTTGTCCACTAAGGGATTAATGAGTATTACAGCTGCCATTTTGTGTGCAATAATGCCATAGATCAAACCTCAAGGTCAAAAGGCTAATACCTCAAATTATGACTATTCGAAATTTGTGTTTGCACAACGATGGCAGTGGTCTCAATATCATCTGTTGCTGAGATTGGGTTTATGTTTTGGCAGTTGCTTTTGCACCAAATTAAGATACCATTTCTACCTTCTAAGACCACCTCTTATCACAATCGTGCAAAGACCAATTGTCTTGGTTTGAATTGTTCAGGTGCACACACAGAGCTAATATCACCAAAACCACTGGCCTCTTTCCCTTTGATATGTACATGTTTATACAGTATACATCAAATTTTAAATCACCTGCCAGTGTAATCAAGGCAACGTCTGTACTAGGTTAGACTAATGCGCGATGCTTCTTGTAGAATGCATTGCAGCTTTAGCGATGATACTTGAATTTCATCGACACTCACTCTCTGATTTGGGAATACACAACACTCCTGCCTAATTACCATGGGTTAACAGCTAGTGTCTCTTCATCACTTAATTAAATCTTCAGCGTTGGGATTTGCAAAAAATAAATAAATAATAAAAAATAGGTACACAACCTACTGCTACACAGATTTCAATTTTGAAACAGTGATTATCAGGAGTTTCATCACAATACGTCCCAAGCTCCAAAACTCCAAAACACCATTTTCTCTGGATGATGAAAATAGTTGTAAAAAAAATAGTTGTACAAACAGGATTATCTCAAACTTTATTTTTTTTTTTTTAAATCTCAGAAATCATTGAGGAGCTCTCAGGTTATGCTCCATGACCATTGCTTTTCACAGTATTTGCAGTAGTGGCATTATTACTGTATAATAATACTGTAGAATTTATATTACATATTAATTGCCTATCATTTAATGCATCTAAAGTATAGAGTCACATATGTTTGTTATTTAGAAGAATCTTTTTTTTGCAGTCTCACAGTGGTTTCGAAGTAAGTGAAGCTCTTGAAGTTGTGATATGATTGGTCTACTTTCTTAACATATATATATATATATATATATATATATATATATATATATATATATATATAAAACACTCCATTATTTGAAGGTTTGAACCGGTTTGACTGTGTAGAATTGCAATGCCCTGTGTGCACACGGCTTAGTTTTGCTGGAGGCTCAGAGATTTCTTATGTCGGTGGTTTGATCTTAAATATATGAGGTTAACATCAGATAACACATCCTAGTGCAGCGGTGTGTCTGCAAATATATTCATAGAGTTGTTTCTCACAGAAGAGAATTTAGAATTGAATGAATGAGGGAAGCTGTGTGGGGCTAAAACATCTCCATCGTCTTAATGGAAGACTTGGCCAGCGTCGATTGTAACAGAGAGACAGAGGGGAATTGCAGAATTGAGTAAGATGGCGAAGGACAGGAAGCAAAACCAATAAAGTGAGATGGTGACTGCCGATATTATTTTTTTAATGCTAACCTTTCCACTGATTAAACAGTTGTATTACTCCTGCAGTCCCGCAGCACCAGCCATGATCTAGAATCTACTAAGCCTCTGAACATCATGTGGACAAGCATGCAGAAGGAAATTTGTCTCTGAATAAACCAGTTTTTTTGCTGACATAGGTGTTATGATTGAGCTTAGCATTTAGTTATTAGCAGAATGAAAGCCTCTATGTCAACATACAGTAGCTATTGAAACAGGTGCTAGGGTTGAGAAGAGCAATGACTGGATGACCGGAATAGAAGCATACAAAGGTAAACTTCAACACACAAGAGAAATAAAGGCAAAGAAAGAAGCAGCATAAGCAGAGTGGAGACGGGAGGTGAGAGTGACAGCAGTGGAAGCCTTTGATCTCAGGTTTCTAATCAATGGGGATTATGGTCCGTGCGCCTGTGTCAGTCCTGATTACGGCTGCAGCACCAGCAGACAGTGGTGCATCCAGAAGAGTAGCAGACAAACAGCTCCTTATTCTAAAGAGAGGTGCACAGCCCTGTCTAGATGCATCTGATCAGACATCTGAACTGTTTGACAGGACTAGAAATCCAACGTGCAGATGGATTTAGCATTTCGAAAACAGTGTGAACAAAACCCCAGCGTGTAAATCTTGGTCGCACCCAGATATAGTCTGCAGTGACTGAACTGTCACACATAGTCAACCAAAGTGCTACATTGTGACTGTAATATGCCGGCAGTGTGGGAGTGCGTCTCCACTGTAGGGAGTAAACATTGTGGATACACGACACCGGATATCCTATGAAATGCAACAATACAGAAGATTTTAAACTGCAACGCAAGAGAGAGACAGACCCTGGAGAAGTACTTTAAAATCTTTGAATGTGAATTTTTTTTAACTTCCAGTGACAGCAGATGAATCTCTCTCTCTCTCTCTCTCTCTCTCTCTCTCTCTCTCTCTCTGTGTGTGTGTGTGTGTTTGTGTGTTTGTGTGTGTGTGTCACATATCAAGGGAGTAAAGGATTTTACTGACGTTTGCCGTGACAGCTTTTGGAATATGACGAATTAAGCATCTTGTCCTCACAGTTTTTTCACCCTTTTTAGTCATTTCACACAACATTGTAAAGAACCGAAGACACTGTCTTTATTTTGTGTTGTTAGGGTGGGACTAGGCAATATACAGTTACCAAATTAAGACCAAAGTCAATATCACAGTAATTTCATGAATTTACCTCAATAGTGTTAGTATGTATAGACAATATATAAAAATGGTTAAAAGGTTTTATTTCTTACTAATCATTGGGGTTCCCTGGCAATTACAAAGCCGTCATATATGATGTACAGTGATATCAACTCTTTTAATGGTGGAGGAGCAAGATGACTGGTCACTTTGTATGCTAAACTAGCATCAGCAAGACACACCTGTATAAGATGTGTGAAGAAAAAAAATGATTGAGTGCATCTACAGTTTTGCTGCATTTAACGGTAGCTGGTCTTGGATTCCTTTGATTAAAGCATCGGAATATTATGTTGTCATAGGTTTTAAAATCTTGGTGAAAGTGTAGCTAACAAATCTCTTGGAATTGTATAATTTCTTTTGCGGCCATGGAGACGCTTAGAGTGTAATTCCACTATCCCAAGTGTACCAACATTAAGGAGTAACCTGGTGAAATTACAGAAGCATTTATTACCACACAACCGAACCATGCCATCCACCTCTTTACAGACTTCCCTAGTTCCAGTAGGTTGATGCCAAAGAAATGTCTAATTAACACACGGAAACACAAACTGTCCTTTACGTTGATGCTTTTCTTCTATTTATAGCTGTTGGAGCCCTTACTGCAGAGATTGTATTCTGTTTCTACTTTTGCCTTCGGTTAAGACAATGCTGCTGAAACCAGTCAGAGCAGTCTGTCTCTGTGACAGGCTCTCTGCTAATGAACTGGACCTTTGTATCTCCTCCTCACTAGGCTATTCCTGGAATTGATAGCAGCACAATCTGATGTCCTGGTACAGAGATGTAGCCAAGATAACCCATTCAATCTGACCTTACTTCCCTCTCTACTGGAAGCTTTGACCCATTGTTCACGCAATCAATACTGTATGTCTTAACAGGCAGACCCCCACCTCTCTAAAATCTGAACCTTCCTTTAAATTATGATTGGCACGCCTGAGTGGGTTTCTTTCCTGTGATTATGTCCAGGTGCAATAACTAATATCTGTAATAGAAGTATAGCTTTTATATGAACAACTAACTGATCTTTTCTAAGTAGTATTCCTACAAAGGAAATGCCTAATAGGTCCCTCAATACTACAAGAGGCAACATAATAGCCATAGAGCTTTCCAAGCTCTGCTTTGTTTCTTGCTTTATTTGCTTATTTGTCTTGAATTAGAATGTATACAATCTATACTCTAAAGCAGGGGTCTTCAACGTTTTGTAGGCCAAGGACCCCTTAACGAGTAAGGATCCCCTACTAGTGTACATATATTGTATAAAATGAAGTTGCATGTTAAACTGGGCCGGATGGATGGAAATTAATGAATATCAATATATTATTTAAACATCATGTCTTAATGTTAAAGCTACATTGTGTAAGAATTTCTCCCATCTAGCGGTGGAATTGTATATGACAACCAACTGAATATGACTTTCTAGCCCTTCCCATTCCGAGCGCATTTTAACTCCTACGGTGGCCGAACCCGAAATTAGCTCTCTCCATCGTTTACACGCAGCTGTTCTAGCCACTCCAATATTAACTTTGGTCTTGTTGCTTTGCCTGTCACGTTGTTGTTTTAATTCTTTTTTTTTTCGCTTCCCTGGCAAGTAGCCCCCCTCGCATTTGTCACGGTGCCACTAGGTGTAAAAGCGCGAAATGTGGAGGTATGTCTCTCTTCCGCTATTGTATTTTAAAGACGGAGGCGTTACATGGCTGCCGTCATTCGAGCGAGCCGCTCTCATGTATTCTGAATGATTCTAAATGGCAGATTCTATGCTTACGAGAATACTTTGATTAGTTGGTGGAAGTAATTACACATGAATGAGCACATATTTGTGAAAGAACAAAGGGTTTTTGCTAAGAATCAACTGAAAAAATTACAAAATGTAGGTTTAAACATATGTGTGGAAGCCACAGTGAATCAGTAATCTTAACTGTATGGCTACCATAGTGGCTACTTTACCTATAGTAAGCTTATTTTTTAATTTATATTTGCTATAATATGCTGTATATATATTATTTATTTTTTGGAAAAAAAAAGAAACTTTCAGAAAAAATGTTTTTAACATAATTTGGCAGCCCCCCTGCACTAACTCTGAGGACCCCCTGTTGAATATCTCTGCTGTAAAGCACAGGGCAGGAAACCCAGGTTCAGACCATTATACTGCAGTTCAAGAAATCAGTGCTCAGAGTAAGTTTTAGAAGAGTTTGGCTTGATCTCATCAGACAGGTTGTTCAAAGAGTCTGCCAGGGCTCTGATGGAGAGAGTTTGATAATCCGTAGTTGTCTGTCTAGACTGTGAAATAACCAGAGCAGCGCAGGCTGTGTTGGGCTCATAAGGGCTTAAAAGCTCAGATACAGCGAGGCCTCGTCCAAGACGTGTCTTAAAGGTAATGAATACAATTTCTAGATGAGTCCTTTTTTGTGCTGGTTGCCAATAAAGCCAGGTAAGAGCTAGTCTTCTGTAAGAGACAGCGTTTGACAAAATCGGGTTAAATCCACCGTTAATGATTGATGAGTTCTATCCTCTTCTATGTATTTTTTCAGGGTAAGAAAAGGGTAGGAATGTAGTAAATCCAACAGCTTCTTTAAACAAGAACAACATCTTTCTCACAGCTTTGTGCCTGAAGACACCTACACTCATTAAATGATTCTCAAGGGACTTGACCAATCTGTGTTACATTTCATGTCTGAAACTCTTCATGTCTCTGCAATGATTGAAGTCTGACCACAATCTTTCTTTAGCTCCATCAGTAATGAAAGGCTCACTGATCTGTCCCAACAGTTTGTAGCTTAATCGATAATAAAAGTCTTACGAGTCCAATTCTAGCTTGATCAATAGTTTATGTTTTACCAGTGCGACTCAACCCGAATTCAGTCAATAATGGAGGTCAAACCAAACACTTAGCCTATAATCTTGATTTAAGTCGTTTTTTTCTATTCCTTTACTTTTCACTGAAGGAGCACATTTCACGCAAACAAAAAATGTCTTTGGAAATGTACTGAAAACCTTCACAGAAATTACAAACGTCATTGGCTAGCCTGTTTCAGCATGTGTAAAACATTACTATTTCTTCTCATTACAGTAAGTTATTTATGTTTCCCCAATGCAGGGGAAAAGACAACATTTGGAAACGGGGACAGTGTCACCACAAACACAAGCCCATAATAATGCCTGTCAATAAGGCATAATGCCGCGCAGGCTTTAAAATAACCACCTTTTTGCGGTGCTCTACCATTGAGCTGTTTATTTGTTAATTGAATACAATCCCGACTGAGCACGGGGAGCACTTCTTCTTCCCTCGCTGTTGTGGCATTGAACAGACAGCAGCAACAGAAGAATGTGTCAGTCCTGATCCTTGATCCTCCGTAGTTGCTTTATCGTCTCCACACAGCTTATGGTATTGGATTGTTGCTGCGTTTTGTGTGTCATTTCAACCCACCTTTAAATCACAGAAGAGAAAGAAACCCGATAGCACAGGTGGGAGGAGGCTGCGCCCCCCCCCCATATGAAAGGTACAGGAGAACGCGCTGTCATGTCTGTACCGCAAGAAACAGAAGCCTTTGAAATGTGAAGATAAAAAGAGAGAAATGGCTTGCTAGAAAGGGAGGGAGACCAACAGACAACCACAGCTGAAGAGGTGACAGACAGGTGGTCTTTGAAGCTTTTAGTCCATGTTTTGTTTTAGGTCATACAAAAAGAGCAAAAAGATAAGGGAAGAAAATTAAGAGAAGAGAAGGGAAAGGGATGTGGAGGACTACAAGTGCATGTCAAACTCAACAAACAGGCTGTTTGATGTGTGTTATGCAGGTACAATATGGAGGAGAGACACATTGGAAAATAGAGCTGCTTTCTAAAAACCTTGCACGTGTTTTGCGCCTAATACACATAAGATAGCAGAAATACCAAAGAGTAACACAAAAAGTACCCAGTTGTAAATAGAATTGAGACAAAAAAACAAACATTGGATGTTATTTCTTTAATTTTCTATGCCTGAAATTGTAGAAAAGGGTGCGACCGATTCTACCCCGGCTCAAAATGCCAGTCTTTCGACTCCTTCGGTTACTTCTCAAGTTTCCCCTTTAATTTTTGTTGAATTAATTTTGTTGTTTAATGTTTGTTGAATGGCAGACCAGCAAATGAATACTCAGGATTCGTTCAGTTAAACTATAACAATCTTTAGTAAAATGATATTGCAAGCAAAATATATATATATATATATATATATATATATATATATATATATATATATATATATATGGTTCAGATCTCCTTCAGGACTGTCATAATCCAGCACAGTCTCTCCAGGTCTGACCCCGGACCGATCTCTGCCATCCTCCCCTTTATCCTTCTTCAGGTTCACATTCCGTCATGCTGTCGCCTCAGTCTTCCTCATTCTCTTCTTCTCTCATGGCCTAAATGTTGTCTGTTACTTTAAGATATTTCATTAGGTGCATTCTGTTCCAAATGTTTATCAAATGTTTATCAGTAAATCTGAACACGTCTTATCTTACACATGCCAGACCGGAGGAGACAGCGAGGCCATCCCAGGCTACAGGACATTCTTATTCTTAACACAATATATTTCTACAAAATGCAAAGCAACTTTTGATTCAATTTGTAAGCACTTTCTACCGTAGTTTTTTGTTTTTGTTTTATTCTATCTGTCTATTCTAAAATGACCAGCGGGCAGCTCTGAAATGGAAAATGAGTTTGCTAAAAGCCATGTATTATGTCAGGACAGAATAGAAGAGCAGTGGGTATTCAGCTGCAGCGGACAGTTGGAGAGGGGAAGAAAAAAAAAAAACATTCAATTCTTCCGAACTCATAGCTGGGTGAACCAAAAGGATGTAAGCATTTTCCTTCACTCTCTAAAATTTTAACTGTGCTCTCATGTTCTTTCATCCATCCATTCTCTCTCTCTCTCTCTCTCTATCTCTCTCTCTCTCTCTCCTGTGACCTTTTTCTAAATCTCTCATCCTTTTCCTGTCTCCCCCGAATTACTTTTTTTTAAATCCCATTCGTTCTCTCCCACTTTTGACTCAATGCTTTTCTTCTTTTACTCTCTGTCTGTCTGAATGCTTCCTTTGTTCTGTCCTATTTAATCTCTTCTGTTCTAAATGCATAATGAGACCAATAATCTCGCCGAACCAGAGATGAAGGAAAGACCGCACAAGTCGAGTCCAAGACAAGTCTGAGTCAAGGGAGAACATTTGAGTCCATTTGAGACCATTCAATTATTTTTCCTTTGTGAGTTTTGAGTGTTATCTACGACATACACTTTAATAAAACAGTCATTTGGATTTAATCGTGCAGGATCAGGAAATCAACAGTTGCGTAATCTTCTAGAGAATGCTTTTAGAGCAGTGCACAGTAAATTGCAATCTGGTTCTGTTTGCTTGCACACAAATGCTGGTGACACTGACTATACAGTACAGTTAAGAATGACAGTAAATGACAAACTTCCTATACTTGATTGCACTTGTCGTCTTGCACATACTGTATTTCACACTGGGGCAGCAGACGGTAGATATGTCAGATGCTCATCTCACACTTGTATCTTTCAAAATAAAACTCTAAGCAGGCTTTCCCTTAGCCATGTGGCCCACCTCTGCTGTACTGGCCACTGCCTTAACTCACAGAAGAGTTAGTCAAGGGTTAGATTATAGAACCTCAGCTCAAATGAACTCAGGTACGCTGACCATGTTAAATGAGGGAATATGTTGCAAAAACTCAGAGGTTGGATCTTTAATGTGTTTCATACGTTTTAGCAGAACAATAGAGTTCTTTAGCACAGAGCTATATCCGCCTGTGGCTACACAGTAATAGTAATGCTTAATGTAAAACTGAATGTATCACTTCGAGGATTTCATCATGCATCTTTGCTGTGAACAATTGTGAACATGAAATAGATTATTTAATGTAGAAAATCAAAAATGAGCTGATCAAAAAAATAATAATAACTTTATTTATATAGCACATTTAAAAACAAAGTGCTTTGACATACAAGACATAAAAGGGGGTCATGCCAACTGAACAGCCTCAGGAAATGTATTGGTGATACTGTAACTACTGTACATATATATATATATAACCCCCCCCCCCCCCCCCCGTAGACGATACATATATGGGAGTAACTGGGAATTAGTTATTAATTAGCAGAAAAATTTTAGTAAAAGTAGTCCTTGTATTTAAACTAAAGATAAATCCAAGACTTTCCAGGAGGAAGAGATAAGAGAAATGCTTTCAGGAGATCGAATACTGTCGAGCACTGCATGTTATCTCAGCGGTTCCTGCAAACATTTGTTTACATCTTCCTTCATAAATCGGTCTCACTGACAAGGCAGTCATTTGTGGCCTGAGGTTGTATTATTTGCTGTAGAATGGAATTCATTTCATGGTCCCATCTTTGCTCTGAAACAGCCCTGAGAAAGAGGAAAAGACTTGTGCAGCCCTCCGGTTTGCGGGAGCAACCCATGAACAGAGCCCAATGGTCCTGAAAGACAAGGCAATTTGGCCAGAGTAATGGGAATAATGAGAAAAGCATCGTAATGTTGCCACAGTCCAATTTACAAGGTGGAGAGAGAAAGGGAGACAAGGAGAGCTAAAAGGGAAGCAGGGACGGAAAAGGGATAAAGGAACGGGAGAGACAGAGTGAGCGATCACCCATGCAAGAAGGCCTGGTATTGGTTTTGTGTTCATGTTGAGGTGGCTGCACATTAACCTGTGCAAATGGAGGTTATGGCTTTACTTCCATAGGGCGAGCAAGGAGGGGACAACAAGGGCTGCTGTCACACAGAGCGAGCGAGAGAGAGAGAGAGAGAGAGCAATGAACCTAGCAGAGAGAAAATTCTCTTTCCATCTCTATAGTCTGTGGCTTTCAGCTTGAGAATTGGCCATAAATGTGTGATTACACAGCACATCTCAAAACAGATTTATCAAGCAGTGTGAAAAAAATGACTTTTAGGGATAAAGATAATCCTCCGAGAAAGAGAGAAAATGAAAACCCTGTCGGAGAGATAAAAGGAGATGGGGGGGGATGACAACTATAGATAATGAAAAATGAGAGCTTCAAATAAGAGAAGACGGACCAGCTGAGATCGAAGGTCATTTTCTCAAAGAGGTGAATGGAATCATGGATGAGAGAAAGTGTGAGTACAGCAAAAAAATAAAAAAGTCCACTTGACCGCCCTCCTCTCTTCTGACTTCACCTTAAGACACAGCAGTGTGATGCTGCACAGCAGTGACAAGACTTCAGCAAATGGATCTTTCCTGTCCCCCTGGTAGCAGTTCAGGCCTGAGACCGACATCCAGCCTGCAGCATCTTGAGCCAGAAGTAGCACTTAGTGCCTTCCTTTGCACTGACTGCTCATGATCACAGTGTCTCTCTGAGCGACTGCGTGTATCAGCAGCTGGGGATTACAATCACAGCTGGATTACACAAGGCAATTGTTTCATTAAACGTTTTCACTGTCCTCCTCGCGATCGTAAAGGGATAGTTACAGTGAGTTGCTCCCAAGGCTGACTTATCTGTTCTCACTGAGCCCCCTGAGGGCCGCAGAGAGGAAAGAGACCACATACACAGATTGAGACTCATGTCTTCAGGACAGACAGAAAGCACTTGGTCGGGAGGCAGCAGTCTAAAAAAAGCCCTGTGGCCATGGAAAGAGATCTACAAGCACAGCGAGAGTTAATGAAGCTTTCCAGTGCATATCCCTTAATAATATATACTAATAACACAATCCAAGAGGGATGTTAATCTCCTGTGGGTCCCTAACTGCTAAAACACACAGATACACACACCTACACACACATTTATTCAGAGAGACTGTGACCAAGGGCTGCTTCTCGTTTCATGATGCAGCTGGTTGGATGGGAGCGGCTTGTTTAGCAGGCTGCTCGTTTTCTTCAGCTTTCTTTTTTGTGTCTCTTGAACCCTCTCGTCATTTGTTCTGTTTTGTTCATTATTAAATCTTTGTAATCATTACAATCTTTTTTTTCTCTCTAATACTTTATCTTATCCATCTTCTAAAGGCTGAACTTCCCAAAGTAATTTACACTTGGCGTTAGATATGGTCTGTATATGGATAACATAATTTATATTAGGGCTGTCAATCGACTAAAAAATGTAATCAAATTAATTACAGACTCTGTGATTAATTAATCTAAATTAATCGCATACATCATTTTTGCTGTGAAAGTATTTTAAATATTTCAATTCAATTGAATCAATGAATAATCAGCATTAGTGACAGTAAAGTTAAGACAGCGAAAAGCTGTAGGTTACTAGTTTCATTGAACGCACCGTCTCCGTCTGTGTTTTTCCGACAACGGCAGAAACACAGTCAAACTTTACACCATTTAGCGTTAGCTGTCAGCATTTTAACCGTGTTTAATCCAGCTACTAGCTAGCGGAAGGCTAACGTTACCTGCTGCTGAGTGTAGTGTTAACTAGCGTCACGTGCAGCGATGTTTCTGTTGCCTGTCCCTCCTTCATTTTACAGTCGAATGGTGGCTAGAACGACTCCGGGCGAAAGGTCAATATGGAATGGATTAATCTGTGTTATTTTTTTTAACACGCTATTTTTTCTCAGATTAATTAATTAAAATTAACGCATTATTTTGACAGCCCTAATTTATATATATGTATATGTGCGGAATAGGAAAACACCATCTTTATGCAGTCCTTCTAAAGGTGTCTCTGTACAACATGTTTGGAGAGAAATCCCACGTGTACAAAAAGTCATGACCCATCTTGACTTTTGCCATGACCTCAGCCTCGCTGAAGAGCTGCAAGAACAATACACTACCACAGGTCATGGCTCTTTTTATTCATTTGTGGTGAGGGAATCATGGATGAGGGAGGGGGTGGAGCTCACAGCGGCTGTCAATACTGTTGTGATAATAACAAGCTGTCATCCTACGGAGTCATGAAAGACAACTCTTCACACCTCCATTGAACACTAAGAACAGTCTTGTGTAATTGTGTTTCTGTGGCCCCTTTTTTGCCCTCCAAAATCAAAGAACATTTTATATATGACTTTTTTTTTCAGTAAACAATATATAAAACCCAAGAAAAACACGTCAATGAGCTACATCATTGCACTGGGTGACATGCTCTTTCATTATAATGAACATGGAAACTGTAGAATATTTTGAGTTGATCTCACATACCGTAAATACTAAATGTGTATTTGCCCATGGCTGAAAATATTACCCAACAAATATACTAATAATTCTTACTATTTTCAAAAGTAGCATTTGCTAAAACTATGGCAACCTGCTGTTTTACAGATGAAATGAAAATGAAAGTATGCTTTTTTTGACCAATTGTTAAGATTGACGTCTTCAGTAGTAACCATTGGGCTCAGGGCTTAGAGCTACTGAGAAGTTAGGGAAATGAGAAAGTAGCGAGAGATGGACACACATTGTTGTTGCCAGCCGTTTCATTTCACCAAACATTCAATAGCAAATATAATCTTCGATGGAATCAAACCACGATGACCTTCAGTCTTAACATCTCATAAAAAAGTGAAAAAGCTGCCTCTTGGTGGAGATAGAGTCACCTATTTCAAAGGCAGATCGAGACCAGTCTTGACATCCTGTAAAACCTGCAGCAACTGTAATGGCAAAAATTACATTTTAGCATGATTCTTCATACTCTTCTGTTTTATTTCTTTTCTGTTTCTCTCACAAATGCTTAAAGGGATCTTATCTCATTCACACATGAAGGATTTGATTTTTCCCTGTACAGTATCTGGTGCCAGTGAGTCTTAAGCCAAATGCGTACGGCCTTTGTGTGAATAATAAGGTTCACTGTAAAGCATCTCTCATGCTTAGCAGCTGGTCCCTAGTGCACTCATATGACGGACATGGCATGTGACCTCAAGGTGATAGGAGGCAAGAGGGAGACGTTAATGCACCAAGTACTGTCTTTTTGATTTAGATTATATGCTAAAGTTCAGATACGTTCAGAGACGTCTGTGTAGAAAAGTGCAAAGTCATGTTTAGACCAGAACATGTGTGCCTGTCAGTCCCTTCTAATCTCTGTGTATATAAGCTCTGTACTTCTGTCCACTCATGCAAAGACTCTTTCCCATTCTGTTGCTGCATTTGTGAAACTGTGTTCCTATATTTGCAAATATACTTAATAGAATACAAAAAACTCTATACTGGTTTAGTCTACAACTGTCTTTATTCATTTTCACTATTGTATTTTCTTCCAAAACATCTACACCTGCTGCAATGGAAAATCTTCCATCACACAACACCTGCGCCTGACACTTATCACCCCCACTTTATGGTGACCGTAACAACACAGTCACATTGGCAAATAGTTAGAATACTATTTGAGGGGACGTACAGCCAGTGGCTACCTTATAAAGTAATCTTGCTCGTTAATTCAAACTGCCAGCTCCTCTAAACGGTGAATAATATGAAGCAGCAGAATATATTAAGTATGCAGACAGGGTCAAAAGGTCCAGTTGCTGCTCGACTGAAGATTAAAATCAGCAAGATGTGTTATGTAAGCAGAGTGCTGTTACTGCCACAGTACAGTGTATAGACTTCACAGCAGATAAAGCGATAAACAAAAGTCACACAGTCAGTGGCAGCTTTCTCTGGAAAACAGCAAGGAAGGAGAGACACACAAGTGAGGAAATGAGAGCTCTGTGAGTCATCTGTGAATGATTTAAGAAACACGACAGTGACATGTGTTGTCTGCCCGGATTCAAGATGGTGAAACAAGAGAGCGAATGTGTGGCTGAAAAAGAAAAGAAACAGTGATAACAGCATACAGAAATCTGACATATAGATTCAGTGTGGATTAAAATCCCTAATGAGCATCATCAGCACATGTATGCCTCAAATAATCTTTTTATTTCTTTCGGAGAAAAAATGGGGTCCTATCCACCACTATGTAGGTATACCTAATAAAGTGTTTACAGAGTGTATATATAGGTCAGAATAGGCCAATATATAATCCATAAAAAAGGATAAGTACGCCTTTAAATCAGGATCTGTTTATATGTATGAGTATTGCTTGATAAAGCCACAAAGCTGCATGAAACCCTTTGCAGTGTGAGCTTTTGACCTGTAGTCTGCAACCACAAATCCCAGTAATCCCTGAAGTGAAATTTGCATCACACTGCCTGACTGTCATGGACACCCTTGCTACTCTGCCTTTGCGAACACTTCAGTGCAGTAAATGCAGTAAAGGTCCATTTAAAACAATAGGACTTTACGGGTGCAGCACAGAAACACCTCTGTGTGTCATTGGAGTTTGTACTGTACAATGAGTTCTGGTCTGAAGACTACACTGCAGAGTTCATCGCCAATATCTTTTTAGCCTGGACAGAGGCCATGTCGATGGAGCTGGGCAAAATAATATCCTTCCTCTTTTGATCTTTGAGGTTAGTTATGCTACTGTTAGCCTCCTGGAGCAGTGGGCAGACCATGACTGACACAGACACGTTAGTCTAACACGCTCTTGGGGGGATTTGAGCCCAGAGTAAATCTATCTCTGTACAAGTCCAGCAATAAAGAATCAGAAGTAGGGTTGGGTATTGTTTGGTTTTTTTCCGATACCGGTGCTAAAATAATACTTTTAAAACGGTGCCTGTTGTTTTTCCGACAATGGTGGCTGCAGACTGTTACGTCCCAGTGTTGGAATCCTCTACAGGGAAATACAGACACACTTTACACCGCTTAACGTAAGCTGTCAGCATTTTAACCATTGTGTTTAGTCCAGCTGCTAGCTAACGGTAACGTAGCATTCCGTGCAGCGATGCTTCTGAAAAAAAAAAAAAAAAGAGTCAGGCACCGAAATTTCCGTTCTTATTCGGTGTCGTTACTACCGTTTACGTTGGAACCGGGGCCCTGTTGGCACCGCGTTTCGGTACCCAACCCTAATCAGGAGCAAGGCCAGGAGTATAGTTTTGTTGTGAGGTAGTCACAACAATAATAGTCTGTGGTACCATGTGTTGTCTTTTGTTCTGTTTTTCTAAGACTATGATACACTGAAAAGCAATATCCATATAAATGTCAAAATCAAAGGTGAAAATAAAGAAATGCAAGATGTATGTTTTCCTTTCATATTAAACTCAAATCTTGATATGTTTGTCCCAAAATATGTTTCCATTTTCTCATCTGTATCAAATACATTACCAGGGGAATAGCGTGTGTTTGTGTGTATGAGTGTTCATTTGTACCTTTGGGGGCTGTTTGTGAAAGATGAGACACTAATGTACAGTAATGGTACTGGCCTGTAAATCCTTATTTTTTTCACTTCGGGGCCATTAGAAGAAAGGAAGCAAGCTCAGTAGTTTGACTATTATTACCTTTCAAATAGCTGATGTTCCTTTCAATATCTGCCATTGACTTTGTTCACCCAGGATATGTAGAGAGTCTGAGCAAGCTCTGAAAAAAGAGATATAATTAGGAATTCTACATTACCACACCTCTTTACACTATTTTATGAATGAATTTATTATTTTGACATTGTAAATATCATAACCAGAATTTCCATCAATCCATCAATCAATCAATCAATCAATCAATCATTTTGCTGGTTTTTCTGTTTACTATAAAACCAGTCATTTGTCATTTAGTACTTGCTCTTTTATATAATATCTAGCACTTATATGTATCCACAGCAAGCGATAAAAAAGACAGTTTGAAGCACCCACATGACAAATATTGGATTAGTATCTCTGTGTTATTACACTGTGCATTTTTTAAAATTTTTACATTTTTTTAAAAGTCTTATTATATCGACTCTTCTGCCCCTAAACCACATTGTGGATGAAAGACTAAGGTACTTAAAAAGATTCAAGACAAAAAAAAAATATATCAAAAGCTCACCTCAGAGAGAAATATAATCTAACAAAGATGAAAAAAGTAAAACAGACGAGATCAAAGTGATTATTTATTCTTTTACATCAGGCTTTTAAGCATGCTGGTTTTTGTGATTAATTTTACAGTTGGGATATTTTGCAGAGTAGCCTTTTTTGTATAAACTGAATATTTTACCTTTTTCCTTTGTAACGCTGCATACGTTTTCTGATGGTTTTTATTATAATTGGAACAGGCCATTTCATTTCAGCCTCACAGGGTCTGAACTCATCCAGTTTGTCTCAAGAAATTCACCAGGTAATACATAACATGACGCCGTTGTTTCAGAGCATTTCAGTCATTGACTTTGTTTTTCTACACACAGAATATTTAGCTGTGAATAAGCAGGAACACACATACACACACACTCTCAGTTTTTCCATGCAGCTAAATTACTTCAATTACTTTTTTTTGTACTTACACAATAAGAAAGTGTCTGTAGATTGAGAGGCTGCCTGCCTGCCTGCTGACGGATCTAATTACCGTCAAGGCAGATGGACTGTTGTTAAAATGAAACGCTAAAAAACATTGATACATGACAGTGTGATTTTCTGTATGTCAATGTGTATTTGGGGATATGACTGTGAATGCAACAGTACTGTGGATTTGAAGACGTATGTATCGGTGCACTTGGTTTTGTGCTGGCTAATGTGCTTGTGTGCGTGTGTTCTCTCTCCTGGAAAAAAAAGTGAGTAAATTAAGCCAGTTGTTAGTGCCTGAAGCATGTTGATTCTCTTCCTTCTGAATGAATGGGTTCTATTCTTAATTGAGCCTCCATGATAAAACGCTTCTCGCTGTGCGATGAAATGCTTGTGGGCGTTAGCCTGCTCCATGACCCAATGACTAAAGGATAACCCCGTGACTTTGAAACTCTTTCAAACTTTTATCATTGTCAGTGTAAAACTATGTATAGGCTTGTGTTAATGTACTGTATGGGTCTATAATTGGTAGGCATTTAAAAGCAGTATGCCTTAAACCAAGACACTTGCATGCATCACAATACCTTATATTCTATTTGTTCATAGTGAGATAAAAAGGTTGCATGACACTTTGAGCTCATGATACATCTATTTTTGACCTGTTTCTTTGTCGTAGAAAAGAGGTTTAAGAAACTGCTATAAACTAGTATAAAATAGAGCCGATCTTGCATATCGGTAGCCCTTTTTGATTCATTGCAGATTTATTTATGTATTTATTAATGTAAATGTTTGTATTTATTTTTACAGGGGAAATGCAGGTTAATCCTTGTCCCTTGGCCAGATGTTGGATTAGCCATTAAAACAACAATAAAACACACATGTAAAATCAGAGCATAGGAAAGAGATGATATCACTGTATTAGCGTATATATGTCAGCCGATAATTGCAGAACAGAAATGCCCAAAATATGTTTAATGTAGTTGACAAAATAATCCCACTACAAATATGCATTTGGTAGCTGTTCTGGAGCTTTCGATTGTATCACACAATCTTCATCTGCAAATGGACTTAAATGTAAAAAATTGAAATGTCTCGTCCATGTTGGATTCATGTTTAATATATTTAGAAACAGTGACGCCAATACATAGTTTGTCCCCCAGAGAGCACTGACAAATTACCTGATCAGTACATATATTGCTCAGAGTTCGTTGGTTACCAGGTTGGGAAGGCTTTAAGGGTCTTCTAAAATTATCTTTTAATAATTTCCAAGATGTCTCCTGGAAAGAACGTAATGAAAATAATGCAATTGATTACTCATTATCTGGAAAATAAAGACAGTGTTCATTTGGTGCACTTCTAGTTAATTAAGTCCAATTAATTGCTAACGTAAGCTAGAGCAGTGGTTCCGGGGACCACCAGGGGTCCTTGAGGGGGTTCCAGGGGATCCTCGGCAAAACGGGGAATCATTATTTTCACTCTAATTACATCCATAAGTAACACAATGACATAATGTATACTGACTATTCTGGTTATGGGTTTCATACACTTTCTGTAATAAATCTAGCAAACATCTTATCAAATGGGGGTCCGGGGTCTAACTTGTGTCAGTTTAGGAGTCCAGGAACCACTTACCTAGATTGACTTTAGCACAGCTGGTCAGGTTAACATGCACAAATACTCAGTATTGGTAGGACTTAGAAAACGAGTGGAACGTCAATTTAATGCCATTCATCATCACCGCGTGGTTGAAGCGTGCGTGTGAGCCCTCTACTGAAGTCAGCTGAAGGGATGCTGTTTTAGCTAATGGCTGTGAACAAGATGGTTCCAGTTGGCTTTGTCCATCTCACTCCTTCATTATCAGCGTGCTTCTCATTCGTTTGGTGAATTCACCGGTTAAACGGCTCGTGTCGTGTCAAACGCTCTTCCCCTCAAGCAGCATGCTTTCAGTCTCTTGCAGGCGGCATTGGTTGTGAGTCGGTTCTATCAAGGCCAAAGTCATTGTTAAAAGCATTAGCGGCACAGTCTGAAGCGAGGCATGCTGCAGATTGTAGCGTATGACCAGCTATCTTTCCCCTATGGGTCTTTTATGATATACTGTACGCGTCAACATTCTTTATGTGAGTGTTTTTGTTCACCACACACATACAAAACCTCACACACATGCACACGCACACAGAGGTTGTTCCACTTTGCCATGAAATGAAGGATGTGCTCAGATGGGTGCGAACGATCTTGAAAGTGGAGTCTGAGTCGGCATCAATTCAAAACGCCAAACCAGACAAAAATGTGCATGGCTCACACACACTTGGATTCTCTCCGTTTCTCATTTATTTGCAAATACACTGATGTTTCAACATTTCCACCCTAAATGATCAAAAAAGGCAGAGCCAGTTAGGTGTGATGAGAAGTCTTCCATCTGGCTCTCACAAAAGGCGCCAGCTGAGAGCAGTAGCCTGCTCCACCAGCATGAGATGCATTGTTGTGATAAAAGAGACTTTTGAGTACAGGCTCATCTGCAATATTTTTTTTGTTCCCCCTTTTGAATAGTATTTTGCCCACACAAACATAGATATGAACGTGCTAAAGTCAAGGGAGTTGTGCTTAAATTTACTGCTAGGACACTTTTAACGCATATAGATATAATTGCTTTTCAGTCTTGTCCTTATACTTTCAAGATACCAGCTGTCCCCAAACTTGCGAGATAGAATATCTGCAGGTTGAGTAAGATGTTGGATCCAGCTGATAGTGGCAAAACTCAATAAATTCAAATAGCGACATTAAAGGCAAACTTCAGCTCTGCAATGTTTCATCTGTGCTGATATGTGACAGTCAGCTCGAAGGATCCACATCAGCTTTTCCTCTGTGCGGCTTTTATTTCAGTGTGTCCCTGTTCTCACTTCCCCACTCAAGGGTTTGGGGATTACAGCGACATTACTCAAACCATTTCTCTACTGAAATCCATCTATCAACTCTCTCCCTGAGCAATATTTCTCTATTCCTCCCAAGTGGAAAGATCAAATAGTTGGTATTGCAGTGAAATACATTCAAAGGTTCTTAGCCAGTTCCACAATCCCTTTTCTTCTTCTAAAGCCAATTATTTTATGTCAGATCAAAGACATGTATTTACCATTTACAGAGGATAAGCTGATACAGAGGATAAGCTGATGGCAGTGACTGACTACCCACTCACACACACACACACACACACACACACACACACACACACACACACACACACACACTAGACAAATATGAACATATATGTTTCCATGTTGGCACACTAAACTACAGCTACAGTATATATTTTTCAAGCAATACAAACATCATCCCTGACTGCTGTTTGCTGTTTCTCTTTTTCTCTTCTCCCACCTTTTTACTTCTTCTCACTTCTCCACAGGTGTGAGTGGACAGGAGTGGTGAGGTTTCTTCCCAGCATGCAACTGGCACAACAACATAACAGGGCCACTGTGCCCACAGCAGGCTGGATCCTAGTTTTGGCTCTGTTTCTTGCTCTACAGGTAAAATGCGTTCGGACAAAATAGCCAAAATGAGTTGAACTGCCCGGGGCTTTTTTTTCATATTAATTTTTTATTTCAAATCTACTATTTTTGGCAGCCATCCCTTGACTCACAAATCCACACTTATCAGAGAGAAGTGATGATTTGGAGTTCAGTGTTGCTTCCCTGTACATTTCACCTAAAAATACTTTTTTTTGTTATAAGTGTTACAATTTATTGTTCATTAGCCCCGCCCCCCATAATTACTGTTGCTACGTCTTTCAAGCTTTCCATTCTTGCATGTGCAATTTGCAGTCCATAGTGATATTGGTGGCAGATTTAGCACATGTTAAACTTTTAGTAGAGAATAGCTGCTGATGTCAGAAAAAAGTAGGCTTCTCATTTCTTGCCAGCGACCATCAATATTGTTGTGGCTACAATGACAACGGGTAGATTGTATCAGGTATAGCTAACATTAGCTCCATGAGCTGGTTGAAAATGGCCTTTGGTTGACCTTCTAAGGTTTCCGGTTGACTCATTGTAAAAGATAATCTTAAATATGCGCTTGGGGCTATTTACATACAGAGATTGAGGCTACAGCTGCATGTCTCACCATCCTCACCAGTGAAGGCCACAAAGACATGGAATAAGCTTATTTAGCGGACATGCTAACACTTTTGCTCTTGTGTTTTGGTGTTTGGTGAAAGGCTTAACAAAGACATACCTTCACACCCTCCAAATAATTTAAATTTAAATGACTAAAGCTTCATGCACATCTCTAGTAAGTGCATATTTAACAAGATACATAAATATAGTACTCAGTTGTTCCCATGATGTCTACATGTTTTTTTTGTTTTTTTTTCCTTAAAAGGGTACTTGCTTTATCTGTTCGATATAATCTGTGCTTTCTGCCAGACAAAAACAAACCACAATTTCAAAATACGGAACTGTCAACAGATTCTTTGCAAATGACTCGTTTTTTAACGTGAACATTGTATTGTCAGTCTTCCAGCGAGTGAGAAAATCCTTCTTATACTGTATATTAGTGTCATCTTGTGTTGTCTCTCTGCAGGGTGCCGCTCATGCTGCTCCATCAGGAGACAACAAGCTGGTTCGTACCACCAGAGTGAGGAGACAGACCCCAGGGGGGAATCAGCCCCCTTTTGCTTCCTCAGCCAACGAAACCCTGCGGGAGCAACCTGTGGTCTTTAACCACGTCTACAACATCAATGTACCCTTGGAGTCTCTGTGCTCTGTCGACCTGGATGCCTCTGCACCACCTGCCCCAGGTGATGGTGAGGTCCAAGTCTTTGGGTTTAAACTCACTCTAGTCATCTTATCTGCTGTCCTGGAGGCACCTTGTGTTCACATAAAGACACACAAACGTGCCGTATTTAGACACTTTAAGACTTTTTTCTTTTTTTTTTATATTTAAAGGTTCTCGTGCCGAGTTGGGGTCCACACCTTCTGTAGATGGTCCAATGGATCCAAATGGACCAACGGAATACATTGAGCAGACGCTGGATGCTGACAGCCAGGTAGGTGTTTTAGAAATTTTATTTTTTATATTTGCTCAATTAATAGTAAAACATAAAGAGCAGTACAGTATTTAGGATGACTAGAGAGTGAGGTGTGAAGATACTTTTTTCGGAGTTATTTAGGCAGACTCATGTGTCTCATGTGGCATCAGCTTCATCACACAGTCATTTACATACTGATATTTATGGTGATATGTTGTTTTGCTCAAAAATAATTGAAGTCACCCAAAACCAAAAGTACCCAAATCTTTTGAGTGCCATACACTGTAGACTTTAAAGTGCTCATATTATGCTCATTTTCAGGTTCATAATGGTATTTAGAGGTTATATCGGAATAGGTTTACATGGTTTAATTTTCAAAAAACACCATATTTTTGTCGTATATTGCTGCAGCTCCTCTTTTCACCCTGTGTGTTGAGCTCTCTGTTTTTAGCTACAGAGTGAGACATTACACTTCTATTCCATCTTTGTTGGGAGCACATGTGCAGTAGCTAGGTAAGGACTACCAGGCAGTCAGAAGCAGAGTATGAGGGTGTGCCATGCTAGAGTTTGCTAGCGTTATAATGCTCGCTAGAGGCGAGCATTATAACGTGTGTTACAAAGTGACGCACGTTTGTCTCTGAAGTAAAGGCTGGACTACAACAGAGCAGTTTGTGAACAGTGTTTTCTGTTGGAGATGGTAAGTCCCTTTGGGGTGGACTTTGGACAAAACAATAAACTTTTTTTTACCACTTTCCGAACATACAAGGATTTGGATGAATTACAAATAAGAATGAACAGAATCTGCATCGTCCCATACTTGTGGTTTAAATTGCCCTTTAAGCTTAATTAACGCTCTTAGGTGCCAATATGTACCTCTTAACCAAACTGTTCGTCTTGCTCTCCAGGTAACATTTACTCACCGCATCAACATCCCAAAAGCTGCATGTGGTTGTCCAGCAACAACCACAATCCAGCAACTTGCCACCAGGGTGGAGATGCTGGAGAGAGAAGTTTCCCTGCTCAGAGCTCAGTGTGGGTCTGGATGCTGTGGGGAGAGCTCAGCCATGGGTGAGTACTGTTCTACAATGATAACAAATTATATGGATACAGCTTATATAAGCTATTTTTCCTTCAATATTCGCACTACAAGGGCTTTTTCTTTTCTTTCGGCTTCTCCGCCTTTAATTGATAAGACAGCTAGGTGAGAAAGAAGACATGCAGGAAATCATCACAGGTCGGACTCGAACCCTGGACCTCTGTGTCGAGGCATAAGCCTCGACACTCTCTATCCACTGATCCAACCTGGCCACAACCATCAGGGCTTTTAAGTGCAAAGATACAAAAAGCTGCAAGAAATTAATTCAAAACAGACTGTCTCACATGTGGCGAAAAGAAGAAAAATAACAGGTAAAATTCAAAGATGTAAAACAAAAAACAGTTCATACAATGAATAAAGAGGAGCCGAACGCAGCTGAATAAAAGGTGTCTAAAAGGTGTGGAGAAACCTTTGCGACTGGTAAAGACTTTGTTCACTATTCAGGAGATGATGCCATTATAATGTGAGTGGACTAGAATGGATAGAGTTATAGGATAAAATATGGCTAAAGGATCTGCTCCATTAACACCATCACCCCATTCAAATATTTTCTGAAAACGCTCCATCTCTTCAGTGGGAATATGATTATCTCCAGCAGTCATGATTACATCAGAATGAGGATGAAATGATCAGCTGAGGAGGAGGGCGGCTAGATGGAAATGCCCAAAATAAAACAGGTTTTCACGTATGTCTTGACTACTGTTTTCCCCATCATACAGGGATCTGAGTTTTCTGTTGTGAACATAAAGAGGATTGAATGTGTTCATTTCTAAGTTTATATCAAAATGAAAGAAGTACCGGTAATAGTACCTCAAAACTGAACTGTCCCTTTAGGTTTGATTGTATTGTCATCTTTGAATAAAGCATCATTTTGTCACATAATAATGTATATACCTTTCTTTACCAGGTCATATGGACTTTGTCCCAGGCTGCAGTGGCCATGGCAGCTTCAGCTTCGAACTGTGTGGCTGCATCTGTGAGGATGGTTGGTCCGGCAAAAACTGTTCGGAGCCTCGCTGCCCGGACAACTGCTCCGGCCAGGGGGTGTGCGTGGAAGGGGAGTGCGTGTGTGACCGTGACTTTGGCGGCGACAACTGCTCAGAGCCGCGGTGCCCTTCAGACTGCTCGGGTCGCGGGTTGTGCATCGACGGGGAGTGTGTGTGCGAAGAGTCCTTCACTGGCGAAGACTGCATGGTCGGGAGGTGTCTTAACGACTGCTCGGATCAGGGGCTGTGCGTCAACGGGACGTGCCAGTGCAGGCCTGGCTACGTGGGAGAGGACTGCTCGCTGGTCTACTGTGCCAACAACTGCAGCAAGAAGGGAGTCTGCAAGGAGGGGTTCTGTGTCTGCCAGGATGGATTTGCAGGAGATGACTGCAACTCTGGTAGGCTATTACTTTTTATCCTTTAGGTCAGTTGGATCCTCTTGACTGTTCTCAAGTACAAAAAGTATTTTGTCAAGTGTGTTCTGTTCCCTGAAGCAGAAACTCCCTTAACACGTGCTGTCAGCGCGACCAGGATCAAGTGACTCAACACAGCGACTCTCTGAGACTTTCAGACAGCTCAGTCGGAATTCTTGAACAGGAAGAGGTTTCTTTTTAAAATTAGAGCTTAACATTAGATGGAGTGGCTCCATTGCCAAAAGTGATTTACTGTAATGTGGGCACATTTCCTGTTCATGAATTGCTGGCATTATCTCTGAGGTTTATTTGGGTGGAAAACTTGAATACATGCTTCAGATTACAGTCTAGTGAGTATCTTTAGAAAAGGCATCTTGATGTGTCTTTATCTGGTTTACTTACAGTGTGGGAGTATTTCTAAATATGAACCAGAAACTGATTTGTGCCACTTGATAAATAACACCAGCAAACGGTAAGCCATTTTCCCTTAGGCTACTCTTAAAGATAGAAAATGATCTTACACTGTTAGATGTCATCAGTACTGTATATGACATTCAGTACAGTGATGTTTGGACTGGATTTTTATAGAGATGGGATGTAAAAATCCTATATGTGTGTAAACACCATCTGTCAAACATATACATTTAGGGCTCCCACCAAAATACTTGATTAACTAGAAGGGCACTCGGAGAGTGCAGACCTCCGACAAGGCATGCCCCATCTCACAATGTCAATGCAGTTTACATTTTTACCAGTCGGGAAGTCATTTTTCCGGATATTCTGACACAGCATGAATGCAGCACTAACGCCCTATCTCGCAATGTTAAAGAAAGTGAAAAATAATTTGTGCATCCACCCCATGATTCGGATCCTCTCCAAAATGTAATGATTTCTTTTCTTGGCCCTACCAACAAGTTTCATGGAAATTGGGCCAGTTTTCCGTAATCCTGCTGACAAACAAACAAACAAACGGACAAAAGAAGAAATTATTTAGTCTATAAAATGCCAGGCCGTCACAATTTCCCCAAAGTGAAAAAAAACATCAAGATACATTTTTTGAGATTATTTAAAACAGAAAACTTGTGAACCCTCTTGTCAGTCGCATGGCCTTTGTGTCGGGAGGCGGGACTCCTGGCAGAGAGAGAGAGAGAGAGAGAGAGAGAGAGAGAGAGAGAGAGAGAGAGAGAGAGAGAGAGAGAGGGGGGGACGCTAGCTGAAAGTTGGAGGGCGCCGTGTTACTCTGCGTCCTGTTTTCTCCCTTTTTATTCCAAACCACACAGTTGACAACCTGCAGGTTGAGAGATCGGGTGGAGACAGGCTCAGATATAAACGCTGCGGGCCGCTGTGGACTTGTGTCGGTCCCGGAAGCGGTTTCAGTAAAGTGGCTGCATGTGTCCGACAATGCACAGAGCATTAACCGCTACAAGCCTACAGCTGTCCGCTGTCAGTGTGTCAGAGGCTCCCGGACGGTGAACTGAGACTCCCTTACCTGCTTGTCGTTCAAAGGTTAATGATCGGTTATTTAATTTCATTTTGCTTTCTTTTGGAAGGCTGGAAGGCAAAAATCGCCACTTACTAGCTAATTAATTAGCCTGAGGTAAACGATAGCTATCAGTAAACAGAAGTGATGTGTTGGCTGGCGTTTGGTGTGTGCGCCAGTGCGTGTGTGTGTCTGTGTGTGTGTCGGCCCGCCCCCTCCAAGCTTCGACCTGCAGATAGCAGAAGAAAGTAGCTGCAGCTTCACCAAAATGAACACTGAAAAACAGAACTATTTTGGTACAAACAGTTACTCGCCATGTGGCAGATGGCCACATATAGGTAGATAAAATGTATTAATTACATATTAAATTTAATAGTACTGTCAAACAATTAAAATATTTAATCGCGATTAATTGCATTAATGCATTGATTTTTTTTTTGTCCCATTATTATTTCACAATAACATTGGCATATACGTAGTGTTCAATTTCACACTAACATTCACACTCGGAGCTAATAATCTTTCACACAATGTAACACTGTTACCTCCATTTTCCATTGCAGATAGTACTGCCTCATGCCTGAGGCGAGCGTGGCTGGTCGTCATAGCGACTACGGTTTCTCCCGACTCATTTCCTGGTTGTCCTTCTCCATAAACTATGTAAAATCAAGGAGAGGGTTAACTTTTCCTGCTCCAGGTTTCCCACCGTGGTCAGAAAGAACAGGGGAGACACTTTGTTTCTCTCACTGTGACTCTAGAGTCGCTAATCGCCGTGACGAGCCTACAATACTAGCTACACGGCCGCAAGTGTGTGCGGCCGGCCATGCCAAGACCCGCCCTTCAGTCATTACTATTGGCCAGGCGTCCAAGGTAACGTAACCCCATTTGTTCAGGTCCTATCCCCCTGACCAATCCGCTATCCTAACCTTAACCACTCAAGGTGAAATTCCTAACCCCAACCAATCGAGCTGCTTCGTAGGGCGGGACATGGCGTGGCCATAGTGGGATTTGTAATTTTGCCGGCCGTATCTGTTTTGTTTCTGGTCTAGCTAGATCCGAAAGAACGTTAATCGTGCGATACATTTTTTTTAATATTTAGTGTTTAATAAATAATTGTTAAATGTAGTACAGAGTCTGTAGTCTATCGCACAAACACTCAAGGAATGCTGCAAACATTTGACAGCCAGTACGAGTTGCCTGGGAGAACATACGTGTCACAAACGGCGATTCAACAACTGTACAACAGCGTGAAAGACGACATACTAAAGGAGATCAAAGACATATTGTGGCTATTTAAAATGTCTTCCAGTTCCAGTGTTAAATATTCTTTAGAAATAAAAGTTTATTGATCTTTGAAAAGGTGTACCTGCATTATTATGCCATTATCATTATATTAGATAAAAAATGGTCTCAGAACGACAATATTATCGTTCATCGCAATAATTTCTGGGACAGTTTATCGTCCAGCAAAATTTGCCATCATGACAGGCCTATCCGTGACACTTGGTTGACTATTTGAACCCTACAGACCAGGTAGATCGATCTGATTCGTTGCATTGATTTATAAATCTTTCCCTCTTTTTTTTATTTACAAGCTTCCTTGTAGAAAGCTTGTAAATAGAAATGTGATCCCGTCTGGGATACCGTATGTGTATATATTTGCTCTATGTTTTGGTTGTATCTGTATCTTAACTGTATCTTGTTGATGTCCTGTCATGAGCACACTGAAGCAAATCCCTAGCAACTTGCACCGAGTTGTATGGCAAGAAAGTATTGAATCTTAAGCTCTCTCTCTCTCTCTCTCTCTCTCTCTCTCTCTCTCTCTCTCTCTCTCTCTCTCTCTCCGTCATTTTTAGCATTTGTGCAGCCCTGAAAAACAAACCTGTCTGTGCTTCACATGCAGGTGGCGGGGCGCGTGCCTTGCCGGACAGCAGAAGGTTTACTCTAACAGCATTAATTTGCCAAAAGTCACATTCATCTGGGGAGGGAGCTGTCACATTTTCTGCAGCTGAGACAGTTTCTGAGTCATGCTCGTCTTTTGTTCACACCCAGCTCTCCAAGCCAAAATATCAAATGCTCCTCCGCTATTTGAGGCAGCTGTCAACAAAGTGAAGGATGAGGACGGACAGAAGAGCGAGCAATAGATAGACAGGGACGGCAAATCATATTGCTAAAGCTGATTCCTCCTTGCTGCCCTCCCATTTCATATCTGTACCAAGTGAGGGAGGCTGCATAAGAATGCTTATTTCTTTGCAATAGAGGCTAAATTAGCCAATGCTTGTAGGGGATAGTTTGCTGAATACAAAACAAAGCAGTTCAATTACCAGAGACCTGTAGGGTGACAGGCTTAAGTGTTTCATGCTATCAAAAGCTGAGGAAAGCGGGATGTATTTTTGCTTCAATTACGTTGGCCTATATTCTACCACCATGAGAAATAATGGAGACTGTTGAATTTAAATGGGATGTTTCAGGCGTAGAGGTATGATACTGTATATCTTTGCATAAAAAATATCCACCCACAAAGCAGAGATCAACTTGTGCTGAAGACTGGCATTTAATCTTGACAGCAGAGGAATTCCACAATCATTTCAATGAGTGCTGATGCTACAGTGAAAAAGTAGCGGTGACATTCTCACGTTGTTGACATCCTCTTAGTGCGGCAGACATTTACATTACTCACATAGTTATGGGTCTCAGCGCTACAAAAAAGTTTTTATCAGTTATATTATTTAGGCAAAAACTGTGATGTTAAAGGATTTTGACAGACATGTGACAGTCCACCTCACCACATGCTCGTTCTAGACACAAACGCACAATACCAAAATCATGACTTTGATACGACACCCTGCCTAAATATCTCGATACGATACCATGGCAAAACCCTAAAACATCAGGAATTATTATTTATTTGTCTCCTGTACATGGGTGCATTTTATTTCTTTGATAGTTAACCTTATATTTACAACCAGCCGGCCCCCGCCAGCGCATCAGGAACAGTTCAGGCAGAGAGTGGTGCTGCTGCACGGGCTGCAGTACCACTCATACAGATGGCGAGACTCGGCTTCCAAAACAAAAAGCTACAGAACAATAATAATTCAGATGAAGTTCTTTGAGAAATTGATCAAGGGAAAGCTGCTAAAACTAGGAAGACACCAAAGTAACTGTAGGAAGCGCTGTGTTGTGTTGAAGTGATGTTTGTGAAGAGAATGTCACGCCCGCTGTTTATGTTTTGACCGCTTACTCCCAAAGTTAAAACTGCTCTCTCCCACGGGATCCCAATCCCTGCCATGTAACTCAACACAACTCATAGGAATTAGCCAACGTCTCTTATTAAAACACAGCCATTCAGTACCAGTACTAATAAAATGGGGTGTAGTACTATGTTTAACGGCAGGGTATTGCAATACCTTTCTAGTATCGGTATACCATGCAACACTAGCTGCAGGCAAAGGACTTTGTGCCATTCACAGTCTGCCTCTGTAGCTTGAGGACACATACTGTTATTTTTTTTTGGCTGAAATTGTGTTGTACACTGTACAAGAGTCCACCAAACCAGAAGCATTCTACTGCACTGAAGAGAAATTGATTTTCTTTTTTTCTGCTTGACAAAGGATCTTTTGAAAGTATGTATTTTGCAGCCGCCTTTTTGTCAACCAAAAGAGATGTGAACTTTTAACAAAAGTCCAGTATGCTCCACCTTTTTGGGATTTTACATGAATAGAGTGATTCATTTGAGCATGCAACAATGTAATTCTGTAATGTTGAGAGGTTTGTTTCGAGGTTTGTTTCGAGTGAAAATGTAACTCTGACACCCCAAAATGTTTTTAGTTCTTAACTCATATGAACACCACAAAATGACTGTAGAAGGAGTATTACAAAAAGAGCACAATGATAAACTCTATCCTTTAAACTTTCAAAGAAACACTTAAACACACTATTTCCCATAGTCATTCAATACTACTTAATATGTCAACTGTAGATAATAATTCCCATACTTATGTATAGGCTATCTGTAATATTTGGCCATTGTATTATTTCTTCTATTATCTATTCTATTTCTTATTTTATTCTATTCTGTAGAATATTACTTCAAGTCACTGTAATGACCAGATTTTTCTTCTCATATCTTTTTAAATGGATTGTTCTTGACTCCACTGGCTTCACATGACCAAGCTTGTAGCTGGACAGGTATTATCAGGGACAGCTGACTGCCAGCTTTGTGATACCCGTCACCAATGTTAGGCTTCGTAAAGCCAGGGAACCCAGCCTGACTAACTTTAACTTGCTTTGTGATACAGGCCCATGGTTGGGTTTGTAAGTAAGTTGTGTGAACCCAGATAAAATGCAAGAGAATAGGACTCTTTTATGGATCAGAGGTAAAGGTAAACAATATCGTAGCACAGTGGTCATGGGCTTTAGTTCAGCAACCGCAGATTAAATCTTTGAATCATTTAAAAGTGGAAACTAAAAATAGATGAGCATTAAAGCGTTGTATTATTCCGATGTTTTCTATTACACACAAATGCCAAAATATCGTACATCACACTACAGTTTTCAGTTTAATCAAAAGAAAATTGAGGAGAATTGCCATTACATAGAGTAGCCTGAAGGTCAGTTAGTCCTCTGATGATGCGCTGACCTTCGTCGTCAGCTGGAGTTTCAACTTGAAGTTCAGTACATACTGCTGTATCTGTCTATGATAGCATACTGATGAGACCTAATGAGACTTAGAGACCCCAGGCGAGATTCCTGAATAACCTTCAGCAAGTTGCCATTTTGAAGCAAACCTTGGAAAAGATACATGCCTGAGAAATGGTTTTACAATTGTCCATAAATCGAGAAGGAAAAAACCCTCAACATTTGAATTAGTTAGGAAAAGGAGTGAACATACTTTAATTTAATTAGGAGTTAAATATATAGGTGATAGAACCAGCGTATTTGTAACGTTCAATGTATGTACATAAGCATTTTAACACAATTACTTGTGAGATAATGTTTCTAATGTTAGGCTGCATGTATAAAATATAGAAGTTGTGTTCAGATTAACCTTCACCTTCACGTGTCTGGTGAGTCTTTGTTTTTATATTCTACCTGGGGGAAGTTCTTGAAACTGTCCCAAGATCAAAACGTGATTAAAGGAAAAAAAAAGGATATTGAGTTAGGTAGTGAAAACTGCTGCTGAAGTTGGACACTGGCCCAATCACAAAGGTGCGAAAAACTCTCTTGATACCCTGCAATTGAGAAATGCTGCTAGAATGTCAGGTTAAAGCAGTCCTGGGTGACAAAAGAGTAAACAGTATGTTTGCATTCCGATGAACTGGTCGTTGAGGACCTTTAACAAGGCAACAACACATTGAGATGCTCAATGCTTCTCTGTCTTTGCTGTATGTTTAGTAAAATAGTTCCTCTGACTAACCTTTCAGTGCCCATTTGGGAGTTTGCCCTTCACTTTCTATTAGAGTTAATGTCTTTACTTTCAAGCAGCTCGACTGTTCAGCCTCCTTGCATGACCTCATTCAATCACTCTTCCTCTACTCCGTGGATTATTGCTCCTTCGTTTGATTTGTTATTCACTTCATATATGTGACAAAGCTGAGTCTAATTAATTAAAAAAAAATCCAGCTAAGGGAACGCTGCAGGATTTGTCCTCAGTGCGTGCAGGTTCACTGTTTCGAAATGAGCAAGCTACTGTGCAGCATGCGTCCATCTGTCGAGTGTGCGAGGATGTAACTGAAACGGCTACTAGAGTGTCCAAAGCTTCCCCCGAGGAGGACTCAGCGCTGTGTTTTAGAGTCCTGTATCACAGGATGTAGAGATGATGAGGGGGCGAGAGGTTGTTTATCACACTATCACACTCAATTTACTCCTCTCTCTGTCTCTTTTTTTTCTGTTTCATCCTCATTCTTTCCTATTTAACTGCCTTTTTATGTTAGTCGTTTACTCTCCTGAGGCTCATCTTGTCTTTTTGTCGTCTGTCCAGTGTCTATGAATCCGTCTCGTCGTTTCTCCGACTCAAGCTGTACCTTCTGTCTTGTCCTCTCCTCCTTTATGTCCTTCACCTATCTTCCCCCCTTCCCCACTCCCCCTTGTTGTTTTTGGCAGTGGCAGCTCTTGTTTATGTCTCCTCATTTATATTCAACACCACCTCTCAGGCTTATGGCTTGACGGCCTCCACTTCAGCCTGAGTGAATGACAGTGCATCTCCCTCTGATGTTAACACTCAGCCTCTTGTTGCCACAAGCACCGGCTTCTTTTACTGTCTGGAACGCACATACGTAATGCTGTCTATCATTTTAAAGATTACAGATGCAAAGACTGTAAGCGAGATAATGGCAAATGCAGTGATGTTCTGTGCATTGGCAATAGCGATAATTACTTTTCAAACCTGTGATTCATAGGAGTTGTACCACTGGCAGTTATGTCCCATACCATGCAGCCATGGTTTAGCTTTTGCAGTAAAAAATGTTAAGTTGATTCAGTTAAGGTTCAGTGCTTCGCCAGCTAGAACACACGTCTAGAAGTCATATCAATTATAAATTTTCTTGTGAAATGATCTTTTATCTGTGAAGCTCTGTGTTGGATCAGTTGGCAGGAAAGACGTCCCTCCTACACTGAAATTGTCCCGCCTACACTGAAATTATGAATCATGGGTGTGTAAAACCTTGCCATATAAATTAGCGAGCACATTTTTGCAGTTTTCCCACTAAGCTGTGCAATGGCTAACTGCAATTTCTTTTTAGTAAATGACCATATCGCAAACATCATGTATAAATTGGCAGATACATTTTTTTTAAGCAGCCGGCATTCACACTCCCCCCACTGGGCTAATGTGTGTGTGTGTGTGACGTATAAAGTGTGTTTTTGTACCTGGAGGGAAGCTGGGAGCGAAAGAAGGAAAGTGCCAAAGAGAGGACATTTTCAAAATATTGACATATGTACTGTGTATCGCGATATAGCCTAAAAATATTGCGATATTATTTATAGGCCATATCGCCCGGCTCTACTTGTGACACTACCAAGTTACTCTAAAGGTGGTTACATTTCATAATTATCATTGTTATCAACATAAAATAGCAATTGTTTAAACATAATTTGTGTTTTTTCTTTGTCTCAACAGTGGCACCGGCCATGAACGTGAAGATACGAGGCGTGACCGATACCACTGTTGACGTGGAGTGGGAGGGGTCAGTTGTGATGACAGATTTCTTAGTGACCTACACACCAAGCAGCCCTGGAGGTACGTACAGAGCTATGCTGGCCTTTCGAGGCAAGAAAGGTCGTAATTGAAGTTTCAGTTGATTCAAAATGTCTTGAAAGCGTTCACAGCCTCTATAAAAAAATATGTATTTTTACCTGTCTCTCTGTCAGGTGTGCAACTTGAGATAAGGATTCCAGGCAATACCACCACCTGCACTATCTCAGGTCTGGAGGCAGGCATGGAGTACAACATCAACGTGTTCGCTGTCATTAACAACAGTATCAGCGTCCCTGCCAGCATTACTGTTTCGACCTGTAAGTGCAGCCCCGTGGGTCGTTTTGACAAAATGTTCTCATGCTTGCTTCAAGGCCAACAGAATATAAATGTAATACCTCACATCAGTATCTCATAAAATGTTGTCCATCTCATTCAGTGCTGTACATGCATTCTCACATGGACACAGCCGTTCATGCGGATGCACACACACCCTGTCTCTCACCTCTTTTTGTAAAATCCTCCCCAAGATACTTTTCAGTGTCAACAGAGTGAGAATACCACCTGCTCCTCTGTGCCAACTGGTTGTGATTCCTACCTGTAACACCTGCTTAGTGTCACTCACGCTCAAATACACACAGACACACACACATGAATGTGTACCTCCTGGCCAGTGTTAATGCCCGATCATCAGGTCTAACAGAGAAACATACTAGCTGCCTCCATGCTTATCAGGGGTATGCAAACTCACCGAACCCCTGCATAAGTACTAGCATATTTTCAATTGCAAACAGAATATTGTATCCACTCTACATCAGCTGGCTACATACTGTGAGTTGCCATTAGTTCAGTCTTGGCTGGTAATATTATCCTTCATGTCACAGATAAGTGACTTTAATTTCAGTGATAGCAGAGTTTGGAGTTATAAAGTCAATGTAGGGCAATTAAGTTTGATGTAACCATTTTTCATACAAGATATGATTTGTTGGGTTGTCTTTGCTAAACGTAATTACGAAATGTAGTATTTGATTATCTGGAAAGATTTATGAGGACACGGCTGCCTGTGAAAAAAGTCATTTTCGCATTTTGCCAAATTAAAGTATGAGTCATCTGTTTTAACCCAAGTAATTGGGGGGGGGGGGGGGGGGGGGGTTAATACAACTATCATCAGTACTATCAAAAGCATTGCATATATAGGCGGATTAAAAAACTGCTTGTTGATCAAAAAGAAATATTTTAAGTATGTTTAAAAGAACAACACATTTTGATCAAAAACGGAAAAGGCCCCAAATAATTAATTAACAATCCAAACATTTAGTGCAGCATCAAGGTGATGGAAAAAAATAAGTAATAACAGAGAGAACAGAACAGAAAAATAAATGTAAAAGAGAAAGGTTCAGCAGTGGACAGGACACCTTCAGCATGAGATGGAGTAGTGATTTATTGGCTGTGTGGGTCACTGAAGAAAAATAATACGTCTCCGGCTACCCCTCCAGATCTCTCCAATCCAGATGGTTTAGTCTTCAAATCTATCACAGAGACGTCGGTGGAGGTCCAGTGGTTACCCTTCTACTATTCCTTCGATGGATGGGAGATCAGCTTCATCCCCAAGGTAGAGTAAAGCTGTGTGAACACTCATTGTATGTGGCCGCTGTCAGTCCCAATGTAAGACTGCAGCACTATAGCATGCTGAAAACAAGTGTCCTTGTGGTGAATCATCAGCAAATGACAGACTTGCCCAATCTCCCACACATCCAAACAGCAGTATTTTTTTTATTTTACTTTGCTATCAAAATATTCTTCATTGAAAAGAAGTATTTTCAAATCCCACTAATTCCAATCTCTAAATGACTTTAAATGTCTGTGTAGAAACAGTTGGACAAATAACTGGATGGATTTAGGTTTTCTTGGGGGTTTTGCTCAACTTGAAGTCCATACCAAATTAGACAAGCGGATTGTCTTAAGCTTATTGGCTATTAGGTGGATGAGCCATTAAACCCTTTTTCCAGAATAACCCTTTCTAAAACCATAGCGAGGCCAGGTTCAAAGCCATAAAGCAAAAACCTTTCTTTTTCTAATTCCCGCTGTAAACTCAGGTACTCTCTGCACTCTAATCTCGTGCCCTCTCACAGTAATTGGTTTTCTCTGTTAAGGTGTTCTCAGGGGGGGATGTCCTTTGGTCCGGCCTCTAATCTGATGTTAAAATGCTTTTTGTTGTGTTTATTTCGAGCCGTTTTAAGGGAAGAACATTTTTTGAATGGAAAAAAGCAGTAGGGTTCCTAATTTCATTGTATTGCTTTTAGCCTTCCTCTCTCTTTCTACCCAGTCTTCTATTTCTCTGTTCATCTAGCGCGTTCCAACCCTCCACCCTTTCCTCCTAATCTCTTGATTCTACTTTCCATCCAACACCTCTTGGTCAGAATCCTCTCTAACCCCGAAGGTACCCTCCATCCCTTTCTTTCTTTCTCCTTCACCTTTCTCTTCCTCTCCACCCCTTTCTGTAAGTGTTCTTCCCTCTATCTTTCCTTGCTCTCCCTCCCCTGCTCCAGCCACGGGGGAAATCATATTATGTGTTGGCAGTCCCGCCCCCCTGTGGATTTAATCCAGCAATGGGGATTGTGAATTTTGACAATCTCGTAATGGAAGTAGGCATGAAATCTTTGGCCTATGCGAACAGACACAGAACTCACTACTCTGTGAAAGAGAACAGAGAGAGAGAGAGAGAGAGAGAGAGAGGCAGGACAATAATTTGAGACCTGCTGTTAACACGGTTAGAAACAGCTACACTATATATCTGACACTCCAATAAAAATATCATACTGCCAGCACATACCTACCATCTAATATGTTATATTTTTGTTGTTTTTTTCATAATAAATCGATAAAGCTGTAAAGCAATCACTCAATCCATACTGCTGCCAGTAGAACTGTACTGGTGTTATATTAGTTCCAATAGTATTACAGTCATATATGGGCATAAGAAGTATTTTTAGTTATCAGTATTGAGTGATATCATTTATGTGACACCAGAGCTGTTTCAGTTTCCTGGAAGCTTCCTTTTAAATTCTTTTGTGTTTTTATTGTTGGATAAGCTGCTATAGCTTTCTTTCTAAATTAAATTCAAACACACACATGACCACGCATAACGATTAGGGCTTCCTTGAAGTATCTCAACATTGTGATTCATGTTGAATAGTCAAGCAAAGGGTCAAAGCGTACACGTCTGAACACACATGACGAGGCTGTGCAAAACTGCAGTATTCTCTTTACATAAAGCGTTTGTTCACATTATGTCTACATGAACTTGAAATTATGTCAAATCATACTTAAACCACTGTTCAGATGCACTTTGTGACTTCACTCCTGGGAAGAAGAGACAGTGCCAGGCAATGACTAAAAATCTATCTTTATTGGTCATTTGAGCCTCTGAAGCTGCATCTTGTTGAAGAAATCAGCATAAAATAAGATGAGGTAGACTTTTTTTGTCCCAGTGTAAAATGTGCCTTGGACATTACAATGCAGTATAAAACCACAGCAAAAAACAGTAAAGAAATGTATATATTTTCTTTTACATTTTATTTAACCTTTATTTAACCAGGTAGGCCGTTGAGAACCAGTTCTCATTTGCAACGGCGACATGGCCAGCATAAGCATAAGCGTACGGGACAACATACAGTTTCACATTCAATACAATACAAGAATACAGAATACAATAAGCCGCACAAAGTACAGAATTAAGTGGGCAGAATACAATAAGGCTACATAAAGTACAGAATTAAGTGGCCATTACAAAGCCGGTGCAAAGTGAAGTGTAAGGAAGTCGATGGATATGCGAAAGTGACAAGGTAATAACACGAATAAACATGAATATACAGTCAAGTGCAAATTGTGGTCTAGTTAGTGATGCTATAATGCAATGTATATGAAAAGACAGTCTATATAAATGCTGAAATGTGGTGAAGCATCAGTATACAGTTAGTACAAGTAGTGGTCTAGTTAGTAAAACAGTAATAACACAGTAAACATGAGTAGACAATCTATATAGAGGCTGAATGTAGTAAAGAGTCAATATACAGTTAACAGACACAAAATGCAATTAAAATGTCTGTGTAACATGAACAGGGCCCTTACATGAAAACAAGATGCGTTTTCAACAGTCACCTACCCTGTTAGCTGCTAGCTAGCTGTCCACTGGGATGACTGAGTGTGTACAGTCAGGCTCCGGTAGTAATCATCATGTAGCAGTTCTGTGTGCATTTGTAGCATATACATGGATATATATGATATATATCGCCGCAAAGGCATGACCGGTCCTCCGGAGGACATCCACCAGACCAGCGGGCGCCCGTGGGATTTTTGTCGGCCGCGGCAAGCGAGGAGGGCGGGGAGGAAGCAGAAGCAAGGCCGCCGGTCGGACACTACCACACCGATCCCCACAGCCAAGACTCCTCCTCTCCAACGCCAGATAGATCGCATACAAAATGGATATATATCATATATATGCTACAAATACACACGGAACTGCTGCATGATGATTATTACCGAAACCTGACTGTACACACTCAGTCATCCCAGAGGACAGCTAGCTAGCTAGCAGCTAACAGGGTAGGTGAATGTTGAAAACGCATCTTGTTGTCATGTAAGGGCCCTGTTCATGTTACACAGACATTTTAATTGCATTCTGTGTCTGTTAAGATACACAAAGGCACTTTTTATCTTATGCCCCCATAACTGCCGTTTTAGCCAAGTGGGAGCTCTGCATTAGCTGCAGCAGCTCCGTGTTGCTAGCACCGATTTAGCTTGTTTGTTTTTCTATAGACAGGTCTTGCATAGTTATATTTAGCAAGATGACCGTAAAAATTGGCCGGAGTTCTCCTTTAATTATCTGGTGCAATGACCTTGTTAACAGTGACATTTTTAACAACAGTCTCCATCAAAACCAGATGTCCAGATTACAAAGTGTCTGCTGCCACTCTAGTACAAAGGAAGTGAATTTAAGTGAAATATGAAATTTAAAATATTGTATTTGTATTTGTAATATATGTATTTTTCCAGAGAGAAATTTCCTGTTGCTCTTGATAATCTACAGACCTTACTAACAGTTTTCATTGGAACTACTTTTACTGAAGAAATAATCTGTATGAAATATCTCTGGGATTCCAGTATTGGAGTATATTTAAATGATATATGAAATATGTCAGGAGAAGGCATTGCATGAAAAAAGTTTAATTTCACAAATTGTCACACACAATAATTGTATTTTTTAATTTTAGCATCTCACTAGTATCCTTGCCATATTTCCTATTCTTGGTTTGGCAATCTGCTTATCATAGTTTTTGCAGAGAATGGGTACATGTTTATCCCTGTATATCTTTCAGCTATGTGTACTGTAATTAGCTTTCAGCTTGCGGGTGCTTGGCCAAAAATAAAATGGAAACATTTGGGCTTTCTTACTTTTACAACATTAATGTTCACAAAAGAACTGATTTCAAAAATCTGATGTTTGATACTATTTTGCAGTAAAGTTATTAAGATATTAATCATTGCCGCAATACATTTCAAATCTCATATTATTATATTGCTTTTCATGAATAGAACGAGGGTTATTGATATACATGTAATTGCATGCTGACTAACCTGAAAAACTAAATTGCCCTAATAAGTCACCAAGAAGCATAAATGGGCAATCAAACAGATAAAAAGGATTAGTATTAAATTAAAGTAATAAAAATACTTCCACAAGGATGAAAAAAATGTCTCCAGTCATTCCTCATCTAAACGACCTTGTCAGCAGAGAGAATGATGACTAATTACAAGCAAACTGACACTGGAGATGGGAGTGGATATACTGTTGTGATTCATTCTGTATAATTTCGCATTCAACAGTGTTATTATTGAGATTAAGGACCAATTGTTATTGGAACATTACCGCTGTGTGTTACTGCCCACCCTAGTAATTTAGCTGAGGTGATTAAATGGGTTGCATCTCTAATTACAGTTTTGATTCAGGAAAGTAGCAAGCTGTTATATGTTTTAATATGAGCCTTCATAGCGCAGGCTTTTGGGGATCTTGGAGCAGCAGTAGGTATAACATCTGTCTGTCGGCAGGAGGTGCATGTGCAACACTGGCTCTCTGAGAACAGCTGGGAATAGCAGGGGCTCCATATGGATGAGCGACAGGCGTTTGGAAATGTACAGAGTGCTGCCTCTGCAGAATATGGCCTGAGAAATGTCACTGTAGCATTCATACGCCACACGCTTTGGGAATTTAAGGTGCTAAATCATCCACAAATGTACAAATCAGTCAAAATAAATAACTCAGTTCAGAAAATGTACAGGATAGAATTTAACTGCATGAGTCATTTATGTCTTTAAGGCTGTCCACACCAAGAACGATAACTATAACCGTAAGTATAACTATAACGATGTGAGCATCCACACTGCTGAACGATAACATTCTGCAAACAGTGGCGTCAAGCACCCGCTGCACACTCCAGCTGATAACAATAAATATATAATGCAGCAGCCTTTGCAGCGTAAGATTACAGGAATGTCTGTAGTAATATCCTACATATTTATGAATTCAGGTACGTTTTATGAACCAAAAAAGTCTGTCGGCGGTCCCTAGGGTGCCGGCGCTGCTGCCTTCTCCAGGCTACAGCAGCGCACAGAGCTCAGGAGAGCCCGGGATGAGAGCAGAACAAAAACACCAACAGTATGAAGATCACATCCAAAACACAATATTCACTCGCAGTGGTTTCTGTGACATCAAATCGCTTTGAACGTGATCCCAACGATATCATTCGCCCCTGCTGTTATAGTTATCGTTATAGTTGTGATGTGGACTCCGCCATCCACTTGAGTTAGACCTATATATTTATAGTTATCGTTGTTGGTGTGGACGGACTTTTACTGGTGGGGATAGTCTTTTATCTGCCAGATCCCTTGCATCTCCACTGAGAGAAGAAGTTAAAGCCACACAGTAGCTGGCATTTACTCAAAATATGCAAACAGTTTTTGCTATTCATCTCATCACGCATCTCATACCTTCTGTATTTTCCCAGGACAATGATGGAGGGATGACTGCACAGCTGCCCAGCACCATCACTTACTTTTTGCAGACTGGTTTGAGACCAGGGGAGGAGTATACTGTTAACCTGGTGGCGCTCCGAGACCAGGGTCGAAGCCAGCCAGTCACTGCCACTGTCACAACATGTACGTATGAATGTAAACTATAAAGATAAACCTAGACATGATAAAATAAAAAATACATTCACCTCTCTGTCAGATTAAAGGACGTTTGTGAATTAGAATTCTTCCTATTTTCATACAAATCAAGCTTGTGTGCAGAGACAGAACTATAATGTCGTATGTATTACTGTTATGGCATTGCCAAAATATATCATTAATGTCCCTAAAATCCTATTTTCTCACTCAGCTTTTTTACTTTTTTACATTTCTGCCAAAGCGAGAAACTCTTTTGGCTATTTCACATTTCATATATGTCTGTATTTGTGTTTTTGTCTGTTATCTTCTCACTGGTTCTAAGTGGGTGTTCAGTTTGAGAAAGGTGACGTTTGACTCAAAATGTGTTTGCTTGTGTTACAAGGTCACTGTCAATCAAACCTGACCAACCCACACTGTCCCTTTAAAACACATGAGATCAGATTTGAAACGTTCCCTTAAAAAAGAGATATTTTGCTGATTTAAATCTCGCTCTGTGTCACGGCAGTGAGTGTGGGCAGTGTGTTTAGATGAACGGTGTTTGGCTTCCCTCCGTGACGCCAGTGCACTGAGCTCGCCGTGGAACAGAGTAGCCGAGGTCTGCTGAGATCCGCCAGATGACACGAAACGCGTTCTGCAAAGTATCCCTTTAAGATTTGAAACCAAGTTTCCAGAGGCTTTAACATAAGTTAAGCAAATGTGTGGCCCGAGGAGGAACTATACAACCAACTAGTCACTGCCATTTTTAAACATATGCATATACAATACCACAAAAAGGTAATTTCATATTTATAATACATGTGAGCAGCACAGCAACATTTGTTGTGCTATTGATAAGTCGATTAAAGCCAATGTGACATCTTAAAATTCCTTGTTTTGTCCACACACAACAGTCTAAAACCCAAATATGTTTGATAATAATGATTAAATAACAGAGAAAAACTGCAGGTCTTCATATTAGAGAAGCTGAAAGAAGCAGTGTTTGGCAATTTTGCTTACATGATTAATTGAGTGTTATAACTGTCAGCACTTCAATTTTCTGTCAATCAGTCCAAAGAAAATGTCAACCTTTCATTTTAGTAACAAATGTTGCATAGTATTCCCTGCGCACACACACACACACACACACACACACACACACACACACACACACACACAAAGCTCAATACCCTGGCATAAGTAGCGAGTGTCATCTTGACGTATTTGTTGGTCTGCCACCATTTATGTCCCTGATGTAAACCTCACTGAGGTATCGCCCCCACTCCTCACCCGGCTGACGCTATTACTAGACAGCTGTAATAGATCCAATTCAAACCTCGTCCATAACAATTCAAACTCTGATGTGTGCAGTCAAAACCAAAACACCATCAATTTCCTGTCAATTCTTTGTTCATTTTGTGGGTTGTAATTAAGTATCGATTAATAATTCATGGCACGCTGTCATCAATTTTTCACGGCGGCCCACTGCAGGACACCTTATTGGATAAAGAAAGAGGAAAAGACAAATTTAAAGTTACTCAATTATTTACAACAAAGATTTATCCTTCCTCTAAAACGAGTGAGCGTTATTAGGAGTCGGAGGGAAACCAGAGCGAGAGGACAGCTGATGCGGGAACAGGTTCTCAGCAACCGTCTTCCACAGAATGTCTTCTAGGATGAGACCCAGGGGACCACTTTCTTATACATCAACGATTGGGGTGGACCGGTAATATGTCAAGCCTGAGTCTGAGACTTATTTAGATCTCAAAAGCTTCAAGAAAGACTTAAATATGGTCCAGTGTCGCTCAGTGTGTGAAATATGTTGTTTCCCCTGGGGCCACCAATAGAGAATAATTGTGCTTTCACAGCATAGTATGGTTCTTTCAATTTAAAACGTGTCTTGAACTAAACATTGTGTCTTGTGCTATTTGGGTTGCTTCATCAACATTAAATTATGTTGTCCCCTTTGTCAAATTTATTTGGATAATTCAAAATCAAATGTATTGTCAGAAACTGCATAAATGCCATTTGCTATTTGAGTTTTAGCTTAAATGAGCCCCATTTAACTGCAGTAGAAATCATCAAGAAAAGTGTTGAAGCAACAGATGTCACACCATAGCTTTCGTGAAGACGTAATTAACAGTGTAATGAAATAGATTGCCTGTTATCACATTATCTTACACCCCATTACATTTCTTTAAGTTGACATTGATGCTCTGTGATCTATGATGTGAACAATGACAACATGCAGAGTTTTCTGTGGCACCAAGTACGCCCATGAATGAATCACCCTATGCTTGAACATGGTGTTTGTTATGGCCAATCCGTGACTAGTTCAGAAGTCCAATAACAAAGCACCACTCCGGTTCAGATTGGGCAGCCCCCCGAGAATCACCACCTTATCGCGGTGGAGGGCTTTATGTGCCCCTGTGATCCTGGAGCTGTGCTGTTCTGAAATGGGTTTTCCTCATCACGGGTAATGTGATTTCAGGTGTTTCAGTGTCTTTTTCCAGCAGCCAACATGGAAAGACTTTAATCACGACTTATGTTTTACACCTCGCACAGATAAAGCCTGTTTTACATGCTTGGCTGTGAGAGAACAGCTTTTTCTGATAACTAATCCAGATATATCACTGCATAACCTTGGGCAGTATTAACATGAACTACCTTTTCATATTTCATATTCATTATATTACTTATATTAGGAATCTTGTTTATTTATTCTTTTGATTTTCTTCAATTTAACCAAAAGTTCAGTATAAGCTCTTGTACAGCTGCTTGTGGTTAGACGTGGTTAATGGTTAGACAAAGAAGTTTCTTTCGTTGAAAGAAAAATGGGAATTTGTAGACAAACGTTGAAAAAAGTATTTGATTAATCGAGCAGTTCGTCTACAAAAAACAAACAAAACAATTGGTTTTGATGATCAATTTATCTTTTAAGTATTGTTTCAGCATGCCAAACATTCGCAGCTTCTCAGGTGTTTATTTTTATTTATTTTTTTATTTAATATCAGTGATTCCCTAGAACCTAGGGACCCCTCCAATGGGTATGTATAAATGTATTTAAATGAGACAATCTCAGTAGATTAGATGTAACTTGTAGACTTTTGACTCACGGTGAGGGGTCACAAGTAGACACTGCTTAAGTTTAAAGGGTCAGAAGCCAAAACGATCAGGAAATCTATATGTACTGTAGCATATATGTTATTTAATCATACTGTAGCACATGCTATTTAATATGTTATTTAATCACTGCTTACACATTTCTGGTTAGACAGTAACTACTTTGCCTTGCTATGTACTGTACTTGTGACATGTGCAATGACAATAAAGTTGAATCTAATCTAAACACTCCCTTATGCAACAATAAACTGAATATCTTGGGGAGTGTTGGACAAAACAAGCAATGTAATGACATCACCTTGGACTTCAGGAAATTCTAACAGGTATTTTTCATAATTTTCTTAAGTTGTATTGGCCAAATAATAAATCAAGAAACACATCAGCAGATTATCATAATAAAAATAATTGTAAGTTGCATCTCCCCTAAGAGCAAGTTATCATAAAAAAGTTGCGTTTCAGTATCCAACCAAAAATAAGGCGTTAAATTGAGTACAAAAATCAAGTCAAACAATACCTGGACTAAGTCAAAAAGTACAGCAATAGATGGCAAGGTGGACAAAGTGACCACACACAACAACAGGACACTCAATAATATTTCTTCTTTCTTTCTTTGTTTTTCAGTGATTGATGGCCCCACTCAGCTGGTTGTGCGGGACGTGTCAGACACCGTAGCGTTTGTGGAGTGGACACCACCAAAAGCAAAGATTGATCAGATCGTGTTACGTTACGGCCTGGTGGGAGGAGAGGGTCCACGGACCACCTTCCGCCTCCAGCCCACACTCAGCCAGTACTCCCTGCAGGTGAGTGGTGTGTGTGCGTGTGCAATCATTGATCATACAGACACATTATGTGGACTCACCTCCTATCTGGGGACAGAAAAAGCCAGTCCTGTGTGTACACTTGTCATGCTTGTTAAATTATCTAATCGCAGAGTCTGCCTGCCATCTGTGTCTGGAGATTAAACCAAAACAAACCAAAAAATCCATGCAAAGAGATTAAACAGACTAAACTGTCCTTGTGTTGTTGTTGTTTTTGTTTCACAGGTTTTGCGTCCTGGCTCGCGTTACCAGGTGTCTGTGAGTGGAGTGAGAAAAGGAAATGAAAGCGGACCCATTTCCACTGAATTTAGTACCGGTGAGGTCTGACGGCAAGCAGATGTGGTGATAGTGGTGTGTTTGATCCTGTGCCTGACTGAGGATAGAACAGTTGATGACATATGGCCTAATGTAAAGCAAACTGTTTATCTATATTGAATATTGTAGTGACCATCTTATTCAAGGGAATTATCACTCTAAAAAAACAGTAAAAGAGCACATTATTTGCACAACAACTATAGAACTTCATCAAAATGGCATTACTTTCAGCTACATTGAATGTAGAAGGTATGCATATGATGTCAGAGTAGCTATTTCAAATGAAATAAAATCTTGCTAGAATTGGTAACGATATATCAATTATTACAAATAAACGTGTAGCTGCTAACGTTGATGTACAGTAAATTATACCATCATTCAAAACAGCTAAAGTAACTAACAGTTGGAAGCTAACTGTATCTGTGTCTGATGATGTTTAAACCGCTGATGTTTGCTTTTCACAATCCTGCGAATTGGTCTCAGTTTCCCCAACATTGTCAGCTTTATCGTTCTTCTCAGAGATCGATGCCCCCAAGAACCTGCGGCTTTTGTCCAAGACCTCCACCACCCTGGAGCTTGAATGGGAAAACAGTGAGGCTGAGGTAATTAGACATGGCAGACAATAGCATTTTTATGATTTGTTTTCCAGCCGATTTGAGTGATTAACAGGTGGGCTATAATTTCTTCGGACAACACAACAAAGTTGGGTAATTGCAATGTCAGTTCTGTGTCTTTTTTTTTGATTTGTTGTTTTTTTTAAAGGCTGCCTGTATTTTGATGCTGTATACGGTCTTGATCTGGGTAAAATGATAGAAAGTTTGCAAGTAATATGAACCTATCAGTGGTGAAAAGCAACGTAGTACATTTTTGAAAGATGTGTACCTACGTAGAGTTGTGTTACTTGTATTGTATTTTATTATTTGTATAATTAATATATTTCTACTCCACTAACAATTTTAGTTACTTTACACATCAAGATTTTACTTACAAAAACTATAAAGGGCATAACATGTGATGCAATGTAATAGGACGAACCACACAAATAATAATATAAACTATAGCTAAAATGAATCATTAATAATAATCCAATAATATATATGAGATAATATAGATAAAATACACTGGAAGGGCTCAGAATAAGTACTTTTACTTTTGATTATTTAAAGGAACACGCCGATTTATTGGGACATTAGCTTATTCACCGTAACCCCGACAGTTAGACAAGTCGATACATACCTCCACCATTAGCTTAGCCTAGCACAGATCCTGGAGGTAACCGGCTCCAACTAGCCTACTGCTCCGAGTAAGCTAACGGTGGAGCCGTCAGACAGAGTTACGACACGCACGGAGATGAGAAGGGTATGTATCGACTTGTCTAACTGTCGGGGTTACGGTGAATAAGCTAATGTCCCAATAAGTCGGCGTGTTCCTTTAAGTACAATTTGCTGAATATACCTCTGTACTTTTACTTGAGTAAATATTGTGAATACTTCTTCCACCACTGGAAGATATTTATGCTTAACATGCTGATATAAGATTCTCCTTCTGTGAAAACCTTTGTCTCTTGTGTTTTATCGTTTATATAATTGTTTATTTAAAAAAAAAAAAAAATGAAGTGGACTATCCTGAAATACTTCATAGTTTCTACTGGATCTCTGCACAACCTTTAGGTGCCCCTTATATCTCTGAGTACATAATAATTATGTTATTGTAAAAATAACAACTAATTTATCCTTAATCCCCGGACCTTCTCCACCCTGCCTTGACCCTTCCTGTGTACTTATACTAGATTTTTATTCCTCCTATTTTTCTAAACTCTGTCTTGTTGTATTAAGCACTTTATCATCAAACACAGGTGGGTCTGCATTTTGTCAGCTTGGTAAATGCCAATACCGGAAATGTAGTGCACACATTTACTGAGTTCAAGTAGTCACTTAAAGTTTTACTCTGAATGACAATGTAGTAAATCATGTTGTTTCACTCAGTAGTGACTAACTACAGAACCAGACGTATGAAGCTGGTCTGTCTTGATGCCTGTAAGCACAAATGTATTCATCCTCGTGATTCTGCAGAGTGTTGGCAGAGAGACAAATATCATACTGGGCTAATGCAAAATAAAGCATTTCTTCTATGAACCAATTTAAAGCTACTTTCGCTGTTTGTGAAAGCCTTGTATTTCCTTCATTTTGTTGAAGCAATACACAAATCTTTCCTTCAGTTTAGTGTTGTAAATGTTTAAATATATATGTTTACATTTAGGTGGAGGGCTATCAGGTGGTGTACAGCACTTTAGCAGGAGACCAGTATGATAAAGTCATTGTACCACGCAATGAGGGAGCCACCACTAAGACCTCCCTCACAGGTAAGTGAGAAGTGATGTTTCTTTTTTTATTTATTCATTTGTTGTGTAGGCAATTTTATTGACGTATTTACTGTACTGTATCATCACATCTTTAGTTTTTTGTTGTTGCTCTGTGCAGTGTTTTTCCTTATGCCTTCAGTATTAGCGCAGTGCATCTAATGTGTACTGAAGAAGCTGGGAAGTGCCTGTGTGTTTAACATGGCAGGATTATCTCCAGAGCTAACACTTGGCTGACGGGGCTACTGATTGTATCTGTAGAAATGCTTGTTGTCCTGCGGGCGTATTGAAAGGCTGTCAGTAAGGAGGGGTCAGCTGGGATGTTGTTTTTATTGAAAGGCCACAGTGCTGGAAAGGGCACGGCTGGCATAAGAATAGAGGCAAAAGGTCCTAGTGTTATTGTGCTGGGCCATTGCAATCAATGCTGCCTCCACCCTCAGTCCTTCTCTGTCACTCTCATTTTCTCTCTACTAATAATCTCTGTCACTCTCTCGCTCATTTGCATTCCTCCTCATCGTATTTCTTTAGCTCGAGAAATCCACTGTGGATATACTGAATTGATTCGAAACTGATCAATTATGAAAAAAAAAAAAAAAAGAAAGAAATTTCAGAAACCATACTGATGTACATGTAAAGTTTCTGGAGCCCCATCACCGATGTAGAGCTAATTTGGCTGTTATGAAAAACTCCATCTAATTGACATGCATGTGAGAAGGAGAGTGTGAAACAAGTCTGTGTGATGTTTTGTCTTGCTATATTGTCTGTTAAATTAGTAACAGATTCCCTCTTTGTGCCTCAGACCTGCTGCCAGGCACAGAGTACGGCATCGGCATTTCTGCCATGAAAGGTAGCAACCAGAGTACACCAGCAACAATGAACGCCAGGACGGGTGAGTGTGTTACTGTTTATACTCCACTGATGCATGTAAGACACACTAAGTGAATCACAGCAGCGTTGTACTAGAAGTCCTGGCTTCACAGCAGGCTGGTTGGCATGGTTTGTTTTTATACATGTGATCCTCAGTTTGTGCTGTGTGGAACAGTGCTTCTGTTCCAACCATTACATGCCATTTTAGTGAAATGAAGCAAGTCAGATTTGTGCTGCTATTTTAGAGAGATGTTTTATATTGTCAGCTTGGTTCAAAGTTCCCATTAAAGCATTTTCAAGCTGTAATAATGCATACCATTAATTGCTTTTATTGTACTTTGAGGTGTTTTGGCAGAAAGACAAAAAGACCCCATTAAACCTTCTGCTTGAAATGTAAGTGCACAGAGGTGCTTCGCTAATCTGTCCCATCCTTTACACTGTCAAGCACATCTTTCCTCCAGTTGCAATCATTTTAATGCTTGAAGGTATTTTGCACTTTGCTAAATTATGCCTCCATTTGCTTTTCGAACAAGCACTTTCTATCCCACTGTTTTGTGCACTCTATGAACTTTAAAAATGCACTACAGCTATCACATTTTTCTCAAATAGCTTTAAATAATATGTTAACAACTCCTGTCTGCCAGATACACAGATGTACTTATGTTACTATAAGTGTGAGTTGCTGAAAGCAATAATAGTGGCTTTATTGAAATTATTTCTGTCTTACTTTCCCCAAAACCATCTATTTGACAAGAAGCTCCAGAAACATTGAGGGTTGCAGTTAAGAAGTTCATGAGAATTAAGCATTGATAATCCAGTGGACAAGGTGGGTCATTGCCGCAGGAAAGAAAAGGACAAAAATAAGAACAGAAATGAAATACAGAAAATGGGGTCATTATGTTAATACAGACGTTCTGGAAGCTGACTGTTACATGTTAATTAGCAGCATGTCAGTGTTTCACCAAAGAAGAGGATATACAGTAGATACAGAATACAGAAGAAATCATTTTTCTGCTAAAATGTTATTGCACAATGTTAGAGCAGATCTCTGCAATTTTACCAAAATAAAATCCATCCAATTCCATGTCAATTGGATGTGACATGCAACAACTGCCCATATCTGGGTGCTTTTTAAATATTGCTTTAAATATTATTTTATGGAGCATTCTGGTCAAAGAGAGGCATGCAGTGGTGAGTGGCAGCATGAAATTAATGCTTTGTCTACAATAGAAGAGGGGACTGAGTGTGAAATACTTTTTTGGAATACTCCATCATTTCTTTCTCTTTTTTGTGCAGAATACAACAACATGAACAGAAAATATCCTAGAACATAACATGAAGTTATAACTTTAGTGTAGTCAACAGAGAAATTGCGTATTTCTTACTTGATCTTTTTTGGGGTTAGTCCAACCAAAGGGAGGGCAAAATACATTTTAAATGTAAATAGTAAATAAATTCATACTTTGAATTGCTATATATATATATACATATATATATATATTATTTTTAATTAGTTTTTTATATATATATTATTATTTTTAATTAGTTTTTCTTCAAATGTCTGGCATTTCGACCCTGGTGTTTCATAGTCAATTTGAAAATATAGACATAAAGAAACTTGGATGTAAAAGTGATTAATTAATCATAATTCACACACTTACAAGTGTCTTGAGTGACACAGTTGTACGTAGAAATAAACTTACCAATACCAATAAGGTAAATATCAAAAGGGTAATGTCCCGTGCACTACGCCATGTCTACGCTTGACTCAAGTCATGGGACATTTGTCGTGGATGAGTAGTAAGGTCCCTGAAATATCATAATATCTTAAATTATCATCAGTAGCTCCCTGTTGGTGTGCAAAACAGTGTTAACGTGCTCATGCATATTAATGCTGGGTATTCCTTTTTACAATTTTGTTGGCAACATTTCAACAAGTGGCCGCGTGCTTTACTAAAATCTTGTTTCCTCTATATTAGGTCTGGATGTGCCCATGGATTTAACTGTGACGGCTTCTACAGACAACACCATTTCTCTGGTGTGGGGCGTGGTCCAGGGCCCCATCGACCATTACAAGATCACCTACACATCCTCCTCTGGCGTCGCTACTGAGGTAAAGAATGGACAGATAAACACTGAATGGATAACATATACAAATAATGACCGTGGCACATTACCATGCAGGTGTATACTGTACACAGATATCCCTACACTCTGTCTTATAAGGACCAATAGGAAATCCCATTGAATTTGTGCCTAACTGTGAGTTCATTTTCCAGCTGACGGTGCCTAAAGATGTAACCACCACCACTCTGATGGACCTTGAGCCTGGGACTGAGTACACCATCACTGTGGCAGCGACAAGAGGAAGGCAGCAGAGCAATGCAGCTACCATAGATGCCTTCACAGGTAGAAAGAATAGTCACATTTTATATACTCTTTACGGTAAACAGCGCTATTCTTGTACAGCATAATTGTCTCGATTGCCTTTTTTATTCGCTACAGTCGGACATAACAACTTTTATAGAGTGTTAAGGTTGCAGTACAGCATCAGTTTAATCCACTCAATTATCAGACAGAGCTACGATAAACTCACTCTCGAGTGTGTTTTTGTCTGCTCAGATAAAGACATGAAAGATCAGCCTATTACTGCACAAAGCTAGAAAACAGTTTCAACAACAGTGGCAGCAGGGAAGGTGCGTCAGGCTAAAAGAAAATGCAGGACCTTAAAAGACTTTGAAGAAGCAATTATCCACATCAGCCAATGAGCTTGTTACAAGTGTTCCCTAATTCCATCTCTGTTTTGCATCCAAACGTATTTGTGTCGTCTGATTTCTTTTCGACACCACATTGTCTCAGTTTTGCTGTCACTCTCTTTCTCAGCTCGATGTCTCCTCTTTCGCTGACAATTTCAATCATAACAAAGCTCTCTTTTTTTCAAACTTGTGTGTATTTGTCCAACTATATGTGGGATTGCCTGTCAATCTACCCACCGCTATTGGTTCTTTTTTTACAGAAAGCTTGATGTGATTTTCAGTTGCACAAAGGGTGGTGTCAGATTGATGGGCATGCACTTACCTGCTGACAGATTTGTTCTTTCTTTTCTTCACTTCTCTCGTCATCATCATTATCATCATCATCATCTCTTTGCTTCTTCACTGTGACCACCGTGGCAGTTGTCACCATCATAACTTCGTCTTTTTCTTATCTGTGGCTTTTTTAAGTAACACCGCTCTAACCATCCAGAGATTAGAGAATAATAAAAAGACAGATGAAGAGAATCAGAGCAAAAATAATGAATTACCTGTCATCTACTCATCCACTGCTCACTTGGCCATATTGGCAACATCTGTCTACCTGCACTCAGGTGAACTCATCACAAGGGGAAAGTTTGATCTTGAAACAATCTATGATCATATATGTATATACAGTATGCATATATATATATATATATATATATATATATATATATATATATCAGACTGCCTTTGAAGCACTGAATCTCCTTTATTAATAGTACTTCTTGATCAACGTAATCTTCATCATAACCACGACCAGCCTGGCCGTCGCGTTGTACAGACACTCCTTCTTCTGCATTGTTTAATCCATGATTAAGCAAAGCCTGGTGGAGGTTTTGAACTCTATTGGTGCTTTAGAGCGGCGTTTGGATGAGTGCAGTCTACATACACAATGTTCCACTTCTGGGATTGCTCTCGTTCTGCCGGAAATTCCGCCGGATGTCACTCTTTTCGGATGTCTGTTTTCAGATGTCCCGTTACCTTCCGCTTTCTTTGTTTTGTAATTTTAAACTCCAAACTCAATTTATTAGGACTGTCTAAGACTAGCTTGACTATATCTGTCCAATCTGAGTTTTCTGTTGCATGAAAAACAACCTTTGAACGTGCGCATGTTCCACTGGAACAAGTTACTTCCCGAGGCTATTTTGCAGCGGCACTGGGGCTCCGTTCAGTGCTAAGCGCCGCCCCAGGACGATTGTGATTGGCACTGTGGAGGAAGGTCTGGCAATGCGAGACTAGGATGAGTATGTCCTTGTGTTATTCGTATCACGTCTTCTATTGGCTTCCACACAAGGACCCACATCCACACCACCACCATGGGGTTTTACACTATACACATTCTCTGCTGACTGCACAGGGCGGTAATGGATGTCGACAGTTGGTGGAGGAAATGCGCCATCAAAGGTAGCCATTCACCAATCAAAGAGGAGAAGGACATAAATGCAGACTGTGTAAACAACACAGGTTTCAAATGATGATTAATCACAAAGAAAACTCCACAGTTTCATCTGGATGAATCAGAAAAGGAGAAGTCAGTGCCACTGCATCTTCTCTGCTATTTATACACCAACACATGGCTAATTAAATTAAAATTGTCTTGCATTTGTTGCTGTGTCAGCTGCTACACTAGTTCGTATTCATTACCTCATCTTCTGTCCAGGTAATACATTTTGACAGCATCTGCCATCATCGTCATCATTTCTCCATTTTCTTATTGTGAACAGTCCCATTACATCTTCATCTTTACAGGCGAATTATCTCATTAGTTTCCCTTCTTTTTTTCATGACCAATTAAATCATCACTTCCACATGATTGTGGTCGTCTTTGTCTCTCACCTGCCCCATTGAGATTACCCCCAAGGCTGATTTTCTCAACTGTATTATAAACGATCTATTACATCATCCAGGACTGCTTTCATCCATCACTGAATTGCTCGTCTGTCATCTCCATAACGATGGCAGCTGTTTTCTTTTCTTTTTTTCCCACCGCTGTTTCCTGCTTGTGATCGGCTCTTTTACCTGTCCTTGAAAACTCACCGTTCACCTGTAAACCCCCGTTCCTCCAGGAATCAGGCCCGTAACCCACCTCTACTTGTCAGAGGTGACTTCAGACTCAGTGTCGGTGGCGTGGAGCGCCCCAGCACCGCCTGCTGACCTCTTCATCCTGAGCTACAGCTCTGCAGACGGGACCGACACCTCTAAGGTGACGCTGGACGGCTCCAAGACGAGGTCACTGGTCCAGGGGCTGCTGCCGTCTACTCAGTACACCGTCAGTCTAATCACAATACAGGGGGATGTTACCTCTGAGCCCATTACGGCATCACTCACTACAGGTGAGCTGGTTGATTTCATGGAAAAGTGGTATCGAAGGTAACTCAGGCAGGACACGTGAGGATAGATAAGTAGTAGATTAGTAGTAGTAGATCAGTAGTTATGCTTCCTTGCTTTATTACTGTTTTCTCTATGCGTGCATGGACTTTTTTTGTTCCTATGAATTTAACATATGATCACATGTGTGGCTGCAAAATGTCAGAAAATAGTAAGAAAATGTCCAGCATAACTTCCTAAAGCCCAACACCAAAGATATTCAATTTACTATTACATAAGATTAAAAAAAGCAAATCCTCACAACTACATACTGTTTCGTATTTGTTTGTTGTAAGACAAATTCAATAATTAATCAATTATTGAATAATTTGCCAACTATTTTTTGGTCGATCAACTAAACAATTAAATGAGTAATTGTTTGAGCTGCAATCTGGTTGATCACATTTATGAATGAGTTGCACTGTTCTTTTGAGGCTTCTTTGAGGCAGGTGGAACTGGAATGTCCCTGAATCCCATTTAGGATGAAGGAGAAAAACAGGGTGGTTAACAGGAAATAAATGGAAGAAGAGTGCCGAAAGAATTTAGTACAGTAAGTGTAAAGTAAAGAAAGAAAAAACTGGGAAAACTTACTGGAAGATATGTAAATACAAAGTGATTTCAAATTAAATATGTATTTGCAAAAAAATACAGTTTTAGCATTCCATTTGCACAGAACCACAGCAGAATGAGTTTTGTAATTAGAGACCTGCCTTTGGAGGTTTTTCCTTTCTGTTTCTTTGCCAGACTTTTAGACCCGGTACCAAAAATACAAGCTTGTTTTATTCTAATGATCCAGGGTATAATGATTTCATGTTTATTCTAAACTCATACGCAATCGTAACATTGGGGAATATTTGAGAAAAGCTGACATATGGTTCTCTAATACAGTCAAGGACAGAGAGAAGAAGAATGAGAGAGGGAAAGGGCAGGTGCAATGTGTGGGCTCACATTGTTACTGTAAAATATAGTGTAAGAGAAAAGGTCTGCTTATGCTTTGTGCTGGTTTCTGTAAAATATAGTGTAAGAGAAAAGGTCTGCTCATGCTTTGTGCTGGTTTCTGTCTATACATTTGAATGTATTTGTTTCCTTTTCTTCCCTTTATTGTATTATTATTATTATCATTATTATTATTATTATTATTATTATTATTATTATAAGTCTTAATGAAAGAAGTATCTTGCACCAAAAACATTAATTCACATGGAACACCATAACACAGTCAACAATTCACATCAACAATACCAACAGCATATTTATCCACTACATCTATAACAATTTCAATTCGTTACAATTAAAAACCTGTATCACAGTTCTCTATGTCATTTTTCTCTATGTCTTTTGATTCAACTGAGCCGCAATGATCCTTTACACCTTTCTCTCTCTTTGTTAATACTAGTGCAGTGCCCTTTCTAAATGTGCCTGTTTGGAACGGGCCAGTTGCTTGGCCTGTGGTATTGCTGCTTGTAGAATTCTCCAGAACCATTGTACCCCAACATTACTTACAGAAGGACCCCAAGCACTTAATATGCAACCACACTGTATAGCCTACTACTGACTTACTGTGTACTTCTACTAACAGAGGAAGACATTGTGCCACTACATTTACCTGACAGAGAACGTTGCAGATTCAGATTTACTAACAAAATATCACAATTTAAATGTGGAATAGGCTTATCACAGACATTTGCCTCATGGACTCATGGCGCTGTGCCATGTGCCACCTATCCGGCCTGTTAGGAGAGCCGATCAGCAAAAATCTGTGTTAATCAACCACCAGAACCGGACCGAGCAGAGACAAACTCACACTCACAAAGAAGGAGTCTTTGAGTGTGTGTGTTGGGTGAGAGAGAGAGTGAGGGTGGGTGGAGAAAAGGTGGAAGGCAATGGAAATTAGGAGAGTTTTTGTTTGACTACATTTTAGTGTTGTCAACGATATTGCATGTAGACAGTCAGTCATTATTATCGTTAATGAATTTAACACTTCAGCAGAGGTATTCATTTCCAAACAGGCTTAGTGGCTTGACGGTAAACGTTGAAGTATGGATTCGATTCGCAGGGGAATTTTGCCAACGGTAATGTTATTGGTGTTTTAGCCTAAGTTAGCAGCACACTTAAACAACCGGACCCAGAGTGAGTCTGATTGAGTAAGATACCTCTCTTTGCCCCGTCACTTCCGAGATGACTATCTTCTGCTGTGTGCTTTGGTGAATTTACAGCTCACAGCAGCTTAATACGATAGATAGTGTTTGATATCTAGTGTTGGCAAAAATGTCTTTTTATCGAATTTCCTCTTAGCGAAATGCTGAGTGAATTTAAGCTTTTATTGTGAAGGGTAGACACGGAAGAGCCAGCGTTATGGCAGCACTTTATTTCTCAACATTTTTTCCGCAACCTTTATTGTTAAGTCATTTAGTTTAATTCACAGTTTCTTAATATCCAATGTCCAAACTGCCCGAAATTCCAAACCCCAAGTTCATTGGGTACTCAGGAAACTACGTGTGAAGTAGATTGGATGAACAGTTCATGAGCTATTTCAAAGACAGATGCGCACACACACACACACACAGATTCCCCGATGTATTAGAGAGATATAATACAGTCTAGACGTGTCATTTTTTGCTAATTGGCTTTTTGTCAGAAGGAGCTTTCAGAAACATTTCTTTTGATTATGAGTGTGCTATTCACATCTGGGAAGGGAATGAATGAAGAGAGGGTTAGTGGAATTACCTGCCTGAGATTAAATGCAATTAATAATCCCAACATACAAATGGGCAAGACAGAAAAGAAAATTAGGACAACAGGAAATCATCAACAGAGAAAAGCAGAGGGGACTGAAGACAAAGAACATCAAAAGTCAGCATTGAGCAATGGAGATATTAACTGTGTATCATCTGCATGCTGTCATCTGATTACTGTACCAGCTTCACATTGGCAGCTTCGAGCACTCTCGTTCTTTACATTCACCCACACATGATGATAAGCAGATTTTGAGAGTGAAATTGGACAGGGATTTTGAAAAAGATATACAGTTTTGCTTACACCTCTCTGCCTCTGTAGACTTTGGTAATGCTTTGATCTTGCACGTTTGAATGTGAGCACTGATGAGAGACTGCACTCTGGCTTGCCTTGTATAATTAGGTGTGCTCTTAGCGTTACATTTTCAGCATTTGAAATGTTCTGCAGTCCTAGGTTTAACCCAATAGTATGACATTGACATTTATCAGACTTTGAAAGTCACTTTCTATGGTCAGTTCAAACGGTGCTTTAATGTTGCTCAACCTGAGGGACACATTTATTTATTTATTAGCTTGTGCAACAGTGCAAATTGAATTGTGATCTTCCAGGAGGATCAGGTCGATAGCCGTAGATAGACAGAACTATTCTGTAACTGTTCCTATTCAGACCCTCTCAGGAAGCTTCATGAGAAAATACACATTTTCAGCTGTTAGTTTTGCCAAAGCAAACATAATTAGTAAGAAATGCATGCATGCATAATCCAAACATATATACATGCTTCTACTGTACAGTATGCCATTTTCATAGAATTTAAATGAGATCAAGGCCAGGAGTTATAAATTGCTCCCTCTGCTTGTGAATAATTATTCTTTTTTAAAGATGGAGTGGAGCAGTTTTATAAGTGCTACCCATTTCGCCTCTTGTCCACACCAAGAGATGGGAGTGATCTCTTAATCTCATCTTTCTTTTTTCTTTCCCCCTCTCTAGCTTTCTTTATCCCTCTATTTCTTTCTCTAGCACCTAAGGACCTGTCATCAGTTTAATTGTTTGCTCACATTGTTTTCGCCGTAACCTTTTCCACGGCAGCTCCATAGTCTCAGGAGGCACATAAAACAAATTGTCAGCAGGGGGGTAAATCTCCTCTGAGTAAGCCCTGTACGTCTCAATGCTAAAGTTTTTTTTTACCAACTAGATTTCATTTTTTCTTAACAAATGCTTGTGCTTCTACAGATGAAGGACAGGGCTGTTTATGTAAAAGTGACAAAGTAAGGATTACTGAAATATTTTGGTTTTCATGGGCACTAATTCTTTTAGATTTTTATGTAAACTTGCTTCATAATATACCACATAATGCGCTCCTATTGTACCTCTGGGATCAGAATAAATGTTCCAGAGTTATCCATTGCTGACTAATTGATTATGTGCTAACACACATCATCTCCCTTCTAGGCATGGACCCACCAAAAGAGATGACGGTGTCAGATGTGACCGAAGACGCAGTGACTATCTCTTGGATCAGACCACTGGCCCCATTTGAATACTATAAGCTGTCCTACCAATCAGCCAGAGGTAGCATATTCTTTACATCATGTAACACCCGTCTTCATTGCATTATAAAACATTGTATTCAGTAGATCAGCACCCTTGCCGACACTCTGCGTTTTCATGCTACAGTTAAATGAACATGGCATTTGTTGTAGCGGGTCTCTGATGTAAGATATGTTGTGGAAGGGAGCTCTGTTACACACACTGTTGTACCTAATTAATTGATAACATTTTATCAGTTAATTGATTTTTTTTTGTCAATTAAAATTCTGTATTGATTAAATATTTACTCTGTGATGCAAAAAGCGCACGAGTTGGCTCAGCAGTATACCCTGTACCTGAAGAAATGTAAGACCAGTGTGACGGCAACAGTTCTGATGTCTCCTGCAGGTCGTGTGGACAGCGTGGTGATTGACAGCGATGTGACCAACTACACCTTGTCCAGCCTGTTTCCTGCTACAGAATACGAAATCAGCCTGAACGCTGTCAGAGGGAGTCAGGAGAGCAAAGTGGTCAGCACCTCCGTCTTCACAGGTAGGAGGAGTTGATAAGGAAACATTATTAGGACCATATAGAATAGAAGAGAACAGAACAGCCATGCAACCTTACAAACTACAGCTGCATTAGTCTGATAATCAGACTGAATTGCCATTTTTGTTTTACTGCATTCATTCAGCCTGTTCATGTCAGCTGCTTTCTCGGTGGAAAGATGGGGAGGTTATTCAGTTTTGCCCTAACCAATCAGTAGCGAGTAGCTATTCCACTGACAGCATTTTTCAGTCAACATGAAACCTTAGCAGTTATCTTTTATGACGGAAGAAGTGTCAATTTAAGGGTTAATATTTCTGTAATTCGACTTACAGCAACCCGTGCAGCTGTGTCCGTGTCATTTGCACTTGTCGCCATTTCTCTGTTGCTATTTGTCATGAATGAATAAATGAATTGCTGAACAAATCAGAGATGGTTGACAATTTTAGAGGTCAAGACCCTGTCTTAGATCTCTCTTTGACCGTCACACAGCAATGGACTGAAGCAGGTTGGAGGAGAACATGCTTTGATTAGAAATGCTGTATTGGCAGTAGGTCGGTTGGTGAGGCTGTCTACTTCTTGGGTTTCTTGGTTTAATTGCTTGTTAAAACCACTGCAGGCAGAGAGGTGTTTCTGTTTTTAGCTAGTCTCACATTCCCTAGTCTATATCCTTGACGTTACACCTCCGGGATTGCTCCGGTGCCGCAGGAAATTCCGGCGGATGAATTTTCTGTTTCCTTCCAGATCTCTGCATGGTAAATCTCCAAAACACTGGAGTAAGGTCTGGCTACACCACATTTACATTCTGGGATAGGAGAAAACAAAACGCTGTGTTGTTTGCATTTCTTTAAACCAATCACAATCGTCTCCGGACGCAGCGACAGTGGCTCTGCAAAAAGGAACTTGTTTTGTTGGAACATGTGCACCCCAAAAAAGAAAACGGCACATAAAATTCTAAATAATTACAATACAGTAACGTGAGCTATTAAATTAGCTGGATATATGGTTTGACTTAATTTGCTCTTACCAGTGTATTGCCGTGTGTACTTTCCCCATAGCAGTCCCCGCCAATCGGTTCCACAACGCTATAAACATATTATTTGTAAATCTTTACAATCATTCACCGAAGAACCAAGCAGGCCTGTCTTATTGTTCATTTCAAACCTGAAACATGTTCAGCTTGTAGCTCAAAGTTTGTTGTCGTTTCCCGTATCGAAGGGATTTTGAGAACAGCAACACACATAGAGCGGAAGGTGAGGTGAGGTGCCTGACATCAGGCTTCATCCTGAAAATACACTTCCGTTGATCCAGACTAGTTTTAGGCTAACCATTGATATAAATGGGTTGGACAAAATAATGGAAATACCTGTCAGTATAACACATAACAGCATCGCAAACTATAGCCTCCAAAATGACCATGAAGTTGAGTCAACACCTCTCTACAACAGTTTCAATGAAAACTGAACATACCTTTTATGAATGTCTGATTTATTGCAGGACCGTTGTATTAGACTGCTTTAGTTTTAGCCAGGCGTACCTAATAAACTGGCAGCTGAGTGCATATTTCCTGGCTGAACGCTGTGATCTACTTTTGTTGTGCTTCTGTGATGTTCTGCTCTTGTACTTTAGGAAACATTATTGCATTAAAAACACATTTCTAACTCCCTCGACTACAGCTCTTTGATAAATGTCACGCTGTGAGGGGTGGCACAGGAACAAAATATTTGCTGTGTAAACTGAATGAAGAATTCTTCTTTTCTCTGCTAGACTCTCAGACCAATTGTTCCAACCACAACAATAACAGCTGCGCGTTGGGAGTTATGTGCTAAAAGGAGCAACACACACATACAGACGTCAGACAAAATCTAAGGGTACAGCTTGCAGGAGGAGCAATCTTTGCCGCTGCAATAGATGAAACTGTCCACTCCATGACCCAGTAATTGGTAACCTACTCCCAACTCCATCTGACTCTCCTCTATCTCTCTCTGTTTCCCTTCTTTTCTTATCTTTTCATGCTTTTGCCTTACCTCTATCCTTGTTACTCCTCTGTCTTTCTCTCAGTATCCTTCTCTTTTCTATCCTCCATTTTTCTGTCATTTTTCCATTTCCTCTCTGCTTCATCCTTTCCCTTCTTTAATCTTCCTTCTCGGTTTCTCACTCCCCCTTTTTCTTCCCAATTCGTCATTATAGGTGAGAACTCTCAAGCTATCTTGCTTTCAGGCTCTTAACCTAGCACTAAATCATGAGTTTTGGAAAGCACAAACACTCACTTCCACACACACGTGTGTGTAAATATGGGACACCATTCTTCCACTAACCTAAGATTAACACACTCTTCCACGGCTGTATGCATAATCTTCAGTGTGTGTGTGTGAGAGAGGAAAACACAAGAAAGCTAGGAGAACAGGAGAGAGAAGAGGAGATGTGTTTGCATACCAATGAGACCTGATTCACCAGGAGCCGCCGAGGAAAAAGTAGGAAAAGAGTCTTTTTCTCTCACTTTCTCCTCTGTCTTGCTCTTCCCCTCCAATTCGTTATCATCAGCTTCCTTTTCAACAATCCCAGTGTACTTACAATGAGCAGAGCCGTTGGGGCTGTAACAGCCTGAAAAGAACATAGCTCCAAAGTCAAGCTTGTTAGAAATGGTAAATAACATTTTCCTCACATCGCACAATGCCCAACCAGGGACTTTTTAATGCCGCTTCCAACAACAATACCTAAACAGGGGATTTGGAAGAGTAATCCAGCATTGCCAACATGAAGTATGTAATGACTTGAATAACGCCGCAATTGCTACTTACTTTGCTTCGGTAATCAATTATTGTCAGAGGGGATGAAAAAGCAGGGAGCCATATTTCATTTAGCTAACACAGCAGGTACAGCTAATCTAAGATGCTTTTGGGAGGGTTGACACTAAATGGACTATGTGAAGGTCCGTTTAATGGAGGCCTAATAACGGTGCTCATTAGCAAAGTGTCAGGATGGATTCCTAGTGAGGTATCATTTCTCCCAAAGCTTAAGTTCAGAGACAGACCATTAAAGTCCTCTGGTGACTGAGAGTAAGACAGAAGAATAATCAACACGTGCGTGTGTGTGTGTGTGTGTGTGTGTGTGTGTGTGTGTGTGTGTTTTACCCAGTTTTATATACATTTATGATACAGGTTTATACATGTTTTCTTTGTTGAAAACCTTTTTCTTGTCACTAAACAGCACGTCTTGTTCGGCTGGACTTGTCTTTTGTGTCTAACCGCCTGCAGGTTTCAGGTTAGCACTCTTGTGACGCTACACGTGTCACATCATGACATTTCTACTTAACTGCTGTTGAAGACCACTTCCATTATGATCAATTAAGGTGCAACACTGGTCATTAAAGCCAAGAGGTCTGTTCCTTAGCAGAGACATTCAACAAAAAAAGGCACAGGAAATAGCAGCTAAGGAGCAAATTGGCAACGAATCAGCCATTAAATAGCCAACAAGTCATTCATGAATAACTTTGAGTATAAGATTATGATGCAAAGTTCTTGTAGCTCCAGAGTACACGCTCAGAGAAACGTTTATTTAAAGCTTTAGTACGTAACTTTTTGACATTAATGAACGTCCGTTACATTCAAGCCATCTCCAAATGAGTTGCTACAAAGTTAATTAAGACTATCAGCTCCACACAACTCTCTCTGTATTTCTTCGTATGGCTATGTTCAGAAGATTGTGGCGTCCGCTGACTTTCCCACGCAGAAACTCGAGTGAAGATAATTACCTATTCTTAAGAGTCCATCGTGTTTTTTTAATCCTCCGTGTCCTCCTTGGCTACCATGGCTACTTGCAACTGCATGGAGGGGAATCTACTAACAACCATTTACTTACTGATTCTTTAAGGTTCAGGTGCTAAATGGGACAACACCAATAACTATTACTTACTGATTGGGTGTAATGGTGGTCATGTTAGCAAACATTTCTATCTACGCATACATTACATTACATTACAATATCTATAATCTGCATTGAAAAGTTCAGTACAGCTCCCATGCAGCATAAAAGCAGCAAGTGCAATGTTTGCATGGCTGTGGCTGCCCCGCATCAATATTAGGATTGTGCCACAGACACATCCAGTGTAGCTATGGGGCAAATTTGGAGGACACACTCACACACTGATAACATGTTCTTGTACAGTGAGGCAGGGCAGCTTCCACAATAATGAGAGGGGATGCAGAGATGGATTGGGGAGTAAAATGGCCCAGCGGTCTCACTAACTATACTGTCTGCTGCAGTATGGTCTACATAGTGGCCACAACACACCGCAGACTGACCTCATGGCCAACTGTCACAGCTGAGGTGTTCCGAAAAATACCATATTCAGCAAAGCACAGATACTCTGTTTGAAACATTTTTCCTGAATTGTTTCTGACATTTGATAGCACACCAACAAACTTGAACTAAATGTACCTGAAGAAACGTATGTAGCGCTAACAGGGTTTGCGACAATATCCCCCTTAAAACATAAAATCTCCCGTCACAACCTTCTCTGCCATATTTAATGAATATAATAAAGGTCAGAATCAAAGCTGTTAGCAGTTGTAAACTTTGAGTAAGCTAAATTACAAAACAAAATGTTCGTTGTTACCTAGTAAATGTGCTTCACAAACTGATGTCTGTACACTCAGTTTGTTAGAGGGAAAACCACTTTGTGCCTTTTCGATTCTAAAAGGTTAGAAATTGATGGTCTTCTGTATTCACAAAGACTATCAGAGTGATGAGTCTTGTTAGTCAGAAAAACAATCTTGCCTTAACTGATTGCTTGTCATAATCCAGCTCAGCATGTTGTAGCTAGTTAGCAGTGCAATACTGACTGATAGCTAAAGCTAGCAGGACTCATGGTACAACAGACTCAGTTGTAATTTAAAGATCACATCAATATCTTAATCACTTCTATTAGGATCTTTGGATATTCAAAGCTGAGTAGCAGCTTGTTCTGTCAGTATGTGAAGCATTTGCTATTGTTAGCTCAGCAGTCAAAGAGGAGACCGGGAGCTCTCAACATGATCAGTTAGACGATATCTGATACCTTCAGCTTCAATTGGCAGACGTGACTTACCAGATGTTTGTCACTAGATAACCACATTCACCACTAAATATAATGGAAAAAAGTCATTTTAAGCATCACAATTATAAACATCACTAAATTGGTCAGGTTTCTAGATACAGATGAATTATCGAGTTCTTTGAAGATAAAGAAAAATACTGATTAAAATTAAATTAAATTAAAATTGCCAGACCTTCCTCCACAGCGCTGCAAAGGAGGGTCCGGCTGGTCCACACAGCATTCCAGGACGGGACCAAAAGGTGCTCTGGTTTACTGGCATTTCTTTAAACCAATCACAATTGTCTTGGGCGGCACTAGGCCCCGGACACAATGACGGTGCCTCTGCAAAATAGCCTCAGGAAGGAACGTTTTTTTGGTGGAACGTGTACGTTCAAAAGTTGTTTTGGTTGTGTAACAGACTCAGATTGGACAGATAGTCTAGCTAGCTGTCTGGATTTACCCTGCAGAGATCTGAGGAGCAGTTAACCAAACAAAGGGGTGTACTTGCTCACTCTATTTGTGATCCATATGATTTATGATTATCCAAAAAGTCTCTTTTGTTCAAACATGAAACAAAGTTAATTGTGTCTAAAATATTGTGTCTAATTTTAATCTCATCTCATACTATCTCACATATTTGTACTATTCACTGGGTGTGCAGTTTTTCTCATGGGAGAGTAATACTTTACTTGCACTGCAATTACTGTAGCTGTAGAAGCACAATAGAACAATGCATTCTCTCTTGAATTTTCTCGTCTTGACTGTTACAGTTTTTTCTGTATAACTGGAAGGATCATAGCACTGTTTTTACATGCTGTATTGTGTTATTGGCATTTGGTTTTGTGATTTGCTCTGTAGTCATTGCTGTAGTTTGTTACTGGAAACAGCCAGTTCCCATGATCATTATCTCAATACCCATGTTTCTTGTATTACTGGATAGATTTTGGTAATATAGCATGTAAATGGCTCCTGAAACTCAAGGTTTAATTGTAGGGAGCTCTCCACCAGCATGTGAGTGCACCGCAGCCTCATACTGAAGCCCCAGAGCAGCCCTTTTTTTTTTTCTGAACCTTTTCTCTTGTTCTGAATTTTAAGCACTGGGGCTTGACTTTCAGATACAGATCCGAGTGCGAGCGTGATGTAGTTGGCGTAATCTGCGATTCACCGGTGCAATCAGGAGATGGAGAGTGATGATTGGATTATCACTGGGACTGATGAAGTTGGATGATCTGTTTATTTTTTTTCTGTATTGGCCATCTCTACTCCATATCCATTGCCAATCTAATAGACTTGGCAAGCCTCCATTAAATTCACTTAAACCTTTTTGCAATTAAAGTAATGATTTTAATCAGGTTTGTTCATCTATCGTAGAGATAAGAAAGACTTAAACTCACTTTGTTGCGCTAATGAGCTCAATTCTTTATTTTATTCTGATGAGTGCAGGGCAATATTAATTACCTCATCTGGGCAGAGATTTGGAGCACATGCAGAGTTTTCCTGCCACGCTCTCTAACGTGCTGGAATAACACGCCTAAATAGAAATTGGGGTTGAAACACTGAGGTTAAAGGTATAATTAAATTCAAACTCAATTTTGGCATGTCCAGCAGTCTGAGAATGAAATTAGGAGGAGGGTGGAGAACCAGGAGGCCCGGGAGAATATCTGAGACTTTGTACAGCCTTTTTGACTGCATCATTTCTCTTTGATGTGTGTTTGAATTGAGAAAACAGTGATCAAAATGGCAAAAAGAGTCATTATTAATCACTATGAATGCAAAGCTCTTCTGTGTTGGTGTGTGTGGGTTTCTATAATTACAACTTAGATGTGTATTTAATAATGGTTTTCCATTTTGAATTGTACTCAATTCAATATTGTTTAGGTGTAATTGATATTTTATGTCTCTGCAATTGTACCACGATACACTGTGCAAAATGACAACCTATTTGCATGGAAGAAACTATGACACAGCTCCAAAGTTTGTGTACAAATTATTGATAGAGCAGTTTTCCAAAGTACATGGACAAATTGTTGTTTTAAATTTCTTTTGTATTTTCCTTTTGCGGGAACTAATTGAATGACAAATCCTGCAGCACGCAGCCGCTAAGGGCAAGTTAAGAGATTTGTAATGTCTTTACCCACTTTTATTGTTAGTAGTAGTAGAACTGAAGCAATTAGTCGATCAGTCAATAAGTCCATCAACATAAAATGAATGAACTATTCTGATGAGTGATAAATCGTTTCAAACATTTTTTCAAGCAAAAATGCTTCACATCCTCTGGTTCCAGCTTCTTTTCTGTCTCTTCTGTAAAAGCAAACTATTTGACGAAACTGATATTTTTTTGTTGATGTATACGGCCAACATGTTGACTTGGTATGTCCTGCAGGGAGTGGACCTTTGTGTGTGATTAATAGCTGTCATATTAGCCAGATGTTGCCGATCTCTTAAAAAGAAGCCATTCTTGTTTTTGGAAATACACTGGGCTTACATTTTTGTTGTATTGTAATCCTAGCGATGGACATACCAGCTGAGTTGACAGCTCTCAACATCACTCCACAAGGAGCCCTGCTGAGATGGAATCCACCCGTTTCCAGTGTCGACAACTACGTTCTGACCCTCACACACAACCAGGGTGAGTTATCCGAACTGTCATTTAGAGGCTTTCATTCATTTGTTGTTCATTGAAATAGACTAATTAACGCATTTCGATAAAATCATCAACTCCCCTTTCTCTTTGATGCCTCCATTTTGGAAATAATGAAAAATCCAGCTGATAATCTGTCCGTCTCATATCACCACTATAGCAGTGCTGCTTACATTGGCTACCAGTTTATTGTACATGACCGTGAAACACATTTTTACACATCAACTTTTTTATTGATGCTACCGTCTATATGACATTGCATGTTTGTTTCATAAAGCACTTTGAAACCTTGGTGTTATGAAAGGCACTGTCGTGTAAATAGTTACTAACTAATCAACTTGTTATTGAGATATATCAGATATCTGCACAATGAAATTATTGAAATCGTATTGAGTCATAGCACTGACTGCGCTAAGATCAGACTTCAGAGTCAGAGTATAAGGAGCAGATTTGTTTTACGTCATTTAGCTGCAGTGTGTGGTGATGTGGGTACCATCAAGCTTTCCCCAATAAGACGTGAGATCATTGTGATGCTTTGACGCAATATGGATCCATTTGTCTTGCTTTCAGAACAGTTCATTATGCTCAGTTTTGGCTGTAGCCCATTGTCTGATAGCCATAGGTAAGAAATAGCCATATTACTTGGCCCGTCAGAGTCACTTTATAATTTGCTCCCTGAACCATGTGGATGACTGCCACGTTACAGTCGGTAGGCCAGCCACAGATAAAGCTACTTTGCATACTCAGCGAGAGTGCTGAAGTATGAAAGTATAACAAGTTTCAAAGGAAGGGTATTTTTTAAACAAACCTCACCCTGTGTTGTCAGTCATTAGCCCTTGCAAAGGTTTTTCAAACTCACCAGTCAAATGTTTAATGACACTTGAACTGAACTGTTGCTATATTCTCTCTTGACGTTTACAAACCGGCTGGAGAAAATATTACGGGCATATTTCTCATTTGCACATGACCCCACTGACTAGGCCATGTCTGGAGTTATCCAGGGGAATCTGTATCACTCAGCTCTCAGAGTCAACGTGTGTTACACTCTGACTGACTGGACTGCAGCCAGATCATCTCAGATACAGAGACAGTATATATATGCTGAACGCATATTTGGAAAGCAGCCCAAGCCAGGGTTTAGAGAAGCGCAATGTAAAAATGTGAACAAATTCCCTTGAGTGTCAGTGTATTAGCTCAAGGTCAATAAATCTCATATTTCATGCAGTAGTGTCCTGCATTACAAAATAGATTCGTTTTGGCAACTGGGAACAGCCACATAATATCCAAACCATCATGGTATCCATCAGTCAAACTTCATATATAATAGAAAGCTTACCATCAATAAAATAATGGTTTATTTATATCCTCACTACCATCACTGTCACTGTGACGTTTACACATGTTGCATACAGTTTGCCTCATTTTTGCAGAGTTGTCCCCAAACGCACATTTCACCAAAAAATATAATTAGTGTAGAAATCTTGAAAGAGAAACCCAAAGGTGGCCAAACAGTGCAGGCTTTGAGATTCGGTTCTGATTTTTCCCATGCTTAGGATCTTTTTTCAAAGAGTTACAATTTAATGTAGTCTATTTAGACACAACTGAAGACAGAAGATGTACGGTAAACATATACGCCTTGTGTGTTTTCCAGTGACAGCTGACACTTTCCTTGTGGAAGGCAACAAGCAGGAGCACCAGCTGTCCAACCTTAAGCCAAGCACCACCTACTCTGTAGCCCTCTACGCCACCAAAGGACCCCTCACCAGCGGCACAGTCATCACCAACCTCCAAACACGTATGTGCTCATTTCATTCAGCTTGTCTCTGTACAGTGAGTGACGTGTGATTCAGTGGTTAGCACTCTCTCCTCACAGCAGGACGCTCCTCCAGGCCCCACTGGAGCCGTTCTGTGTGGAATGTAAATGTTCTCGCTGTGTTTGCGTGGGTTTTCTTCCGGGTGCTTGGTTTCATTCACGGCAAAAAAAAAAAAAATTATGTTAAGCAGGAATTCTCCTACACGCTGTTTCAAAAGTAATCAGGATGAGTCAAATTCAACTGATGCATTTCTCTCAGGGGATTGATAAAGTGTAACACAAACAACAGAAATGTCATACAAAGAGAAAACATACCCAGTGTTTATGTAATATATACCAGTTAAAGCTGGGGTATATTATTATTATTGCGTCGTGCAAAAGTTCCACAATAATCGTCCCTTTGGTGAAAGTTCTGCTAACCATAGCCAAAGGCTCAGGGCTGCAGCTAATTCAAGGCTAGCCTCGCTTTGCCAGACCTTCCTTCACCGAGGCTAAAGTAATAGATAAGAGACTTAATTGTCATCCAGCTTTATACAGTACATAGAGGAACGAAAATGTGTAAAAATGTAGTCCAGTTTATTGTCCAGGGAGCAGACATTTGCTGTGATAGCAGTCGGGAGAGCTGATATGCAGGGGTTAGCCGTTAGCCTAGCATAAACATTTGCTGTCAGTAGTTTAGCTTTCTGCTCTGGCATTTTTTTTTTTTTTTTTTTGGTTGTTTTTTTGCATTCAGCCTCTGGCAGCTTATATCACCACCACCAAAACTACACCAGAAAAATATGGTAAATGGCAATTAAAACTGATGTGCTGCAAAATAACAATTAATAATAACCTGAAGTCATTTGGTTTAGCTTGTGTCTATATTCTGTTATGTATATTTTAACCTAAATGAACTGAAACATTCAGTGCAGGTTGGTGATGCACCAGAGGATGTCTAAGTGTTTAATTACTTCCCTTGACATAACAACAAATAATTCAGTACAGTACTACCTGTGAAGTGAAAATAGAATTAAAAAGTAGAAATGAAGTTACTTTTTCTGTTGATTAGATTACATTATGCTTTAAATTCACTAGCAGTAGCTTCAGAGGTGCGGGCTGCCCATTCCCGACGATGGGTCTAATTGCTTGTGTTGGATACTAAGCACTCGCATTCTGCATGCTTTATTGGATGGTCATTTTTCAGGTTTGTGGTATTTTCCCGTCGCCGTTGATGGCTCAGGTTTGCGACATATTCAACGGTATACTGACCATTTTGTTTTTGTTTTTGACCATTTTGTCCACCTTCACAGTAAGGAGTTTGGGAATGTTTCATCCACTTCATGGCCAAACAAGGCTTTACATATTCAAAGTATCCACACAACCCACGTCTTGTTACCTCAGTTTTTATGTTTAAGGTCATTGTGACTGTTGAGCTGTCACTGTCTGTGCCGACAGTAAAGTCTTGATAAAGGAGCCCTTGTTTCTTCCATCTAATTATCCAACTGAAGGATGTCGGTTCATAAAAGACTGACATGCTATATAATTGCTTCGAAAATAGCTTCATATCTGTGGTGTAATTGGTTGTTAAGCAATGTAATTCATCAACAGTTTATTGAAGTTTCTAGTGTTCTTATCTAGGAAATTGTCTATCATCAACAGTGTTTATAACATTTACAACCCCCATCTTTGCTCCTAAAGGACTAGACCTTTCTTGGATGCTGCTTTTGTACCAAATCATAATTACAATCACCTGTTGACATCACCTGTTTCAAATCACATCATTATTTAACCAATTTACCTGATTACTAGCCCTTAATTGCCCCTGTCCCAACCTTTTTTGGAATGTGTTGCAGGTCTGAATGACAGGAAAGGATGTATATTTACAAATGAAATTAAGTTGACCAGACAAAACATGAAATATTTTGTGTTCACATTGTCTGCAATGAAATACAAGTCAAAGTACATTTAGAAATCACTACTTTCTTTTTTTATTTGTGTTTGCATACTGTCCCAACTTTTTCTGATTTGGGGTTGTATATTGCCCAGCCCTAGATGGATGCAGACCAGATCAGAGGCATATAGGATAGATTTTATTATTGTTATTATTATTGTGGGTCGTTTTACAGTACAACTGAATTTTTGTACAGAGTTTGCAATTAGAAGTCTATGATCATTTATCTCTGTGTAACACTTGTATGCCACAGGGGTCAGTAGAGACTTTGACATGTTGAAACACTCAAGCATGTAAAGTAATGTGCATGTAAACGCACTGCAAGCTGTCATGAGGATGTGAACTCCCTGTTCAACTTTTGCCTGCTTTACCTCCAGGTGACCCACCTCTCCAATTATATTCACCTTTATCCGCTACTCCTTCAAGAGCAAAGTTAGGGGTGAAGGAATTGTTCCAGTTTAGCTGAGTTGCAGCTCTGTAAACTTTGTTTTTTTTATAGAGTCCTTGCAGAAAAAAAAACAAAAAAAAACTTCAGTCAGCAGAGGAGTTCATATCCCCCAAGGAGTACCAGAGCTACCTGTCCTGCACTGCAGCAGAGATGAACTGCTCGAAACAGAAACAAACTCTGACAACATGTGAGAGCAGGGCTGCAGAGACTTCCGAACATAAATGGGGCTTAGGAAAATTAGGTGTACCTACATTAAAACCATGTCAATGCTGTGCATGCATATAGTAACTCATACATAAACAAGTGTTTTTGACAGTTTAAGGTGATTCTAATTTGGAAACATGTGCTCTGTCTAGTACGTCATGTACCTCAGCTTCTCCAGAGAACAAAAACAGCACACATTTCTACCCCAGTTAGACTCTCTCATATTAAATAAAGAATTGCTGTGACGTAGGAAGCACCATTGAGTGAGCAAAGAGGATTTAGTTTTGTTTTGAATACCATGACTTATTGAATCAAGCAAACGGTTGGGTGCTTGATATTGTTGCATTCCTCCTCTGAGTGAAATGGACTACCATAAATGTATTCTTGCTACTTCATTTTGCAGTATATATGATTGGGTAGAAAAGACACAAGTTGATCAAATTCTTTCATACAAGAGGAGGGACATCTGCAGGAGCTTGACGTTTGTTGTATTCAGAATTCTACTAATATTTATAAAATATATACAGCAATTACAGAACGGACATGTAGTGTTTTAGACATACTGACATAGCTGAACATGTAATGCATTTTTCATTTGGTATTTACAGTGTTTCTATTTTCTGCTATATATTTCTATGTCGTCCTTGAATAGGGCCTTCAAGAAGGATAACATTCATATTTAATATTCATTCTCTTTCACCTCATTTCATTAAGGAACTAAAATTCAATAAAGGAACAATGCAGGATAATCCTTGATCTTAATCTAGTGTTCCTCTTGGGTAAATATCAAATGTGTTAACAGTGTTTGTATTAAAAATATCAGCCTTTCTAGTTCCCATTCATGCTGTAAAGGTACAGTGTATATATATCTGTGTGCTACTTTATGTGTGACACACACACCAATAGACACACCAATCGCAGGAATGATGTTGACAAGTCTCACCAGGGGGCGACTTAGTCAACTCCAACTTCACAGGGAACTTCTAGTGTTGGTAATTAAACTTCCTAATTTAAATCTTAAAGCCTGTTTCAGTTCTGCTTACACAGCTTGTTTTTTTTCCTCCGCTCCAGTGGAAAATGTCACAATGTGAACAGGCTCGTGAGAGAAGATGAGACCATTGACTGGTTTGATCAACTATCCCAGCTATGGCTCTGTCATCGTCTCTCTGTTTCCGTCTGTTTACATTCGCCTGTCACTCTTTGGATCTACTGAGCCACAGAGTTACTGGCATTCGGTCTTTAGAAGGAAAATAGAGCAACCAGTGAACAGTGTGAACATTTTTTTGGGAGAAATTCCATCCATCCATCCATCGTCGTCCGCTTATCCGTGGTCGGGTCGCGGGGGGAGCAGCTCCAGCAGGGAACCCCAAACCTCCCTTTCCCGAGCCACATTAACCAGCTCTGACTGGGGGATCCCGAGGCGTTCCCAGGCCAGGTTGGAGATGTAATCCCTCCACCTGGTCCTGGGTCTTCCCCGAGGCCTCCTCCCAGCTGGACGTGCCTGGAACACCTCCCTAGGGAGGCGCCCAGGGGGCATCCTTACCAGATGCCCGAACCACCTCAACTGGCTCCTTTCGACGTGAAGGAGCAGCGGCTCTACTCCGAGCTCCTCACGGATGACTGAGCTTCTCACCCTATCTCTAAGGGAGACGCCAGCCACCCTCCTGAGGAAACCCATTTCGGCCGCTTGTACCCTGGATCTCGTTCTTTCGGTCATGACCCAACCTTCATGACCGTAGGTGAGGGTAGGAACGAAAACTGACCGGTAGATCGAGAGCTTTGCCTTCTGGCTCAGCTCTCTTTTTGTCACAACGGTGCGATAAACAGAATGTAATACCGCCCACGCTGCGCCGATTCTCCGACCAATCTCCAGCTCCATTGTCCCCTCACTTGCGAAATTAGAAATTAAATAATGAATTAAAGCAATCGTATTGTCGTATTGATAATCAAGGGGACTCAAACGCAGTTGTAAAAAGATGCTCCTTAACATGCGGTTTAAAGGTAGCGCAAACATTTGTCTTATAGTGGAATATACATGGCCGTATAAAATGATCATACATTTTCTGTGGTTTGCTCATTGACAATGACATCTGAATTGGGGAGGGGGATTTGAAGACAAGCTTTTCAGCTCTCCCAGTAGTCCGGTGTTGTTGAGACTGTATTATTCCTGGTCCATCTGGTTCATAGCAGCAAATGCAAAGGCGTGATGTACAAGAGATGACAGGTCAGTGAATGTTCTTGCTGTCAGGATGGTCTCTCCACACACCACAAAGAGAGAAAAAAAAGCAGTGCGACTGGCTCAAGTCAAAATGTGACAAAAACTGCTTTTTTGTAGTAGTGTTTTTTTGTTTTTTTTTTAGGGTGGAGTTCCTTTGTTGATTCCCAAGCCTATTAACCACAGCTGAGAGTTGTTATGTTGTCTGGCCTCCGTGCCTCAAGAGTTCAACACAGAGTAAGACAGCTTGGCTCCTCAGCGGCTGATATTTAAGCTATAGGGCTGGAAAATAAGGGATTTTGCTACGGGTGTCTCAATAAGCCTGTAGGCTGCAGCACCGGGACTTTTTTCCCCTCAGTTGTGTCTGAGCTCACTTGCTGAGAATTGCTTGGCAAGTTTTTGAATCAGCAGAGTTCCTTGCTGCGGGCAGCTTCACTGAGCTCTGGCTGATAGTTGTTTACAAAGTACTGAGAGTGCTGCTATTACAGAAGCATAATCTTGATTCTTCAGGCATTGAGGCATTGTTGACAGTTTAATGTACTTTTAAGAAGTTGTGTAATTGCCGGTAATATATGGAAATAATCTTTGAAATAGTGCTATTTTATTAAAAATATTCAGTATAGTATATTGAATTTAGTTTTAGTTTAGTTTTTTTTAGTTTTTTTTTTATTTACATTTTATCATATATAAAATATTTATTTTCTTTTTTCACTTATTTTTTTAATTTTTCAAAAATAAAACAGAACAAAACATATCAGTAGAGCAATATACACATATGATCAAATAAAAAAATGAATTCCTTATGCTGCTGTCCTAACATAAACACGAAAACACATGGGTGGGAAATTTGCAGCAACAGGAAAAGCTTGGTGAGCAAATTAAGCTCAATCTACTTCAATACAGGTGATAACTGGCCACTCACAACGAAAATATGTACTAACCCACTTTGTTACAAACATATCTAAGGTCCCTTACAATACGTTAAAGAAACCTACGCAAGTAAGAATCGATAGTATATTAATTTATCATACCACATTAAAAACGTAGGTGGATGTACATCCAGCCAAACATGCACGATTGAAAGGTGTGCAGTGTACAATATGATACGCAGTCATTTTGAGGGGGTCAATTGGGGGAAAAAAACACTGTAGGCCTGTTGGGAAAATGCATGGTGGTTTGTCTGGCTCCTTTTGGCTCTTTGATGTTGTCCATGATGCTAATTAATAAGGGTGTCACGATTTTGATTTTAAATCTAAATCGATCAAAATTAAGTCACAATCTTGAATATCGAATTAGAAAATTGAATCGGCGATACTGCCACGCCTCCATGTCACGTCTGGTCGGCTTGCCAAGAGGCAAAAAACACACTGTTTGAAGTGCTGCGAGTCAGTCAACCTCCTCTAACTTAGCTAGAGCCAGTCAAAAGATAACATGGCAACTGCAGATGCTGGAGATCCATCGACAGAACGTGAGCCCCCTCCTCTTTCACTGAACTCACCAGTGTGGAAGTATTTTGGATTTCCAGTTAGTTATGTTGACAATGTTCGCGTTGTTGACAAAAAAAAACACAGTTTGCAAGCGCTGCTATGTGCGTGCACCATATTCTGTGTGTTTACCGTTGCACATTAGCCTAGCAGCTAGCAGAGATTCCTTCTGCTTATAGCTTAATCCCAACAAAACCGCACGGTTGAATTTCAGCCTGCATGAACGTTTTGTAGCCTAAACAGATCATCTTAAAGTATATTGGTTATATTACAGAGAGCAACACGTTAGCGGACTGCCTCTACTCTCTGACTGCTCAGCCACTGTGCTGCCGCTGCAGCGAAGCCCTCTGCTCTCTGCAAACTTTTTTATTTTTTTACTTTATTGATAAATTGTCAAGTTTCCAATTGACTGAATATATGTTATTGTTACATTATGTTTTTAATAAATGTTTTACATTTGACATTGTGTGGTACATTGCGAACAAAGGTCAGATATTATATTGCATAAGAGTCTAGTCTAAAAATAAATAATAATGTAAAAATCGAGAATCAAATCGAACCGTGACCTTGGAATCGAAAATGTAATCAAATCGAGGATTTGGAGAATCGTGACACCCCTACTAATTAAATATTCTCAAATATAATAACACGGCGTGACATTATAATACCATCTGTGAGATTCATCCAAGCAGCAGTTGGTTTAATTCAGTAGACTTCATATATTCAAAGGAGTTACCTATACATCATTCACGCGGAATCATCCACTTGCAAATCAGCATAGAGATGTGATATACACGCCAAAAATAATAACTTCCCCTCTCTTGTCTTCTTTCAAATTACTGCTGCCCATGCTGCCCTTCCCATCTGCTGCTCTGTGTGTGTGTGTTTTTTTCTCCTTTTGTATTGTTTACACTGCGTGTTAATGAGACATTAGATAAAGCCAAACCTATTCATCTCAATCCCATTGTTCAAACCTCCGCGTCTGAAGATGGAGCTTCAGAGCTGCGAGGAACTCAGACGACACCTGCTCACCTGCTTGGGCACACTCCATGCAACGGTTTAATTGGAGGGAGAGCTTGAGAGAACAGGACAAGGAGACAGATTAATGAAGTCCAAAACAGAATAAAGAGGGTGGCTGCAGGCCGTCCATTTCTATGAAACACCCCTCGCGCCTCTTCCACTTCTCATCTTTCCCCCACACGCACATAATGAAGCAACAGTGTTGATCAAGTAAAGGGAAGGACAAGAACAGAAAAATAAACTGCGTTCACTCTCTGGCACATTGAGTAAGAATGGCAGCCTGTTAGATAAGCAGGAAAGAAGGAGGTGGACAAAGGATGGGAGGGCAAGAGGAGCAGAGAGAGAGAAACACAAGCACAACTGGAGATAAGGAGGAGTGTGAAGGAGAAGAAGACCCCCAGATTGATGTGGGAATAGGAAGAAACTGACAAAAGAGGAGGAGGAAAAGCAGCAGTGAGATGCAGACAAGGTCAATAAAGACGTAAAGGTGCAGCAGAGGAGGAGATTGGCACGTCACTGTGGACTTTAGGACAATCTGCAATTTGCTGTGATCATCTCAAAGCACACTACTCAGCCTCTCGCTCTTAAAAACTCTTTGTTCCCTTGTTTTGTCTCCCCATCCCTCTCTGTCCTTCTCTCTACATCCCCCTGTCAACAGAGACAGGGATAGACGTGGATCTGTCTATCACTGTCTCCAAGAGAAGGCACCCTGCTTCTTTTCGGAGGTTATCAAGGCGGGTACACACTGTTAATTACGGAGCTGTCATTGATCTTTCCATATGTGCACACAGACAAGGATTTAAACAAGAAGAGCATGTGTGTGTGTGTGTGTGTGTGTGTGTGTGTGTGTGTGTGTGTGTGTGTGTGTGTGTGTGTGTGTGTGTGTGTGTGTGTTTTATGGATGCTCTTTGTGTGTTCAGAGTTGTGTGAAAACTGGGTTCAGTTGAGGGTTAGATGTTTAACTAAAAGGAGGAGTTAAAAGTTCAGCCCATGTTAGTTTCACTACAGAAGAAAGAAAACAAAAAGGTGAAAAAAGTCAAACAGAGGGAATCACAGAAAGAGATGGCCTTTCAGTTGATATCTTTATGTCATATTCACAGCGGTGACGTTGGATTGCACAGCACGCAAAGTGCAGCACTTGTTTCAGAGTCCCTGACTCCCCTCCTCAGAGCGCTGTTTGGTGACTGGCTGACGATGTGCCCCAGAGTCATGATGTAACTCCAGGAAACAGATTTTCCGAATAGAAGGTCATCTATTTTCTATCATGCACTAAAATGAGGTTACATCGTATCAGTGCTTCTGCTACCATGTCAGAAGATCACATATTGACTCAAAAGGAGTGATGTAAGGTGGGGAAATTGAGGTGAGTCTCCTTGTGGTGTGGTTAAGGTATCCAGCCACTATAATAACACCTTGTTTAAAGCTGTGAAGGAACCAAAAATAAACTTGGATTGTGTGATGTAATGTACAGTAAAACTTGGGTGGGCTTGCTGATTAAGGGCTTGAATGCTTTTGAGGCTGTGATACACTGTGACTAAACATGGAAAAGTGTCCCACTGCTCCTCTCACTCAGTCCTGTGGGGATTTAAGATTACTGGCATGGAGATTTTACCCACCTCATGGAATACATATACAGTATATGTGCAAGAAGGTCCCATTGTCAATCTTTTCTGACCTTTTTTTTCTTCCTATCTTTTCTTTTAATTGCTTAGAAAGTATAGATGATAAGCTGTCTTCCCATTGTAATATTTAGAATGAGAAATCTTACTTTTTTATTTTTTGACACTAATCTATTTGTTTGGGTTCCAGCTGTCATCCTTTATTGAGGACCAAATTACCTGGCATGCCATTGGTTTCCCCCAATAAAGGATAAGTCTAGCAATTTCTCATCATCAACAAATCATATGAAAAGACCAAAACCTAAAAATCATTTTATTCTACTGACAAGTATTGCCTGTGTAGCCAAAGCCTAAAATAGCCCATTCCAATGTGTAGACCTGCTTTGTTGTCCAAATACTATTAGCACCTTAATGAGCCTGAACACTGCACTGGACTTATTCCTTCATTACTATTAACATGGGCAATATAGTTTATTTTGCGTCAAATTCCACTTACACCACCAGGCTGCTGTGAGTAACCACTAGTGCACCACATGTGTATTCAATCTGTAAATGTGTTAAATAGTCCACATCTGCAGTGGCCGACAGGGGCAAACGCACTGCAAGTTAATGAAACACATGCAAATAGTCAAAACACAAGCTAATTAAGAAAACATCTTCATTGATATAACACATATATAACACATGCGCAGCATTTAGTAAACACGCTGCAAATACACACAACACAACCAAATACACAAACACGCTGCAAATACAGAAACAATGCAAAAAGAAAAGCACACGCACTCCGAAAAACAAAAACGATGCAAAAAGAAATGCACAATCCCCGAAATCAAATGCAAAAAAAACCCCCTGTTGCATCCAGATTACACAACGGAAGTTCTCCAGGCTTGATTTTCAACTCCACAGAGAGAGAGAGAGAGAGAGAGAGAGAAAGAGAGAGAGAGAGAGAGAGCCGGGGCACGTTCAATCTCATGTGCACCGTTGTGAAACGGTGTGCAACTGCTTTGAGATCATAGACTGTAATATTAAGTCTATGTTTGAGGTATGTTTTCTCTTGTGTGGTGGGTGTGTCTCTAGTTTATTGGCTCAGGTCACAGGTGATACTCAATCAGCAGAGACGTGTCTGTAAACTCGTGGTAATGGAAAGGCCGAGCGCTCTCTCCCTGTGGGGTCGAAAATCAACCTCTTCCACTTAGCGCTCCCCCTAGAGGCCTGGAGAACTTCCGTTGTGTAATCTGGATGCAACAGTTTTTTTTTTTTGGGGGGGGGGGTTATTCTTAATAAAAATATGTAATAACATCAGCCTTCCATTGAATTTTGATTCAGACTGGCGGCATCACACTTGAGATTGAAGTGGCATAATCAAAAATAAAAAGACCCTTTCAAGATGACCTTTAGCGGTACTGGCATAACATTTGTCTAATTTATTTAATCTCAGCAATTGATATTTTGTTAAGAGGTTGGGTCATTGACACTCTGCTACATCTATTGCTATGTCTGTCCAGAGCATACCTGCCAACATTTAGGTATCAAAATACGGGTGGGTTTTTTCACATAGAAATTTATATTAACATGTATCATTCATGCACATAATATTACATACTATGTGCATCTATGTATGCATTTGCTTCTGATTTTTGCTTTGTGTGCGTGTGTGTGTGTGTGTGTGTGTGTGTGTGTGTGTGCTTGTTTTTATGCAATCTATACATTTGAAAAACCTTGTAAAACATTTTGTTTCCTGTTTAATGTAGAATAGTCCATTATAGTGAGGACTCCTTTATTTTTAGGTTGAACACTGTCCTGGGTTGACATTTTGAGCTAAAACAGCTAAGCTAACCGCTACGTTATGTAAGCTTGTCCGGCTGCCCGTGCAGAGAGCCACTGCTCACACGCAGCGATTGAATTGGGTTGTGGGTTGCCAAGTTGCGGTGACGGATGGGTTGAAATTGTATGTAGTGTGTGAATTTTGTGTGTGTAGATCGTGTTTCATAGACAATCTGGCAATTTATATATAAAACTTATGGATCCATGTATGACATGATAAAGTGTAAAGGCCATGCAAATTACGGGAGTTTCTCGGGAGAAACATCAAAGCGGGAGGGTGTTGGGAGATGGCCTTAAAATTCAGGAGAAACCTCGTAAAAACGGGAATGTTCGCTGGTCTGATCCAGAGAGAAAACCTGTCCAAGGCTGCACAGACAGCCTGTCAATTTCAGAAAAAGGGCCAATGCCATGTAGGTGCTTTGCTGTGGCTCGGCCAGTTAACTCCTTACAGGTTTGCATTGATACCACCCTTATCTAAGTGTCGGTTATGGGTCTAATTTCAAGGTTGTTATTTTTTATATCTTTAAAACGCCCAAATTTCAGAGGCTGTTGATACTGTTGGCTGGGACTTCCTCTCCTGACAGTGAGTCAGCCACACCTTGTTGTTAATATCTGTAAGATGATCAAAAGCCTGCACGACACCAGACCTTGAGTTCAGTTTGTTGCCATAGATAAAAGATGATTTATTCAATAAAGTACTTGTGCCCTGCATGTTCTGGAATGTGTGTGTGTGTGTGTGTGTGTGTGTGTGTGTGTGTGTGTGTGTGTGTGTGTGTGTGTGTGTGTGTGTGTGTGTGTGTGTGTGTGTGTGTGTGTGTGGGTGTGTGTGTGGGTGTGTGGGTGTGTTTAACTTAACGCTTTCAAATGTGGTAAAGAGAAATGTGTGTGGCCTAGGAGTGAAGCATGGCACATTCACATGTTTCTGAACATGGTAACTGTGAAAATTTCTTCAGCAGTTTTCTTACTTTTAATACCAGGCATTTACTCACTCCACCCTGACAACTGTGCACCTATAAAACCATGAAACACAATGAGCAATGAGGGTTTTGTAAAAGTGGACGGACAAATCAACACCTGTCATTGTGTTAGAACTACAGTACGCTGTAGGTATAGAAGACATCCTGAAAGCATTCTTTGTTTTGCAGTAAATTGATATTTTTCTCTCTTTCTGGCAGCCATGGACGCACCCCTGAACCTGACAGCCAGTGAAGTGAATCACCGCAGCGCTCTCATCTCCTGGCAACCGCCAATGGCAGAAATTGACAACTACATGCTTACCTACAAGTCAACCGACGGCAGCCGCAAAGTATGTAGCATACATGGCTTAACACCTGTATCTCAACTCACACACACACACACACACACACACACAAACACACACACACACACACACACACACACACACACACACACACACACACACACACACACACACACACACACACACACTGCTGACATCCTATATGCTGTAATGCTATGTATGTTAACATTTTATCTGCAGCCCAAATGCGTTTCCTTATTTACTCTCCATCTACTCAAATCCTGTTGAGTATTCATGCGACAGTTGCAAACGTGTCAGGGAGATAAGATGCACTTTTCTTAATCCACACACCTGAAAATAGAAACATATTTCTGCAGATACTGAAGGGCATATTGAAACCCCTTCTTGGATTTCTGCAAAGTAGAAAAACATTTCCCAATTTAATCAACTTATTGTAACAGAGTTTAACAATGTTGAGGGAAAGAAAATGAATGCACAATCAAAACTTTATGACATGCCCTTCAAAATCCAAATTTTATCTTTCAATCATGTAATCCCTTGATGTGGAGCATGCAAGTGTTTGAGGGGAAACACAAACCCACAGATTGATGTACGCACAAGGGAACTGTGCAGTGAAATTGCCTGTCTAATAGAGATATTACTTTAATGTGTCTCAGAAGAGACATTGTTTATTTTGATTAAACTTTTTGACATGGCTGAGTAATGGTAATAAAACACATTAGTAAGAGCCGTGTGGAACGCAGCATGCCTGTTAACGTATTGACTAGAACCATTTCCCATGATACTCTGCAAAAGACTCTTTTATTGGCAATTAGGTGTCTTACAAACAAGCGCACCCATGTAACCAGATGCACACAGACTCTTGCCTTCAATGCCCATCGTAGTGTCATGATCTTGTAAAGGAACAGTAAAAAAAAATAAATAAATAGGCACACATCCATACTAAAGCAGTGATGGTGGACAAGTCTCTCTCTCACTCACACACACACACACACACACACACACTGACCTTGAATGTGTGGTACTGCTGTGTGGTTGACCATCGGGTGTCACTCATGCACAAAGAATGCAACACTAAAAATTCAGATTATCCCATTTTTTAGATTTCACTTGATTCCAGTGCAAACAGGCTTCTACCAGCAGTGTTCTTAAAATGATCGCTTTCTTCACACTGTTGATCCCATGTTCTGCCTTTTCATCCATGTCCCTAAAACAATGGGTCGTTTGTAAAGAAACATTTGTCTAGAAATACTATGGCTGTTACATATGTAATATTTAATACATACACATATGAAAATACACATGTTAAAGTCAAACAGAAATAATTTTTTTTATATAATTATGTTCCTCCTACAGCACACATATCTGCATAATACATACATACAGCATGCAAATCACTTTCCAAAAGGTATAAATTATTATTCAATGCTGTTTGATTTCTTTATGGCGCTCCCTTTTTTTAGCATTAAAGGAAAACTTTTGTTTTCATACAACTAATAGAACAGTTTAATTTTAAACCACATTTGCATAAACCAGTAACTTAACTGTTCTATCATGGGCGGATGGTCATACTGACTCACAACCAAACAGCTGCCTGCTACACAGAACAAGAGCCACAGACTTTGAACAACAACAAAAGACATTAGCTTTCTTGCTAATGTATCCTTTTTATCCAGCTTACAAATACATTTAGCTTAACTGTCTAACAAACAAGGACACATGTCTTCTGTTGCACTTTGGGTAGCTGAATCAGCGACCAAACAAACATCCACTAGGGAAATGTTCACCGACATCAGTTTGCAGTCAACTGCTGGACATTAAACAGCCTAAAAAGTTAACTGTGAATGTAATATTGGTCTGTTTAGATGTTGGTGTTGTCCCTACTCCTCACTACTACTACAAACAAAAACACTGTTGGCCCCATACTGTAGCTATTAAGCAACAAGGGACCACGGCCCTTTTAGAGGCTGAGAGGAAAAGGAACATTTTTGATAAGTCTTCATATCTTCAATATCTTCAATTCTTCTTTTTGTAATACAAATATTAACAGCTGCTTATATGAATTTTCTTCGTTGTTAATTACATACAGTTTCCTATTAAATTGGTGCATTAAACAGACATTTTCTCTGGAAATCTGGATGATCTTGCAAACCCAGTTTTGAAAATAAATTTCATTTTTCATTCTTCTAGCCAACTTTGATCATGTTCTTTTACATTTTATATACATCTTCATTCACCATGATGAGCCACCTCAACAAGTGCCACGTTTTGAATTCATATCGTTCAACAAGAAATGAGTCATATCCCGTGCTCAGAGCAAAAATGATTGCTGTGGTAGATTGAAGTACTCATTGTGAGATTTTCCTCTGGCTGTCTCTACTTGAGGTCTGGCTTGGCTGAAAATATGCGGCAGCGTTACCTCGGCTGTAATCTAACCACATATTGGTGAGCCTCACAGGTGTTCAGCCAGCTTCCCCTCTTACAGAGATAATGGACTTTAGTAATTTACACACAGTAGCAGTGAGATTAATTTCTTATCTGATTAACATTTACTTACCGGTTTGTAAATGCATGTATCATTTTGGTTATGTCCGTGCCTGGAATAATAAAGCTATCCCTAAGTCAAACACACACCAGGATAAATACACACACACACACACACACACACACACACACACATACACACACACATACACACACACACACACACACACACACACACACACCGAATGCAACCTTATTAAGGTATGTATCATAAAACAGGGCCTTTTTTGCTTGCAATAAGAATCTTGACCCTGTAAACCTGGTGGGGATATGTCAGATCCTCAGAGACAGAGAGACACCATTTACCAGCTGTCTCCCTGCATAATTCACATAGACACATTGCCCGGAAATGTTTGATTATTTATTTATTTTTATTTTTCATTTTTGCTTGTTCATATTTAATGTGTATTCAGGGCAAACTGTAACACACATGCACACATTCAAGTTTCTGTTCACCAATTGTGCGTTCTGTCGGTGGCTTTTTGTCTCAGAATCTGATGTCACAGAAAATACTATGTCAAACGTCTTGGCTCCTTAAGACGGGCTCAATGCAAGAAGTTTTGTCAAATACAAAGGGAAGTAACTGTGCTGTACCGTTGTGACTTCTTTGCCAAAAATAGACAGGTTTGTTTCCTGATTGCTTCGCAGCTTGACTGTCCGATAAGAGTCTTTTATCTTGTTCTCTCCGTCTCCCCTTCTCCTCCCCTTCTGTATTTTCAATGGCTACATCACTTTTCACACGGGAAAGAAAACCCACAGGCAGACAGACTTGTTCTGCACTCAGTTGAAGAGTCATTTTTACTACTTAGTTTTTATTTCTATGTCATCTAGTCTATCCCACAAGGGAGTACAAGACACCGCTGTTTTACAAAACAAAAGAACGTCAGTTATGACATTATAAGTTCTTCTTTATACTGTGCTACTGGAACACAAAGCAAGCTGCCGTGCTCATCCTGAACAAAAATAGCTTGAAGGTTTCTTTGTTGCCATAGGTCTTTTTAAAAACTCACTAGCTCAATTCAATGTTTTATCAGTGACTTGTGGGGATTCTAATATAATTTTACCCTGAGGTTTATACTGAATACACATTAAATCATTGCTTTTATAGAAGACTTCTTTATGTAATATCTTTTAACTTGTGTGTGTGTGTGTGTGTGTGTGTGTGTGTGTGTGTGTGTGTGTGTGTGTGTGTGTGTGTGTGTGTGTGTGTGTGTGTGTGTGTGTGTGTGTGTGTGTGTGTGTGTGTGTGTGTACTAGGAGCTGATCCTGGATGCAGAGGACACCTGGATTCGACTGGAGGGACTGGCTGAGACCACAGAGTACACTATCAAGCTTCAGGCTGCAAGAGGACTCGATACCAGCGCTGTAGTCTCCACTACCTTCACAACAGGTACAGTACACACGCATTCACTCACATACAGTACACACACACACACACATTGTGTATTTGCATTCTTTGATTTAAGTTTGGAAAGAGATTTTAACCGGTTGAGTTTTCTTGGCCTAGCAGATTTGTTTTTTCCCCCTTCCATTACAGTCACCATAACAAAGGTGCACAATAATGGGTCTCCGAATTCAGACACAATTTTCATCTCTCTTCCCTCCAGCATAGTGATGGAGATTTCCCATTAGGCTGCACCTGCAAGGTGGCTGTCTACAATCCTAGAGCTATAGGGTTCTCTAATCTTCAGTGTGTAATTAGATGCAGGATATGTCACTCAAACAAGGGTTAGGAAGCACATCATGAAGTTGCTAGTCACCTGGAATATATGTGAACATGCCAAAAGCAAATATGAATATCCATCATTTCAACCCATCCAGCAGCAGAAAAAGCTGTAAACACACTATTGGAATATTATCACCTTATACAGTTGCAAAACCTTCATTTGGAGTTCTGGTTGCCTGATGAATGTAAGGTCAATATTCACTCTACTTTTAGCTCAACTTTCCTGAGGAAAATATTTCCTCTTTAACAGCTAAATGCTCTGCTATGTTACAGCTTATATTACAGCTAACTTGGTTTGTCTGCTGTTTAGTGCTGGGCAGATAGTATTATTTATTCCATTGTTGATATAAACATATTAATAACTGAAGCTTTAAAAGAAATCCTGAATGTTGCCAAAATGCCATATAATTTAAAGTTCTATCCATGCAGTCTACAGAAATCTCTGTTTTAGTCAAAAGATGGACAAAAACAATCATCATTTGTCCTCATACCTCCTCTGCTTCTCTCCAGGGAGTCGTCTATTTGCAACACCTCAGAATTGTGCCCAACACCTGCTGAATGGAGAGACGCTGAGCGGCGTCTACACCATTTACATCAACAGAGACCCCAGTCAGGGCGTGCAGGTGTACTGCGACATGACCACTGATGAAGGAGGCTGGATTGTAAGTCACTGTCAAGATTACTGACACTATTTCTTTCAATAGCACTTTTGTCATATGTGCAAATGTAAGAAACTGTGTCAGTTAGGGTTAGGAGAAAGGAAGAAGAGTAGGGGAGATTTTGTTGGACCACATACAGTACTGAATTATCTCAGTTATTTAAGTCTGAACAACCGAGTTGTATTTTTCTGATCTTGTCACATCGTGGTGTTTCAGGTATTCCAGCGTCGTCAGAACGGCCTGACAGACTTTTCCAGGAAGTGGAGTGACTATCGGGTCGGCTTTGGAAACCTGGAGGATGAATTCTGGCTTGGTAAGAATCTTAAGATAATTACTCTAGAGAAAAAAAAACTGCATAGAGTGTAGTGTTAAATACAAGGATTTACCTACAAGTAGTCCATCACCATATCCAGTTTTTTATGTCTGGTATAACAACAGCTTCTGTAGATCAAAATCTGTACGATCTCCCTCAACCAAATAAAAAGGTAGGAACTTGATAAGTCTAAAATGGTACTGATTGACTAGTAGGTGTATAAGAAAACTCACATCAGGTTTGCTGCTGCCTTATTTCAACTTCCTGTCCCCCTGACCAATATATTTCCGCTGCATTTTATGGGCTGCGGGCTGATTTAAGCTGCAGTCTGCTTCCCGTTTTGTGAAGGCTGTATTACCCTCTTTATCTACACGCCATCTCCGTGACTGAAGTGGATTTAATAGGTACAATCAATAGAGGGTTGTAGCTTTCAATTGATACATCTATTTTATGGAGAGGAAAGATGTTTCCAATATCTTGCGCAGGCAGTATGGCCTTTCTTGTAAGGTTTTTTCACTCTGTATGAAGACGGAGAACCATTCTGCTAGTCTTTTTTTCTTTTCTTTTTTCATCTTTCAGCACTTGACTTCACAAAGTCTTTGCGATTCATTACTGGATTCTCTGAAAGCTCATCGCTCCCTGAAATGACTTGGTAATTGATTTTAACGTCACTCTGATTCAAAGACAAAACAACAGAACATCCTCACTGTTTTGATGGACTGCTGAATATTTTTTTTTTCCCCTCCCCCAAAATCTCATTATGAAACAATAATTATATTCATTAGAAAATGTGCAAATGAGTCATGTTTCTTCATGGGCCAGTTTTTTTGTGTTATTGTTTTGGTGCAGATGATTAAAGGAAATATTACATGAATATTTCATTAAGTGAATCAGGACCTTGAGATGAATGTTTTTGAACTTTTTGATTAGAGAAATGAAATAACACTGGGGGGGAAATTTTATGCCATTGCATTATCACCACATTATCACAGAGGGAAGGCTGTTACTTTGCAGCTGAAAAATATTGGGTCATAACACAAGATAGCTGTGGCACACACTATTCCATTAGTGACTAAGCACACTGTAATAGGTGAAAGCATAAAGAGATTTTAGGTCCATCCCCTCATGAACAGGAGCTGACAATATAATGGAGTCTGGTACAAAAGCCTGCAATTCTTGTTGAGTCTGTCAGATTTGCTAGTTATTTTTAAAGCTGTAGTTTGCGGTGTTGTTACTTTTGTTACACCACCACCACCACCACAGTGAGGGCGTTCAGCACCTAGCATTTTATCCCAACAGAACAAGTTGGATTGCTTTCTGCTGGTATAAATTAATAATTTGTTTTTGTATTTCAAAGACAAGTGGAGGAAAGTAGTCACTGAAGCACAGGAGGCGTGATGAAAAATATTGCACTAACATCTTTTGTACAATAACACTACACACACCATATACTGTAGGAGAGAAATCCCTCCTCAGTGCACTACACAGTATAAAGTATAGATTGTGAGCTAAACTGTGACAGCAATGTTTAAATGGTTTCTGACAGAGACCTGATGGAATCCTGGCAAACATTTGCCTCATTTCCTGCAGATTTGTATTGTACATTAAAATCTAAAAACACCAAAGCATATCTGGTTCAGTGAGTACAGCATTTCATCTGACCCATTTCCACTTCAGCTGATTCAACAATATTCTGCCCTCTCACCTCCTTCTGTCTTTAGGGTCTTGCTTTACTTTTTTAGTGCCTCCTAGGTTGTACTTTCCCCCATCTTTCTTCTATCCTCTACTGTACTGTGTCCTCTTAGTGCATAAAAGCAGCTTAATGTAACCTCAGGGTGTGGAGCATCAAGAGCTGCTCTTTGCTCCTGTGAAAGCTTCTCCCCGTGATGCCAGATTACAGATAACATGCCAGCAGGGAACACGGCACAGAGTACAGCACAAAATGTCGAGCCTGCTGTATCAAACTGCCCTGTTAGTCTGTTGATCTATGTGTTGTGAGCACTGGCACATTAACAGTGGCTCTGTTGAATTCATTTGAAATGTCTTCTGTGAAAACGGTCTATTAGAGCATTATCTTACTAAATACATGATCTCAGCAGAACATGGCAAAGGGCAATTTTGCCAACAAATGTGTGTCAAAATGTGTACAAATGTGTGTCCTCGCCATTTTGATTTTTTTCATCAGAAAAGTTAGCACTGTCAAGACAGCTTGCAACGGCCACCTGAACCTGCCTGGTAATCCAGGTCGAGGGTTTTTAAAGTCCGACCCCGTGGGCCTGCCCTCAGACAAAATGGAGACAACTGCGCCACCTGCTTTCTGTATATACGAATCTGCATATGAATGGAATAGATGAATGGTTAATAGTAAAGTTCATATTAATGTTTTTTTTACTACTGTTATTATTCTCTGTCTTAATTAATTAATAATTTGGTAGTTTATCGTGCTCTAAGTTCTTGAAACAAAATTCCAAGAAAAGCTTTGAGAAATCAAAAAAAGAAAGTATAACGATGCCATAGATTCAGTTTGTTATGGGCTATAACTTGAGCCCCATTTGTTTAGCTTATATTTGCTTACATTTTGGAAAGTTTGAACCATTAAAAGTATGTCGAATTATTATTATTATTATTATTAGCAGTTCCTGTTTGAATCGTGCCCATGGCTGTACAGACAATCACTGGTTTACTTTGACACTGAAATTCTGAAGTTTAATGGATTTATTGAGATTTTTTTTACAATGGACTTTTGAAATAATGCTATACTTTCTAGCGACAAATATCATGTGGACTCGCCACGACAGTTTTGTTGTCATTACTTAGAATTCCTCATGGGGGCGGCAGAAACTACGCACTATAGCTTTTAGCATTTACAGTGTAAGAAGTGTCCTTAACATGTATTGTCCTTAGAAAGTGAATAATAGAAAATGAAGGGTCATTAGGGCTGCACGATATAAGGAATATATTTATATGTGTGAAGTTGTTGAATATCGCAATAACGATATTACTTGCGATAAATAAAAGATATTAAAGTGTACTCCGTTCTGCACTTCTGCTGCTTTCAGTATTGCGCTAAAACACAACAAATTGCTTGTTGTTTAAAACAAATGCAAGGAAATAATTTCCAACTGTCTTGATTGAATATTTATACATTTTAAAGTGCAGTTTTCTACTGATCTTTTCTTTCAACTAACACAAAACATCTCTTAGTGTTTTTTTCGTGATACGTCGCAGCCTTTCACGATGTGTTTATTGAACCAGTTGATATCAGGATGACGATAAAAAAACGATATAAATTTATTTTGCAGCCCTACAGATGGTCACTGAAGCCATTGGACCTTCACGTTTCTTTCTACAGCTTAGGTCGCTGTCATAGCCCATTGAGAGCTATTATAGTGAACATTTAGCTAATCACCGCCTCTACACACAGAACAGCAATATATTGCACAGTATGGAACCATAAACATTGATATTAAACCCACTCAAACTGAAAAGAAAAGGCCCTTAAGAGGTCAGCAGTAAAGAATATGGAAATTAAGCTTTCATTATTATCTGTTACAGTTTGAAAACGGTCGTTTTTACTGCTGCTCTAGGGCAATCTATTGTCCCTACACACTGACCTCAGCCAGTTTTCACGTTCGGCACAATGTCAGTCTGATGATGTAATGACAGAGAGAAACCAGGGTGGCTGTGTGCAAATATTTGATCATTATCCCATTCTCCTTTCTTTTTTTTATCCCCCCCCCCCCTTGCTTCTGTGTGAGAGAGAAAGGCTGGTAATAAAATTTGACAAGATGGTAATATTGGTTGTATAATAGGGTATGAGTGCAATAGTGTGTCAAAATGCATTTTTAATCGCTGCAGTTTGGAATAGAGCAGTCTGATCCCATAAAACTGTTGGAGGAAAAAACTGTAAAAAAAAAAAAAAAAAAAAAAAAAGATGGCTGCAAGATTAATTGCTGATAATACAGTGATATTATACGATGTCAATTAGAAATGACTGAGTGTTAAACACAATTTTATTACAATAATTGCTTTTCCCCTGTCACCTCAAGTGCCTTTGGGTTGTATCATAGATTGTGTCTACTTTCCAGAGTTCCCCTGCTCTCTCGTATTTCTACGTCCTACTCCTTATCAGCGAAGGCTTGAGGATTTTGTTTTTTTCCTTTGGATTTTCCCAGAGCATTTTCAGCGTTTTAAAAAAAAAAAGTGTACAAGTTGGAGGTTAAGCAGCAAAAGAGACTCTTTTCCAAATGGGTGCTTGTTGTAATCTGATAGTGAAGGCAGTTCTAATCTCTCAGGCCGGTGTGGGGTCTTATCGCCTGTCAGGGTTCAAACGAGCCTCACATCTGCTACCTTGGAGATAGAGAGCAAAGCCGCATATCTCAGAAAGTGGCGACATTGTGGCATTTGCAGGGTGACAGTGTCCACTGCTCTCGATAATGTCAATCATACACATCCATACAACCAGCTGACAAAAACGTCTGACGTAGTGCTTATCAGGATTCAAACCTTTAACCTACAGAGCCGCCGGTGGAAACAAACTCTCTCTGTGTACGTACAGGGGGTAGAATGTCACTATGTCACAAAAATCAATATTTCAATTGTCAATATTCCTCGTCTCTTCCTTTTCTTCCCATTAAGGGTAGTTTTTGGTGGAGCTTTTCCTCATCTGAATCAAGGTTCTGTGGATATATTGCTGAAAAGGCCCTTTGAGGAAAATTTGTGATTTGTAGTTTTGCGCTATGTACATTTTTGTAATCTCTTGATGTTTTTATATGTTGTAAACCTTTCATGGGCCACTGCGGTCATCTGTGCAACAGCAATAGTTGAATGTATCTTAAAAGGTGCCATGTGTGGTTTTCTTCAATTACTATACGAGGATAATGACTTTCATATCAGTATGAGTGTGATGACCTTTAAATCTGTTTTTGGAGCTCTAACAATATTTTGTAAAACCCAGATCTTTCTTTGGTTATTATACACAATATGATGTGTGTTGTTTCTCCACAGGTCTTGACAACATCCAGAGGCTTGCTGCTCAGGGCCGTTATGAGATGAGAATTGACATGAAGGACGGACAGGAGTCAGTCTACGCCAATTATGACAAATTCTCCATTGGAGATGCGAGAAACCTCTACAAGCTCAGGATAGGAGAGTACAATGGCACTGCTGGTACGTGGTTAAATACATTACGTTAAATACAATACAGTAGGTTTGCATTTGTTTACGTTACCATTCATTTTGTTGCATTTTACTTGGCTCTTTGGATGACAGCCTTGTGATCTACCCATATAAAAATGCCCTGCGAGGATATCAACATTGTTTTCAGTGATTCAGTCAAATAACTACACTATATGCTATAAGTGTGTGCTTTCCCCAAACTTTAAGTGAAAATGCTCTCCTATCCTTACTCTGCCATCTGCTATTTTTTTCTCCTGTCTCTTTTCCCCTCCATCTTTTCTTCTCCCTGATGTCTGAAAGCCGCCTCAGCACTACTCCACATTTCCACTCTTGTCCTCGCTCTCCATGTATCTCTCAGTCTGTCAACATGACCATATGCCAGAATTAACCGTCATCCCCTCATGTTTATAATTATAATTTTCTCTCCCTAAATAAATTCAGAGAGGCTGTAGCAGAACTTCTTTCCTCTCCCTCCCTCTCATGTCAATCCCATCCTAGTCGTTTATGTCCCCTCATTACGCCATTATTCAAGTGTTGCCCAGCATACCCTAACGTCTCTCTCTCCTCTGATTCCAGGTGACTCCCTGAGCTACCACCAGGGCCGGCCTTTCTCCACAAAAGACAGAGACAATGACATTGCTGTCACTAACTGTGCCTTGTCTTACAAAGGAGCCTGGTGGTACAAGAACTGCCACCGGGCCAACCTCAACGGCAAATATGGCGAGTCCAGACACAGTCAGGTCAGTCATCCAATAAATACGCTAGTTGAGCAAAGAGTGAATGTGACACATAAAATAGTCAGTTAATCTACTTATTATTGATTCAAAGAGCTTGCAAGTTAGAAAAGAATGATTGTGTTGGTCATCCAAATTCCAGGATGGATGGATTACCAACATGGAAAAGTACACAACTGCCCCAGAGCTCCAGACTTGTGCTAATCAAATTAAAATTTTGTTTGGGAATATGCAGCGCTAAAGCACAATATCAACTGACATGATAAGGTCCTTACGCCGTCGCCCGGGGCCACACCGCGTACCTGTGCGTGACGGCTGTCTTGCTGAACTGCTCCGGCTTGCACATGTGTGGTGTCCACTCAGACAGCATGCTGCGGTGCTGCCTGCCAGCCTTATGTTTCTACATTGAGTTTGCCTTTGATCATGGCCATCAGTCATAGAATAAAAGCCTCGTGTTACCAGATGAAGGGATTCCACAGAAAGGGCTTTTAATTTGAAACGGAAACAAAGTGTTGAGTTACATTTATATTTTGGCCGACATGTATAATCGGCGGGGCGGGCACTGCTGGCAGTCGGACTCAAATGACCAATCTGATTGGTAGATTGCCAACCCAGAAACGAGGAGCGGGATGAGCGTGACTAGAGTCTCTCGAAATCTGATGAAAATCTTTTAAACTGACCTTTGTCGATCTGAAATGAAGACAGATTCAGCAACTGCGTGGCCTGTTTCTCGCTTAAAATGTTTTCAGAAACACGTTTCGGTGAACTATTTTAGTAAAATATGAGATCGTATTCTGAACTAGACGCCACGACAGTCTGTCTTTGAATTTCCGGAGAAGCCAGACCCACGTGACGCGTTCGTCCAATCAGCTGCCAGTTTTCATTTTTGGGCGACAATACAGATTATTGCCGCCTGCTGTTATGGAGACGTATTACGTCTCGTCGCTTTGGTGTGTTCCAAGGTACTTTTTCTGACCAATTCGGGGGGACTGATCAGTCCAACTGCCTTTTCTGCCGAGGGTCGGCCGTCTGGTCCGTGTGTCTCGACCTTTACCTGAACTTGTGGTCCGGTCCCAAAGAAAATGCCTGTATGAGAGTCTATCTTGTTTAGTGCTTACATGTTGCATATTCCTAAATAAATGTGTGTTAATCTAATTACCACATAGGAAATCTCAGGCCAGGGAGTATTTCATCTTAAAAAACAGTGGGAGGAATGAAGCTCATTTTTGCTCCGGGGTCTCCTGGATAGTTTTGGTTGATTTCAGCCACCACCCCAGTACAGTGGGGGTGGAATTCATCTGTGGTGTTCACATGACTAAAAAAAATGACATTTAAATAAAAAATGAAAATTGCTGACACCAATTCCTAAGGATTTATTCAGAGCAACGCGGACACTGTTTCTGGAAATACACATTGATGTTGAATTTGCAATTTGTCAGTCCGTTGAGCACCACAAATGTTCCATTCACCTCCGTGGTATTGATGTGCCAGCAGGATGCTGTCACTTGAACAGGGTGGCATTTTGGCACTGTTTTTTGGCATAATTTACAAAATTCACATAAACTGGCTCGATTATGACAGCATGATTAAAGGTTAACATTTCTCACTTTTAAAAGGCTAATCATTGGTAAATTACATTACATGAAACTTCCTACAGACATCCATCTCCATACTTGGTAAACTGATTGGCCTGATGGAGGAGCTGTAATGAAAGGCCAAAAAAAGAACCATAACTGCTGCACCAATTATAATCAAACTTAGAGAAAAAAAAAAATTCTTAATCTTGTTTGATCAAAAATGCTTGTATGATCTGTTGGGAATGGCACTTATTCAAACACTCACACCATTGAGTTCATGTTCAAATTACAGGAACGTGGAAGGAAAAGACCCAAGCAGAAACATTAAACAAGCACGTGTTTGATTAAAAAAGAAAAAAAATCACTGGTCTCCCATTTTCACACTGAGAGGTGTTTTTTTTAGCTTACTTTATTTGAGGTGGGAGTGAGTGTTGAAGGCTTGTCCGGGCCCTTTTTGACAAGTGTGATGTAGCTCTCTCTCAGCTTGATGCTGTAATGGCTCGACAAAGACAGCGAGGTGTTGTGTGGAGCTTTGATTAGGGTGAACTACAAAGGCTTTGGAGCCTGCTTCTCTCTCTGTGCTCCTAACCTTTCTCTTTGTTGTTTGGCGACTTGAAATGAGACCAGGTGGGAGCAGAGATGGACAGTCATAAAGACACACAGAGAGAAATTGCCTCTCAGAGCAAAGCTGCAAATGGGAAGGTTTTGACGGGGATTAGCAGGGCTGGAGTGAGACTATAATTACACTAAATCCATGATTGTGCCAGCTCTTAAATCAGGTTATTTTGCCTCTTGCTTTGAATGCTTCCTTCGTTTGAAATGCACTTTAATGAGTATATAACATTTTATTTTACATTTTCTGTCATTTTATTTCAAAATCCCTTGCCTTGCCTAAAAAGATTGATTCAAGCCGCTTCTGAAATCGCACGTTTCACTCTTACAGGGTATTAACTGGTACCACTGGAAAGGCCATGAGTTCTCTATTCCCTTCGTGGAGATGAAGATGAGGCCATTCAACTTCCGTAGCATCAGCAGCAAGAGGAGGCGGTCTGCCCCTGTTTAAACAAAGCGCCTCCACCCTGCCCAGAGTCATAGATAGTTGGAGTTCGGACGATGTTCACTGATGAGTTTCTGCTGTTTGTGAGCCTCACTGATGTGCTCTGTAATGCCTTCTAGTGAGGCTGCAAAGAAACAGAGGGTTGTGACAAGAAAATTACTAATATTGTATTACTATTCAGTTGTAAAATTATAAAACCTATTATTATTATTATTATTATTATTATTAATATACTACCAATACACATTATAACCATGGATGAGATCATGAAATAGCAGAGAGGGTGAAACAGTGTCCGAACTCAGGTTGTCTCTGCCCAGCTTTAGCTGTCTTTCCCTGCTGTACTTCTACTCAGATGATAGAGGACACTGTATGTAATTTATTAAATACTTTGAATGACAATGGTTCTATTTCCTGTAAAAAAAAAGAAAAAAGACAAACCAAGCTTTTATTTCTCTCCTTTAAGTCTGTGATTTGCCTTTCCCTGGGATGCGAGGAAATGTGCTCAGAAATGCCCTTAAGACTGCGATAGCTAACGTTATTTTAACCGTTACGAAATAATAACACTTTTAACGAAAAATATACTGTATATGCCCTTGAAACCCTTAACTGTAAGATATATATATTTTTATAACTGATATTGTGACAAAAGTCCATCTATTTAATATGATTTGATGCCTTGGTTTTTGAGCCCATATTAAGGTAATGTTATCGTAAAACATGATGACAAATACTGGACATACGAGATTAAATGAACATCAAAAATTCAAATTGAACATCCAGTATCATCATTCACAAAGCAGTGCACCAGCAACAGCTTCATTACCATCTATTTTATTTTTCTCCGTCTGTGTTAGTGTTGATTCCTTTGTGTTAATTATGAAATCATCAATATTGAACTTTATTATTATTGGTAGCCACACTGGGACAGGATTTGCACTACGTGAGGGAACATGGCAAAGCTATTGTTGTTCATTTAATTCAGTTATTTCTTTAGTAGTTCATGGGCATTTAAATATTTCCTGGACTTTTTTTTCGAGAAAATTACAAATGCTTAATATCTGTGTCACCCCTGTTGTAGATGCTGTGGTTGCTTGCAGAGATGGTGCTGATAGATGTAACATGTAACCAAAGATCTGCATAATAAAGACTGCCTGCTGTTTGGAAAGATGCCAGTCAGTTTTGTCACCAAAGTCACTGAAGCAGCTTTTTCCTGTATTAATAGATTCTCACTTTTCAGGGACTTTTATGGTAATCACGTCCCTGGCGTCATGCGTTTATGCAATGTGAACACTAAATTCTATGCTAAAGAAAGTCAGGGTGGGCATAGTGCAGATTTTATTCTGGCCTTCCCCCTCCCCCACTGCTAGCTGAAATGAACTTAACAAAGAAAGCAGAACAGTAGGTGGACTGGAGCCAAGTCTTTCTTCTGTGCCCTTTTACTCGCTTCACTATTTAAGCTCCCCAGTGAAACAACAAATTCAGCAAACATGGCAGAGAATGTATTCTTTTAGTAGGGCAGGCGTAATCTGCAGCATGCCCACCAAGCATTTTGTTCCATTCAGTGTTCACACTGAAAGTGTTCAGTGCCAGTGTATTTAGTTAACTGCAGTTTTCTGGAAATGGTTTTGTTTGAGTTTCCTGCCTCCTCTGTTGGAGGAAAATTATCTCTGTGGAGTCAATCCACATACAACTTGCTAAATCTCCTCTCTGGCTTCATATTATCCATAAAATCTAAATGGCCAATACAATGGGAATCAATCCCACCATCGCTGCAAGCAACATTTGTTCCCCTATATATTCAATAATCCAAATATTAACAGCTGGAAATCTCATTATTATGTACTTCTGTCAGTTTCTTTATTTCAGTTATCTGCTTGAAGCAAACCAGAAAATCTGGCTTGTGTCACTGGACTGTATATTTTTAGTTTGTGTTTTATTTTTTGTCCTTTTAGACTTGAAAACAATGGTGACTCTCCCCTCTATAAACTACTAATATATTCATGTAGATATAGAGTTGAAGGTAATGTGACTATTGAAGTGTTCCCTCTTTAGATGCAAACGTTCCCCCTTTAACCACTCTATTTTTAACCATTGATGTGTTAAAGGGCAGATGGAGCCTACCGCATGTTGACTGAATTGCAATCAAGAGCCTGATAGTGAATGACAAATGTCATAAGAATGTGTGACATACTTCTTTGCTGATCTGGGTAAAAGGTGCTGTTGGAGTAGTTTGTAAGATAGAAGATGCAGATAATAGAGATTAACCAGGCCTCTAAGCTGTTGTGAAGACAATAAAATTACCCTCAAGGGCAAAATAAAAACAACATAATCTAAAACATAATTTATAACAAACTGTTTCAACATGTGACCTTTCCCAGGTCTGATTTATGTTTCAGTGTCAAAGTGAGTGTTTCAGAGCCTCTCATGCAATCCATCTCCCCCAGTGACTTATAGTAGACTAGGGAATTCTCTGTGTACTTATTTCATTAACTATGTAGATGAAGTTTGCCTCGGTGCATTTTTGTACAAGGAACAAAGGTCATGAGGCTTTGCAGAAAAGGAACAGAATGTTATTTGTATTGTGAGGGATTTCTCTCATGGCAGACTATAAAGGTGCTTTTAAATCTTTCAAGAGGAAAGCTGATGAATATTATAGTTTATTTTGCATATTTTTCCAATCATCATTCATGAATTCAAGCTTGTTCTGTCAATCAGTGAGAAAACCACAAAAAGAAAATTGAGTGGAAACGCCTCTGTCCTGCCTTTCATTTCAGGTTAATCAGTTTAATGTTGATCATCTTTTTCCATTGGTATAAAAAAAAAAAAACAGAACGCTTTGAAGTTGAGAAAATGCAACTGTCAAGGAAACAACATGCTGGAAAATTACACAGACAAAAGAGCCTGAATTATTTTCTAACATCAAGGTAGATCAAGTAATTTGCTTTCCTCATTGCAAGCCAACTAAGTACATTAAAAAAAGAAATCTTTTTTGGAGGGAAGGGGATTTGAAAAGAGAGTCTCCTCCATTATTTAAAGTTAAAACTTAGTCTGTCGCTGGAATACACACACTGTATTACTATTTATTTATACTGAGCTTCTTATAGTAAAGGAAACTTGTTCCACTTATTTATTTCACTTCTATTTATTTTATTTTCCAGTTACTCTGTGACTGATGTTGCAAAAATAAGTTACAGTTAATAATGACACCTGGTCCTCTATGATATCAAAAGAAAAAATGCTTTATTTCATGGGTTGACTTTTACAAGTGAACTCATTTAACCACCATGTCCGGTGGTATTTGTTATATAAGCCAGAAACTGAAACTGCTTTGATTTGAAATGTTGCCATGAAATGTAAATGTTGACAAATGTGATCTTGACTGTTTGAAAAGCTCATAAATGCTGAAAATGAGGATTTATTGTTGGATAACCTTGGATATTACTGTCAAATTTAGCTCTAGTTTGACTTAAACATGTACTATATAGTTCCTTTTTTTAATACATTTTCTACATATTAATAAAATATTCAAATAGTCTAATTTGGTGTATTTTGTTTCCTTTTGTTTAGTGTGCATTGATTGCATACTGTTATATGTCCGATATATGGTGAACTGTTAAGATTTGCAACGTCTTTGCATAAACAAAGCCTTAGTTCAGTATGTTCACTTTCGGAGTCAAGTTATTATACAATTATATAATTATTTATATAAATGAAGCTGTGGTTACTGCAACTACTCCCTTTTTACTCCTATGAAAATATACCAAGTGCCAACTGACTCCATACACTTTTCAGTATTTTCACCTCTAATTGGAGGCCATTAAAAACCAGAGTCAGGCCAGCAGCAGTTCAAGTGAACAGTAAAGTCTTAAAGGTCTGCCAGTGTGGTTCCAGGAGCTCCAGTTTGTGCTCACACGCAGAGACAAAGCAGACCTGCAGACATGAAAACTTTTCTGAATATATTGGCTAAACATTCATTGATTCTTCGTATATTTACATCTTCAAAGAGGTGATGGCAGAGAATGTTAAGTCGGCAAAAGCTTGATTTTAGGCCGATCCTATCCGACTGTTTTTTTTATTAATTTTAATTCATGAAAATAACATTGATTGGCTGAAGAGCAGGTAAGGAAGTGCCTTCAGTTTAATGGAATAGTATAGTATGTCGGAAAAAAGTCATAGTATAGTAAGTCAAAAAATTCATAGTATAGGCGAAAAAAATTATAAAAAAGTAATTGTATAGCATGATGAAAAAAGTCATAGTATAGCATGCCGAAAAAAGTGATAAAATAGTCATAGTTTAGTATGTCGAAAAAAGTGATAGATAAGTCATATAAAGTATGTTAAAAACTTGTCAAAAAAGTCACAGTATATGTTGAAGAAAGTGATGAAATAGTCATACTATAGTAAGTTGAAAAAAGTGATGAACATCATATTATAGTATGTCGAAAAAAATTATACAAAAGTCAGAGTATAGCATGTTGAAAAAAATCATAGTATAGCATGTTAAAAAACTGATAAAATAGTATAGAATGTCGAAAAAAAGTGATGGATAAGTCATATGTAGTTTGTCAAAAAAAGTGATAAATATATCATAATATAGTATGATGAAAAAAGTGATTAAAAGCGTCATAGTATAATATATAGAAAAAGTCAAAGTGTAGCATGTCCACGAAAAGGCATACCATTGCATGTCAATAAAAGTGATAAAATAGTCATAGTATAGCATGTTGAAAAAACTAATGAATCATAGTTTGTCGAAAAAAGTGATAAATAGATCATAGTATAGTATGTTGAATAAAGTGATAAAAAATGTATAGTATAGCATGTTGAAAAGAGTCATAGAATAGTATGTCGAAAAAAGTGATAAAAAGTCACAGTATAGTATGTCGAAAAAGTCAAAGTAAAATATGTTGAAAAAAGGTGATAAAAAAGTAATCGTATAGTATATCGACAAGCGATAAAAAAGTCATAGTATAGTATGTCGAAAAGTGATGAAATAGCCAAAGTATAGTATGTCAAAAAAGACATAGTATAGTATGTCAAAAAAAGACATAGTATAGTATGTCAAAAAAAGAGATAAAAAAACATAGTATAGTATGTCGAAAAAAGGGATAAAAAAGCCGTAGTATAGTATGTCAAAAAAAGAAATAGTATAGTATGTATAAAAAAGCCATAATGTACTATGTCGAAAAAAGCCATAGCATAGTATGTCGAAAAAGTGATAAAAAAGCCATATTATAGTATGTTGAAAAAAAAAATAGTATAGTACGTATAAAGAAGCCATAGTGTACTATGTCGAAAAAAGCCATAGTATAGTATGTCAAAATATATGATAAAAAAAAACCATAGTCGAAAAAAGTAATAAAAAAGCCATAGTATAGTATGTCGATAAATGTGATAAAAAAGACATGGTATAATATGTCGAAAAAAGTAATAAAAAGCCAAAGTATAGTATGTCAAAAAAAGACATAGTATAGTATGTCGAAAAAAGTGATAAAAAGCCATAGTATAGTATGTTGAATAAAGTGATACAAAAGCCATAATATAGTATGTCGAAAAACGGGATAAAAAAGCCATAGTATAGCATGTCGAAAAAAGTAATGAAAAAACCATACGTATGTCGTAAATAGGGATGAAAAAGCCAGTATGTCGAAAAAAGTGATACAAAAGCCATAGTATAGTGTATCAAAAAACGCCATAGTATTGTATGTCGAAAACAGTAATAAAAAAGCCATAGTATAGTATGTCGAACAAAGTGATAAAAAAGACATAGTATACTATGTCAAAAAAAGTAATAAAAAAGCCAAAGTATAGTATGTCAAAAAAGCCATAGTATAGTATGTCGAAAAAAGTAATAAAAAAGCCATAGTATAGTATGTAAAAAAAGTTTTAAAAAAGCCATAGTATTGTATGTCGTTAATAGGGATAAAAAGCCATAGTATAGTATGTTGAAAAACGCCATAGTACTGTATGTCGAAAAAAATAATAAAAAAGCCATAGTATAGTATGTTGAAAAAAGTGATAACAAAGCCATAGTATAGTATGTTGAAAAAGTAATAAAAAAGCAATAGTATAGTATGTCGAAAAAAGCCATAGTATAGTATGTCGAAAAATGTGATAAAAAAAAATCCATAGTCAAAAAAAGTAATAAAAAAGCCATAGTATAGTATGTCGAAAAAAGGGATAAAAAAGACATAGTATAGTATGTCGAAATAAGTAATAAAAAACAATAATATAGTATGTCGAAAAAAGCCATAGTATAGTATGTCGAAACAAAGTGATAAAAAAGCCATAGTATAGTATGTTGAAAAAGTAATAAAAAAGCAATAGTATAGTATGTCGAAAAAAGCCATAGTGTTCTATGTCGAAAAAAGCCATAGTATAGTATGTCGAAACAAAGTGATAAAAAAGCCATAGTATAGTATGTTGAAAAACGACATAGTATAGTATGTCGAAAAATGTGATAAAAAAGCCATAGTAGGCTATAGTATGTCGAAAAAAGGGATAAAAAGCCATAGCATAGTATGTTGAAAGAAGAAATAGTATAGTATGAATAAAAAAAGCCATAGTGTACTATGTTGAAAAAAGCAATAGTATAGTATGTCGAAAAAATGTGATAAAAAAGCCATAGTTGAAAAAAGTACTAAAAAAGCCATAGTATAGTATGTCAAAAAAAGGGATAAAAAAGCCATAGTATAGTATGTTGAAAAAAGACATAGTATAGTATGTCGAAAAAAGGGATAAAAAAGCCATAGTATAGTATGTCGAAATAAGTAATAAAAAACAATAATATAGTATGTCGAAAAAAGCCATAGTATAGTATGTCGAAACAAAGTGATAAAAAAGCCATAGTATAGTATGTCAAAAAAGGGATAAAAAAGATAGTATAGTATGTCGAAAGAAGTGATAAAAAGCCATAGTATAGTATGTCGAAAAATGTAATAAAAAAGACATAGTATAGTATGGCGAAAAAAGGGATAAAAAAGCCATAGTATAGTATATCAAAAAAGTGATAAAAAAGCCATAGTATAGTATGTCGAAAAATTTAATAAAAAAGACATAGTATAGTATGTCGAAAACAGCTATACTATTGTATGTCGAAAAAAAAGGGGTATAAAGCCATAGTATAGTATGTCGAACAAAGTGATAAAAAAACGATAGTATAGTACGTCAAAAAAGTAATAAAAAAGCCATAGTATGGTATTTCGAAATAAGTAACAAAAAAACAATAGTATAGTATGTCAAAAAAAGTGAAAATGTCGAAAAATGTGATAAAAAAATCCATAGTCGAAAAAAGTAATAAAAAATCCATAGTATAGTATGTCGATAAAAGTAATAAAAAAAAATGTTGAAAAAAGCCATAGTATTGTATGTCGAAAAAAGGGATGAAAAGCCATAGTATAGTATTTTGAGAAAAGTAATAAAAAATGCCATAATATTGTATGTCGAAAAAAGTAATAAAAAAGCCATATTATAGTATGTCGAAAAATGTGATAAAAAAATCCATAGTCGAAAAAAGTAATAAAAAATCCATAGTATAGTATGTCGAAAAAAGGGATAAAAAAGACATAGTATAGCATGTCGAAATAAGTAATAAAAAAACAATAGTATGGTATGTCAAAAAAGCCATAGTATAGTATGTCGAACAAAGTAATAAAAAAGCCATAGTATAGTACGTCAAAAAAAGTAATAAAAAAGCCATAGTATAGTATGTCGAAAAATGTAATAAAAAAGCCATAGTATGGTATTTCGAAATAAGTAACAAAAAAACAATAGTATAGTATGTCAAAAAAAGACATAGTATAGTATGTTGAAAAAAGAGATAAAAAAATCATTGAATAGTATGTCGAAAAAAGTAATAAAAAAGCCATAGTATAGTATGTCGAAACAAAGTGATAAAAAGCCATAGTATAGTATGTCGAAAACAGCCATACTATTGTATGTCGAAAAAAGGGATAAAAAGCCATAGTATAGTATGTCGAAAAAAGTGATGAAAAAGCCTTATTATAGTATGTCGAAAATAGCCATAGTATAGTATGTCGAAAAAAGCCATAGTGTACTATGTCGAAAAAAAAGTCATAGTATAGTATGTCTAAAAAAGTGATAGATAAGTCATATATAGTGTAGTGTTTCCTCTCTGTTGATTTTGCCGTTGCGGCCCGTATGTATGAAATACAACAGCGTGAAAAAAGTGATAAAATAATCATAGTATAGCATGTTGGAAAAAGTCATAGAATAGTATGTCGACAAAAGTGAGAGAAAAGTCATAGTACAGCATGTCGGAAAAAGTCATGGAATAGCATGTCGAAAAAGTCATAGTATAATATGTTGAAAAAAGTACCTAGTGGACCTCAAAACCTAGAGGAGTTGAACTCACTACCAATCATTTCCTTATTAGCTATCTGACCTAACAGACATGTCTATGAGTTTGTGTTATTCGTCTCTTACACTACGTATATTGGACCTCAAAACTTGCCAAAACATAGAAACTTTGAATGATAATAATATGTTGAAAAAAGTGATAAAAAGCGTTAACATAGTTTATCGAAAAAGTGATAAAAAAAAAGTCAGTATTGTATGTCGAAAAACGTGATAAGAAAGTCATAGTATAGCATGTTGAAAAAGTGATAAAATAATCATAGTATAGTATGTTGGGAAAAAAATCCTGTCTTCCAGTAATATTCTTGCCTATGTGTTTGTCTTTTCTGTCTCTTTCACTTAGTATATTGGACCTCAAAAACTACTGAATCATACAGGATTTGAACAAGTAACCTAATATCTTCTAGTCATTGCCTTATCACTCTAAGCTATCTGACCCAACACATATCTCAGTGTTTGTCTTATTTGTCTCTTTCACTTAGCATATTGGATCTCAAAACTTAGCAAAACATACAAACTTTGAACATTCAACCTGCTGTCTTCCAAACATTCTCTTATCACTCTAAGCTATCTCACTTGACATTTGCATTTGTTATATTTGTCTCTTTCACTTAGTATCTTGGACCACAAAACATACTTTAAGGTATAGGATTTGAACACTTAACCTTCTGTCTTCCAATCATTCTCTTATAAACCTAAGCCATCTGACCTGACAGCAGAGTTTGTTATTTTGACAAATTTGTCTGTTTTGCTTAGTATATAGGACCTCAAAACTAACTCTTATACAAAAGCATGTTGAAAAAAGTGATAAAAAAGTCATAGTATAGCATGTCAAAATAAGTGATAAAAAAGTAGTAGTATAGTATGCGGAAAAAGTAATAGTATAGTATGTTAAAAATAGTAATAGTATGTCGGAAAAAGTGATAAAAAGTCATAGTATAATACGTCAAAAATAGTCATAGTATAGCATGTCAAAAAAATCCCAGACTGGGGATCGAACCACGGGTGAGTCTGCAGTTCCTACTTTCTGGTGCTGGTTGGAGCAGTGTATAGCAGTAGAGTGATGGACTTCAGTTTCTTCTCTATTGGGGCAACAGTTAGACGTAAGTTGCGACGTATGAATGGTGAATCAGCATTCACACAATTAACAGTTAGTTACTTAAAATGATGCTGGCTAAATGGATAGCTTGGCTAGTATGATACAAGATAACAATTAATTAATCATAAAACATGCATATAATACTCCAGCAAGAGCATTTGAGGAGCAGATAAAAGATGACTTTCAATATGTACCTGGTTCCAGATCTGACAAAGTGGTAAATGTATACAGACTGTATTTGTGCAGTGCTTTTCTAGTCGTAACGACTACTCAAAGCGCTTTTACATAGTACAGAAACCATTCACCATTCAAACACATTCATACACTGAGGCCAAGGCTGCCGTACAAGGTGCCAACTCCTCATCAGATAAACATTTACATTCAGATGCGCAGCATTGAGGGTAACTCAGGGTTTAGTGTCTTGCCCAAGGACACTTCAACACGGGACCGCAGGGCCAGAGATCGAACCACCAGCCTTCCGATTGGCAGGCAACCGCTCTACCACTGAGACTCAGCTGCCAGTGGTGGATGTGTAACAATGCCAGTTTAGCTGCTAGAAGGGGTTGTTATAGAAAGAAAATGTTCAACTCATAGACTGTAAAAAATAGGTTCAACTGGAGCTGTGCAATTAATCGAGTTTGGCTCTTAACAACTACAAAGACAATGTAATCGAGAAAAAACGATTATTTTGCACAAAACGTTTAGTGGGAAAAGGATTAAGGGAAATTTCACAGTTCAAGGTGTTCTCACTGTTGATGTGTTTAACTGTTTCACTGTTTTTGAAGTTCAACGAATGCACACAACATTTCCAAAAGTCAATGAGTAATCGTGTTAAATAATCATATATAATCATATATATATATATATATATATATATATGATTATATATATATATATATATATATATATATATCAATAATAATAATTTCAATATTGACCAAAATAATTGTGATTATGATTTTTTTCCACAATCGAGCAGCCTTAGGTTCAACTGCACAGGTTGTGTTTGGCTAAACTTCAGTTGTCAAATGTGGGCCTTTAGTAAGAAAGAAAGAAACACACTTGATTTTAAGACTGTTGGAACAGTGCACCAGTTTAAAGCTGACTACCAACTGTTAGTCAAGTTTGAATAATTATAATAATAATTCAATTCAATTCAATTTTATTTATAGTATCAAATCATAACAGGAGTTATCTGAGGACACTTTACAGATAGAGTAGGTGTAGACCACACTCTATAATTTACAAAGTCCCAACAATTCTAGTAATTGTTTTAATAAAACAAATAGCATTAAAGGATATACTGTACAGGACTGGTGTGAATAAACTCATGCCTTACAAATATGCACAACTACACACACATGCATTATACGTAGCAGCTGCAGATATGATCACAAAAAAACAGAAGACAAACCCTCAATTCAGCAGTTTTGAGATTCATTGTTTAATTATTGCATGTTCTAATTATCCATTAATTACCCATTCAAATGTCTGCTCAGCAGAAAGAACTTGGTAAATAATGAGCCTGCATGAAGTTTGTGAATATTTTAGAGTCAAACCCTAATGAGCAACATAGCACTACTAGTGTAGTAAAGGTCAGAGAGATAAGCTCATGTTCAGCCTTTATCAAAACAAAATACTTCCCATGAACGGCTGCATCATGAAAACAATGCTCACAGTTATGTGGAGGCATGTGGAGGAACTGTGAGTGGCTTCAGTAGCCGATTTTACAGCAACTTGTCCCTGCTTTTACCCCATCAGAAGGTGAGGTTTTTTGCCCTCTTTCCCTGCAATTTCATAACACTTTTTAATAATTTACCCCACATTCTGCTAAACACAAATGCACTCTGTGCCTAACTCGTCCTTTAACCGCCAGAGCTGCATCGGGAGAAGTGGCTTGAATTTAAAACTGGACAGATTTATCAGGATGCACAACTGAAAAGACACAACATGATTACTGTATAATTCATTTATGAGACTACAAACCCTGCTGTGTTTATGCTGCCACGGTCTGCTGGGTTTATACAGTGCAGGGAAGGCTGTGTTCATGATAGATATCTCACAAAGTTGCCTGTGCATAGAGTGCTCTTCAACTTTTTCCATAGAAGATACTCTTTTCTTTTCTTTTCTTCATGCAGTTATCATAAATTAGTACACATGGAATACAGTGAGAATATTGCCTTGTATTCCAACCAGCAGATGGGCTAACTTGACACTTTCCGCCTTTCTTCTCACTTGCTGTAGCCTGAACGCAAACAAAGTTTTGGATGTTGATCCAGGGAAATCTAGTTGTTTGTTTCATTTTATTGTATTATTCATCACGTTGTAAGCCAGATGAGACCTGGGGCAGCTGACGGCATTACAAATGTTTAGATGTATTGTATGTGTTTTTTTGTGGTGACTGAGCATGCAACTTGCTGCAGCGATATTCCACATTACAGCTGCCAGGTATTAGATCTCAGACAGCAGGAAGAACATGATTTTGAAACTAATCCACAGAACACACAGTCAGCTGAACCTGCTTGCGTGGCAAAAATGACTTCAACCTCTAATCTCACCTTAAAACAAATTAGGAGAAGTAGATTTGAACGTGATAACAATATGTTATATCACAAACTGCAGATACCTCTTACACATTGATTTTCATTAATTACATTATATTAGTTTACATATTAATCTGGCATGATACAGTATGAGTGTCACTCACTGACCAATTAAACAGAGTTGAAACTTACAGTGTATTCTGTGTTTTTATTCTGTTAACGCTAACTATTAGCTTTTATCCAAAGCGACTTACAATTGCTATATATATCAGAGGTCGCACGCCTCTGGAGCAAGTAGGGGTTAAGTGTCTTGCTCAGGGACACATTGGTTGATGGATCATGGTGGGAATCGAACCCAGGTCTCCCACACCAAAGGCATGTGTTCTAACCACTGCGCCATCACCACCCATATTATTATTATTATTAAGAGCGGAATTTTTATTAATTTGAGTCCTTTAACTATTTACATTTCACACTATTCAAAACTTTACTTAACTTATTTCCATTGTAGCAATTTCTACCTTTGGGCTATTTGGAACTACATTAATCCCTAATTTCTACAGTGGGGCTACATGTGTTTAAAAGATGATTTTTCAAAGAGAAAGCGTAACTCTACACAGCTGACAGTGACAGAAGTATCTTAATAACAACATGATTTTCACACTGTATTTTCTATGGTTCATCATATGAAAGTCTTGGCCTACATTGAAGAGAAATATAACAGTTTGGTTAAGAATAAAGTTGAGGTTAGAGTGAGGATGAATCTGCAGGCTATTCAAATCTGACCATTGTCATACAGTGCATTAGCAGCAGTAATGTAGTCTCTTAAATAATGTGTAGTGATATGTGCAACAATTGTTTTGTAAGAAAGCATGCACATTATATATTTTAGTATCATTATGCAAACATTAGTGGGAACATTGGCAGTGACTGTACTCCAGAGGGTTAGAGCTACAATAGACCAGGGCATCCGTGCCATCACTGTCCAAATCTATAACATGATTATCTGACTCCAGTAAGTCAGCTTTCTAACTCTGCTAAATGCAGTGTTACCTTTCTCTGCTTCATGGTTTTTATTTGTTTGGTGCATTTGAGTTAAATCCACTAAGGCTTATCGTGGTTTCTCTGCAAAATCACCTGAATCATCTCTCCAAAAGTGCCTTAGGGCTTTGTTGTAAGTCTCCCAAGCTGCAAAACTTATACATGGAATATCCCCTAATTCTAGCAATTTTTATGAACAAATTAAGTACAAAAAATACTTTTTTTATTGTGACAAAGGGTACATCCAAAACTATAAACTCATGTAAAATAATGTTTCCCCAAAGATAAAGTAAAATTCCTTACATAGTAATGAAAACATTGAAAATGCTGCACAAATGTCAGAAAATGTGATTTAGTGCAGCTAAACACCAGTGATTCCCTTTCTGTTGCTTTCCTCCTTGAAAGAATCAAAATATTTGATTGATGTTATTTACCTAATTTATGTGCATTCATTTAATCTCAGCTCAGTGGGAAAGCATTACTGGGTTTTGCTCATTAGGGCCACACTAGTTTTTCTCTCATCTTCTCTGCTCTCACTGAGGGCGGGGCTTAGCCCCACTACTCACACACACACACACACACACACACACACACACACACACACACACACACACACACACACACACACACACACACACACACACACACACACACACACACACACAGAGCGAAGCATCACTCGAGTTGATGACAACTCGTTACTGTAACTTTTGTACTGTAAGTGCAACAAAAGCTTCCCCGCAAGAGAAATGTCTACGTCTAAAACAGACGTCGACCCCATACGTCTAAGAACCCAAAAAGCAAAGAGCTGGTGATGGGGTGAAGCTGATGAAAAGCGGCGTTGTGAGCCATCCCCAGCCTCCCATGCGCTCCTAGAGCCTCTTCACATCTCACTGAATCCAGAAAGTTAACAGGCCCTGGCAGGCATCTGAATAAGAGGGAGGTGCAACCCAGATCTCCCAGTTACTCTCTCTCTGTGATGGGGTTGTAAACACCGAGGCTTAATAGGGAAACCGGGCGGTGAGCAGCTTGACTTTCATCAGCCATTTATTGATGCTCAAAGCTCCATGAGTTGGAGTGAGGCCTCATAGAGGCACAAAGACTTAACTATTCACAACCTCAGCAGAGTCGAATGTGAGGTAAGACTTGATGTGCTGGTTGGGCATCAAATTCTAAAACTTAAGCCGGTTTGTTTATTGTAATTAGAGCATCACAAGTGTAGAAGAGAAAATCGCCTATTGTAATAATCTGTCCAACCATTCATTATGGTTTTCAGCCTTCTAGAACACTTCTGATGAATGAATGCATGAATGGAGACTATGTAGCCGTAAAATACTGCTTAATGAGACTGTTCTTTGTTTTTCTCGACTAATACTGATCGACCAATTATCCCGTACACTTACATATACTTTAGATTGAATCTCCCTCTAAATAAGTCTTTACTTTCTGCAGATGCTCAGGCTTTATCCATCCACAAACCCAACCACTACAGCAACCACTAAATGCATCACACTCATGCTTCTACCTCTTGAATGGGCCAGCCTGTAAATGTAGATGTGAGTTGCCATGGTTCAGATGTAAGTTTATGACTAAAAAATCAGTCAGACTGTCAGCAAAAGCAAATGATAAAGAAAGAAACTGGTTATACAGTTCATGTTATTTTAAGCTGATTTTAGAAGCCTAGATGTAGTTTCTGTTGACTGTTAATATATTCTTCTTAGATTTGGTATGTTGTTATATTTGATTTATAACTTACAACATGGGTTTCCAACCTTTCTTGTCCAACATATCCCTATGCCCTATCAAATGGGCCCAATTATCATAGCCTTTGAGCTATGGTATGGCTTCAGTAAATAGTTTGATAGTATTTCCCCAAAGATAAAAGTCAGCGGTATGTGAATCCATAGCTAGACATCCTGGTATTGTTGATGAGGCTTGGTTTCTTTTTCTTCTTTAGGTAAAGTGTGCATGTGTACTTATACCATTTGGAGAGCAGCAACTGGATATTCCCACAATTTACAGCATCTATTACTTTTCTAGCTTTGTGTTGTCTTTTCTCTCTTACTTTTCTCTACTCTTTGTTGTTTTATTCAGCTTGCAACTGACTCATGTTGGGGGAAAACTGATGTTTTTCTTGTGCAGTCAGACTACCTTAATTGATAAGTTATGGTGAATACTTTTGTAATCCTATTTTTTTGCTCGCTTTCCTCCAAAAACACAAATGTCACAATGTGTCCACAATGTTACTGTGAACTCCTTGGTTACTGCAGAAGTACCCTCTGGTCCCACTGATTTACATAATGTTAGTCTTGCATTGCCAGACCTATCTCCACAGCACTACGGAGGAAGGTCTGGCTAAACCACACAACATTACGGGATGGGAGAAAAACATACTCTGGTTTATTGGCGTTTCTTTAAACCAATCACAATCGTCTTGGGCGACTCTTATCACCGAATGGAGCAACGATGCCTCTGCAAAATAACCTCGGGAAGGAACTTGTTTTGGTGGAACGTGTACGTTCAAAGGTTGTTTTAGTCGTGCAAGAGAAAACACAGATTGGTTTTGATATCAGTCTAGCTAGCTGTCTCTATATACCCTACAAGACATCTGAGGAGCAGTTAACCATAGTCCTCATAAGTCGACCGGAGTTTAGAATGCCAACCCAAAGAAAGCGGAAGGTGAAGAACATCCGCCCAAAACTGAGGGACATCCAGCAGATTCTTCGGCGGGACCGGAACTATCCCATAAATGGATCGTTGTCGACATAGACTAACATAATGTCAAACTACTGTATCTCCTGCTTTTATAACCAACATGTGTGTTTAGCTAACTGTGTTGACCTTCTGGACTTTGTTGTGAGAGTTTGTCTCCATTTTGTTTTTTCTGCTCTAAAGAAATGTTTCTATTCATGATTTGAGGCCAAATGGGAAATGGAGTTAGATTTTTGCAGTCTGCCAGCAGCGCTTCTTAATGGCCCCCCTCTGCATCAGCTGAACTACACCAAAGCCATTCAGATAGAGATTCAGAGAGCTGACACACATATGCCAGTGTCTCTCAGGGCTGCAGTGACCTGAGGGTTGAGCTCAGCAGAGAGTCTGTACTTTATCACATCACATGTAACATGCTCAAGACTTTGGGATCTTTTTTGCAGAAGGCACAGCGCAGGAGTGTGTGTGTTTAAATGTGTGTGTTTTTGAGAGAGTAAGATCACATTCACTGTTTGAGAGTGCATCACAGCCTTGATTCAATGCACAGACACGCATTGATGCACAGTTTGAATTGAATGTAACTGAATGGAAATCATGCTGTAATAGCATGTGCGTCAGACTGTCAACTTTATTTGTTTTTGGAACCTGGAATGAACAAGGATGGCAGGAATGTCAGTCTGAATGCTTAAAGGGAAAAACTCTCACCAAAAAAAAATTTATCTCATCATCTTAATTCCAGATACAGAAACTGCAACGCTAAAAAAGCCTCATGGTTACACAAACCACATGCATAATCATGGCCACCTTATGCAAGTTATAGTGTCACAAGGTTTGTGTTGAGACATTTCTACCTTGAGGCTTAGGGCACCTTTTTCATAACTATCAGGGGAAAAAATGTAAAAGCAAGTTTGCTTTAATGTTTCGGTTTAGCTCAGTGAGTAAAAAGTCAAGTTTTCCTCCTCACTGGAGCCACTCATACAAAGTGAAGCCCAGTGCTCTGGCTGAAGTCAGCCACCAGTCAGGACATTGATTACCAGCAATTACCTGGGAGAGAGGGGATACTGAGAAAACACAGTGAGGAGAATAATGCAAGCAGAAGATTTTAATTACTGCCATGCTGATATGAATTGAGGGTGAGCAAAGTCTTAAAAGAAAAGTTTTCTTTTTTTTTCTCACTGCAGGGTGAACTAATTAGGCTTGTTTGCTGTGTCAATAATATGCTTCTGACTAAATCATTTCTGTTATCGTTTTTATTTAAACGGCTGTGACACTGCATATAAGTCATTTCAAAAACTCACAACAACAGACATGGGAACGTGCACTATTGTACTTCTTGGTTACCCCATGACCACATGCCACTGTCTGTATTGTAAGATTATTAGACATTTCTGCTAGGAGGAAACAGCAGTCAAAGTCTGTCTGTAAAAGATAATGGCATAGCAAATATTATGTAGCATTAATCGGCCTAAACACACAACTGTGCAAGTCCTGTCTGAACTCAGAGACGTCTATCTATCTATCTATCTATCTATCTATCTATCTATCTATCTATCTATCTATCTATCTATCTATCTATCTATCTATCTATCTATCTATCTATCTATCTATCTATCTATCTATCTATCTATCTATCTATCTATCTATCTATCTATCTATCATGTATGTTACTCTGTTTCCCAAAACTCTACATTTTGGGAAATATGTTTTTTTACAGAGTTAGATGATGAGATTGATACCACTCTAGGTGAGTAAGTGTGTTTCCCAGAATTGCTTAAACACTCAATTGTCCGTGTCCTGTTTGAACTCAGAGACTATCTATCTCTCAGCTGATTCTATCAGTTTTCTTTATGAGTCATCTATTTTTTGTCCTCTGTATTTCTTCTTGTTTTTTTCTTCTTCTAAATGTTAGCTAGCTTGAGTGACTGTTCCCACAGTGTCTCGTTTTGCTTCTTCTGTATAGACAAGTACTGGAGAGCAAAGGGGAACTTAAAAGTCCCCACTGATTACATTTAAGCACTTTGGAAAATACCTCCTTTACTGCAAGCTTACAGTGTTATCCCTATTTATTTATGCAGCAGAATAATTTTAGATAAGTTCTGTTCTTCACAAGCTGAGAAAGAAATGTTTGAAATGTCTTGTCCCAGAATACAGCCTGCGTCATATGATAACTATGCTGAGATTATTACGTAAATAAATGTTAAAATAGCTCAGACTGACCTCACAGCTGGGATGTGCAAATAGGTGCTCTTGTAAAAGCTTTAAGTTTACATGCCAACCAATAGCTCTTCAATGATGGCGTTTACTGAGCGCAAGAGGCAATTCCTTATATAGACTAATCAAGTCTTTGCCCGTCTTGCTCTCTGCCTGATTTCACGGCACTGGGCCCAAACATTTCAGAAGGACTGAATCACAGCTAAGGGTTGCCTCTGGGGGATGGGGGGGGGGGTGTTAATAGCAGACTATTTCTGGACACTTGTCAGATTCCACTACAGCAACCCTTTAGTCACTTTTCATTAGCGCTCACATTCAAGAAGTCACAGAGTACACTGTGTTAGAATCATACCCACTCATATTTCAGTGTGTGTTGGCAGAACCAGTAGGTCGTAGTGATTTGTAATGCCCTTTTGCGCAGTTCAGTAATTCCATGAGGCTTTCTTTAATGCTACTGGTAATGTCACAGTCACTTTTTTTGCTATCATGATTGTATCAGTGATCCACTGTGAGCTCACTGGTCTTTCCTGTAATTTGTTCAGCTACACACCGAGCTGGATAAAGGGATATATTGTTTGAGCTTTCCTTCATAGGTGAGCTCAACTGAGAATAAGGTTCTTATAAACCAGATGGGAGGTTGAGCTATGCCCATTACAGTACAACTAAGTATGTATTGAGTAAGGTTTCCATGGAGGAAATGAGACGCACACGAGGGTCACTGCAGTGTAATTTGAAATCAAGGCATACTTAGAGGAAAGGGAATGTATACTAGGGTCCTTATAATGTTAGAACAAAATAAAGTCAGACCTGAAAAGGCACATTGTCGCATGAAATCCGACAGCTTTTTCAGATCATTCCTCACGTCTTCTCATAGTTGAAAATCTAAGATTTTGTAATGACCCCGGCATGGCATAGAAGTATCTACATGCAGGTACGTCTGCAGTAACAATCAAAAGCAGCAGGTGAAATATATAGTGAAATCATTTTCATATAAACTACTGTAAAGAAGGATTTCCATCAAGGAAAGTGCTGCTACACTGAGGTCATTAATCAACACTTGCTCGAGGTGACTGGACATTGTAGTGCCTCAACAGCAGCTGTGATATAGATTCACCGTGTAGCACTATGCGCCCTGCCAGTTTGTGTGTATGTGTGCGTGTGTGCGTGAATGTGTGTGTGTGTGTGTGTGTGTGTGTGTGTGTGTGTGTGTGTGTGCGCGTGTGTGTGCGTGCATGCGTGTAGGCAGGTGTCTAAGATGGCACAGACACACCTGCAGACATGGCGAGGCTTGTCTCATAGCAGTGAAAGGACACGCTGCATGTTCAGCCAGTAAGATGGTGAGGAAGTGTGTTTTCAAGATTATCAGACAAAATGTAGCGGTGGTGATCTTTCAGATACATTTTTGTGTTGATATTTTCACAGCTACCTTAACGGGCATCACATTTCATTATTGTGGAAAAAAAAAAACCTAACTACATTTTTGAATAGTTGAATTTGGAGTCCGACTCTGTAAAAGAAAAAAAACCTGACCTCCTACAAATACGAATGACCACGACCGCTTAACACAGCATCATGTGGTGGTGGTACAAAATAGGTTTAAAAGAAACCTCAGAGAAGGATTTTACTTTAGAAGGAAATCCATAGTGGTTACGTGACCTGTCTATTTATGCTCACATTAACCACTTTTTAAATTACTGTATGTTCACAAGGACACATCCTGTTGTTTGTGAATACAGTATTCAAGCCAGTGCACTCATAACTTCCTCTTTTCAGAAGAGGAGAATAAATAGACTGCTACTTAATGCTGATAGAACACTTTTTTTTCTTACTTGAATAAAAATCCTCTTTTGCTTGACTGAACTGAAAGGACACTGACCACATCGCCACAGGCATGGTAAGTGTGTGTGTGTGTGTGTGTGTGTGTGTGTGTGTGTGTGTGTGTGTGTGTGTGCAGTTCACATGACTTCATTCTTCCATACCTCAATTGCATCTTAGACTCTCACACCTGGTGGTACTCACAACACACACACACACACACACACACACACACACCTACACACACACACATTAACAGCTTTCGTTTCCCCTTTTTGGGATTCTGAGATGGGTGGAGTAGTTGTTTGCTCTAATTTAGTGTTATTATGTAAAATGCTGCAACTTTGCCTGCAACTTAGGCTGGTGTTGCAGCCGCGTTTTCAGATCTGTGCATCTACTGTTAGAGGAGTCTTTCTATTAATATCCTAGCCAAAGAGTTTGTTTTGAGATGCAGTTAATAAAGGCTTCTTATGATTTCATCTCATATTCAGTTTACCTAAATTTCCCTTGCTCTCTGACATCATTCAGTGCTTGTGTGAGTGAGGTAAAGCAACCACAAGAATTCAGTTCCTCACGCAGGAAACACACAAGCAGAGACAGAGGGCCCATTCTTACACAGAAGTGGGCAGGGTGCAGTGACGCTGTGACCAAAACACACACACACACTCACTCAGAAAGAGGAGGAGGAGGGGAAACAAGGGTAGAGAGGGAAACAGGAACAGAAAGTGAAGACTTGTCAAGATGTCTGGGTGAGGGGGATCAGATCAGAGCAAAAGCCAGATGCCAAAACAGAAACAGCAGAAGTTTGAGCAGCCGACTGGATTAGACAGGAGGGGCGAGCTGACCTGCCACTTTACATGTGCCTCCGGGGTAAGGTAAGATAGGTAAAAAGATCTTGAGTGCCAGTAACTTGAAACACTCTGAAACTGTTGTAAGTGGTTCATATAGGCTATTGATGCTTATCGTTGTGTGACAAGTTGAAAAAATAGAAGCAAAAGGTGCGGCTAATGTGACCGACTCCTATTAAAAACGTGTTGTTTTGACAGTGATTAGATTTGACAGGATGTTTGTTACGAAGATATGGTGATAACTGTCTTCCTGCCTGTGAGTGCTGCAGAGTGTCACTAAAACGTACTCTTCTAGTTATTTTCTTGACTTCTTTAAAATAAACCATTTGATTTAGATTTCAGTTCATAAAATGAAGAAGTTTCTCACTTGTCATAATCTCTAAATTTGCTGCATCAATCACTTAGAATAACTTTCCGTTACTCCGTTCAATGGATCTTGTTTGGCTTAAACATTTGCTGATGTTGGTTTTATTTTCCTCCTCATGCTCGTTGCTGTAAGAACGTCCTCAACTTTGCTCATTCAACTCAGTCAGGATCGAGTTGACACAAGTCTGAACTGTAATGGGCTTGTGCACTTGCACTTGCTCACTGTGGACAACTGCATTCCTCCAGACTATCAGCAGGCCTCTAGCTTCTCAAGCAAAACAGCTGCACTTATGATCCAAGACATTTTCAGCAAAAAACAAACAGACGAGTATGGCTTTAAGTTGGTTGGTGGCCGACTCAAGTCAAACTGAATGTGTCCAAGTGTTGTGTACTAATATTGACTGATGATGCGGGATCTGCTCTGACCGTGCGCTCGGGGCAAGTCATTAAAGATTGCTGCCTTGCCTTCTGTCACAACATTGTCTTTTAGGTCGCACATGTTTCTTAAAAAGCAGTAGGGGCTAAATGAGTGCAATCATAACATTTTTTCTCAGCCCCTTCCTGGCTTTGTGTGCCCCAGGAGTGGCCTTTTCCTGTATATGGATAGCTCCAGGAGAGCACAATGTCATGAGAAAGTGAAGTACCCCGTCAGAGTCTTAGAATGGCATCTCAGTGAGATAATATGAACCAAGGAAATATTTAAATGTATTTAGAGTCAATGTTCTTGCATTGACATGGCTATACTGACTTTAAAAATGTTCTGCCATCAACATGTATAGGGTGAACACAGTACTGCAAATGGCCTGCTGCGAAAGAGACTCTTGGCTGGCAATCCAAGTGTTTACCTGAAGAAAGGTTTGACCATAGTTTGAAACCACCTGACCGGAACATATTTTATTTTAATACAATAAAAAAACTTATCTTTTTCCTGCATTTGTATGCGAGCACATAGCAAAGATAAAATGAAATTATAACATTTTCTCTGCCGGTGAGTGTGAAAACGTTTTAGACATAACTCACAGTGATCATTCTTTCTGGCCAGACACTAAAATTATCACAACACTTGGTGAGTTATCCATTCCATTTAATGACTTCACCACTGATGCATTGTTAGTCATCTCTTTCATATACATACTGTAGCTAGATAACACCTCTTTGCTGCTCCCGGCCTTTGTCTCTCTCCTACAGACTTATTGTTCAGTGGCTCTGGCTTGTTGTGTTGACATTGTTTTCTTAATGTGAGGGAGATCAGAGCGTACACACAGGCGCTGCTGCTCAGCCAAGCTCATCACAACAAGATGTTCCTACAGCAAAGGAAATTACCAACAATAATGTGGCAGGGCCATTATGGCTCCCAACAATGTCTTCATTATAGTTTATAGTCAAGATTCTATCCAAATGTAGTGCAAATGCGGAAATCTGCAAAAGTAAGTTAATTAATGCTAATTGATGCTTGGCCTAAATTGCATAGCTGTGTATGTGCCCTTGTTTTTAACTTTAATATCAAATAGGTAAACAGAAAGCATAGTGTCAAATGTGGTGATTTATTTTAGATCAGTGAGACAGCTATTTCTCAACTTTCACTTTGACGTGTTAGATGACTCTTGCCGTCTTAGCTTTAAGCGTTCAGCTTCCTGTTGAGGAAATGAACGGGGGGTTAGCAGGCTGTCTGCGGGTAAACCAATTTCACACATGAGACGCAACGCACGGCGACAGCCACACCAAATCTATTTGCTCTCCACTTGCAGGTGCACCTTACCCCCCCCCCCCCCCCCTCTGCCTAAGAAGCAGCCAAATGTGAGATGAAAATCTTCTCTCCCTCCTGCATCTAGAATACAAAGAAGCTGTAGCCGTGATTATAGAGAAGCTAAGGGACATACTTGAGTCAAATGATGTTTGAAATCATTTGAAAAACTGCAGATGTTTAACACCGTTTAAATAAAGACGTCGCCTCAAGAACTCAGACTTAATCCAACAATCGCAGAGAAAAAGGGAACAATATGACTTCATTTTCTTTTGCAGACCTACGTCTTCCATTGAAGCACCTCGCCTCGTGTATTCTTCTCCTGGAGAGCTATTATGAGGAGATTTCATCCGAGGCCAGAGGAAAATGTTACAATCTGACATTAATGATAACTTAAGCCAGACCCCATCTAGCTCCTCCAATGGGAGCCATTAGCCAGGTATATTCAGATGAATCTCCTGCAGCAAGTCTTTTCCCGGCCTACCTCTCTCCTGTGTCTCTTTTTTTTTTTCCTGACACTCTCCGTCTCAGCGGGACTTTTAGAAAGATTGGTTACCTCTATCTTGGTCTGGCCTTCCCTCAGACACAATCTCCCTCTCCTCCTCTTCTTCTTCTCTCTCTCGCTGCCCCTTTCTTCCTCAGGGGGACTCTTAGACTGATCTGCCCTGAATCCTGAATGACTCCTATGCAGTATTAATGAGGGGAAAGCTGAAAATCTGAAGCTGACACTGACAAGAGGGAGAGAGAGCAGGAGTAGAGATGTTAAAGACAGAGACAGAAAGATGGATTGGAGGCAGGGAAAGCAGAGAGGGAGGGAGGAAGAGCTGCCTGCTGGACACCAATGTTCACTTTTTCTTTCCTTTGTTCCACAGACACACCCAAATTGAACTACATCTCTACAAAACCATACTGAAAGCAAAAGGGCAAGAGAGAAGAGAAGAGTGAAGTAGACAACCAGAAAGAAAACAGTTGGAGGAATGCTAAGCAGCATAAAAAAACTTGGCTGACGTACAGATTTTGGCTTTTTCAACTTGCATCAAGATCATCATCAACTGGGCGATTTCAAAGAAAACCTTGTTATAAACAAATGAGATTTTGGTCTTTTGAACGCTTTGGCTTTGTAACCACCTCACAGGGCATTTCAAGGAAGGAGGCATGCATGAACTCACCCTCCATGTTTCCAGTGTTTCCATCTAGCATAAACAACACAAGCCTGAGCGCATACACATGCCTCACCAGATAGTGCCGTAAACTCTGATCTTTAGAAGCAGAAAACTGAAGCACATGAAAGTTCAATGTCAAGTCACTAAAAATATCTGACCTGTGACAGCTGTTAGCTAAAGAGTAAAACTTCATAACTTACAACATTAAAGCTGGAACCAGATTCTGTAAAATGACTTAAATTAACACCATATCTTAATTGGCTGGGTGTCTGCAGCTGCCTAACAGGCACATTTACTGACTTGCAAACTTCACAACCCTCTAAAGGATTTATTAAAACTTTACAACTGCCAGACAGACTCAATTGAAAGGATTCACAGCTCCGTATCCGAAAGCCATGGATGGAAGAACAGACAGCATCCAGGATTTTTTCAACCAACTTTGGAGCTTTGCTACAGAAAAACACAACCAGGGCGTGTACAACACAGTCTGCCTGGTGGTCCTCCTAACTCTTCCCCTGCTGGTCCTCCTCACCACTTTGGTGGTGTGCTGCCACTGCTGCTGCTGTCGCCATGCCAACAGCTGCTGTTGTTGCTGTTGCAAAGACACCATGGCAACCGCAAGGTCAGAAACAAAGAAGAAAAAGAATTCCACTGAAGACTTGTGGATCTCTGTCAAGACGGGGCCGTTGACACCTGACAGGGTCGCCCTGGCCATGGAGTAGGAAATTCAATTTATTTATATTTTTAAATTTCTGATCCTGGGTCAGTTGGTGCAGTGGAGCTGATGGAGCGTCTCAAGAGTGTACAAATCAAACCAGCTTGGACTCAAAAGACATAGTTCAAATTAGCGGTTGCTTCATAGACTGTATAAATGAAGCCAAAACATCTCGATCGTCCCCTGGTGGCTGGCTACAGTATGGGCGGGACTTTGATACCGCGGCTCCACCGCCGGATAACTAGTACACAGATTCTGGCTCCAAAATAACAGGAAGGCACTTTTGTACAGTGGGAAGAAGTGGAGATGCGTGGACCATTTTTATATACAGTCTATGGTTCAAACCAATGGGATGGCACATTGTAATGGGCACAGATATGGTTGAAACATGTAAACAGTGTACAGTCAGTGTACTTGTCATTTTGTATTCATATGATGTTATATGTGAGGAATGTTTACAACATTTTGTATGAGCTTTTTAGTGTGTGGTACATAAAGGAAGAATATGCAGAGGCATATATACTGAAATGTGTTTGTTTATATAGAGAGAAAAAGAGAGAGAGAGTGTGTGTGTGTGTGTGTGTGTGTGTGTGTGTGTGTGTGTGTGTGTATGTGTGTGTGTGTGTGTGTGTGTGTGTGTGTGTGTGTGTGTGTGTGTGTGTGTGTTAGAGCTCCCATGTGAAATTCATTACGTCTGTATTTGGGAGAAAGAGCCAGTTTAAGGTCTGCCCAGTGTTGTGATGGCTGTAAAACTGCAAACTTTTTACATTAAGGCTGTAATCTAGACTGATGATTCACTCTCACTTTCTAAAAAAAGCCACTGTCGTCCAAAACATGTCAAAGAAAACTATAAGTTTGAGTTCTTTCCTCTTTTCTTACTTTATTTGCTTAATATAATACAGTCTAGGCCACAGGACTAGTTTTGGTTTTTGAGTGTTGCAGTATTATTCAGGTCAAGTGTGCTTCAAAGGCACAATTCATAATCTAAATGGAAGGAAACCAAAAAAAGTAAAGAAAATAAATATAAACTTGGAATATGTCATCCTTCCCACATTCATTGACATAATTTTGAATGCACTGATTACCACTAGACAGCAACCATATGGAAGTCAGTCATGTTTTCTGGACCTGTATTTATTGAAGTTTTAGATTGTAAGTAAAATAATTATCACTTTTATTTTACTTTTAACAAACTGAGTAAAAGCTATTTATCAAATTTTTTACAACTTAAATGCTCTTAACATTGTGTGTGTGTCAGCGTGGTCCTATATTGTCTGAAGTACATTTCCTATTATTTCATACCTATACATCATAAGATTGTTGTTCATTCCACATGTTTATTGTTAATAGAGATATTAAGGATGTTAAAATGAGTAAAATGTAAAGATATTTTTAAACAAAGAATAAGCAATTCGACAGATCCTTGTCTTTGAGTTCTTGAGTTACCTTGTCTCTAGAGCAATTTCAAGCACATTTTTAGAAATGTGATTAATACGGGTCCAGGTTTGTTTATATCAATAATGTGTGTACATACGGCATTTACAATAATTAAGTTCATTTGAGATAAAAACACAATGATAATTGTATCTCCAAGTCAAACTATTAATGAATATTCTTCAAAGTTATGTGGTCGAAACAAGATTTATAGAGTATTCAAAGCAATTTGGAGCGTATTCAACTAAACATTTTCAAAATATTCAAAGAGAAACCTTGAAATAATCAAAGATTTGGGCTTCAAGTGGAGTGTTGTGATTATTGTGTCTGAAGGCTCATATTTTGTGTTTAAGTGTGTGACATCGCAAAGCCTCTTCATGTTCAGGCATTCAGGCAGCTTACACTAAGTTGATCTTGTTGCTCAAGTGCTGCTGGGAAAACAGGCTTACAACTCATTTCATTACTGCTAAGACAGACACATTCCCGTGTGGAAACTCATGTCTGTCTCGTCTGCTTCATGTTCAGAGAGATAAACTGTACTTGCTGAGCTTCATTTTGAAAAGAAGTTTCCCCTGCAAAATAAAAGCCTATGTAGCAATGTATCACTAATAAGTGGTATCACCCACACTGAAAGGTTTGCCAAGAAATTACATCATCAGCATGTTCCGGGTGAACATGTCATTGTGGTTTGTATGTGTCAGAGAAAAATTTGCAGTCAGTTAACAGAGTTTCTATTCATCATTACCAACGGTGACAGGCTTTCTTAACAGCATAACAATAATGATAAAGGAGTAGATGAAAGATACTACATAATTTGCTCCACCATAGTCTATATGGTAAACATAACTGGTTAGCTTTGTTTAGCACAAAGACTGGAAACGGGGAGAAACAGCTGCCTGGCTCTGTCCAAAGCAAAATAATAATCAATAGCTTAATTACCATGTAACATCTTGTTTGTTTAGTCCAGTGGTCCCCGTTGGGGGTCCCGATCAACTAATATTCAGACATGAGTGCTTATATTTCTTTAATTAATTTAATCTCAGTTGCCTCCCTGCTGCAATCATTTACCAGCTGACCATAAGTTACTGACACCCATTATCAGTTTTCCAATCCGTCATACAGCCCTGTGCTATTAATGTGTTTCCTGCTAAAGTGCCGTTTGCATTAAAGAGATCAATTTGTTTTCTGATAACACGTTCACACAGTCCACACTTTTCTCTTAACACCTGTTTGGCAGTATTTGACACGTTGAGCCTCGCTATGTTTTGACTTCTCTCACTTTGAACAGATTATTATATATTTTCTAGAGGAAGTAGCCTATGTAAATCCGCTGCAGGGGTCAAAGGGTAGAGAATATAAAGGGAAAAAAAATGTTTTGCTTTTTCCCTTTATCAGTTTGCTGTGATCAGAGGGAATGGAGGTGGGAGGATTTGTCATCTGTTTGAACAGCAAATGTGCTGTCCTTGAGAGTTTTCCATATGATAGCAACAATTCTTTGATCCCATCCAATTATGCATGACATTGTATATTTAGGCATGTTTTCTGTTGTTCCACTGTTGAAAAAATGCTGAGGTGATTCATTTTTTTTTAATTATATGCCTGGCTGGGCTTTGTTCTGCATGCATAATTTATCCTGACATATAGATAAAGAACAGCACAATGTGGAAGATGAAAGGGAGAGAAATAAAGTATTTTTTTTAGAACTGTGTAATTTCATCTTTCTGTTTCTGACATAAAGTCATTATCTTTGTATATGAACATATCATCCATATACTATTGCACAGGCGTCTTCATCCAACGTGGCTGCTAAGACTCAGACAACATGCTCACAAAAATGCAATTTATGCAGCCAATGCACATAGGAACAAAGCTCGTGGTCATTTTTGCAGAATGGTAACACACTGTGCTTATTGAGACCACATGGACTGTGACTGACAATGAAATGTGAGAGAAGAAAACAACAAAGGGACACAATTGTTTGTGGGGCGTTCACATACAGCATGCCATCTGCCTAAAAAAAATTCTATTTCACTAACATCCACTTTTACTGCAGTGAATTGTGGAAAATAAGTAGATAAAAGAGGCGGAGGAAGGTTTCTTATGGTATAAACTGTTTTAATAAACAAAACTGAAAGCTGCAGAGGCAATGCAATTAATAAGCACTTGTGCCTCTAGTGATCTTCATGAACATGTCATTTCATCATTGCTTTGATGGCCGTAGCCAAGCAATATTTGATGCAAGTAATCAGTTTGGCTTGGGGAGCAATTCATCTTTGACAATTTTAAGGCTTAGACATGTACTTTGGGAAATGGTTTTGTCTCACGGATCCTGATTCTTAACCTGTGTGAGATATTTGTCAAAAGCATTAGCATAACTTAAATCTCAGCATGTAAATGTGTGTTTATTTAATTCTTTAAGGCCTGGGGTGTGAAAATGTTCTTTCACAACTCGTCATCTTTTCACTGTGACATGAAAAAAAAAAAGAGTATGGCATCTCGCATTCGATAGGAAGTGCATCCTCCTACCTGACCTATTGTGCTTAGCCCAGGTGTGATACATTGTAGACAACAATCAATGTGTTAACGGCATTTTTAACACTTTAAGTTGAGTGGTTCTCAGCCATTGTTGAGTCCTCAACCCCTGATGGTTCTGCTGGCATCAACTAGTATCCGCATTTACACATATATAAATGATGTACATAAGTACACACTCAAGTCACACAGCAGTTGAATGGAATATTACTAAGCAGACCAATCATCTGTGGCTCTTGACATTTGCTGTAAGAGCACAATTTGGTAAGAGGCCTATACAAGCATGAACAAAACACCCCGAATGCGGCTGCTTCGGTACTGCTTGAAGATGTGCTACTTGCAAGGGATGGAAGGAGAACTAACTAAAGAAGGGGGGGGTTGCTGAATAATGATATATGATAGTACTGTTAAATTAAAGAACACCTACAAGCTAAACAATAAATTGCATTAAATGTCAACTTATACACAAATGGAACAGCATCACACCACAGAGCCCTCATGTCCAAACTCTTCTCTTATGTCTGGTCTGTACTTCTCTCTTTCCATGAACAGCTCACACTCCACCCTTTAAAACAAACACTCCCTTGTTACAACATTACCAAGTTCTCTCATGGAAACAACACATCACCCTGAACCCAAGGCTAGGTGTCCACCAAAGTGACACTGGCAGACAGATGTGTAAGTCTGCAAGCGTATACTGTACTGTCCTGTATACTGTATATAGAGGAGACTTACAGGCAGTAAGAAAGAGAGAGAGGCTCTTTGTGCCCTCTGTTTATGCTGGCACTAAGCAAACCACTTGCCTTGCAGAGCAATGGCAGGAATCAATCTCCTTAAAGTAATTTGCCATCACTGTGGCTAAAAAAGGCCCTTCGCATTAATGAGCTTTTGTGAAACATTTCATTTCAAAGTTGAAATAAAATGCTATGCAAGAAATATTTGCTGCCAAATGTTAGGCATGCAACCTCCTCACACTCTCACTCAAAACACTTTTTTACTTCCTTATTCCATTTCAGAAGTGGTGCAGTGTATTATTTTTGTGTTAAAATTGTGTAATTTGCTTTTTTTTTTATATCCTTTTCATACACTTTTAGCAGCTGTGTAAAAATTGTTCCCATCCAGGCAACCAGTGAGCTCATCTACAGATTATGAGATGCATAATTGAGAAACTGTTGTGAGATCAGATGAACAGTCATCAGTCCCTGCAAGTACAGTTGCTCAATTCAGTATGATGAAAGTGTTGCACTGTGGGGACACTGCAGTTCTAGATAGTGAAAATCAACTGAAGAGTGTCAGCACCCACTGAGCAGTTGTATTGTAAGGTGTCATCCAAGTTTCATAAGAGATGATTAATGTGAACTCAAACTGAGCAAACTGCTGATAGATACTGGGATGTTGTTGAAAACTCAGACAAAAAACTAATAAATTGATGATTTTGTCAGGTCATTGAACTTAAGATATGCATAGTGTGTTAGTCCACCACTGGTGTCAAAACTGAAATAGTTGGACAAACACAGATGCAAATGTCATCATGGTCCCCAAAGAGAATGAATCCTAATGAATTTGGTAACTATCGGATGGATTGCAATGCAATTTGGTACAGGTTTCTTCTCACAATAACTTGAATAACTTTGAGGATCCCTTATATTTTTATCTAGTGCCATCATCAGGTTCAAATTCCACTTAGTCCAAATACTATTAAATACTTCACTAAAAACTAATGACATCCATCGGCCTTAGCTGGTGTTAACACTAAAGATGATGACCATGGTAAACACTGCCTGCAATCACCATGTTATAATTGTCATTGTGAGCCATGGATGTATTAAAATATGGACTTATATGTACAGTACATCAAAAGGGTTACTGGTCGCTGTAATTGTTTCTCCTGCCCTGACTGGCTGTGAAGAGATCCCTTCTTAAAGCAGTTTCAATGTAAATGATTGGGGACAACACTCAGTTCAAGTACAACGGAAGCTAATGTGAGGCTTTTGACAGTCTACAGTTACATTAAAATTGCATAAGGAAAAATGTGCTTGTATTCTTTAAGAGAGCTCTCATAATAAAATGATGTTAGCCTTTAGCTCAGATTGCCTAGTGCAGCCTCACAGACCTGCTAGCATGTTTGTAGATGCTTAGTCTTGTGTTCTCTCAAGATGGATCAATGTGGTGGTATTTGCTTATTAATTCTTTTGTTCATCCTGTATCCCTGAAGTCTCTAGAAAATGACAATGTCTTCATGTAATAAAACCTTTATTTTCTTATTGTGTGAAATGTGTGGCATGAATATGAATGACCACCTATAATGTTAGTCTGACAATACAATTAGTAAAACAAAAGTCTCATATACAGGTTTTTAAATTCCTTATTGACAGCCCTCATTTCTGACTGTGAAACTCCTGATTGAGGATTTGTTGGAAAAAAAACCTTATGGGCTATAAGGTTTAAAAAGACATTTTAGTGAATGCAAAATGTATGAGGAGCAGGGCCTATAGATCAATTCTGGCAGATCAGCAGAAATGATTGATGTGCTCCATACATAAAAGTGTAGAAAAATGTAATTAAAGTCAAAGTCAAAGCAGTATTAATAACCTTTTTCAGCTTTCCTTATTGAAAACAAGAGTTTGGCCATTAGATCCCTGGGGATGGGGCAAACCTCATCCTTATTGACGTTTGACGTAGGCACATCACATTGATTGATATGCGCTGTCCCTATCATATGAATGTAAAGCAGGAGCAGCATGGCCATCCATTGTTATTCTCTGGCTTGTCTGACGCACACTAATTTGATGTGACAGTGTTTGTGGCAGTGACAGCTGAATGTGACACAGCCAGATAACTTCATAGTCAAACTCACACTAACTGATCTGAAAACAAAACAAAACGCACAAGCCATTTTTACTTTTATGTTGTTATGACAATACTACTATACACAAGAAAAGCTGCTACTCAAATTCTTCATAGGACATAAAATTCCTATGAAGGTTTCCAATTTAACTTAAATCTACTGTTTCCTGATTTATAACTGAGGTTACTACCAGAATCAGTGAAACAGGAGTTTAAAAAAAATAACATTTGCATTATAACTGATAAGACTAAACTTGTTAATGTTCAATTCAAAACAACTCCAAGGCAGTTTGCTATTCACCACTTTCCCACAATCACACTAAACCTAGGAATTTCTGATGAATCTCATTGTATACAGTACAAACAGATAATAAGTTACTATTGCTTATGAGTATTTCTCTCCTTGCCCAAAGAAGTGTACATATTGTCCAAGAGTTGAGACACATAGAGGCATGCAGACCAGTGGGGACATATACATATGTACAGAAACACCAAAATCTAGTGTGATGGCAGGTTAATGGGACTTATGACGACTGTTGTGGTCTAAGTGGGAGGTGCTCTATTATTTCTTTTGGAGGTTTGTGGTTCTGCTCTTCTCTCTGGCCATCAACGATCGCCTCTTCCTGCTGGACAAGGCTCCCACAGGACGGATCTTCATCTCGGTGAAGTCGAGGGACACCAGGTGGCCCTTCCACGGTTCCCAGTTCACTCCCTGAGAGCAGAACAGCAGATTGAGCGAGAAAGAGTTTGAAGAGAGGAAAGCAAAGTATGGTTAGAAGGAGATGGAGTGATGAAAGAGGAGGGAAAGGGGAAATGAGAAAGACAAGAAAAGGGTGAGGGACAGAGTCACAGAAGAGGCAGGCGGCAATGACAGACAGGCAGAATGACAAACACTAATAAACACCAGCCTCGGGCTTCATTTCATGTGAGTACAAACTTGTTTTGACTGTTATTGCATTTTGCCACCAAACAGTGCGGGAAACATCTGCAGCGGCAATATTATGGATGAAATCTCGACAAGAGCAGAGAAATCCCCTGGCATTTTCTTTAGTATCACACTCTCAGACATAATAACTGTTGTTGTTACCCCCATCAGCCTGGTAAAAAACACTTATGGTTTATAGCTGGTGTGAGAAATGTGTTTTCTTATCACTGCTGATGGATTCAGGCGATTTCGGCTTCATCTCGACAATCCAAAACAAAACTAAGAGTGGGCTGGGGTGAAGTTGTCTTTGATTGCTGACCAGGGAACAGCCTCCCAGTCAGCACTCTTTTTTGTTTTTGTAAGAAAGAACCCCAAATAACAATGATGAATGTATTTGACTGTGATGATTTTTGCAGTTTCGCAGTTTCAAATGAATACAGGAGAAGTAATTTGTTGTGAGTGGTAGATGTACAACTACTAACTGTATTTCCTTTAGCAGCTAGAGGTATGCACAGTGAAAAATGAATAGAAAAAACACAGAACTCCTCCTTGAAACCCCCAATGAATGCTGAATTAATCAAGAACACTGAACATTGACATTTTGAGCTGAAGGGGACTCAGCATCGCAAACACAGGGGATCCACTTATTATTCACGACACAAAGTCTCCAGTATACGTTAGCTAAACTTAATGAAGCAGATTTCAACTTTAAATTAATTCAACAAATCAATAATTAAATAAATAAAATTATTTACTGGCAAGGATGGAGTGAAGGCATGATGTTTGACAGCCTACAGCCATCTCAAAGATTCAAAGACTGGTAACATGGGTTAGTATAAATCTGTCAGCACATAATACTCTCAGGGCCACCTATTGGTGAGAAGCACAGTACACCAGAGGCCTGTACTATGAAGCAAGATTTGGCATTAATGAGGTAACCCAGGGTTTTGTGTATCACAAAGGTTGATGACTTGTTACCGGGTTAAATCGCCGTTTTAACTTATGCTGAACACCTAACCTGTTCGGGAGCAGGTTATGTTGGAGATTAGAGATCAACCGGTGTTAAAGCACCGCCTACTGACCAATCAACACTGGACTGATAACAGCGTCACCGTTCTAGAAGAGCTCTGTGCGCGGTGAGAGAGGTGCGCTCAGAAAAGTTAAAACATTTAGAGACCGACAACCCCGTTAACATTCCCATGGGTATTTTTATGAAACATTTAGATTTTCAACGGAGGGAATTACGTATAGGCTATTCGTCGGCTTCTTGGGCCGTGTGTTGCCAATGCCACACATCGGTTTGAATTATGTTTTTATATTTTTTATTTTCTCTCACGATCGCTTACCACTGCCAGGGTTGCAACTGATAATACAATAGGCTAAAGCAACAACAGTTTATGGAAAGCAAAAGTGTAATTATGGTCAGATCTTGTGATGGGGAAGTGATACTGATAAACGTTACGATTTACGCATAACTGCGTCGGCTTTTTTTTGCCAGCTTTCCTTCCTGCGTTTTGCCTGTAAAACCGTGTCTGTGTTCTTCATATTTATGTAGAATTATAGTTTGCTCTTCTTATGTAAAATATGCGGCTCTGGTAGATGTTTGCGATTGGTCATGCTGTGCAAACACTGTCTCTTTTATGTGAACGCACGCGTCGCTGGATTGGGAAACCCTGGGTTGATTGAACTAGTTAACCACCGTCGTAACACAGTTTATGTGGGACCGCCGGTGTTAGGTTAGTGAAGCTGGGTAACTGAAATAAATCTAGGGTATGTTGATCTTGATTCATAGTACAGGCCTCTGAAGAGTTAACTTCAATACTTTGCCACTGATGTTAAACCGTCACGACCAAGAAAGAGTATTATTGTGAATAGAACAGAACAGTATGACTTAATACACTTATAATTCATTGTGTACTGGATGAACCACTCTACTAGCTGCCCCCTTTTAAAACCACATTGGCAGATCCACAATAATGGCAGGATAGCACCCACAGACCGTCATGCATGATCCAGTGGAGGACTGCCTTCCTGCTCACTCACCAAACTGTGCCTGTTGTCTCCCCATTTTCCGTTGGGGTTGGCCAGGTGACAGTTTTTGTACCACCAGGCACCGCGGTGGGTCAGGGCACAGTTACCCAGGGCGATGTCATTATCATTGTCAATAGTAGTCCAGGGTCGGCCTTGGTGGTAGGTCATAGCATCACCTGGGGATCATTAACAATAATTAACAAGCAATAATCGTGCTCATTTTCAGGTTCATACTTGGTTTCTACTAGAACATGTTTATATGCTTTGTTGTTCAAAAAGCATATTATTTTTCTTATAATATTTGTCTGAATATACCCTATATTCACCCTCTGTCTGAAACGCACCATTTTAGCGCCTGTCTATTTAAGCGCCCCTCCTGAAAAGCCTGCAGTAGTCTGCTCTGATTGGTCTCTTTAAGTGTTTCCAGGTCTTCTGTCTTCTGAAAGGACTGTAATGCTACTGTAGCGGCACTTTAGTGGCACTGTAGTATAGTTACGACATCACAACCGTATGAAAGACCTGACAGACCGTTTAAAGGCACAGTTTCTGAATAAAAGGCTGTGGAATTTCTCTGTGGATTGAGCTTTTTGATACTTTCAGTCTCTATAGCATGGGCGTTGGAAGCTAACAGTCAGTGAAGATTGCAATATAGTAGCAGCTTGGCTTTAATACCAATACATAGCACTGCTTCTCTCATTGAACAGGATTCAAAGAGCTGCTGACACTGGTTGATTGATGATAACATTACTGTACCTAGCAAAAATGTCAGATCACTTTTAGACAAAAAAGCCTTCAAAAGCAACAGGCGAACAAATAATGAACATTCACTTAAATACCAGCATGTTTACAGGGTTTTTACTGGCTCAGAATGGGCCTCTAGGGGAGACAGAATGAAGTGGGGGGTCTGGGGGCCCTCCCACATTAAATTTTGAGCGTCAAAGACGGAATTTCCTACTAATACATTTTCAGGCACTTAATTTATGTAAAAAAAAAAAAATACTAAATTCTGCAGGTAACAATTCAAAATGTTATATTTAATGGAATATAATGCATTACGAGAAGGGGCCTTCGCATTCGGATACAATTGACCACAAAGTCCAGTTCCTTAGTTAGTATGAACAGGGAATAACCGTATCTTTTTTCCCAAGCAGCATGTTTTGCTCCTTAGTTGAAAAATGTAGGAGTGACTTAGGTAAGGTAACTGCTCTTACTGCTAATTTGTACAATAATACAATAGTGTTATGATTACAAAACATAATGAAGTGTAATGTTTTCTATTTTGAAATATTGATCCCAAAATTTTCAGTGATGTTGAATAGCCTGTAGGCCTATGGTAGTGTAACAGACTACGGTTCGGCATGCATGTGAACCCAGGGTCACTCTGCAAACGGAGATACCATTAGCTCTATACAGCGTAGCAATCAGATCCAATCAAATCAACGCCAGCCGCATGTGTGTGGATACAGTAGTGGCTGTGGGTGAGAGGGAGGCTGGAAGCTGAAAATCAGACATTTTGGCGCTCGTGATTTTCCTTGGGCACCAAAACTTTCTCTATGCAGGAAAAACCCTGATTTAGTGACAGTTTGTAAGCTAACAGTGAGAGACACCTTAGCAGCAGACATGATAAGATGATTTGTTTACCTTGCTGTGTCGCGGAAGAGCAGAAGGCGCGAGTAGTGAAAACACGGAATGGAGTTTATGTGGACTCTGAATAAGCCAAGTGGAATAGATTTGAGGAAGCAGTAGCGTGGAAGTCAAGGCTGTAGCTAAAACGCATTTGAGTTTGATGAATTTGGGCATTCCTCAAGTGGAATGGATTTGACTGATGGCGCTCTGAAAAGTAAAACGGACAGATGTGCTGAAAAGTGAGTGGGTCCGATATCATTGGTCCCAAAAAATGTGTGGGTCTTGTACCACCCACATACAATGGTTCTGACGCCCATGCTCTATAGGCAACTACACTTGCTTTATAATAAGAAAGACATGGAAATCAAACTTTTTACAATATGGGAACTTTAAATGTTAAAGAATCAGTATGCAATTCAACCTTCCTCTATCAACAATACAGTATATTCTTAGATTTTGCTGATCACTTCTTTTTCTTCCATGTGTTCCCAGATGGAAGAAATTTAACAAAAAGGCCAAAAATAGAGAGATACAGTATATGTTGTGCAGCACACTGTGGTATATGTAGACACAGCGCCCCACTTGCTGTGCATCTGTATCTATCTGGCTCAAAAGCAAACTAAAACCCTGCCTTCTTCAGATACCACCTTCCTTATATAGCTCCTGTCTATAACTGACTGAACAGAAGTTTCTGAAACAAATATCCCACCTACTGTTGGTGTGTATTAGCTTTCTCAGCACCCTTGAGAATTATGGGTTGGGTGTCTACTGCTTAAAATCCCTCCATTCCCCCTCCCAGCCTGTCTCCTTGCCATTCTTGCCCTCTTTTTTTGTCTCTATACCATCTTTTATTTGAGTAAAGACAATTTAAGTTTTGAAAGCTGCACATGCTGTCTATTGTATTGCTGGTAGTTTGGAAAGATATTAGGGGCAAAAGGCCTACCTGCTGTCCCAGTGTATTTGCCGATAGTGAGTTTGAACTTCTGCTTGACCGGTGCAATTTTAAAGTTGTCATATACAGCATAGGCTCTCTCTGCGCCCAGTCCCAGGTCAAACCTCAGCTCATACTGAGTAGGAGTGTTGGTGAGCTCATATATCTTATCCAGACCTGAGGGAACAGCCAGACAGAGAATGTGAAAGCAAGAATAAATACTTTGGTACTGTTCATATGTGGATGTTTCAATGTCTGCAGAGAAACAGTGCTCACCAATCCAGAACTCGTCTGTCATGTTGCCAAAACCGGCTATGTACTGTTTCCAGCGTTTCATAAAGTCCAGCTTGCCAACGGTACGTCGTTGGAGCACCTGAAAGCATCAAACACAGGATGTTCACTGACAGCTGTTACTCAAATGTTTCATACTATCTGCTTTGGGATTTTGGTTATCATCTACATCACTACAATTCCAGTGGCAATAACTGTCAACTACAAAGCTCAATTCCAATGAAGTTGGGATGTTATGTAAAATGTAAATAAAAACAGAATACAGTGATTTGAAAATCCTTTCCAACCTATATTCAATTGAATACACTACAAAGAAATATACCATATTCAATGTTCAAACTGATAAACTCTATTGGTTTTTGCAAATATTGACTCATTTTGAATTTGATGCCTGCAACACGTTCCAAAAAAGCTGGGTTGTTCACACACAAGGATGGGGCGAGTTTCACCACTTTGTGAGCAACTGTGTGAGCTCGCACAGTTGCTCACAAAGTGGTGAAACTCGTCCAACAGTTTAAGAACGTTTCTCAACGTACATTTCAAGGAATTTAGGGATTTCATCATCAAAAGATCCAGAGAATCTGGAGAAATCTCTGCACGTAAGCGGCAAAGTAGAAGACCAACATTGAATGCCCGTGACCTTCGACCTTTTAAGCACTGCATTAAAAACCGACATCATTATGTAACGGATATTACCACGTGGGCTCAGGAACACTTCAGGAAAACCATTGTCAGTTAACACAGTTCTTCGCTAAATCTACAAGTGCAAGTTAAAACTCTACCATTGAAAAGCGAAAGCCATATATCAACAACACCCAGAATCGTCGCCTGCTTCTCTGGGACTGAGCTCATCTAAGATGGACTGCTGCAAAGTGGAAAAGCGTGCTGTGATCTGTTGATTCCACATTTCAAATTGTTTTTGGAAATCATGGAGGTCATGTCCTCCGAGCAAAAGAGGAAAAGGACCATCCAGATTGCGCAAAGTTCAAAAGCCAGCATCTGTGATGGTATGGGGGGGGGGGGGGGGTGTTAGTGCCCATGGCATGGGTAACTTCTGACACATCTGTGAAGGCACCATTAATGCTGACATGTACATACAAGTTTTGGAGCAGCATATGCTGCCATCCAAGCAAAGTCTTTTTCAGGGACGTCCCTGCTAATTTCAGCAAGACAATGCTAAGCTACATTCTGCACGTGTGGCTTCGTAGTATAAGAGTGCAGGTACTAGACTGGCCTAGCCTGACAAGCCAGACCCAAGGGCTCAATCCGAGGGGCGGGATAAATGTTTGTCTTTCAAATTCCCTCTGCACGCAATAGGATAGCGTTACAACCAACGAGAGCAACGCTAGTTGATAGATTCAACTTTTGCCGTATCCGGTCCCAACTCTGCCGTCATTATGTTAAGCCCGCCCACCGATGTGATTGGCCTAACTAGAGTTTGTTGTTTTCAGCTCGCAAGCCAACAGAGAGTTGCTAGACGACCCTGGCTGCAAATTACATTTGCCTGCAGTCCAGACCTGTCTCCCGCTGAAAATGTGTGCCGCATTATGAAGCGCAAAATACAACAACGGAGATTCCAGACTGTTGAGCAACTGAAGTCGTACATCAAGCAAGAATGGGAAAGAATTCTGCCTACAAAGCTACAACAATAAGTGTCCTCAGTTCCCAAATGCTTTTTGAGTGTTGTTAAAAGAAGATGCAACACAGTGGTAAACATGCCCGTCCCAGTTTTTTTTTTTTTTTTGCATCAAATTCAAAATGAGTCAATATTTGCAAAAAAACAATAAGTTCATCAGTTTGAACATTACATATCTTGTCTTTGTAGTGTATTCAATTAAATATAGGTTAAAAGGATTTGCTAATCACTGTTTTCTGTTTTTATTTACATTTTACACAACATCCCAACTTGCAATTACACTGCATTGCCATACAGTTGGGGGATTCAGAATTAAAACTGGTCAAAATTGAAGCATCAGAGGTCCAGTTATCTTGACTTTTAGTTATTAGCCCCAAAAACAAAAATGGATCCTACATTAACCATAAAGCAACCCAACAGCATGTGGATATCATCAGAATAAACCTCTAGACTTTGAAAAGCCAAAGAAGACATTATATAATAACTGTTTTCACAGGTGGATTGCTCCTTCATTATTTACTTATATAAATTCTGCCCACATAATAAACATTACTGTAAATAATAACAATACAAAAACAGTATTTATAATATCCTGAAACCTTATTTAAAAGATAGTTTTCCATATTTTGGTCTGTGCAGTTTATCAGTAATTTGTACCAGCCAGCCGCCTCCATCAGTCTCCATGTCGCAGTAAACCTCAATTGGTTTGGAGCGGTCGCTGTTAATATAGACGGTGTAGATAGCACTCTTCTTATTGCCATTCTTCATGATCTGAATGCAGTCCATGGGGAAGGGGTACATCAGGCCAACTAGGATAGAGGTGTGATGGCATTATTATTGTTGAATACTCATGATGTGATGCAATGATACAGCATAGAATAACATAACCTAATAAATGTCAGACAAAGTGACACAATACGATACAAAAAGAGAAGACCATATCAGCAAAGAGCAGAGTAGTGCACAGACCTGTTCTGAAGATAGTCTCTACCACCTTGCTCCTCTTGTTCCCCTTGTAGGCGATGATGGTGACAATATATCTCTTCCCCATCTCCAAACTGGACACAGCAAAACTGTTCTCGCTGGCACCAAGCTGCTTTTCAACCATCTGAACCCAATAAACATCAATTTCAGTTAATCTTACTGAACACTTATTGCATGACAGATGACATCGTCTTGAGCTTCAATTAGACAGGCATTAATTGTGCTCCTCGTTATTTATAAAATCTTAAAAAAAGGTTTCCAGTAAAAGATCAATCACCTCATCCATGTACTTACAGTTTTTCTCAGTCGCTTTGGTACATTTCTTGAATCATCCTCGACATTTGCAAAACAGTAAGTGCATTTCTCAAAACAATTCGTACAAACAGCAAAACACCATGGATTACCTGCAAAAGCCAGTCTCTTGCTCAACATCCTTAGTTCATCTCTCAAAAGTAAATATCTGTGTCAATGAACATGTAATTGCCATCAGAATGACAAGTCCTTGTGTCATTGTGTACAGATAATACAGTCAAATTGCTTAGTCATGTTGTCAATATAACAGTGTACTCTGGAGGGATGTTGTGATGTAAACTATGGCTAAAGTTTGGATGGCAATTATTGTAAATTGTAGGTTACACCTTAGTGTATGTGGGAGTTTGCAAGAGACTGGACAATATTCACATTTACACTTTTACTGTTTGTACTGTAATTTGTTGACAGACCATGTCATTGTGATACAGAAAGGAAAAGACAGCACAAAGAAAAAAAACAAAATTAGAAATGTGAACATAGGACAATCTCCTTAGGGAAAACTGTGCATGCAGTGCTGTAGGAATTCCAGTGCAGTCTTCCTACACCTCCTGACGTTCCTGTCTGTTGGGCCACAAATTCTCATCCACTTCACAACGAATATCTTCCCTTGCGATGCAGCGTGGAAAGCAGAAAAAAGTCTAATGGAAATGTATAGAAATATGCTTGACATATTATGACAACTTGTTCAACCATTTTGCATGTAAAGACGTGTGCTATGAACTAATGCCTAAATGTTGTGGGGGGTGAGACTATTTAACAGAGACCCATTATAATACATTTTGATCCACATGACATAAGCAATTGATAATGTAGGAAACAGCAGAAAATTGTACATAATCATTTGCATGGATGTACCAAAGCATTTGCAACTTGTTCAAAGAAATGAGAAACTGCTTTTTTGATGTGCACAAGTGACACAATGATGTGAAGATTCAACAGGTAGTTTTGAGAATTTCAATTCTGATCTGAGAAATGTACCAAAGCGAGAAAAACACAACAACTGTAGATTCATTTGAATTCTGACCACAAGAGGTCAATGTTCTACAGAGCTTAAATTGAACATACACCTTTACTGTCACCTCAATCTATTTTAAACAGTAAAAAACTGTTTTCCAAGCTGTATCTGTATGCCTGTAAAGACAAAGACAGGACTTCCTGCACTGTACAGTTCAATATTCCAATAATATAATACTCAAAGGAACTGCAGTTCTACCCAATGCAGAACAAAAGGGTTTTGCATACTCCTACACAAAGTCAGTTAAAATATATGAGGGAGTTCTTCATAATTTAATGTAACAGTCATATAAAAAATAAATGCAAATATAGCCAGATACATAAAGCGTATCTCTGTATTAACAAATTGTAAGACATATGTGAATACATTTGGGTGAGAAAATATGGCTAAGTTACCTCCATGTTCCCATCCTCATCTCTGTAGCTGAGGGTGTAGCCCTCAATGTCAGCGAGAGGAGGAACCCAAGTCAAGAAAGCAGACTCCAGCGTCACATCTGTCGCCTTCAGGTCCTTAGGGCCATCAATATCTATGGATTGGAGTGTAAATGGAAAATATTACAGCACAAGAACACATTGCATACTGTATGTTCATTAATACATCTTATCAACTCAGGTCTACATTGGGTAAGCAGAGGATTTTTGGTGCTGCTCTTACTTGAGTTTGTTCACAAAAACTGGGGCAAATAATCAATTGTGAGTGAATATATTCTCTTTAATTAAACAGATGTTTTACATTTTTTTTGTTAAATCATGATTTTAATCAAACACTTTATTTGTGCTTCAGTACAAACCGTTGTCATACTCACATGCAAAAGCAGTGTTTCTCAAACAGACATAACTGTGCTGTGCAGTATTCATCCCTCTTTATTCCCATTCTCTACCTTAATGACAAGGTCAACATTCATGTGTCTGACAAGCTTTTCAGCCTCTTCACCTGAAGCACGACACCAGAGATGACTACCAGCCGCCTGCAAAGTTACAATTTGCCTTTGCAGATAAACTGGCAGCTATTCCTCTGCCACATTTAAATGCTTTAGAGGTTTGACCTGAGACACACGCTGAAATAATTTGTCTGACACAAAGACGGCTGCTCTTACAGTGGGAGCCTTAACCTCCCATGGCTCAAGAAATTAAAGAAAGCATTTGTTACCATGATGTACAAAATCAGCCCAAGCAATTTACTATTTATTAAAGTCAAGACTCATAATTTCAGTCTACTTCTGGTAAAAGCACTGCCTTCTGTTTATATTCAGGAATCGTTCAATTGTCAGTTTTACTATCACTGAAAAAATTAAAACCCCTGTATCTGGTAATTACAAGGTAATGGGAGTGAAGTGTGAACAGTGACACATCAGTGCATATTGTGTTGTCATTAGTGGAAAGCAATGCAGCTGAAAAAGTCTGTGAAGCACACTGATGTTTGTTTGAAACGCGTTTGTTTGACGCATTAATGGTGCTTGTTACTAGGTCCAATAAAATCTCAAATGTAATAACACACACACTTTAATGTATCCCAGATGATATCTTTTGACACAATGGCTTTCCTATCTGAACCGAGCACCACGCTGGTCTGTAGCTACCACCGTTTCTAATGAGTTACGACAAGACAAGTTTATAATTCAAAACTCGGCCATTTGCTGCCTAATTGAAAAAGATCCAGCTTTCACTTAAAGCTCCCAGGTGATTTTACAGATCATTTGGCTCTCACAAAGATACCCTGTTGTAAACCGTTCAACATGTGCTGCCGCTGCTATTTTTACCCCACACCAAGTTAACAGACATACCCGGTGACCTGGGCTGGCCTATGGGTAACAATTCCTGCCAGAGCAGGAGTTTTGGTGCTATTGAAGTTTAGAGTAAGCTAATTTTGACTTTGTAAGACATTTACAGTTTAATAAATCAAAGGTCATATGACGTAAGAATGAATGGATTGCTGTTTTGTGTACAAACATAACATTTATAAATAAAGTGAATAAAAAAAAGCAATTTACAAGTTTACTTAGTAAGCAGGTGTCTACAAAATGTTTTAAGACTATCAGCAGTTTTGGAGGTTATTTAGATATATTAAAAAGCACCACATGTAACTTTTTGTCACAATGAAACAACCCTGATGTATTCCCTGAACTCTACTACTTAACGCCCGACCCCTGTGAATACCAGTGTATCCAGTATTGTCACATAAAACAATATTAAAAGTAGGCTAATACACCCACAATTGCAGAAATCCACAACCCAATCCAATGCTGTTTATCAGCATTAATTAAAATAATGGGATTCTTTAACAACTCTATAGGGATGAAATACTGTAACTGTATTCTTGTCCTCTTTATCTGAAAGGCTACAACATTTCTATATCTGTGCATAACACTGCTCCAGATAGTGACCTGTTACTGCTGTTATAGAACCAATAGTGCCCCAAACTACGGCTGCATGTACAGTAGGAGACCCTGACTGACAGAAAAATCTTATCAGCATTAAGAATCTTGGAACTCGTTACTGATAGACAGCTTTGGGCTAAGATAAAGGCATTTTAAAACAGTGCCACAGTGGTGGTGCTTTTTGGCCATGCACAGCATTTTGATGCCTAACAAAAAAGATTCAAAATCAATTTTTGTTACTCATGTTTGGTATGTATGCTATAGACTGCCACTGTCAAAAAATACATTTTAAATGATGTTAAAGTGCCATTTCCAGAGAGAGAAGAGCCTTATTATTTACCAAAAGAGAATCCTGCCTATTTGCTGTGTATTAACCTGTCTCAGCTTTTGTTGAGATCTTCCTGCTGGCTTTGCTCTCCTTGATGGCCCAAATGTAGACAGTGTAGAGGACACCAGGCCTCAGGCCAGTCAGCATGTAAGACCTGCTGTCAGACCCGACTGGGATTTCCTCACTAAAGCCCTCAGAGGAGCTGTAGGTTAGGATGTAGCCATCAATTTCTGCCTGGACTGGATCCCACGATAAGCTGAAGGTGGACTCTGTTTCATCTCGGGCTAAGAGGTTAGCAGGAGCATCCAGTTCTAGAGGAAGATGTTAATGGAGGTGGTTAATATACTACACATGCAAACTATAGGAACTACTGATGAAAACTACAAAATGTATTGTTTCATTTCTCACCTAAATGAGAACAAATTAAATATTTTGGCATGCATTGACTGAAAACATTCGTAATATGATTGTAATTACAAGGAAAATAATGTTTACCCTCATATAGCGTATCATAACAAAATGTGATATGCTGCTTATATACAGTATATATGAGATGCAATATGTTTAAATCTTCCCACTAGCCTTGCCCACCCTCACTGCCAAAATGTAGATGATGTAAAGGACACAAGGACTCAGACAGCAAGCTTGTAAGAGACAGCATGGGATCCAAGAGATGTCTCTGTGCTTAAACTCTCATCAGAACTGTAGCTAAATTTATGTCCATTCATTTTTGACTGCACTGTGTCTCACGACACGCTGATGATGGGCCAAGTGTTAATTTGGAGAGCCAAGTTCTGCATATGGAGTCACGGCTATAGCAAGAGCCAAGAAAACTCTGCCTGAAATGACAGCCCCTGAGGGCCAGGGGAACCTTGCAACTCACCCAGAAATGCTGGAAGTTGGGGGTAACACCGGTTAGGCAAATAAAATAATACCTGTTAGGCAAAGACTAAGCACATTGTGACTCGTATAATGTGCACTCAGAGAGAGAAAAGAGCCTAATCCAATGCTAAATCTAATCTTATCTATCCCGGTTTCCCCTGGTGGATGGAGTCTGGTGCACTTGAATGTTGCAGGGAGGAAAATTAAAGGAGAATTCCGGTCGACTTCAACACGTAGCTCTGTTGTTTGTAAATGTGGAGTGCTGTCAGTAGCGAGAAAAAACAAAAACAATCGGTGCTGCCTACACCGTGTTATCCTCCTGCTATTGTTAGCACCCAGGAAACTGAAACAGAGCAAATTTTAAACATGCTTTTAGCCTCTTAACATGTTCTGACTGCAGTAGATGTGAAAGAAATGCATAAAAGTTGTGCTAATTCATACCTCTGTTTAGTTCCGGTGTTGAGGCGGCAGTAAGACAAGTGCTTAGATACTGTCTACAAACTACAACACCGAAAAGAGATACATCAAAAATATGTATTAATTTAATGATTAAATAGGTAGTGTCTCCAAACTTACCTCAATTATAAATTGTTTCCTGCTAGTTGTACTACAGCACTTATTTTTAAAAAATAAGCATATGCCTATTTTTGAAAATATTTTTGCATCACTTCGGTGTTGTAGTTTGTAGACTCCAAATTTACAAACAGAGCTATGTGTTGAAATCGACTGGAATTCTCCTTAAAGATTGGTCAGAACATTTGGCATTCTGGGTTTGCTAAAAAAAGGCCTGGTATCTCTCAACTCCAAGCCAAAATTTATTTTATCCATGCATAGGTTCTATACATAATGGACTCTGTATAAAATCCCTATCATGGATGCAGCTGCAAGTAGCTGTGGTTAGAAGGTGACGAGTGCTCACCCCAAGAAACCTAGTGGTGGACAGCATGAGTGAAGAAGGCTGTCAAAATGAGGAAAGAGTCTTTCAAGGCCTTCACTTATCCTATCCTGGTAATTAGGCAGTTGCTCTAAGGATCCAGGTAAATTGGGATTTTACACACGTTAGACTGTAGGGCAACAACAAAACATTAGGGGAATTGAGTGCAGCAATGCAGACAATATATCAGATCATGAGGCAACAGCTGAGCCAAAGAGTCAATCTTTGAGCGTCTCACAAAGTTGGTTGGGTGGTAAAGAACAAGAAACTGAACTGATCATATTGTTAGATACAAGAGGCTGAGATGAGGTTCCCCGACATGTTGGCTGATCTCAGTCTGCATGACAGAGTGAAGACTCTATTGATCTGAGAGAAATATGACAGCAGCTGCTCTACCAGAGTAGCAGGTAGAGGTGTTTTGATCACTTGGAAAGCATAGCTCTGTCTCCTTATGCAGAACTTATTAGATGGGACTGCTCAAGAAGAGCTGGAAATGGGCTATTGGGGGAAAAGGATGGGCTGCTTTGCCCGCTGTGATACGCATAAGAAGTTGGCAAGAAGGTGGATGAGGTGGGGGATGAACACATTGGAAAACTACTTTTTCTTTTGGCGTTTACAAAAGAGTTGGCTTGTCAAAATAACTACAAGACATGATGCTAAACATAAACATTGCCAAACAAAAGAATATGTGAGATGCGTATTTCAATCGAGGCATGGCTTCAATTGGTGGGTTTAACAGACAACGGTAGATTTGAGACCTGTCTGAGCTTGTGTTGAGATCTTCCTGCTGGCTTTGTTTCCTTTGATGGCCCAGATGTAGACAGTGTAGAGGACCCCAGGCCTCAAACTAGTCAGCATGAAAGAGGTGCTGTCAGGCTCCACTGGGATCTCCCCACTATAGCCCTCAGAAGAGCTGTAGGTTACGATGTAGCCATCTATTTCGGCCCGGGATGGATCCCATGATAAGCTGAAGGTGGACTCTGTTTCATCTCGGGCTAAGAGGTTAGCAGGAGCATCCAGTTCTAGAGGAAGATGTTAGTGGAGGTGGTTAATACATTCATGATGCAAACTACACAATACAGACCAGTCCGTCAACTTACCGTATTCCAAGAATAAATATATAGAGTTGTGGTTTTTGTAATAGATTAATAACACAATGGTTGAAGGCTACATATAACAGCCAGGTGTTGGTCAGGTTACCATCTAAGATAATAAAAAGGTTTTGAAACATATCATTCCTTTAAAATAGTTTTAAGGTGCTTAAACATACTAGTGCATGTAGATGAGCATTTAACCCCAATATTTGGCATTAGCTGGTCAGATAATTAAGTGCTTTGGATTTGAACAGAATGTCATAGATTTGAGACCTGTCTCAGCTTTTGTTGATATCTTCCTGCTGACTTTGCTCCCCTTGATGGCCCAAATGTAGACAGTGTAGAGGACACCAGGCCTCAGGCCAGTCGGCATGTAAGACCTGCTGTCAGACCCGACTGGGATTTCCTCACTTGAGCCCTCAGAGGAGCTATAGGTTAGGGCGTAGCCATCAATTTCGGCCTGGGTGGGATCCCAGGACACCCTGAAGCTGGACTCTGTTTCATCTCGGGCCAAGAGGTTAGTAGGAGCGTCCAGCTCTGCAGGGGAGTTATGATTAGTATAGACTACTAAAGAACATTACTACATCCCGTGCAAACAAAAAAACAACTACACACAGCTGATCCAATTCAGTAAAATGTGGTTTACCACTTACACATTACCTTCGGTCAATGTGTTGTAAGAGGGTAGAAACGTCAAACTAGGATCAAGGTGTTTGACTGTTTTTTTTGGTCCTTTAATCAAAATTAGTAATTTTCATAATAGCAACTTTCTGTTGACATTTTTACTGTGTGATATTTTTATTTCTGTTGAAGTCCAAAAAAAAAAAATGTCTCATCAAACACATTGTTGTGTAAGCAGGGCTACTACAGTATGAGTATACTATGTATGCTATGTTAATTAAAGAACATGCAAACTACTATTACAAACAATAGATTGTGACAGGACACCACACACTTAAAGTGCCCATATTATGAGCTGGTCAAAATCAGCAGGGCCATCTACGTCATTGGCCGAAACATTTGAATTCTCTGAGTCTCAGGTTCTGCAGGAGACTCCCCTCCCTCTTCAGGATCCGATTCTGGTTCAAACATGTATGGTTGAACTACTGCCGCCATGTCCGTAACTTTCACATGTAGTTCTATCTAGTCAAGTTAGTCTACACGTTACTAATGTCTGTGCCCAAGCACTGACTAAGTGAGTAGCTACTGAGCATGTGCGACTCCCAACAAAGATGGAACAAAAGTGAGATGCCTCACACTGTAGCTAAAACAGAGAGCTCAACACACAGGGTGAAAAGAGGAGCTGCAGCAATGTGCAGTACAACAAATATATGGTGTTTTTTGAAAATTAAACCACATAAACCTATTCTGGTACAACCTCTAAATACAATTATTAATCTAAAAATGAGCATAATATGAGCACTTTAAGAAAAATGTGAACCATTGATGTTGTAAAATACTAGATGAATCCCCTATGTATCTTGTGTCTTTGCTGCTCTGGATGTTTGTATTCTCCCAAAATAAGTAAGGTAGTGTCCACTTAAAAAAGTGCAACCCATTCAACACTGAAAATGGAAGATTTCAACATGTATACAGCCAATAATTTGACACAGCCATCCCTCATCATGACAAAATAATAATAACAACAATAGTTACTCTTCCCCATATCACTCATCTTATTGGCAATTGAGATCACAATTGGTAACATCACCAGATAGCAAAGTGAATTTCAAGCCACTTCAGATATTTGCATCCAGGAGCACCCCTGCTGGTTGATGTATGAGTGAGGTTACTGGAGCTAAAATGTCTGCTTCCCTCATCAAAAGAGACCAGGAACAAGGAAAAACAAATTTAAAATGTGTATAAACATGAAGAAAAAAATGGAAAAAGACATCAGGTATATTTATCAAACAGAAACTCAAAGCAGTAAACCATTTTTACCCATCTCTCTCTCTCTCTCACACACACACACACACACACACACACACACACACACACACACACACACACACACACACACACACACACACACACACACACACACACACACACACACACACACACACACACACACGTGTACCACATCAATACAAATGTGAGAACTATCTCTTCTTTTACTGCTGAAATGTCTCAAAGTTTTTGGTTTCTAAAGCAATTTGGATATGTGCCAGTTGGTCCTCAAAAGCGTTCTTCTGCTGCCTCTCTTCAGATACATAAAGGCAAACAGACAACAGCTGCTACCCTTCGCAACAGCAAAGATGAAGAGACAGGAGAAGCAAAATTGCTTGCTTTGTTAACAAAGAAAAAATATCTCATCTCAAACTTCTTCACAACATTCAGCCCCAGGATAAACTAAGGCCACGTCCACACATACCAAAGCGATCTTTTTTGTACCCGTCTTCCCTGGATTCGTTTCAAGAATAGTTGCGTTCAGTCCGTAGCAGGGACACAAAATTGCGAATCCCACTATGGCCATGCCAAGACCCGCCCTACGAAGCAGCTCGATTGGTTGGGGTTAGGCATTTCACCTCGAGTGGTTAAGGTTAGGATAGCGGATTGGTCAGGGGGATAGGACCTGAACAAATGGGGTTACGTTATCTTGGACGCCTGGCCAATAGTAGTGATTGAAGGGCGGGACTTGGCGTGGCCATAGTGGGATTCGTAATTTCACAGCAGAGACGTTGACGTTAGCTGCTAAGAATAGCTGTTTATAAAGTGGAAGTAGCTAGACAACTTATCAACTAACTTTTAGCACGGCTTATTGTAGAAAGGCTACCACAAGAAAAACGTGTAGATTATCAAAAAGACATTGGATCATTGATGTTTGTTTGACTGCCGATGTTAGCGCGCTGCAATCATGTCCGATAGCAGACAGAATTGCAAAATAAAAAGCAATCCAACAGCACATTATACAATGTAAACAAAGACATGTTTTCTTGCGGCAGCCTTTACAAAATGAACAGTGGTGAAAGTTATTAAAGTCTAGCAAAGCCTGTCTACTTATTAGAAATTCTGTGAGTCTAGTCACGTTACGGACGGACGAGCGGTCAGCTACTTTAGCGATGTTTAACGTTAGCTACATAACGTTAGCAATATATCTTGTGTAGAATCCAGGACCAGCAGAGCAGAGGGAAGTGTCATGGTTAGGAGAGACAACGTATTTAGACGAAGTGAGCTGGTTTGACCATGGAGATAGATAGATAGATAGATACGGTTAGCTTGACCGCAGTCGTGTCAGTGGCCGTGCTACTGCTAGTACTAGCGGGGAAAGGTTGAACTGGTTGGCAGCAGGCTATGAGGTCGAGGGGTGTGGCAATGACATCATCGATACGCACGTATGCGGTTTCGTCGTCCAAACGAAGCCAAAAGGGAGCCGTTTTCGAATCTTTTCAACCTGGGACCTGGTTTAAAAACAGTGCGTTTTCAGGCAGTGCGTTTACAGGATTCGTTTGGACGATCGGCCCAAACGATGCAAAACGTGCGTTTGCATCAAAAAGCGTCTTGTGTGGATGGCCCCTAAATGCCTTAAAATGAGGTACCTAATTATATTAAATAGCCTTTTCTGTGAGAGTTCAAGTTTCCATGTTGGTAGATAGCACACTTACCCCTCTTTGCCTAAGTGTAAAATGTCTATTTTACTTTTTGCTACCACAAAATTGACCAGGAAAATGTGCAGAAAACCAACACACAGAAGATCAAAGGGAAATGATTGGTTGCATTGTACACAAGGGCTATTTCAGATAAGAGCGTTTGCACAAAGGAGCGTAGATATCTGAGAATCACAGGTTAACATGTTTGTTTTTACATCTACAACTGTGTTTAAACAAAAGTGTAAGTAATTTATCTCTTTATCTTATTTAATTATAGACACACAGTTCCCATTCAGGGTCCCATTCAAAGTTTACCTGTTTCAGCTTCTGTTGAACTCTTCCTGCTGACTTTGTCTCCCTTGAAGGCCCAGATGTAGACCGTGTGGAGAACTCCAGGCTTCAAGCCAACCAGCCTGTACGAGGTGCTGTCACGTCCTACGGGGATGTCGGTGCTGGAGCCCTCAGCAGAAGTGTAGCTCAACATGTAGCCCTCTATTTCTGCCTGGACACGATCCCACGAAACTGTTGCAGTGTCCTCTGTTACTTCAGTGGTGACCAGGTTGGTAGGAGCATCAATGTCTGAAGAAGAACAGATAAAAAAAAATAAAAAAACGGAATAAGAGACAAGCAGACTAATAAAAAACGAGGACTTCTCTAGAAACTCAGTTGAGCAAGAAGCACAATCTAACAGCACCCACGGTACAGGAAACAGAAACTAATAATTCTAATAATGGTTGGGAAAAGATCATGGGTTGGGTTAAATAAGTACTTAGTTAAGGTTGCCGAACCAAATGGTTTGGATTAAAATGACTACTTAGTTAAGGTTAGGGGACCTTCATCCTTATGGTTAAAATAATGATCACGTGGTTAAGGTTCGGGGACAATCAAGTTCAAGCAACACAACAAAAACCATATTGACTGTCAGTTGAAAATGGAAAAAGAACATCGGTCAGAAAATATAGGCACCTACAATTGTTGCTTGGATCAAGAATATGTCGCAATGCTTGTTAAAAGTTGTGGTGTACGGTTTGTGAGTGCAATGGAAAATAAATAAAAACATTGTTAAAAAACAATAAAAAAAAATAAAAGAAATGCGCTCTCCCTTGTTAAAGTCTAACCATTTGTTGACCCATCCTCCTCCCTCCATCACCTGACTTCCTTGCTCCCATCATAATACTAAGGCCAGCTGTGGGCTTTGTCACTTGAACATGAACATACGTTGTTAGCTGAAAAGACTGATGCAGTTGTTTCTCTTGGGAGGACATCTCAACAAAACAGAAATGTGTTTGCATAGGGCAGGATGAGCACAGTATAGCAATAGTTTAATGTAAAATGTGGATAGAGTGGGTCTGAGGTTGGACTCTCGCTTACACAACATCATTGAATTGGTGTGTTTGGAAGAAGCAAGTGAGGTGAGTAAAAACTAGAACTGCAGTTGAGAGTAAGCTACAGCAGCATTTGGCATTAAGGAACTATGGAGAACTTTGTAGAAATGTCACTGATTGTTGTTTTTCTTTTCCAATCAGCTATCAGAGTGCATATGCGTCAAGTTCATTATCCATATTTTCTTTGTATGGACACTGAAGATGACAAATGAACCAATGTCTCAAAGGAAGAGCTCTGTGAAGCTCTTCAAAAGAACATCACCAGCACCCAACCCATGGTCTGGTCCTGGTCAATGAGCTGCACAGGATGAGCTGCAGTGGGACAAGGACACAGGAGAACACAGAGCCCCTGTTTGTACAGACAGTGGGCTTAAAAAATCACAGGAGACATATGGAAGACACAGGCGGGGCAGTGGGTGGTGCATGTGCATGGATGGGTGTTAAGTCTTTTTTCGAGGGGATCTCAATGAAAGCGAAGCGAGAGAGCAACAAATAGAGGAAGGGAGAGAAAATAAAAGAGTCACAGAGGCATAGTACGAAATACAAAGAGGAAGTGAAGAGCAATGTAAAAGCAATCATCATTTAGGATTATTCCTCTGTGGCAGCGGCTCAATGGAGGTCAGTCTTGTGTCAGTGCGCAGTCTGCATCATGAAAACTGATTGATGATGCATCCAGGAGAAGAAAGGAACCATGCAGCTGTCTAACTCTATACCCCCTCTCTGTCTCTCTTCTCTTTTCCTGTTGTCCCTTTTCTGTCCTTGTGGCTGCACCGCTTGACAGTCTGTCATGTGCTAAACCACAGAAAGAATTTATAATACCCGCATTTTATTAGGGTTGAGTGTTTCTTCCAAAGTCTAAAAATGAGAGGTCAATCAGTGTAAGTAGTACCTTAAGTGAGCACTACTAGGGAGCCCAGAAAGTGTCTATCACTACACATACACAATGACACAGCATATATGCATCCATCTATATATTTCGTGGCATGCTGAATGTTCACACAGACGGTCTACGTTTTACTATTACATCTAACACCAGAATTGTGTGAGTATGACTTGACACACAGGCAGCATGGGCCACCAGGCAGATTGTGTTTGCATCTTGTAATTTGGCAGTAACTGGGAAGTGGTTGTCACACATACTAGTTGTAATTTAATTTCAGTTGCTTTGAGATTAGATTTAAAATGTGCACATGTAATAGTCCAATAGCCAAAATATTTAAAAGGAACACGCCGACTTATTGGGACAGTCTTGCCCGCAACATCCATAGTGGTATGTTTTTTTTCTATACAGCCAGAAATAGTACATTCACCAGTGCTTTCCGTCTGTATGTCCCCAGTGAAGGCAACGCTGGACTGAAACAGGCCAGAAAACAGCAGACCATTTTAACAACCATTGATCAATCTTAACATTTTACTACAAACACTGCTTTGCTACAGTCAGTCTGAAGAGAATGATCCCTGCTTTTTTATTTTTTATCCAAAGCAATGTTGGCTACTCTTAATTTAATAAAAGTAAACTCAATTAGTGGGCTGTAAATTGATTTGCAACAGTCAGACAGCACAAATGAACTATTAAAGTTAAAACCTTTTGACAGTTTAAACGAATGCTTTTTATCCCTCACTACAAATTAACTTAAATTTGGTTAGTAACCATCACAATAAAGCTTGTATGCCTTGTTTCCCTCTTCCTCTTTGGTGCTACGTTGTTACCCTCTGCAGTTCCTTTGGTTCTAATAGGCAGTATAGCTGCTGTCTTGGCTGTCTGATATATTCTGTTATATTCTATATATTAGATGTTTTTTCCAAACACTACTACTTTCTGAGGGCGCCTTGCATTTGCTCTGAAGTTACAGTGTGTGATGGATTGAGTTTCTCCAGACGTTCTACCCCACTAGCTGCATAGCGACAGTGGCTACAGGTCTACAGAACACGAGCTGTGGCTTTGGTCGTTTGGAAAACAGCTTATCCATTATGGGTGGCATGTTCAGCAGAGGCATCGGCCACAAGGCGCACAGCAACAGGCCATCTTTCATCATTTACAGCCTCACTGTACAGTGGAAGCCAATCAGTATGTCTGCGGATGGAGCCGAGGGAAAATATGTGTCAATGGACGGCATTCTTTTAGACACTACATTATGTCAGGTGTGACATATGTTTTGTTGTGGAGTCCTCTGGCTGCCACGGGCTTTTAGTTATGTTTATCCAACAATCTATTTGTACCGTAAGCAGCTCATAATTCTTTATGACAGAACTGACCTGTCTATTTTGCCACATCTACAAGTAGAAGTAACATACAATATGGATGATATGAAAGGCCCCCTTTGCCATCATAAATTATCTGCTCATTATCCATTCACTGTACTATCAGGCATGCAAATTTCACACCATTAGACCAACAGAGTTTTTTTTGTTTTTTTTCAAATCACACCGTAGTAATGCTGTCAAATCACAAAGGCCAATCCACATTACACAAACAGCGCGTGTCTTCACAATTCAAACATTCATTGAAGCATGTTAAGTTTAAAAATGGAAATCATTGTGGCCTTAATTTTAAGAGAATAATAACGAACAGCTGTAAATTCTGTGGAGGACATGGTAATTTTGATTTTCAAAATGTGTATTCTCATCATTACGTTTTTTTAAAGTCCCTACTCACATTTTCACTTGTCATTTTTTTCTGGCACCTAGTCTCAGAAAACACTGATGGACAAGTCTGAGCAGACAGGGTACTCCCACTGGGCCACATGAGGTGCTAAAGTCTGTCCAGATAACATAAAGACTAAACATTCAACTCCTCTACCAAGTCCATCTGCTTTTGGTTATACAGGCCTTGGTGGTGACTTTATTGAATCTGAATCAGCAGTAGCAGCCGTGGTATGTTGTGTTTATACGCCTTATAATCTTTTGGCAGGTTAGTGACTCTGAAATGTCTGCTCCAAGTAGAGATCCATTTGACTGTTTTTCTGAATGTTAGCCGTCATTACATCACTTTACTTTGGCAGTTACAGGACACCATCCAGCCACCCGCAGAATCTCTCTCTCTCTCTCACACACACACACACGCACGCACACACACACACACACACACACACACACACACACACACACACACACACACACACACACACACACACACACACACACACACACACACACACACACACACACAATTTATAGAGTCACACTAGGTGCATATGTGCATGAAATGAAGGCCATAGTGAATACCAATTTCACCACCATTTACAGAGTTGTCAATAAAAACAAGTTTTTAAATTTTGGGACTAACCTTGTAGAAACAACATAGATACATTCCCACACTGGCTTATTTATTAATTTGTGTGTTTATCTAGCATTTTTAAATTGTGGCAAGCCAGGAAAGACTGAAAGAGAGTGAGGGACCACAACTGGCATGGTGTTGAATCACTACTACATACAGTTTTGGTTGTATGGAGAATAGGGTTGGGTATCGTTTGGGTTTTTCCCGATACGGGTGCTAAATCGGTACTTTTAAAACGGTGCCGGTGCCTAAATGGTGCCTGAAACGATACTTTTTAAGAAAGTTTAAAAAAAAAAAAGGAAGAAACAAGAAGGATAGGCCTACTAAACAACAGTCGGTGACATTTAAGAACACATTGTTTATTACTAAGGCCATATGGTCAAAATTAAATGATTTAATAGTAATGTAGTAACTATAACTTATAATACACAATAACTTATTTCACCAGTAAATTGCTGTTGAACGACAAAAACAACCAGATGGGAAAAGGGTATTTTACAATAACTTTGAATGCACCACGAGGCTGTATGTTACCAGTTTCAGTGAATGCACAGTCTGTGTTTTTCCGACATCGGCATCTGCTGCACTGCAGACTGTTGCGTCCCGGTGTTGATATACAGTCACACTTTACACTGTTTAACGTTACCTGTCAGCATTTTAACCGTGTTTAATCCAACTGCTAGCTAAAGGTAGGCTAACGTTACCTGCTGTCAAGTGTAGTGTAAGTCAGGCACCGAAATAAGGCACCGAAATTTTTGTTCTTATTCGGTCTGATTTCTTATTGTATCCTTATTAGGGTTGGGTACCGAAGGATTTCAAGACCGGGACAGTCTGCAGCTTAAGACACAGAGAAGAGTAGCTGCACCATGGATACTGTCGTAGTCCAGAGTTGTAAAAACTCAAAAACTCAAACATCACTGAAAATATCACTGACGGAATTTACGGATGCGTTCAATTGCACCTCGTAAGCTCATGGTGTATTCAGTGTTGTTTTAGAGTTCTCTTCTGCCATCTAGTTTGGCCCTCATTTCTCGCTGCAGCCATAGCACTTACTGTTTCTGTTTCTTCTTCTTTATTATTTTCTCCTTACGTTCCCCCTTATCTCTCATTGTGTATAGTGTATAACCACTCTGGCCCAAAGCAAACACCATGTCTGGGGAGATAATAGGGGAGTGTGGTGGTCTCTGTTGCACCATGCCAGACATCATGAATCCAATACATCCTTGCTGGCAAGCAGAGCTGAGGACTATCCTCCTCAATCACCTCTAAGCCTTTTCATACAATACCTGAAATTAAGGATTGTAGCTACTGGAGTGGAGACAACCCCCCCCCCCCCCCCCCCCCCCCCCACACACACACACACACACACACACAAAGAGTATCTGTGACATGGGCCCTTGAATACCTGACTGGCTGCAAAAGAAGAGAGGTGAGTTTTGAAAGAAAAAAAAAGCTAAAACTAATGACTAAAAACCATTATATTGGCTGCCTCAGGGTCTAAAAACGAATAGCCATCAACCTGTAGACTGCTTTTGAGCTGAGTAAGCTCTGAGGGTGGATGAGAGCTAAGGTGAAGGATGAGAAGAAGAGAGATGGCAGAAAAGTAAAAAATAAAATAAAAAACAATTCTGCTCATTTATTTATGGTCATTTATTTATATATATATATATATATATATATATATATATATATATATATATATATATCTATCAAACCATAAATGAGCAGAATAACAGAAGAAACTGAAGACCTGCCGTGCCATTGTGGACCAATCGTCAGTCACTTACATAACAACTTTAAAGCAACTGAATGTCATGACCAGCTGTTGAAGTGAATCTATAAAATTAATTCCTCCTCATATCATAAAACCAAATGTTAGACCAAACGCTTCAAACTCAATGCCACACCGCTAAAATCTAACGTTACCAGATGGACTCTGTAAATCATGGACCTTCTCACCTCAATCATCAGGGAGCATCTTGTAGTTGTTACACCATTCATATCATGTTTCCTCTTGGTGAACCAGCTCACTACAGCCATTACGACCCATCCAGATTAGGTTATAAATTCAAGCACTCCATCATTAACCCATAATCGTGCTCCTTGCTGGCTGTATTCATTATACTATTATCACTGGCTGTGTGTGAAAGGTAATACCAGGTCGTATCATACCACATCAGTATTGTGTATGACAGATTATCTGTAGGTTTCTGACCACTGGTTAATTACTGGTGGCTTGACAAGAGCTGTCTTTGATTCTGCACCCAATTAAAAAATAAATGGAATATGGATATCCTCGCTGTTTCTTTAATGTGTTTCACTAGCACAAGTCGCTGATCTATCATTTTAAGTGTTGTCCAATTCAGACACAGTCAGTGGTAGCACAAACGCAAGTCTCTGCAATTTCTGTCCAGCGGTAGTCCATTTGAGGAAAATTGGGCCAATGTTGTGCTTACTGATAATATACAGAATTTGCACTGAGTAACACATTAGGTTAAATGGTTCATGGACGCTGATGTGTTGACACTGACCTGTGGCACCAGTGACAGAGGAAGGTTTTCCCTCAGTTGTTCCTTTGATAGCCTGCACTGAGATCTGGTACTCTGTTCCTGGAAACAGACCTGCAGGAAGACACATTTTTTAATCTCCAATATATTTCTGGTGCACCATTATACCACGTTTGCTTTTCTTATTTGCAAAAACTGGATACTTTTATCTGGTCAGGCCTACAAATCCATCAAATGTACTATCTGAGAAGGAAATTCACTTTTTGGTTAACCCGATCATAACTTGTGTCCACACGGAGGACATAACCTATGATGAAGATTCTCAATAGACATTGCTTTGTTTTAAGGGCTAACAAGAAAATAGTAGGAAACCACTTCTCTATACTATTACATGAATATTATCTTCAATCATCTACGTATATTTAAATGTTTATTGGGCATTGTGATATAATGATGTGACATAAATATATTAAGATGTATTCCACTTGTTCATGCATTTGCATTATATTATTATCATGCATATTTTGGGGCAAAAACAGAGAATTTGCACAGTCTCCCTTACTTTTAAGCCTGGCTCTAACATCCAGTGTTAGCCATTGGTTAGCCAACCAGAAATTCAGAAGTATACTCAGGGGCTTCAGGGTTTTTGCATGTATTTAAAACCTCTTCTGTGCAAACTTGTGTTCTGACTATTACAACACTCACCAACAATAGTGTGTTTGGTGCGCGCCTCTTGGCTAGTTTGTACATTCAGCTCCTCCTCCTGTCCTGCCGGGTCAGTATGTTTGAGCCTGAAGTGATCCACCTCAGCTGATGGGTTCTTCCAGTCCACCTGGATAGAGACTTCTGTCTGGCCAAGAACTCGGATGCCATCAATAGCGGAGACATCTGGGATGAATACAAGTGTTGGACAAACAAGGTGGAAATGAGAGTAACCTACAGACGGGACCCTTAAACTGGAAAGCCTGCATTAAAGCCCCTGTAATCACAAGGATCTTCCCTGCTATGCTACTATGTCCTTGGGCTAGACAATGAATCCCTTTTACCCTGAAATGTGACCTTCTGGGGGTGGAGTCCATACAGGAATTTCCCTTTTGGCCATCAAGAGAATATCATAACTAGGGCTGAAACGATTCATCGAGTTACTCGAGTAACTCGATTACAAAAATTCCTCGAGGCAAAAATTCTGCCTTAAAGCCTTGTTAAATTCCTATGACGCGCACTATACACGCAGGGATCTGATTGTTCCACACGGACCGTTGTTCAGGAAGCACACCACTAGCGCGCGATACATTTTGAATTTAGTCAGCGCGATGGCGGAGAGTAAAGATGCCCAGAAACGGCAGAGAATGTCTAAAGTTTGGGAAGAGAACAAGGTGCAATGTATCTACTGACCTGGCATACCACAGCAGTACGACTTCAATGATTCAGCATCTGAACCGAAAACATCCGCTCCACGCTGTTTCACCAAGCGTCGCTGAAACAAGGTAACGTAGCCTAAGCAGCCGCTGATTTTAATTGCATACTGTATTTGTAGCGATGTCATGATGCGGTTTGACTAGATATGTTTAGCTTTGATGTTTTTAAGTAGTAAACTTATTCACGTTCAATTGCAAGAGAGTATAGCCTAAAAAAAAAAAACCTTCACACACACACATACACCCTCGTCTCTCACTCTTCCGCGCGTGCTCGCGCACACACACACACACACACACACACACACACACACACACACACACACACACACACACACACACACACACACACACACACACACACACACACACACACACACACACACAGGTTGCTAGGTTACCATAGCAGATAGGCTCACCCCAGAAATTCTATATTATTTGTTAGTAGCCTAATGGTAAATGCTGCAGGTGTAGAAATCTACATAAAACAGATATTTACTTTGATGTCAGGGCTAGATTACAGCATGAAACTTAATTAAATTAAATTGCCAAATGTTGGAGTTGGAATAAATACCTCTGTTCTTTTCAGAAATAAAAGTCAAATGCTTTATCATTTTACAGCCACATCATTTTCGTTATGCATTATTTGTTTTGGTTGTTTCAAAACGCAAAAAAAATATCCGATTAATCGATTGATTAATTTCTAGATTAATCGATTACAAAAAGAATCGATAGCTGCAGCCCTAATCATAACCAAACGTGATAATACAAAATTTTACTATATCAGAATAAATAAATCACACCTTGTCCTACCTCATACTGTGGATAATATCTTCAATTAAATGTCAGGAAAACTGCACACTGAAGTTTATGCATGTATGTAAAACAAATGCCAGCACAGAACGACTCAATTATTAACATGTTAGGGTACGGAGAAATTGTGATATAGAATAATTATGTAAGCATTGCACATATGGATGTGAGGAGAGACTCAGCTCACGAGACGAGACACGAGATTGGGTTCACGAGAACGAGACGAGATTTTACCACTATTTTGAAGAAAAACTTAAATGAAGAAATATGACAAATACTCTTTTATTCAATCGAAAGTCACAAAATGAAAAGATGAACACTGCACTACATATGCAACTAATAACTGCAGCCTCTCCATCTTCTCCCAAGCCTGTTTTATTTTCATGACAGTTTTTAATTGCTCTTTAATGTTTTATGTAAAGCTTTAAATTGCCTTGTTCCTGAAAGGTGCTATAGAAATAAAGTTGCCTTGCCCTACAACCTCAGCCTGTCATGGCATATGGTTCATCATGGCATATGAATGCTTTCGTCTTGTGCAATAGAGAACACCTGTCTGTCTCGGAAGTTAAACTGCACAGTGATCTCGCTATTATAATATATATTATATATATATACGAAATGTCATCACACCTCTAATTGCTCATCTTACATGATTTAAAAAAATACTACATCTTGTTTAATAAAATTCTTTAAAAATGCAATAGCATAAACAGTGTAAATAATGCACTTGTATTATTTTTTTTCTTGGTTTTGGCCCATGTTACTAAAATTAAAGTCAAAGACGTGAACAATATGCACATATTCTAAGCACACGTTATGTGGTATAACACATTACCACTGGTTTAACCTATCTCTATGACACTGTGAGTCAGAGGTAGTATACATACTGTACCATACCCAGACAGGGGTATTTTTCTAAAGATCAGAAGCATTAAAAGACTTTTTCACACATATGCAATTTGATAAATATTGATGAAATACATGTAACTGTGTGAACAGATAGGTACCATTTAGGATACTAGCATAGCCAGGGGGGATGAATTTCAGCACATGGTAAGAAAAGACCAGAACCATCAAACAAAGCAATTGGTACCAAATGAAAAGGGTTAGCAATTTTTTTACACCAGCTGTTTGGTTTTTCCAAGGGAAAAAGAAAAAAAAACATTCACTTAAACCCTCTTTTGAAGTAGATCATCTTTTGAAGTTTAACTATGTAACAGTCTGCATCATACTGTGTACTACTCACACAACCATAAGCCAGATGATGCCGTGTTTTCTCATGCCCATATGGGAATGCCATGCTCTGTGAGGTTTTCCATGGCTAACCAGGCTAACCAGACATTAGTCAAACTAAATCTCTCCCAATGTCAGTCTGTCTCGCTCACGCCCAGCAATGATGTCTATTAATCTCTTGCTCTTCACATCTGCTGCTACCACATCTGTGAGCATGTCCGATTTCCATTAAACACATCCGTGAAGTAATTTCCTTGTAATTACCTTTAAATGTAATGGTTAACAAACCAGCGCTTAATGAAACACTTAGTAATGGCGGGCTTCAGTTTGTTCTTTGCTTTTTAGCATTGTATTTAAGTAAAAATTTTTACCGTGAATTTAAATACAGGAAAAAACTCTTCATCTTGCACAAGTCACTGTAAGTAATTTAGCATAAGTGGAACAGACATTTATGCATGAACATATAGCTTAAACATGTGACTGCCCTTATCAAGCCTCAGGCTATTGCCGTGTACTTGCCTCTTTCCTAAAATCTAGATGCTTAATCTGAAACACCTCCTTCCTCGAAAACATTTAAGAGCTTGACGTTTAAGTGTTTTCATGCCTCAGTCATCATGAGCGCACTCAAATTTGACCTCAAATGTGACCTCAAATTTGACCATTTGATCCACAGATAATCTAATTAAATCCCCTAGACCTGCAGCCCATACCTGGCCTCCCTGCCACATGAGTCTAATGGGTCCCATCTGCCTTTGAAACAACACCACCGACACATTTAAAGGCAACACGCTGCACCCAGCCCCAGTACACTTTACCAGTAATGGATCTTAATCTGCGTCATGCTCATTTAGTCAAAAGAGGGACACATTGTAAGGCCTTACTGTTGTTTTTTAGTCCTGCTCACAGCGGTCTGTGCTCACCTGTGGTAGCTTCGATCATGTCTGCTTCACTTTGAATTTCTTTGATGACGGCATACACCTGGACAATGTAGGTGACCCCAGGAGTGAGTCCTGTGATGAGGTAGGAGTTCTCTGTGTTGGGAAACTGGACCTAGGATACAGTGGGTTGAAACAAAGGTGTTTCAAAATGAAAAATATGGTTCTATGCTACTTCCTTTATTCAACACACCTACAGATATAACAAAAAGGAAAAACAAAAACCTACCTGCTCCAGGGCACTCTTATCATCTTTGGGATGGTATGTCAAAATGTAATACTCTGCCCCACGGACTGACTCCCACTCAACCAGAAGGGAGACGTCGGTTAGCTGGATCAACCGCAGACCCTGAGGGCCGAGGACTGGGATAGAAAGAGAGGTAGTCACAGAGAGAGAAAGGGACAGAGAGAGACATTTTAAATTGCTTTCTTGACTGCTTCCGTCATTTTCTCTGTAAGTCTTTATGTCTTTCACTTAATACTTTTAACTGAGCTAGACCAGAAAATATTCAGTTAAAATCGGTGATGCTGTTTTGTCTGTTTTTCATCTCAATTTAGTGTAAATTAGCTTGTATAGACTTGAAACCTGCTTGAGATACTGTAGGTAATACATCTTAATAAACAATCCTTAAGTTTCTGGTCACAGTTGGATCAATATTGTTGTTTTATTTGGCAAGGCAGTGTAGACTTTTGGGAAAAAGAATAAAGCTTTTTAGTGGTTATAAAAGGCCAAAGGGCTTCAATGGAGACCATGGAAAAAATATGGTAGGGGGGCGAATCAGAAGGTATAAAACTTTGGTGGAGTACAATAACAAAACAGCAGCCAAAAAACAGAAGACAGCAAGTCAGCAGTGTTAGAGAGGGAGGCTTTCCACAAACAAGAATAACTTTCTGTGGGTACTATGAAGGGAAATAAATGGTAGATGGTGGTACATTTCGAGAAGTACACACAAATGTAAGCAAATTTCAAGGGGAAAATGTGAGCTGGGTGGTGAGGGAGGCCACCATAACTTTGGCAGGGAAGGAATTCACAGGTTCAGATGCCGCTCCACAAGGCGAAGTCAGGAAGCTTTTGTTGTTTTTTCTTAAATGTAATCTTTTTCCATCCAGTAGCAGTTAATATCCCCCTGTTGCTACTCTAGGCACAACTATCAACAATCTTTACCCTCAAATAATATCTCAGAACAGCTGGGGTGAATAAATTAACATATTAAGATGGGAAAAAGTAGAAACTAATAGTGATTTGTGTCTTCTCTGAGACAAATATGACTGAAACTAAATGTTTGGACTTCTTGAATCTGCAGTGAGTAGGCACAATGAAGTATCAATGTTGATGTGGACAGTTGGAATAGTAATTCAGTCAATATTTTTGTTGTTCCTCTGTGTCCTATTATCTATCCCATCCATTTGTAAATGTAAGACCCTGAGAAAATTACAGAACTTGAAAACAGAGCCAAATATGGTTTTGAGACAAAGGAGCTATGATAAGAACACCAAAAATAGCATCTGCATTGTGTTGATAGAGCTCTAAAGAAGTTACTATGTACACTTTTAATCCCACCCACTTTATATGAAGATATCTCATTAGATGCAGTTTCTGCTTCTACTTTCCTCTGTTTTACTCTAAGCTGATAGACAAGAGTTCAGGCTACAACAATATTTTCATTGTTAAAGCCTCACTGATTCTCTAAACCATGTGGCGTCTGCCTTTGATAGTAGAGATAGAAATAATATTGAAGCTATCTCAACATTGATGGCATGGAATAAAACTTCACTATACGTACAGTATATCTAAAGCCATACTTCAACAGTCATGTCATCACCCAGGGAGCAGATTGACATCCATCATCAAGGTGCTTACATGGCAAGTAGCCACATAAAACAAAAAAATGTCTATTCTTCTCCCGGTGCTTATTACCACTACTATTACTAACACCTAAAAACAACACTATGTATTTTTTTTTCTTACCTCCCACTTTTCCTTCCTCCCTGACTTTTCCTCTGACTTGGTGCCACTGTTGATGTTGGACTCCATTCAACAGCACCTACACACGAAGCTACAGATCTGTCTCCAGCTATGCTCTGCCTGTGCAGAGCAAAACACAGCTTGAAGAAACTAAATCACAATCGAGGGTTTGACATAGCTGACCTGCTACTGTGAAGGACATGAAATTGGTTGTGGAGCTTTTTTTAGTTTAAAAATCCCTGCTTCAAAAATGTGCTCTGTACTCTGGGTTCAATGTAGAAGAAGAAATGCTATAGACGTATAGCCAGAGGTTGCCATATATAGATTATTATTTTAAAGTTTCTTCTACAGTCCAAGAGACAAACACTTTGAAAAGGCAAAATGTTGTCCCATTCACCTGTACTGAATCTTCAAGATATCCTTAGAAATAACTGTCACAGTATGAACTCAGTGAATTAAACTGCCCATGCCTGGCTGCTTGCGTGGCCTTAAATTGCCATAAAATGAAATTTTCTACTCTGCTCCTGAGGCAGTACTGTAATAGCAGTTTGGTGAGCAGTGCATTTAGCTGGATAGGTGATGATTCTTCTAGGGGGTCAAAGCCAGATGGAGCCCCAAAAGACTAATGTTTTTTTTTTTTGTATTCCTGTGGTATTACTGTATGTGACCTGATGTCATATGTTGCCCAGAGACCATAGCAGTCAGTGGTCATGGTCCGCCCACTGAAAAGGCCCCATCAGCTGCTCTATCTGAAATAACTGTTGGAGAGATTCTTTGAATGCCCCAGAAGTAGGTCACTATAGCCATCATAACTGCCATAACTTTAGGTTTAGCCAGAGACCCTTATGACTGCTCTGTGAGGGAGCTCTCAAAGTAATTATATTATCATAATCATTATATAGTTGCCTCAAAACACAAGAAACATAAGAAAGAGTAGGGGTGGTGGAAAGCAGCAGCAGCAGTGTTATTGGTTCAGTAGGGTTCCAGTAGCGCGGTTCATTCTGGATTTATCTTCCACTGGGCAAAAAACCCACTAAGCTTGGATATTTTATTGAATCTTTTGTCTCCTTGTTCTGTTTTACTTACAAAGAGCAATGTACAAAACATTTAGGCTAGATAGTGTAGCCCAAGAACACAAACAGAGGGGCAACTCTTCTCTAGAGAAATTATGGAGCTCATCGTGTCACATCAATTTCAGGTGAGACTCCCAGTTTAACTTATCTAAATCATACCAACATTTTAAGCTTATCATCTTCGGTTTTTCTCTTTAAATTTTGCTGCACCACCAGTATTTGGAGCAAATAGCTTATTAAAACTAAGGTTTAAAAATAAGTAGGCTTCATCTGTTAATTCAATAGTCTGAAACATTTTTTCAGCATTTTATATCTTATGCTTTTGTTTGTGTTCCTTTGCAGGTTGTCAACTCAAAGACTGACTCAACACTGTAATGTTTAAGCAGAGAGTTGTAGTTATTTATATTTTATATACTTGCAAATGTTAAAAGGTAAACCTAAGCGGATTTAATAAAGGCTGAATAGAATTTAGTTAGCTGCTTTGGTTTCAGGGTTATGGTATCGTGTAAGCTGGCCCACTGGGTCATGGTCATGGATTACTGGAACACTTGAATAGAACGGAGCCATCATTGACGTTATTAGTAACACTTTTCTACTATGAAAGTAAATGGCTTCTGTAAAAGAGGCCTATTGCCGATCAGTTTATGAGCCAAGGTTGTTGCATGAATCAAACAAATTATAGCAGGTTAACTGGTACAAGCATGAATTGATTGTTGTAAGTCTTTAGAATTAATTCAGGGAGATCCTCAAAGTTTTTACTAAATGATATAGGAAGAATATTTAAATGAAGGTGAACCGGGCTTTAGGGGCAAGTGTTATATTGTTAATGGTCCCAGAGCTCCTTGTAGCATCTGTGTTTTCCATGAGATGGCAGTTAACATTCACAGCTTAATGTCAGCATAGCCGTAGAGGTGACTAAATAAAAAGATGAAATATGAAACTTATTCTCACAAGAAACACAGATCAAACTAAATGCAAGAATGGGTCATAAAAAAACATTAAGCTGCCTGCAGCCCAGATATATAATCCACCCATAAAAAGATTATGGTAGAATATGCTTACTCAGACACCATTCATTTCTGGGGACACATCAGAAATGTTGCTGGTAGCTATGATAAGAACAAAACATGTATGAATGATCTAGTTATGTCTGCAGGTATCAATCAAATGGACTGGAAAATATGCTATTTCTTTATGTTTTTTTTCCCCAAAGTGCAATGCAAATTTAGTCCACTTTAAGACCCGGTCACACCAACATATAAAACGGCAAAATTGCATGGTGAAATCATTTTTTTTTTTCATTGAATTTGATTCACACACAAGGGGTGAAGTGAATCTGCATGAATATTTCAAGTTCAACTTCAGGAAGCGCCATGTTCTTTGAGTGAATAAATAGCCCAAAATGGAGCAAGCTATCATAGCTTAGCTATTAGCTCACTGTGTTGCACCATTCACTTTATTTTGCCTAACACTCTTCGTCGGGGTCCAAACTGTTCCAGAAAAATGTTTGCTAATAGTAATGAGACAGGATTCGATAATAAACATAATGTAACTTTTTTTTTTAAGTGTGAACTTATTGCCCATTAGCGACCGAGATAACGCTAACATTAATGAGCTTGCTAGCTTAACTTTCAGTTAGCAAGGTAACCTGCTTGTTTGGCCCCTTAAATTTAACTTACTTAAATCCCGATAACAAAATGGAAGTAAAATGCACACTACAGAGAAAATATAGCTAAGCTAACTGTTGTTGAGACTGGAGATGTAGCTAATGTTAAATTATTGTGACTGACTATAGCTAACGTTAGCATGTTCTTGTCTTCCTAGCTAGTGTATTAGCATTTAACTGTCTATGGTATTAGCGCGTGAGTTAGCTATATAACGTTAGCATTAGCTAACTTAGCATTAGTTCACCCTGCCCTGCAGTACTCGCTACACATTACCAAGCCTCTAAACCACCACGAGTTAGAGACGGTTGTGTTATTAAGAATGTAATAGCTTACCTAATGAACAGTCTTCGCCATAAAAGCCTTCTTCACAGATGCACTGGCCGTCCAAACACTGGCCATTACCAATGCAGTCATTGGGACACTTCTGGACGCTGCAATCCTCGCCGGTGAAGTGCGGGAAACACACACATTTTCCATCCACGCATTGTCCCTTGTCGTTGCAGTTGTCTGGACACATAAGCTGGCTGCAGTCCTCTCCTGTGTAGCCCTGATGGCACACACACTTCCCATCCACACATCGGCCGTTGTCATTGCACTCGTCAGGGCAGGAGGACACTGAGCAATCTGGGCCTTCCCATCCTGGGTAACAGAGGCAGCTGCAGGTGTCGGGTTGGTAGGTACCATGGCCACTGCAGCTTGTGTCCACTCCTTGAGGAAGAGAAGGGTGAAAAAGGTGTTTTTGAATTGTTGGCAGGTAAATTATTTATAGGTAGAAGGTATACTTTATTAATCCTGCAAGGGGAAATTCAAATTTGTTTTATATAGTATAGGATATAATCAATGACTCTTGTAAAATATGCTGATATCAGGATGTAAAATAGGATTGCTTGCACAAACTCCTCTTTCCACTTGTTTACCCTATGAATTGTGGGTCAACTAGATTGTGGCACAGCTTACCTGCGGCCCCACCACTTCCACAGCATCCCTGAGTACACTGGGTCTTTAGGTAGTTGACTTCTTCCTCCAGCCCGTTGACTCTGTACAAGAGTGACTTGAAGCTTTCTGATTCCGCACAGTCACACATTGGTGTCTGCAGCCTGATGTTATGTCTGAAGATGATGTCGTTCTCTCCATTCGTAGTGGTCTCTGTCTGCAGACCTACAAAATACGAGAAAGATTCAACCTTTTAATTTCTAGATGTACTGCCATGGGTCACAAAAAGGGTAAACCATAACTTTTACAGTAATGTGCACCTGTAAAAATACTGGTAATTGGTAAAATACTGTATGGCCAATACCAAACTACATTAATTTAACATAATATTCTTCCCAATGAAATGCATGACATTTAATTGTATATCTCTGTGTTGAAAATTAAAAAAACAGTTAACTTTTTCCACTCTGGTTCTTTTCAGATTTCCATCCAATATTCTGAGCTTTCTGCACACACACTCAATTTCCTTCTTTAATTATTTTCAGTTGCATTCTCTCTCCCTCTAATTCTCATTGTTGTATATGACCTGTATCGTCCTGAGTTGGCAGACGCTCAGGTTTACAACTGGAGCTTCCCGGGATGTCGATTTTATAGACGTGGCTGAAGGTAACTCCCTGCTCTGGGGCTGAGGGGTCCGGGTGATGAGTGGCGGAGCCGAAGGGTGACACAGTGCAGAGTAGGACCAGCAGGCACAGGGCCCTCCACAGGAGTCTCGTGGTCATGGCTAGAGGAAAAAATAAGATAATTGTCAATTTTTCTGAAAAAACACAGTTATTTGGTGGAGGGGGGTATTTTCTGAGCCACCAGAAAGCACAAGGTTTTTTTCAAGTGTAACTATGTAATGCAATAAATTATATCTGTCAAAAAACACCATTTAGGTAACCTCTTTGTAATGTCTTTTTTTTTAATTGGACAGAATCTCTGAGCATGCAGAGCACTGACTGGAAGGTAATCCTTTAAAACTGTGATAACTTAAAGAAAGTAGGGACCGGCCCAATCCACTCTAAAAAAAGAGTATCATACGTTTCCATGAAATAGTAAAAAGGAAAGATGGGTAGTTTGTGGTTTGAACAGCAACAAAACAACAAAATTGTGGTTGAAGGTAAGCTGCTCTGCAAAAGAACTGCTCACCTCATAAGCACATTTCCCAAAAGGAAGGCTTATTCATTTAGATAAAGTTGTTTTTACTTTACACATTAGAAACATCAATAGGAACAAAACTAAACTCCTCACTGCTGACTGTTTGGCAAATCTAATTCACTTTCAGATTCACAACTTCTCATATGGAGATGAAATAAATATCCCATCTGTTTTTTAGTGTGAGTTCATACATTTTGTAGAGATTGGATCTTTGGCATCAACTATGTGTAACAGACTACCGAAACTGTAGATGTTTGTCGTCACGGCTGACTGGACCTGAGTCTCCGGGTTGAAAGAGGTTCATGTTTGTACTTTCCAGTCAGTTTTATAGGGTTAGCGCTGAGGACAGAATTACAGTCTGGACAATGCATAAGTTACATTACATTTATTGGGGCACGCTGCTGTATACCTAATCTCAGGAAACCTGAACCATTGTGTCACTGTGGTGTGTCTGTGTGTGCGTTGTGCTCTCATTCCTCAATATGGCAGCAGAAAGTGAGCAGTCATCACTTTGCCAGAGATCGTTTTGCTCTAAACCATAAATTGTGCTCAGTCAGGCGTTTCAGGGCTTCAGAAACTTGTCCTCAGTGATGATGTCATTGTGTCTAATGACAATGATGTAATGTGAACTTAAAACCTTGCAGCAGCAAGCGGCTTCTCCGAGAAGCCAAATTACATGCTTTCAAAATAGTAGGCCTGTTTAAACCTTCAGAAGGTCTGTTTTTGGACTTTGGTCTGAATTTAACATTCTGGTGTAAAAGTTTGAATTGCGGCAGAAAAAACTTCTGATCTAAGTGTGCTGAACTTGTGTGATCTATGGAAACACAAACCCTCTAATAGAGTGGCTGAGAAGAAAGCTCACTACTAAAATGTTGTGGTCCCTGCTGTGATGCTTGACAGCTGGAAACTGCATAGCAATATACAGTAGCATACATGCTGAAATAAATATGTGGGCTTTGTTTGAAATCATACAGGATTATTCAATTGCATATGCTCTGCAAAACCCCAAAGTTCTAAAAATACAGCACACACTGTATATAACCATAGAAGACAGGAACAGGAAAGAGAAGCAGTGTTATCCCAGACGTTATTAACATGACATGGTGATGAAAGACGAAATCATTTGCTCATTCTGTCTTATTTTAGGCAAAGGATGTTTCAGTGGTAACTACAAAAGTTGAATAAAATAGTTTTGTAATTAAGGAAAGTTATTCTGATGTTTGCTAACTAGGTGCAACTTTGAAGAGTAGAAATTGACCAATTGGAAACCAAAACATTTGCTAGTTTAGTTGAGCATCAAAGACTAAAACAGATGGAAAAGTAATGTGCAGAGAGAGACACAGATTTTAAAAATCCCACTAGACACAGTAGCATTCGCCAGAACATTAAAATGTCAACAAGTGGATCTAAACCTGCCAATCCTCCAGTGATACCATTATCAGATTAACAGAGATTCTGAGTAAGTGAGAATACCTGATCTTTTGAGCATGCAAAGGGTTTTTTCTCTCTACATAAGGTGGAAAGCTACTTCACTTACTCAGTTGGACACAGTTTGTATTCAGTAATATAATCTTTGGCTTATGAATCCTCTCTCTGATGAATTACACAGGTTGTAACTCAAGTAGTTATGTGATTCAAAAGTCTTAAGTCCTTTAAATAGACATGTAATTACCAAGAAATCCAAGCTATGACATCACTGGGAAATTGCCTTTTTGACCCTATATGTGGTGGCCAAAACTTTAGTGGGTGTTTTATCAATAGCCAAGACTTTGGAGGGCAAACCAGAGATGAGGTAAAAGAGACATTAAGAGAAGGAGATGGAGAGAGACAAATGGAAAGTAAGGGAAATAGAGATGAAAAAAACTGTAAAGTGAGAGAGATTAAGTAAGTGAGAGAGAGTGAATAGGTGAGAGAGGGAATGATGGAGAGACTGTGTTTGAGTCAGTGGCAGTCAAGCAGTTATTATAGACAGTATACTATAGCCATGTGGAATGGCACTGAGCACTGGCGCACAGAGATGCTTAACAAGCATGTTTATAGCTCCCTGTCAAGGTTTTTATTTGATGCTTGCCATTTTCAGGCCCTTTTCTTATTTCTCTTGGAGACAATAGCACTGTGACTTTCCAAGCATAGCAAAGGGCCGCTATTGAGTGCTAAGTATGTCCTGGTGTGGAAAAGAGAGACAGATGGATGGATTGATGGAGAGAGGAAACAGGGAATAGAGAGGGAAGTGGGGCAATCACATTTGAAAGTTACTGCCAGAGAGATAGATGATGGCTGGATGGGTGATGGATGATAAATGGATGGCAGATAAATGTATGCATAGATAGATAGATAGATAGATAGATAGAAAGATAGATAGATAGATAGATAGATAGATAGATAGATAGATAGATAGATAGATAGATAGATAGATAGATAGATAGATAGATAGATAGATAGATAGATGGCGTGATGATGTGTAAAAGATGGATAAATAAATCAATGAATGGGTGGATAGATGGAGGGCTAATTGAATGGATAAATATATGGATACATAAATGAAGAGATTGATGAATACGTAGATAGATGGATGTGTTGAATAAATAAATGGATGGACGGTGGGATGGATATATGGATTAATAGTTTAAGGGATCGATGGATGGATGAATTAGAGGAAGTATGGATGGGTACATGGCTTAATGGGTTAATGGCTGATGGATGGATGGATTAGCGGAAGGGTGCATGGACGGATGGATGGACGGATGGGTGGATTAGAGGAAAGATGGATGGATAGGTTCATAGCTGGTGGATGGGTGGATGGAATGAGGTATATCCTCTAGTATATTATGCATTATATAGGCTTCTTCGAGATATATTAAAGGATGAAGGGGAGCAGGTGGTGTATGGACATCGAAATGACATGGATTAGGTACCACTGAATGATATACTGGATGCAGCATTTAAATGCAGCATTAATTGACTGTCGTGACGAAGCAGGACAGAAGGCTTTCGCTCAATTATTATGAAAACAGAAGGCATTAACTGGATGTTCTCCGATGGACCAGTAACATAAAGATGTTAAACTCTGGTTTGGCATCAGTGTCCAGCACATTCATGATCTAAAAGCAGTTGACTGTCATTAGTCACTCCAAGTCAACATGCAAAAGACTAAGGCAGGGAAAAACAATTGCTTCAGTCCAAAGGACGCTCTCACTCAGCACATAGGCCATCCAGATTGCATTTCAACCTGGCTTCCAAACCCTCTAAAGTAAAATTCAACATGTCCATAAAGACATTTAAAAATTCCTTCCCGACAATAACTTCTCTATGTCAAAGCAGAGCTATGTCAATGGGCCTGTAAAATGTTTGTTGACTACCTAGGATGTGTGTTCAGTCTTTTATATGGGAGAAAGAAGCCCGTGTGTGTACAGTATTCGTGGGAAACCTGTCATTTATAGCTTACAGACGAGGGGGGATTGCCTCCACATGTAACAACAGCAATTTAACCACTGAGAGACAATGCTGTCTGGATCCAGACACCTTTCACTGAAGGCTTCTTGACAAGCTGTAATTGTGTTGGTGTGTGTTTCTAAAAAAACTCTATATTCTCTCAGAGATCTGGAAACAGTAAATGCACTTAACATCAGGTTGAGATAAACAGGGAATGGAGGGGAAGGCCATGAGTCAAACAACGATAAACAGCTGTAGAAAAAAAAAAAACTTGTATTGGGAATACAGAGACGCACAGAGAGAAATAGGCAGAAGAAGAAGACTTGGTCAGTCTGGTCACATTTGCCCTATCCTCTCTAGAGAGTCATTATGCCTCAGACAAAAGGCTGACTGTTTCGCCAGGTTTCAACTCAAGACAAATCTCAATGGACCAAACCAAAAAGCCTGAGGATGAGAAGAAGGGAGGGTTTAAAATGAGGAGCAGCTAGGTCGAGACTTTACGTGCGGTTGCAAACTTGTGGACGTTCCTTTCCCTTCCTCTTTTCCTTCCTTTGCAGCAGCTTGCGAACAGAACGGGGAAACTAAAATGAATAAAACAAAGCTGAAAGCAATTATCGTCTGAGAGCAGAGCTCATATCTTCACAATTATGTCTGCCTCCCGCTGCTTTACAGACCACAAGTAGCCCTCGATAAGGCCCTAGCTTCGTCAGAACCGTAGAGGCTCCATACCCCTTAGTGGGGCTGTCAGATGAAAACCTAACCAACTGACAAGAAAGAAAAATAACACAACCTGAGCATTAATGAAACCTAAACCTAAGACAGAGATATGTTTTTAAAATAACAAAAATGTGTTTAGAGTAGCTTTCATGTGCCCAGGGGCCATTTTCAATCAGTTAAAGTAAATGAAAAAACTGGAGTTGTGAGGTTTCCATGAAATCAGTCTCTCTCTCTCTCTCTCTCTCTCTCTCTCTCTCTCTCTCTCTCTCTCTCTCTCTCTCTCTCTCCCCCCCTCTTTTTGTATCCCTCTCTCTATCATTTTGCATGGCTGAGGGCCCACATCTGTAGCTCATTTTGCGAGGGCTTCTGTGTATTCCCTGAGCCAGCACAGTAGCATTAAAGGTAAATCTACTGGATCGGCAGTCCTGTGAGAATATCTATCACCCTGGCTCATAGTTATTATAAATATTTATGTTATTATCATAGAGGAAAATTAGTGCTGGCAGCTTTGTTGACAGACAATATAGGATTATCTACAATGTGGAACTGGATATACAAATCGTAAATAACTCAAATACATTTTTGCAGAAATTAAAGCTGTCACAGCTGCTCCAAGGGAAAATAACTCTGTTGATTTATGCAACATTGCCTGAACATTTATGATTAAGATCAAACTATATTTAAACTGATCCGAATTTCCAAATGTTTTTAGAGTTCCTAACTAATTGAAACTTTTTTTAAAATACCCATTTGTATTTCCATTATTGTAATAGTCTACATGACTCATTCAGCAAGCACACTATTAAAGCAACATCAGTGGTGAAAGAACTATTATTATTATTTATTGTAGAATATTAACAGGTAGTGGTGCTTTAATGTTGTAGTTGGTTGAGGTTGAGCAAATGTAAAGTGTTTTACACTGTTGGGTAGTTTAATCTACAACAAAACATATTTTATAAAATAGTTTTGTAAAGTAATTATTAGTAACTAAAGCTGTAGTGGAGTAAAAAGTACAATATTTGCCTCTGAAAGGTGGAATAGAAGTATAAAGTAGCATTAAAGGGGCTCAGCCATGACGATAGTGTGAAAAACTCCATCGCTACCTTGTTAGCCGGTTCCTGAATGGGCGTATATGTGTGCGGTGCCATGAAGCAATTCGTTACATTGCGAGACCAGATATCACGCGATACTTCCTGCCGCTGAGACCGGAGACTCGCCGGCGAAAAAAAGGCTGGTTTTTCTGCTCACAGGCGCTAGGGGGAGCGAGACGACCACCATTTAACTCGAAAAAAGTCATATAACCATTCCAATGACTCCGAAGCTGTTCAGTTGAGGTAAATTAAGCTAAAAAAAAAAAAACGACATAGTTCCCCTTTAACCCTTGTGTTATCCTCGGGTCAAATTTGACCCGTTTTTTTAGATCAGAAATTGGTTTTGTGCAACCAAATTGCGCCAAAACAACTTGGATGCATGGATGTACATTGTATGGATACAACATTCTTCGCAGATAAAATTAATGATTATTTCCATTGAATTTTGGGTGTTCAATTGTTCAATTTTATAGCATTTGAAAAAAAAACAATATTTCCATGGTTTTAAAACAGTATCCAGACTACAGTACATGTTGACATTAACCAGTCTGCGATTAGCCACTCACCATCCTCTGATCTGAACTATTAGTTAAAATAATGTATAATTTCTGCTTTTCTAACTCAAACATTATAATGTCATAAATTAGGTTTATTGACCATAAATAAAATTAAAAAAACATTGAAACAATAGTCAAAAGAATAAAATAAAATAAAATAAAAAAAACAACCCATCGGCTAAAAAAACGTCGAAAAAAGTTCATTTTCAATTTTGACCCTGTAGGACAACACGTTCATGGTTGACGGGAAGAAAACCCAAGGGTTAAACAAAAAGCTCAAGTAAAAGTACCTAATATGTATATTTAAGTGCAGTACTTAAAGTAAATGTACTTAGTTACTTTCCAATCCACCGCAGAACAATATATAACGCTTTCAATGGATTTTGTGAATGCAGAAAAACATGTCACACTTCACAACATTACACTTTAACGCTCACATAATTTCATTCAGTGTGTCAAACTCCATCCCATATCAATATGTATCATTGACCAAGAGTTCAACCCAAACTAACATAAGAACAACTTCAGTCCCTAGACACTTATACATTTCAGATGTCAAGTTCAACTTTAGACTGTAATGTAACTGACGGCAGAGTCGGGATGAAAGGCTGCAGATATGGACTGGTTCATTCAAGTCCTATCACCCATGTGTTCAAAGCCCGGTAGATATTAAAAAAAAAGAGGTGAGACATGGAATGAAGAGGAAAAAGGCAGAGTGATAGATGGATGGAGATGGGAGAGATTGAAAAGCAGAGAAATAGCTGAGACAGAATTTGTAATGTGAAATAAATTGATAAATAGAGATAAACAATACCGAAAAGGGAAGAAAACACATGATTGGTCCTTTTGGGATAAATAAACTTGCCTAGCACAACAAAATGAACAACTTTAAATTAACAACTGTCTGCAAAGTTTTTTTTTTTTTTTTTTCTTTTCTCTTTATAGTCATTGTTTCCATTTGGTCTACTGCATGTTTAGAAATGTCATAAAATAAATGTCTTTAAAACTTACTGTACGTTGAACTGAACAAAACCTACCAATACAACTTTAAATTGTCACACATCTACAGGTTAATTGGACTAATAACCAAATCCTTCAATTAAAAGACATGTTGAGGACAGTACAAATTAAGTCCCATGCTTAAATCACTGAGAAAGACAAAAGGAAAATGTTGCCTTACCCTTGAGGGTTTTCTTTAACTTTCTCCTCCTCTGCTCTCTTTCTTTCTCTTTTCTCTGAAGGACTGAGCGTCACCAAGCCTCTGCTTCTGCCACCTGTTGACAGGCCCGGGCCAATGATTCAAAGACTTCCACACTGCCAGTGACTTTTGTTTTCTCCCTCCCTCTTCTATTGCTAAAATCTCTCCCAAATGCATACAGGCCAATGGGCAGTTAGTTTGGGAGTGTCTCCTCTCCTCCTCTCCTCCAAGTGATAGAATGAAAAAGGAGAGGGAGAAGAGGAGGAGAGCGATAATGAGCAGCATTTACTACTCGTTTTGCCTCTTACCTTGCTTCTTCATTGTAAGACTTTTTAATATTGTTGTTTTATAATAATAACACGTTTTACCCTCCCTGTTTGTGTTTGGTTACTGTAGCAGAGGGGGTTGAAATGAATGTAGCAGAAGGAGTATAGGGTCTTAAACAGTCATTGGATACAGGTTTGATTCAAGGGAGCAAGAGTTAAGCCAAGAAAAACGCAGAGTCTGCTTAGGGTGGAGGGAACCATTGGGGAGTTATATTTGACAAAATACATTTATATTATATAGGAAAACACTTAAAATAACAGACAAATTTGATAAAAATGACATGGCTATAGCAGCATTTTTTTCCTGGAATAAATCCTTGTGTTGGTGGGGGTGTTTTGAAAATGGTGATAATTATCATAAGATTCCTTTGGAGCCTTTACTGTTTGGTCGGATGAATGGCAGCGAGAAACCAAAAAGTCTTAATTTGATTTAATATTTACGTATCATTCTCTCCAAATTTATCTTACGTAATATCAAAGTACAGGCCACCGCTATGGGGACACCACAAGCGTCTCGATCAAAAATCCCCTCAGACTGCATTTTATGGACACTGTAAAGCACGCAAAGAACAAATATTCTGTTTCAGTTTGGTTTTCTGCTAAGCGTCTATACACTCAAATTTGAAATCACGCAGGTGGCTATGTGCATGCATACAAACAGAGCCCACGCATCAGCATCTACCATCATGACTATCACCAAAGACCCCAGGTGTCAAGGTTGGCAATACTTTACGCTGACAGCGGCTCTAAATATAAAAGGTTTCGGATTTCTGTGGTAACAGAAGTGAAACTGGAGCTGAAGCCGTGGGGCCATGTACAGAACAAATGCTGCTTTAACTTTTCACTGCACACTTTGACATGTTGGTCCATGTGTCATGTTTACCAAATATCTAATGAAGATGCTTGGCACTAGCACACAGGAAGGGAATAAGCAACATGAAAACCAAGAAAGCAGCTGAAAGGCTGGTTATTGTAAATGATAACAGATATTAAGGACAAACAATTTGAGAATAATAGCAAAGGACATGCAATGAAGACAAAGTGTTTTTTTCCCCGAATCGATAGGCCATGAATACAAATGAATGCAAACCGGTTTACTTAAAGCAACACTAGAGAACTTTTCCCGCGTCGGTCCCCCTACAGGTTGGATGTGGAATTGTCCCATTATGTCTCATTCGAACTACAGATCCGCTACTCGATCTGGCAAACTTGCATAGTGCGGTTATAGCCGATAGAGAGCCGCAAAGCCAATGCAGAAGTGCCGTTCACCCTGTTATGAGTTGATGAACCACTGAAACGATTTTGGAAACATTATTTTAAGGTACAAAAAGTTCTCTAGTGTTGCCTTAAAGGGACATTTTAGAAAATATTCTTGTTTGCCTGTCTTGAAAGATGGATCTTTTCTAATGGCAGTTCCCAATGATGATTATTTAAACCTGCAATGATCCATTTTTTGGGCCACTTGTGGGCAGGGCAACAAGCTGTTATCACAATATTTACACACTTTCACAAAGATGATACTGCTGACTTGTTGGCAAACTGTTGCTTATTTAATGTTAATTTGAGTCCTATTTTTGTCCAATATTCACTTTATGTGTAGATCTGTTTGGTCTTTGACTCCTTTGGGATGTACAAAGTATTTGCCTCTTAGCAGCTAAATGCTACATAACTTTGACTAGTTGCTAACTCTGTCTGTCTGCCTTTTGGTGTTGGGCAGACGTGATGATGGGTAAGTCATGGATTAAATTTGTGTTTTAATAGTATATTTGCCAGGTTGTTTTTTTTTTAGAAAAAAGCAAAAAGAGCAAGGATTATATTGTTTGCACTGAGAGGCAACATAACTCCTGAAAGATAACATCTGTCATTCTGCTAAAGTGTCTGCAGTGTTTCTAGAAGTAAACTGTTCCTTGGACCGAGGAAAGATATATGAATCACCGGATGTTCCATAATGACACACTCATTACAGGGTTTAAACATCCTCTAGAAGTTAAGATGTAACCTTGGAACATTAGTGCATGTTATGTTCAGCCTCAGATTTGGTGCTGCAGCAGAGCTTTCTGCCCATCCTACTAATGTCCATGATCAGAGAGCTATGAAACAAGGGCACTTTCAATTATGCTATGCTGAGAGAATACTGACTACAAATATTAATTAAGTTGCCTTGAATTTTCATTTCATCTAGAGATCCTTCTTCTTTTGAACAAGTTCAAAGCTCTTTGGTCTTTCTCATTAGAAAGATGGATGTAAAACTGTATTAATTAACTTTGACAGACTGGAGGGTACAATCACCTGGAATCAGATTTTTATGAAAGAAAGAGAAGAAGAAAGGAAGGCGACTGATCTGATATCCCCATTACTTAAGCCTCAAAAACATTTTCCCTCACCGAATTGGATGGAAATCAATGACTGAAGGGTACTGTCATATGGCATGGCATTACGTGAAAACTGCTGTCTGAGGTCCATGGACTACTACTACATAAATGCTACTACATGCAACAGTAGGAGGTATGCTGATAGGCAGCAAGAGTTTGCATGTCCAGAATGTGTATATGTTGGTTTCATGGTCGGCATGTCTTTTTGCCAATACTTGTGTCCTTCATGTCTGTGTGTGAGAGTAGAGATGTGAGCAGACTGTCACTTGCTTATCTGAGATCAGCTTCAAATGTTTAGACCCAATTACTGTCTCTTTTTGATTTGGACATTGGCAAACTGATTCCAAACCAGCACAGAGGAATGCAATAACACGCACGCACGGACGCACACATGCACACACGCACACACACACACACACACACACACACACGCACACACCAATTACTCAAATAGCAAAGTTGTCAACATGTTTGTCACAAATGTCAACGAGCATTAAGTTTCTATTTCAGCCGACAACTTGTCCACAAGTGTTTTTACTAATTTTAGGAACATTCGGTACATCAAAAGATCTTTTTACGTGGTCCTTTGTGGATTGGTAGAAAGTATCGACCAATCACAACCTTAAAAAAACAACATCCTTCTTTCCACCTTTCTTGTGGAATTACAACTTGACCGACTAGTTTTAGCCTATAGTAACTCTGCATGAAATGATACAACTAAGAATTTAGGTTGTCTTCAATCCTCACTCACTTCATGCCAAATCAATCTACCTCTTCATCGCTAAGGGCATACCTATCCATTCATCTTTCCTTCCTCATTCAGACTTAACAAATGTGTTGATCATTGCTAACAAAATCATAGTTGTCATTATATCATCTCAGTGAACATAAAGGGTACACAGAATGTCAAATCGGCGCATTGAACTTCAATCATACACTCGTCTGTTGCTACAACATGCTGGGTGGAAGTTGATGCCATTTACAGCACTCCATTTACAGCACTAGCTCATGCATGTTACTAAACCTTTAGGGAAATGGGACTGTTTCCCATTGTTGTTGGTTTCAGCCCATGTTGGGAAACGTACCCCACATTAGCAGCAGATGTAACAGAGCTCCCACAGAACTCACAGCAGGTTGTTTTCTTTAAAGTGATTCATGTCTGTACTCTGTTCCCTCTCGCTGAACTCTTATTAGAAGTGCCCACACACATTCAATTTTCCTTCAAGTTATCACTGTTCTTTTTCTGCCAGACCAGAAGGTCAACCCACTTGCTGTATATCTGGTCTACTTCCATTGATCTGGCCTGTACCTACTAAGCAGGGTGTTGATTTCGACCATCTTCATCTGTCAGTTTTTTTTTACTGTCTTTTGCTGGCTTGGAGTCCTCATTAAAACAAAGGTTTAACTATCAGCATGTGAGACAGAGTTGGATCTGCTTCCTCTAAAGTTGAAATACCTTAACTTTGCATCAGCAGCCTATCTTACTCTTTGTGATGGATAAGGCCGCCTTATTTTATTATTATGCACTTGCTGTTACATGCTGGATGGAAAATATCTCCATATAAATTAACACTTTCAATATGAGAACTTTTGGTAATAGATACTGACAGATTTGCAATGCACAAATTTAGGAAAATGTCTGGAAATGACTGGTGGGCTGACAATGACAACAACAGTTGATTATGATAAATTCCCTTGGTTCTTGTGTTCTCTTGATGACAGTGGAAAATATTGGCTCAGACAACACTTCAGCATCTACTTTTCAATTATGTTGGGATCTGGTTAGCAGGGTTGGTCGTGGCAAGTGGTTTACATTTTTCTCATGTTTTTTTGTGAACTCAGTAAATACAAAGCCATGCTGGATGTACACCAAAACCCTTCAGTTGCCTGTAAACTGCAGATAGCTTGTCATAGCTGTTGCCTTTAGGCATTGCTGCTAGCTGTTTGCTATGCTACAGTTTAGGAAGCATCCTGCAACGCTGAGTTAAGACTTTGTGGTAAGGAAACTATGAAAACCGTCGTTAAAATCCTCAACATGCCACATTCTTTCCTATGAGGCTACAAGGAGAGCAACATCGATAGTTACAATAAAACTAATTATATATAACTTTAATTGTACAACCTCATTACAAAAGGGCAATGCTATTTTCAAATTATTTCCATAGCTTCTCTCTCATTTTTGTTGTGTAAAAGTGTAACAGTGTAATAACATTTTACAGTGCATTCCTGTCTCAGTCATCATGAGCTCTAATAAAAAAAAAACTCAACAAAGTTACATCAGACTCTGTTAATATTCTCAAATGACTGTGCAGTGGTTATGATAGAATTAATGAAGCGATGAGTATTGCTGACATACCTTGATCTTCCCTCCCGACATGTTCTCTTCAGCACGTTTTGGATTTGAGTTTGAATGCTTGCTAAATAAAGGAAGTAATTTATTGTCCACTCCTCTTCGCCTGCTGCAGATCTTTGCTATCCTCTTGTTTTTCCTGCCAGCTCGGATAAATAGCAGCCCTCCTGATGCTCATATATTTCTAGTTAGAGCAACCATGTGTGAGAACTTGCAAGCATTGTTTACAAAAGGAATGTAGCTGCCTAATGTCTTGCCGTTATTAACATGATACTTTAATACTTTGCATTAACAAAGCTATTTTGTTAATAACTGCATTAGGCTATTTATTACTGTGCCATTTATAACAAAAGTGTGTTATCATTACGAACTTTACCTTAATGTTACTATCTCAAAGCTCTCTATTTAGTTCTCCTTGGCGTAGAGTTGAAGATCTTTGCCCGAACCCGACGGGACCCGACGGGACCCGACGGGTTCGGTCTTAATTTCTATCATTTTACACGGGCTCGGCCGGGTTGCGCGGTAAATGAGCGGTCAGTTGATGCGTTTCGATTAGCACGAAAATGGATGCTGAGGAGGTGAAATGGAGGCTGGCCTCTGGAGGACTTATTTTATTTATTTGTTCCAACTTCCAAGTGGCCTATAGCCTTCGTTAGCCATGAATAAATTATGTAATTCTTTTTATAAATGACTCATTCTTGACAAAAGGAAAAAGAGCTGTGTGCGTGCGCACATTTGAATAATGTCGGGCTGTAAACGGGTTCGGGCTTTTAAAAAGCTGTCAATCAAAATGTACTTGTCGGGCTCGGGCTGAATTCTGTCGGGCTCGGGCCTTGTCGGGCCGAACTTTTAAGGCCTGATTACAGCTCTACTTTGGCGGCACCTTGCAAAGCAGTAATTAAGGTGTGTTTTTGGATCTCACTTTTTTTTGAAAAGGGGAGAGAGAAGGGAAAGACATGCAGCAAAGGGCTGCGGGTGGGAATCAAACCCGCAGCCGCAAGTTAGCTCCGCCTACCCTCTCCGGCAGACCAACCACTGCTGGGTGATGGAAAATGTCACTAACTGTGCGCCGCATGTGATTTTTCCAGAGAATGTCGCCCCAGACACCCAGTTCATTAAACTGCAAATGCAAGGGCTTCCATCACTGAGCCATAGCTCAATCACCATTGTGTTACATCCTTCAGACATTTGTTAATATTACAAACTACTTTAAAGAATTACGTTTTCAAAATTGAATCGTTGCAGTTTATTATGTAAGCTATTACAATTTTCAAATAGACATTATGGGTTACAAAAAAGTGTTTTCATAGTCTATTTTGATATTTCTGAGTCTGGAATCAGTTCTCAGGAGTGCTTCAACATTTTTGAGAAAAACACATTCACTGTTTTGCTTAGATAAGATGACTGATACTTCTCTCATGTCTGTATGGTAGATAAGAAGCTATACAGACAGCAGTCAGTTAGCTTAGCACCAAAACTGGAAACTCTTCAAAGGTACTGTAACACAATTTTGATGGCATCAGCTATACATGCAGCAACTACTGAATGTCTACAGTATTTGTGCTCAAAGAACCACTTTAGTAACTTAAACATGAACCTTCATTGAATCCTTTCAAGTAAACATACAAAAAGCACATTAACTCTACTCTTTGAACTGCATGGTATATTTAATCACCCACGGGCTAACTGTGGTAAGGGGTACTGAACATTACTGATTGCATGTTTCCTTGTGGATCTGGAAATTGTTGATTGAGAGGGCTGATTTGATTTGAAAGGGAGCTGCACTATAAGGGGCTTTGTGCGGAATGGGAACTGACAGACGGATCCAAATAGCACCCGCAGATATCTAACACATGAAATATGTTTAAAGACTAAATGTCTGGCTCGTCTCTGGGTTATTAGGCTAGATTAACACGGCACAACTCAAAGCTGACAATTTTCCATTATTGTGGTAAAAAGTAGATTTTTTCCATTCCCGTCTAAACATTTCAAAATAGGAACAACGTGTTTTATCGTTGTTTACGTGGAAATGACAAGATCTGATCAGTGGAAACTGGGCCAAAGCTGGCGTCAGTGCTACATCCTGCATGTTTACACTTGTGAAATGTCTTGAAGGCTGTTTTTATTTTTTACCGGTGTAGGCTGAACGTGTGTGACCTTGGTGGAAAGCAGATCAGATTGGAGGCTGCAGTGTAGATAAAGACAAAAGTTATTTAGGGGAAACAAACTAATGCCACATGGAGGTTTGATGAATGTGTTTCAAAGCCCTTATGTGTGTGTTCAGCTTTCTTTGATGCCTACTACACTGTGCACATATAAACAAACTTGTGGGTACACATAAGTGCGCGCGCGCACGCACACACACACACACACACACACACACACACACACACACACAGACACAGACACACACACACACACACACACACACACACACACACACACACACACACACACACACACACACACACACACACACATACACAATATACATGTTAATAAATTATGTGCTGTTTCCCTGTCACCATTTGACTTTAATGCAAACCACAGTTCAGTTTTTCATTGTTTGTTTGTCAACCACACGGTATAAAAAAGGCAGGAATTGTTCGTCTATGTCGTGATTATCTGCTAATGTTGTTTAACTCTACTGTGAACGGTCAACACATCTGGCTTTCAGACTTTCAAAGATTATTTTTAATGTGGGCTATGTTTTGTTAGACAGCATATGGTAAAGACCAATACAAAAATATGACAATGATATGAAACAACGACTGTGGTCTTGACTCAGACCTGTAGCGTCATTAACACAGTACACATCTGATTTAGATTTAACTTAACTTTAAAAACATACATATACATTTGTTCTCTCAATTTTTCACACGGAAAACTGAACTACAGTGAAGAATTAAGCCACTTAATTAGGCATTTATATACACTACAATTCCCAAAATGAGATGAACCTGCCATCACAATGATTATTAATGAGTCCTTCAATTCATGTGCATGGAGTCTGTGCAAGCACATTAATTAGCAAATGAGTTAATTGGAACAGACAAGGCAAGTCAAGCAGCAGTCTGACGGATGAGCTGGTGTCAACAGCTGTTACAGAGCTTCCTGCCGGGGCTGATGTGAATACCAGTCCTCAGGCTCGGGTCATCCTGCCGTGTGGAGACTTGACCCCCCGGTCCACCGGCTTACATAACCCAGCAACGCTACTGCTTTTTTGATCTCAGTGACTCACCGAAGTTTTTTTGTTTGTTTTTTATTATTTGAATTTTAGGGGCTAAATAACATAGTAATGCTGGAATTACAAAGCATAGACACGTAACACGGTTTATTTTTGCCTCAGAGAAGAGAGACAACGTGAGAATTAAGAGATAAGCTTGTGCAGGTAAAGCTGCATAACTTCACTTCCAACATTTGTTGCTGATGCTCGCTTTACAGCGTCAATGGAACAAATAGGCCACTTCCATAAAAGTAACTACCCACGGAAATTTTGATTTCCAAAAGAATGAAAATAAATAAGAAACACAATCCTAATAATTCATCACAGAATTACTGCTGCATTTGTGACAAATACACACAAAAAATGATCCCTCTGGTATCTGATTTCAGCTGACAGTAAAAACAAAGATAACCTTTGACTGATAGGCCAAGACCTTTAGGGTCTCCACTGGAAACTCGAGGTACTCGGTTACAGACAGAGTGACACTGACAAATAACACACTATTCATGTCATCTTGTTCTTTTATAGGAACTCATTTTCTTCCTGTATCAATATGATTCATACACAAACATGAAAAAGTGAGGCCAAATGATTTAACAACATTTAACAAACTCTGACAAAAAGGAAATTATTTCAGCTTTGTAAAACGGCACCAGGAGTTACCCTTCACCTGATTCTCTTGGGTCAAGAACGATTTGTTTTCAAAGCTTGCGGCCTACACTTCCTCAAGCACTGGTGGTCCTGTAACTAAGTATAATCACAGATGTGCCTTACCCACCCCCCCCTCTCTCTCTGTTTCTTTCTTATTCTCTCTACACTCATAAGTAACTGGTCTCGTTTGAATTCAGATCTCATCTTAAAATACTTCTGTTCCTCTGCTTGACAATGACATCAACACCTAGCAATAAAATCATAGTAGGGAATACTACGTTTTGGCTTTTACACATATGTCTTTATATCCTCTGAAATGGGCAAAAACAGAAGTGGTGAAAACAAAAACCAGCTAATGTTTTTCTTCATGAGGTTATGCATCAAACATTTTATTTACAAAGTGGAGCAGCTCTTGAATCTGGGAGGAAGAATGGTTGGTTTTATAAAATCCTCCACTCAGTGGGGCATAAGTGAATGCAGCATATCTGCAGATGGGACTCATCATTTTTACTTGACCCAAAAGACTCAGTTCCAAGTCTTACAATATTGTGATTGATAACATTAGGTTGGTAATATATCTGCCAGAAAATGATAAAACAGATGCTATGAGACAATCATGCATACAACTGATGGCCACACTATTCCACTTTAAAATCTAATGTGTTTGATAGGCACAGTTTCCCAAATGTTAAAAAAATGAATATGCTTTGTGCATTTTTGAAAACATCATAAATTATAAACAAAAGCTTTAAACGTCAGACTAATTCATCAAATGTTTTCATCATTGCAGTCTGGGAAAATAAGCATTCTTACATCCAAACAACCAACACACTTTGCTGTTATGAAACCCTTATAACATCAATAGAAACATGTCATTGTAAGTTTTGACGATGCAAATGTTGCATTAGTGATGACCAAGTAAAAAAACTAAACGTGATGGTCAGTTTTGTTTTTCTCATCTGCTTTTATTTACCTGACATTGGTAAATGTATTGGTATGAGTAAGTAAATGATTTACTCATTGTCCTTGTGCAAGTTTTGCATTTCATAAAATGTACGTTTTAAGACATGACATGCTAAGAAATGATATATGTTATGGTTCTAAATTGACTAAAGTCACTCTAGAATTATAAAGTATGTATTAGTACATATTAGTTACTTAAATCACAATACAAAGTGTCAGTTGACCTGATGATATTTTTCATTTGTATCCATTTATTCAATTGGTATATAATTTCAAATGTCATTTTAATTCATGGGGAAACTGCTTATATCAGGCAGAACAGTCCTAGCTCTAGGGAAGACCCTGTGACCTTTGCACATTTGCACTTGCAAAAACATGCAATGAACTAAAGAGGGTTTTCTTTGAAAGCTGTGATAGGTCTGTATTCGTGTGCGATTCTCTGCCTTAAAATGTATGTGTGAATTCATTAGGGATGTGAGCTTGCATGCGTGCCATAAATTTGACCAAGCTCTCTCTTTGCTTTTCTTTCTCTCTCTCTCCTCTGGGAAGCTAGACATTCCTCGGGTCTGGAAAGCAGAGACGTCCGAGTCAGGTCAAGGCCTCCCATTAAATGTGCTGTATCTGCTTCAAATGGACACTGATTACTAAGAGGAGAAGGAGTTCCCATGCTGACGTGTCAGTGAAGGTATCGTAATGGCTAAAGACTGCTCATTCAGTGCCTGAAACCTAATGTCAATGTGTAAGATGCAGTTTTAAAAATCAAAGACATTAAGACGTATTTACATGTAACATAAAAGTCAAACACTGCATATAGTGTGTTTAGTTATAAAGTGCTGGAGGGCCTACAATATCTTTTTCTCCCCTCATTTTGCTGTCTCCGTTTCTCCTAAGGTACACTTATACAGGGTTTAAATACGGTTGCATGACTGAAAGAGTTTTCCATGTTAAAAAAAATCCAGTCTGAATGGTTTGCTTTGTCAATTATTTATTAAATCACCTTTAAATACTGTAACATGTGCTTGCTTCTTTTCATTTGGCAAACAAGTTTGTCAGAGACGTCCGTAATAAAACAATCGTCCAGTTGAAGGCTTGAAAAACCGTGGCTCCGCTTATGAAGTTTACGACATCTCAAGGATAGAGAGAGTTATTTATTTTACCCAGCGAGAGAAATACAGGAAATGTCTCACGGTTACGTTTTTTCCTCTTTGCACCAGGTACTGTATGCATTTGATTATGGTCTCATAGAAAGAGTGGGATGTTTAAAATGGACTGTAATCACTTCACCACATTTGTATAGACTGGTCTGTCAAGACATAACACTTTCTTGACATTAAGTGACTATAATGTGCTTGGCGTAGATAAAAAATAAGCCCACGCTGAACTAAAGTAAAGAAATATTGTGAGAAAAAGAATAAACACGGTTTGTAGATTGATCCAACATGAATACAATCGGCTCATTTACAGTATTTAATAGTTTATCGGTCTGTTATCTGTCTTATCTTTAGTTCATTTGTCCCAACCAGCAGATTAAAAAAGGTAAGAAAAACATTAACATGTTTGTTAATGTAGGAATGATATCTGGATAGTCATCAATTTACATTTATGAAAATATACAAACATTTGCTTGTCTTAGAAATTATGACTTGGCTATATAAGTTTTATAATATCAGGATCATTACCAGGTTATACAGCAAAGATTAGGTAGTCCAAAGTTTTTCAAAAAGGCATGACACCTCTGTTTTCTGTGCCAACTTCCATCACTTTATGACCTTATATAATATTATGTTATGGTGTAGAAATATAAGCAGCTAAAGATGAATTCATTCAAAACTGGTTTCAAATATTTGATCTACACGCTGCGATGTGATGCTGTAATCTGGCCTTGAGCCGTCTAAAGTGAGATCTCATTCCCTCCCAGATGCCAAAGTTAAGCTTTATTAAGTTTTATTAATACATATGTTACTACTTTTTTGCTCCTGACTGGTACAGTAATTATGTGGGCATGATTTATGTTCACAGGATGGTCATGTTGTATGCCGTTAGGTCGAGAGAGGGAAAGCCCACCCAGCAGCTTGTTTATTACCCCCAAGTTGAATTGTATTTATAATGATGTCACCCTGAACAGAGGTGGCAGACATGGTCACGTTTACCCTGGAGTTTGTTGACATGTGTGTGTCTTTGTTTCACACTACTCAGCAGCAGTCGTATAAGAACATTAGCAATAATCAAAATATGCCACTTTAACTCCCTCTGAAATCCAAATGATGTCAAACACTCCCAAACAACCAAATGGATAGAAAACACACCACCCTGTCACATTTTCATCTCCATGTGGTATGTTCAGCCGCAAGACCCTTGTGTATTGGATTCATCTTGTTTAGGATGGGATGCCAGAATGCCTAAACCATTATAGCAGAAGGTAGAGTTGATGAACACCGGAAAGGTTAGCTGGTTACAAATGGCTCTCTTGTAACTTAGTGGAAACAGAGAGCCTTCCTTTCAGCCTAACTGCAGGGCTTTATAAAGACTATCCTTAACATGGTTTCATTTTGATACAGTATGTATAATATGAACATTCATTTGATTAGGCAGTGAAGGTCAGTATAAATCAAATTCATGATACATTTCAAGTTCGTGCATCTATACTAAAACGTGACCAACGCACACGGCAGTAGCTCAGTCCGTTGGGACTTGGTTTGGGAACCGGAGGGAGGGATGCCAGTTCAAGTCCCCATACGCCAATGTGTGCATCATGAGTGTGGACTGGTAGCTGGAGAGGTGCAAGATCATGTCAGGTCCATGGGCCCCTTGAGCAAGCCACTGAACCTCCAACTGCTTTGACATCTCTCCATTTGATGCATGTGAAAAGGTCCTGTATTCCGGCCCTGTGTGTAATTTGTAAAATAACAGTGAAAACATTTCAAATGTCTTCTTCTTCAATAGTATTAGCCTCAGTTACATCATTTTGACTGTTCACTGCACTGGTGTCATTTTTACGGATGAGGCCACTTGTCTGCGGTGTTAACCTGTCTCAGAATCAGATTAGTTTTCTATTGCATGGCTTTTTTCCAAATCTCCCAAGTATTTGCTATGATCCAGCCTGAGGTCTTTATCCCTTGCAAGGCATACAACTGCACTGCTGTTAAGACACCTGTCTACATGACAACTTTATATTCAATTGCTTCTTTAAAGCCAGCTGACGAGACTGCACTGTTGTTCCGCTGTCATTTGTATTATCCACTCGTAATGTAAAAAGTCCGGGAGTCAAGGATTTCCTTCAATGCTCTTTCTCCATTGGTCCCTTTACACAATTCACTCAAGGATACACACACACACACACACACACACACACACACACACGTTTCAGATAGCCCTTGTCATTGAATTCAGTTAGAGCCACAGTAAGCCTCATAAACCCATTCTTTACACTATCAAAAAGTAACACACAGAGCTGTTCATATTGAGTAACTGGGGATAAATCGAGCCACCAGGCTCTTCCTCAGACTGCAAAACGTCACTACTTAAAGCATTAAAATACTTCTAACGGGAACTATCTGGTGTGAGGATCTATTTGTGTTTTTCTACTGTAGAAATATGATTTTTTGACAAGTAACACTTGAAATGACAAAGGCACTTGCAGATTACTGATCCCAGTGGACACAAGATATGTGCGTGCCTTTTGTATCGTTTCGAACTGGGGATAGAGACCTTGTTCAAAGAAGCATTAGTGACACTTAAAAATACTGTTCCAGTTGCTGATGCTAGTTGCTTATATCACATGTTCTCATTGTTTTCACATGTTGTCTTTGTTTTGTCAAATGCAGGTGACCAGCATGATTATCATGCATACGTTTTCTCAAGTACAGGTACTCCATACTGCATGTGCCAGTTTTGAACGTTCTCCTCCAGCAGAAAGGTATTTTCGCCAAGCAACACAAAGACCTGGCAACCTGGCATTTATAATTCATTTTTACAATACATGTAGAAGGTCACCTTTCAGAACCTCTCAAGCCTTTGGCATCTCTTTGCTATGGAGGTAGAAGAAATTACAGAGCGAATGATTTTGCCTTCCCGCTGATCTTGGAACAGCCACCTCAGGGGTTTGAACTATAATGCAAAACCAACTGAGGGCCAAAAAGCAGTTAAACTATATATGCTGCTGTCAAATGGCAATGCTGCTCGAAAACTGAACAAAAACTTTTTTCTTGCTTGACAACCATATAGTTGCACAATGCGGGGATTTGAAAAAAATTGTTGCCTACTAACTGAGAATATAAAAGACAGTTGAATATTCTGACCTCAAGTTATTTCATGCAAAAATAAATGTATTTTAATACTTTGTGGTGTTGGTCTGATATATTTTTTTATCAGGTTTAAAATCACCACCATCTGTTATTTATGCTGCATAGATGCACATTGTCTACTATCATTTTTCATTTAATTTAAGCCTGTACAGATTTTACAGCCTGCTTCATAATGTTGCTCTTTATAGAGGAAGCACTGCCTGTAGTTTGTCATGTGTTAATATTTAGCCAAGAACGCATCAGCTCAAGGCTGGAGCGACTGTTAAATTGTTTCTATAAAATCTTTTTAGGACAATGCCCCGCTGAACCATATGTTGAAAGAAGACCAACCTGTACTGTTTTATATACGTACTTCCTTGAAACACAAGACTTTAATTGTTAGTGGTGTCAGGGGAGAAAAGATGTGTCTGGATTTCAGATGATTGAAGAATAGGATTCGAGTCAGACATAAGGTTTAGATTCAGCATCAAAAAGACAACACTCCTTTTGGGTGGTGAGAGACAGTATGAGCTTAAACTCATGCAACGACACTGCCACTTGTTGGTTCTTACATAGTACTACAAGGGTCTAAAACTACCACTACTACCATAGCTAGATAGATATACATAATAAAGCCTAGATGTCTCGTCCGCGCTGCTGGCCAATGGAAGTCGACGTCCGCACCCGGCGGCCATCTTGCCACAGTCAGCTCGCTCTCTCATAACATTGTGTTTTAATGGTGCATGCACTTTTTAAATAACCATAACTTGCTCAATTTCTTACCGATTTTCAAACGGTTTGGTTTGTTATACACGTCAGAGATGTAGATATGACATACTTATGCATAATTATAACCATGGACTTCCATATGAAAATAACATTAAACAGAACAGATAGGTTCCTTTTCTGTTGCTGGCCCTCAGCTTAACTGCCACCTGACATCAGAAATGCCCCTTCAATTACAGTATTCAAAATCAGGCTCAAAACACACCTATTGTAATTAAGTGTTTGTTGATGTCGTCTCAGCTTAAATCACAGATCTGTATGTGTATTTATTTATTTTATTATTATTTAGCTAATGCACATGTACAGCACTTTGGTCAGTGCAAGCTGTGGGTAAATGTGCTCTAAAAATAAACTTTACTTACAATGAATATACACACGCACAAGGTATTTATGTTAAATCAATAGGCTACTAAAACTCAGTATACAGAATGGCAACATGATATATATCCTTTTATAATAGGAATATTACTAATATAATACAATCATTTGAATTATTACATGTTTATTTTAAACAAGTTTAAACTATTATAAAAGTGACATTTATATGCAATAAAAAATAGGTACAAGATTTCCCTTTACAATTACACATAAAGAAATGCTGTATGTTGAAATCCCCACCCTGTAGAGAGAACAACACTACTGTGGAGGTATACACATGGAGGACAGACATAGAAAATGACCCAAAAAACATAGCTTCAATTTAAATTTTATTTGTAAGGGACAATGTGCAATTAAAACATAAATGTAATCATTTGATGCATTGCACCAGAGTTAGCCTTAGGCTAATTTACATCTGTCGTCCCAAAAGAAGCACAAACACAACATTTAAAAAAAATCAAACATCGCTCAATAAGTAAAAAACAAGTAACAAATAGCAGTATCCAAGTAACAAATAGCAGTATCTTACATTGCATATCTCTCTCTCTCACACACACACACACACACACACACACACACACACACACACACACACACACACACACACACACACACACACACACACACACACACACACACACACACACACACACACACACACACACACACACACACTTTTGCGTTCTATGAATTTAAATGAATCAAAAACACTAAGGTAAATTTAAAAGACAAGCAAAGACCTTTTTAACTTCCAAATCAAATGCAAGGATTTGTAGTGTGAAGTCCCAGTAGAAATGTACAGGAGAAATAAATGTATGGTCCCAGAAAATAACATAACTGAAGTTTGGATCAATTTGATGACTTGACATTAGTGCTGTGAATGAAACTAACCCCGCTGCATTCCTAGGAAAATAATATATTCTATTTATTTCTTGATATGAACAAATAATATTCTTAAGATCAGAAGTGAAGCATGTGATTTTCTCTCATGAATGCCTTTACGATAAATGTATTTATGCAACTGTGAATTGAGCAACAACAACAAAAATGCTTTGCATGACAAAAAAAATAAATGGTCCTCTCAGGTCCAATTACGATGTTGAGATATAGGTTTAAGCTTTAAAACTATGTTTGTTTTTGTGATGACACTAAAACATTAAATATATACAGCCCTGTGTGAAGTGCTCAATGCAACAGCTGATACACAAGTGCATATAAATCTTTTTTTTGTAGCTGATCGCTTAGGAAACGTACTACTTGGGTTAATGCCCTTTGAAAAGCAGTTTTATTTAGCTTCTGTCGCATGTTGTTGCTATGTAAGCTGAGGTTACTCAATTTAGCGATGTGGTGTAGCCATAGCTTAAAAAACAGGGACACAACTAATGTTAACAGCGTATGGTGGTGGCTGTCTATGCCATACTGCGTGTCGCCGATGTGCTCCCCGAGCACAAACACATCCTCTGACCCCATCCTCCTCTTCCGTACAATGTACATGACCTCTAGCAGTTTGATGGGCTGTGATTGTCTGGTACTTCTTGACTGACGAATGACCCACTCTGCTGCCCTGACGACCCTCACTGTGCCTTCTGATGGAATCACCAGACCTCCATTGTTTTTTTAAAGTCAGCAGGTGGTAGCTCTGGTCCTTGACGGCAGATGCAGCGTCTGTCACCAGGCTGGCACGGCAGACATCACAAGACAGCTTCTTCAGAGCCTGACGAACAACAAATCCTGAAATTTGAGTTTGTATAATAGTATCATAACTTATATTAATAATCATTAATAAGCATGGGGGAAATTAAGGGGACATTTCTCTTTTTGGACTATCGTGAGATTGTTTCCCCCCCAGATTTTGACTATTGGCACTATCGGTTATAGGCAAAATCGACTTTCAGTCAGCCTTTACCTGAAATGTACACGAGAGCGTTGTCCACAAGACCATCGAAGCGGACGGGAAGGTAGCTATGGTCACGTACTAGGGCAGGAATGTCAGCAAACGGGGATGGAAGATCTTCTCCTCCTGCTGCAGAGGACATATCTACAGCGGACAGGCTTGTAGAGGTGTCGATGACAGCTGGTAGGGACTCTGGGCCAGATGTACTAACGCTTTTGCGCCCACTTCAGGCGTATTTGTGTCGCAACGTGCGCGTAAAATCATGGCGAGGTATGTACAAACAGGCCGCAATGATGTAAAAGCGCAAACTGCATGTCGTGGGAGCTGAAAAGGGCAAATTGCGTTTTTCGTGTCATGCATATTTATTCATGGGAGGGTCGCGGGGAAAGTGGGAGTTTACCGTAAAGAGATGGGAGGGGAAGCGTAAAGAGCGCTTAATTACGTATTCTACGTAATATACGGTATGTACAAACACCGCCAGTGATAGCGCGCCTCTATTTTGCGGTGAAAATTCTCCGCCTCTTAAAAGCAGGTGTAAACCTGGAAGCGGGTTTCCTCACATATGCCTCCTGGTGAAATGACAGCAGTAATCCGAGCAAGACGAAGACATAGGCCAAGGAGACGAGCTGAAAGGAGTTTTGCCACAAGGATCACAGATTAAGCAGCCATGCAAGATTACAGTTACTGGAAGAAATCAAAGATGACATCGAATCTCCGACTCAGAGTTCACATTCCAGCAGTTGTTAAACTCCTCGCTACATTACAAATATTGGCATCAGGATAATTTCAAACAGTCATAGCATCAGCAGTGGGAATATCACAGTCTGCACTCAGCCGTATCATAGCACAAGTACTTACAGTTTACGGTATAGTGGGCGGAGAAAGGCGCTAATTACGGATGACCTGCAGGTTTGGTAAATATGGCGTAAACTATGGTATCATTGCGTTCGCTATCTGCGGGTGAGCCATGGCGCTGATAACGCTACGTTCGCAAATGTACGTACATCTGGCCCTCTGTGTCATCCTGGGCCGTCATATTGCCTCTGCATGGTTTAAAAACCCCACACCGGGCCATCAACTTTATAAAGATGTATTTGAACTGGCTGGCATTAGGGTTGTTATTTCAGCCACCTTAAAAAAAAAAAAAGATACACGAGTATAGTACATAGATATTCAATATGTATGCTTTAAAATGTTTTATGCTTTAACAAAAAAGGCTAATTAGAACTAGCCACCCCTGAATGATCTTTCCACATAAATTAAGTTGAAGACATACAATTCAGACTGTATCAGTGGTGATACATTCTGCAAACAGATTGTCAAACACACAGACATTTTTCTAAATACTCAAAATGGTTTGTGACACTGAAACTAAAAACAATACAAGCATTTGCTGACACTCAGGGCCAGATGTACGTACATTTGCGAACGTAGCGTTATCAGCGCCATGGCTCACCCGCAGATAGCGAACGCAATGATACCATAGTTTACGCCATATTTACCAAACCTGCAGGTCATCCGTAATTAGCGCCTTTCTCCGCCCACTATACCGTAAACTGTAAGTACTTGAGCTATGATACGGCTGAGTGCAGACTGCGATATTCCCACTGCTGATGCTATGACTGTTTGAAATTATCCTGATGCCAATATTTGTAATGTAGCGAGGAGTTTAACAACTGCTGGAATGTGAACTCTGAGTCGGAGATTCGATGTCATCTTTGATTTCTTCCAGTAACTGTAATCTTGCATGGCTGCTTAATCTGTGATCCTTGTGGCAAAACTCCTTTCAGCTCGTCTCCTTGGCCTATGTCTTCGTCTTGCTCGGATTACTGCTGTCATTTCACCAGGAGGCATATGTGAGGAAACCCGCTTCCAGGTTTACACCTGCTTTTAAGAGGCGGAGAATTTTCACCGCAAAATAGAGGCGCGCTATCACTGGCGGTTTTTGTACATACCGCGGAATACGTAATTAAGCGCTCTTTACGCTTCCCCTCCCATCTCTTTACGGTAAACTCCCACTTTCCCCGCGACCCTCCCATGAATAAATATGCATGACACGAAAAACGCAATTTGCCCTTTTCAGCTCCCACGACATGCAGTTTGCGCTTTTACATCATTGCGGCCTGTTTGTACATACCTCGCCATGATTTTACGCGCACGTTGCGACACAAATACGCCTGAAGTGGGCGCAAAAGCGTTAGTACATCTGGCCCTTTGTGTCACTTAGTGCTGCGGCTGGTAAATATAAATTATGAACCCTACCGGATGCTCTGATGGAGTTGAAGAGAAGCTCCAAGTGGTCCTGGCTGAACCTGTAGGTCAGGACATATCGCTGTCCTTCAAGCAGCACAGGAACTATCAACATCGTGTCAATGTTTATGGTGAAGCCCAGGACAGAGAGGAACCTTCAAAAGCAAATACTGTATTACTATGATGATCCTTGTCAAAACAGGACACAAGAAAGCAGGGATACAAACTAATGGTATAGGGTGAAAATAGTGAATGCTCCCAGAGCAGCACTTCTCAGGGCAGACACAAATCCACATTTCACACAATTCAATTCATTGCCACATTTTTTGGGGGAAGGGCATACAGCTGACTAGTTTGCATCCCTGACCTTAAATGTATAATCAGTGTGAGGTTTAGGATCCTTAAAATGACTTTTAGGACACTAAACCTTCTACAATCAATTCACAACATAACATGCAGACCATGCAATACGTACCATTTGGACATCGGCATCTGGGGAGAAAAAAAACAAGAGGATTGGAACAGAGACAAATTTGCAGACAGCAAACACATTGGAGCAAGATAGCATCATATTAATAATACGTACCACTTTATGAACTTGACGCAGACAGAAAAGAGCATCTTATTCAGAGCATCTGAACTTGATGCAGAAGCTAGAAAAACAAGAGAACAGAGCATCTCATGAACTTATATCATAGACTTGAGGGATGCACAGAAACCAGTAGAGTTTTACCTCAAATAATTCAATGATTTGTAAATTGACTACATCAAATGAAGAATAAAATAAACCCTTATTTTCTAAATCTCTCATTCTGATAATTTAATTATAATAAGGAATTTGTACTGGGTATTGGCGACTACAAATGGTGTCAGTGCATCAGTAATACAACAGTCACTATTCTAAAAGACCTCTCTGTTCGGTAAAGGGGTTTGCCATCTTCCATCTTCAAAGTGAGCAAGTAACCCCTGGCTTTTGACAAAAACTCCCTGGTGCTTGTCCAATTCCTAGAACCAAGGGGGACTTTGAACCCTTTGGCTCTGGGATTGCGACTGTTCAAGATGTCAAACAGCCTGTCCGTTATCTATAAACAACTATCTAAATTAACTGGAAGCACTGAAAATCATCACTATAACTGAGTGTCAACAGGTATCAGACAGTAAACACCCAAGTATGAGGCATAGTTTGATTTCTCTCCATTTCCTCTGTGGCTATGCTTTTTAAAATTACATTGCTGCACTGCTTTAAACTTGTAAATCTGAGATGTGACAATAAGGGTGCTTCTGAGGTAAGAATGAGGTAGGTATAAACAGTTGTATCCAAGTTCTTGCATATTGTTGAATTTGAGGATGGTCATAATTATTTAATCGTTCCCGAAGCCCAAATTGAAAAAAAAGAAAAATGGGTGGGTGTTAAAGGGGTTAAAGCAATTAATCACTCAAATGTTGGTAAGAACAGCAGGGAAATGATTTTGGTCAATGATGCAAATCCCTAGCTGCATTACCTCAATGAATTCTGAAGTAGCCTCACAATCTTTGAACTCTGCATAGCCCACCTCCTGCAACGTGCGGAGCGCCACTGCCACAGAGCTACTCAAAGTCTGAGCAGCCAGGGAGACCTTGATTGAGCTTATAAGGAGAAATGAAGAGCACATTAGATACAAGAGAAGATACAAACATCATCAAAAAGTATAAAAACACAATAAAGCCCTAGAGCCCATTTTTATTGCAGCCCTCTATACATAAATCATCATACAAACATACCTTCATCTTCTGATTAGCAAAGTTCACGTGCTTATCTGTGACTCTATTGGCAGCATGTAGTCCACTTTTCTTTTGGAAATTGTTCAGATGAACTATGTACTTCCAATTGATACTGCCAGTTGTGCTTCTAATTGGGTTGTATGCCTGCAGAATCAGATTGTTTTTTTTTGTCAATGCACACGTCAAATGTAAAGCACCATATTCTGCACAATTATGCAAATACAACCAAAATGTATACAAATCTGAACAGTGAACCAGAGCAAATATGCGCAATAATGTAGGCAACAATGAGCATGTACCTGAAACATATTGCGTGTCAGCTTCAGCATGTGGCAAGCGTCCATCATAACAAAAACCTTGTCATGGGTTACTGGATGTGGGAAATGGGTCTTCAGGGGCTCAGAGGCGTCTGCTTTTAGATCGCACCCAAGTTGAGTGCACATACTGACATTGGATGCATGACCATCCATTGTCATGCACACCACTCTTATCCGACGACGATGCAGCTCTTCCAATGCATGCTCTACTAAGACTTTCTGTGATTGTGGTGTGAGGGACTTGGTCAAATAATACGCAATTGGAGCTTTCCAATACCCCTGAAGCCCAACCACCAAAAACACAAGAACTTCGGAAGCCACGCCAGTCTCATTCAATCGATCCCCCATGTCCACATATCCAAACATTGTTTGTGTCCGATGCTCATATTGGATGTGATTTTTGATGGACATGGCATCCAGCATCAGCGTGACACATCCGTATTTGACCTCATCTTCCTGACGCCGTCTTTCCAGCATGTCCAACATCATTTTATTGAGACCAGGTCTGGCATCAAGAGAGCTCAGCCACCTTAGTAAAATTAAAAAGTAGCGATTTAACCACTAACCCAAGCATCCCTATTGTTGACACTGGACATACAAATAATAGCTATAATATCAACATGTATCAGCATGTGACATGAGCTGTTAGATCAGTAAGTTTAACTAAGCATTCATGATAATATTGTCTGCAGTGCTTAATGTAATTCAGTATAAAATTAGACATCATGAAGAATACCTTTGCAATGAACTGGGATGTGGCAGGTGAATATGCAGGGTATCTCTCAGGTAGTCATATGCCTTTGGTCCATGCAGATGGAGCGTAAGGGCAAAACCTCTCTGGTCCTTGGTGTACTCTACGCCCTGCCTCGACAGGAGATGAACCGGAAGATCTGAAATTCAATTAGCAAAAGTGATGCAGTAGGTATCCTTTTAATAGTAACTAGGAAGTCAACAAAGAACATCAAATCAACAAAACATTCAACGTAATATTTTTATTTTACCTGAGTAGCATCTTGGCCCTCTTTTCTCTCCTCAAGGCATTACTCTTCTCCCGCTGCAGTTTTCTCACTCTCACTGTGGCTTCTTCAAGTTTGGCCTTTATAGTCTTAGGGCAAGCAGGCAATGCATACAAGTGGTCAGTGGCCTGCCGCTTGCGGCTCAAACTCCTCTCTCCAGTGGCTCCCTGTTGTTTTGCAAAAATATACAAATAATAGTAATATGGAAATTAATAAGTTACTTTTTTAACAATTCAATCTTCACTTTTCAATTGTGTGAGCCTGAATACATGTTTAGGTTCTCCAGTTCTCCAACAGAAAACACAACAGCATACTTTTAAGAAATTGTATAGAAATTATATAGGCTTGTCCACTTATAAAAAGGCAAAAATATGTTTTTGTGGCTCTGGACAAAAATGGCTCTTTTGATTGTAAAGGTTGTCTACCCCTGGTTGTAGTTTCAATGTTCACACATGTTTATTCATTCAAGTGTATGAGTGACAGAGCAAGTGAGTTAGCCAGTAGTTATCAAACTTTTTACACAGAGTACCACCTCAAAATATTGGGCTCTTAGACTACTAACACCATCATAGACCTTACTGGGTACCACCAAGATAAAGGAGTTAATATAACAAGCTATATGATGCTCTCATTTGTTTGTGACATTCCACATGCAAATACTCACAACATCAGGTTGAGGTGCATCCTGAGACAAGTCCATCGGCAGGTTGTCTTCCGCTCTTCTTGAGGTGGTTGTGCTTCTTGTTGCTGCCAGCTTAAATAAACATAAGTAAAGAAGTTTTGAGTGTCTAAAATGTTCTGTAATAAAAAAGTTATATATACACATATTGATATATCAATCTTATACACCTTGAATTATTGTTGGTCAATGATACACATACCCTTTGAAGATGAGCTGGAAAGTTAAAAACGGTTGGCACAACACCATCTCTAAGCCGGACATTCTGCCCCGTTCTGTCAAAGTCCTCACTCAGGAAGTGCTCACTGCAGAGCAGTGTCCTGTCAGAGGCAACAAAACTGTCCCTTCTTAGGGAAAGTTCCCACTGCCTCCTCTTCTTTCCGTTTTTGGGAAACCTTAAAAACATGAGAAGTGTACCCACATATATAAATTATTATCATCAACATTTCCAACCCTTTTTTCCTTCTTTCAACATTAAGGGTAAGGACAAAAATACACACCTAAATTATCATAAGTTTGGGGTAATTGTATGTATGCATGTGTGCATGTATGTACTTTAGAATAAGACAACCACACTAAACTAGTTATAAAAAGGTGTCCAAAAGAAACATCAGTGATTGTGTAAACAAACTTCTAAAAAGCCTTGGGTCAACAACAACCTTGTAATAGTATTATGTCATAGCCCCGCTGTTCCTGTGTAACAGGACCTGTATTGCCAATAAATTCACTAAGTAACTAAGGACTATCCCAAATATAATCATAATATTGTCATATCTTACAGGTGAAAGGTGATCCCACGGGCTTTCGTGTTTAGATTACGGCGATTTGAGCATCCGTAAGCTGCACAAACGTCTGGCATCTTCTTTGTAAAGCCAGCGATTCCTGTATCATAATGTAAGATGTTTTTAACAAATCAAACCGATTGAAAAATCATGTGCAACTTAAGTTATATTGAAAAGAAAGAGCAATTCTGCCTCTCCCACTGACGTAGCTAAAAGTGCTGGGTAGCAGTTAAACTGTAGCTAGCTGCTACTAGCTAGCTAGGTCTCACTCAAAACTTCTTGTTGTTATTAGCCAGCTAATAACTACAACCACAACTACATCCACAAAGATTGTAATTTAGACAAAAGAGTAAAACCTATGTAATTGAACATCTCGATTGTGGTCTCAGCCTTGATAACTTGCGCAAGTAGCCTTGATACACAACTATGCTGCACGATTAAGTCGTTTTTCGAAAAGAAAAGCTGCAATTTCAACATGTTCAAGCATCCAGAATTATAGTCACGTTAATAACGTTTGTAAGAAACCAACCCGTTTCTTCTTCTTCTTCTTCTTCTTCTTCTTCTTCTTCTTCCAGGTTTATTCGCGGTTGGCAAACCAACTTAAAGGTGCATTACCGCCACCAACTGGACTGAAGTGTGAACGAGCGATAAATGCAGAAATTAAATAAATTAATAATAAAAAAAACTAAATCCTCTTCACTAAATCAAGATCTATGATGATGACTAGGATTACTATGAAACTACAGTGCATATCTTCGAAGATACATATATAAAATAACAGAAGAACATGGGGCATGATATAGCCTATACATGGCAAAAAAGAAAGAAAAAAAGCATTTACAAATTCAAAAGAAAATAAATCAAAAGGGCAATTAGTTTTACTGCATTCTTGTTATTAATCAATAATAAAGATTTAGAAAAAAAAGTTTCAACTCATTCCTCCAATGAGTAATATTAGGATTTATCTTGAAAAAACGACATTTATGTATTACTTACTTGTATTACTTAACAGAATTGCATTGTAAATGCCAAAATCATTGTGATCATTGCGAAAAATACCAAATTTGATATCATTAATTGTTAGATTCATTATCTGAATTCCTTTAGATACAAGCAATTGTATAAGGTCCAGCCAAAACCTGTACAACTTCACACAAACAGAAAAGATGATCCAAATCTTCGGGTTCATTTTCACAAAAATATGCCATCACAAAATCTAATCTTGAAATCAAATGTCTCAGAATAAAGTTGTAGTAGTCACATAATCAGTTTGTCCAACAGTAGGCTATAGTAGAGCTTATACTTATAGTTTCTTGATTATTCATTATCTGAAATTGCAAACTCTAGCTAATAAAGCAAAACATCACGTAATAATAAGATGATTGCAACGTTGAATGGAAAAGATAGATAGATTGATCCACAAAACTCGAAGATGTGTTTCCATTTATCATTTCATACTCCTGGTCAACAGGTGGCGATGTTTCAGTGTGTTATTATCCTCCTTCGGTGGTTTTGCACAACATCATTCAATATGGCAGCCCACAGAATAGCATGTTTAGGGTTAAATGCCCTTTATTCCACTGTCTGCGCCCCAAAGCAGGTACTTTACCTATTATAACGCGGTATTTTGTGTTCTAAGGGTTTCTCGTTAAGACTGCATTGCATATAATTGACAGAAGAATGGAGAAAGCAGCGTTTTCAGTGTGCTAGCTAGTGGTCTTACTAGCTTGCTAGCTAGCTAGCTAGCTTTCTGGCGTTAGCTTCGTATCTAATACTAGCTACTTAGCTAGCCTACTTAGTGACAAACGTTGCCAAGTAACTAACTATCTATTTAGCGTGATAGCTAGTAGCAAGGGAATTGTCGGACCGGTTTGGATTAAAATTGAAACGTTTTTTTGTTTGTTTTTGCAACAGACAAAACTAGAAATGATAAAAGTAATTTCTGAAGCTAACGGTCTTGACTCTTGACATACATCCTTAGCTACCTCCTGCTCTGTTCCAGCCGTAGGTTAACGTCACACCACACAGTCTCTGTAATGCCGGTCTGTTTTATGAAGGTGAACGAAGGTATATTTGATGAAACTGATGCTACAATGAGGATGAGTAGCGAGGGGATGCTGAGTTGAGTCCAAAAGCCCATGCTGACCTTGTACTTGTCCGTAGCACAACAGTGACGGATGAATCCAAATGATTAACCTTGTGATCACAAGAAAAACATTGGTAGGGGTTTAGTATTCCTGTAAGTTTGTTGGAGCTGCAGTCATATTATCTCTATGTAAATCTACACCTACTGTATATGTCAGTGACCAGTGATTTCAATCTACTAAATACTAAAAGGCTTTAAGAGTAGCCTGCAACGTTAGGCTCAGATCTTGAAAGAAACTCAGTTGGAGCTATTTACTCTCTGTGTGTGTGGTACCCAGGGGCCTAATATTATCTGTCAATAACAACTGTGTGCAGGCCCTGAGGAGCTGCTGGGGGGCGGTGGAGCAGGTGAGGGGTTACTACGTTGACTGGAGGATGCTGAGGGATGTCAAGAGAAGACAGATGGCTTTTGACTATGCTGATGAGAGGCTACGGATCAATGCACTAAGGAAGAACACCATCCTACCCAAAGAGCTTCTGGTACAAAGCAGTATTTCTACTGAAACTTTTTTTTTCGTAGAACTGAGGGGGAAAAAAATGCAATGTTTTCATTTATTAAATTTCACTATAATCAAATATTCTGTGATCATTATTGGAGATGTTTCATTAATAAAACCAACATCCAAGGTAATTCCAAATTATTTAAAATATATAAATAAATAAAAAAACACTGCATTCCTAAACAGTTTAAAATTATTTTGCAGGAGGTAGCAGATAAAGAAATCGCAGCATTACCAAGGGACAGCTGCCCTGTGAGAATACGCAACAGGTGTATTATGACTTCCAGACCTCGGGGAGTGAAGCGGAGGTGGCGCCTAAGCCGGATTGTCTTCCGTCACTTAGCTGACCACAACCAGATGTCTGGGATTCTGAGGGCCAGGTGGTGACGGGGTCCATTGGACACTACAGTCGGATTGGATCATGGAAAACAGGCAGTTTCAGTGGTTATTATGAGAAGAGCAGAACAGAACATCAGCATTCAATACAGACTTGTTTTGGCCTTTTAGTGTCTGGAGTTTTTAGTGGTATTGACTGTAATGAAACAGTTCCACCACTACCCTCAAAAGCCAGGAAGGTGTTAATGTGTAAAGTGAATCACTGCAGCATATGTTCAGAATTTTGTATATGCTAAGGACATGAATATATACATTCTGTAGATTATGTGTGTCCCAGTAAGTAAGTTGCTTTTTCTTTCTTATGGCTCTTCTAAATATGAAAAACAACATAATATATCATTTTTAAAGAGCAATGATAATGGGACTCCTCCATGGATGAATAAATATTATTGTACATTACGAGCCTTTCTTTACAAGTGTCTTATTTATTTATTAAACTTATTGTAAAATGTATAAAATAAAATGTGGTTAAAGAAGTTAGCTACCCCTTTTAAAGTGTTAAGTGACCAAGGAATCAACTAAAATGAAGACTGTGTTCAAAATGTGACTCCAAGAATTGTATCCATTATATTATCAGAATAAAGCTGATGATGAGATGTTTACTCTGAAAGGCATAACAACTACTTAAAAGGACATTTAGTGAAACAATGGCAGTGGGTGGCGGTAGTGCAGTGTGTAAGCTGGCTTGCCAACCTCAACTAATCAAAAAGGAGGAGGTCACAAATTCATTATGAAATAATGACATCTTGGTAGGAAATCTGGAATAATGACAATAAGGGCAAATCAAGGCAACTTTATTTATATAGCACATTTAAAACAGCATAGGTTGACACAAAGTCCTTAACAACCAAGGCAGATGGTTTGAAATCTGCCTCAGTAGACAACATTGCATAGAAAAAAGTACATTAAAACAACAATACAGAATGTAATCCAGAACAACTGACATTAAGACACCAAAGTCAAGTAGAGAAGAAGGAAGTTAGGAGAGGGAAAAACAAAAGATGAAAAGTCTGTATAAAGAAATACAAGATAAGTCAAGCGGTAGAAAGCAGCTAAAAGCAAGTGGAAAAAAGGTGGGTCTTTAAATTAAATTTTCATTTTTAAATCATAGAACAGGTCTTAATGTGGGATGGGAGGTTGTTCCCAGTCGGTCACCTTTGGTTTTGCAGCGCGAGTGAGGGACTAGAAGGATCTGTTGTGAGGATGACCTGAGTGACCTGGGGGCAAAATATGGAGTGAGCAGGTCAATAATATATTGTGGAGCTAGTGCATTTAAGGCTTTAAAGACAAATAGTAAGATTTTAAAATCAATTCTGTTTTTCACTAGTAGCCAGTGCAGTTGAGCCAGAACAGGAGTGATGTGTTGTCTTTTCCTTTTACCAGTTAGAAGTCTAGCGGCTGCATTTTGGACCATTTGGAGTCTGGAGAGGGTGGAGTGGAGCAAACCAAAATACAGCAAAATACAATTATCAGTCCGAGAGGTGATAAATGCATGAATACATTTAATATAGAGATAGAGATTATTACAAAATGCAAAAAGTCTGTCAGTGAGAAACAGAGGTACATATAGGAAAGAAGAAGCAGTTTTTCTAGGCCAGTCTATGTATTACGACCATAGACTGTAAAAATGGCATAAGGACATACAGGACTCAGTGCTCCTTTATACATGATGAAAAAGCACGTCAGCTAAATGTGAGACTTGTAACTACAAGGAAACGGTTTAACATGCTGATAGGTTGTAGGAAGTTCAATATAAAAAGAGAAAGGTTGAAGGACAGGGTGGTAGATATGGAATGGGAGTGGAGCATCAACGGACTCTTAGACAGGGGAAAAACAAGTACAGGTTAAATGGATTTTATTTAATTGAAACAGGTTTAATAACCAGAATATAATTTATTTACAATGTTTTTTTTATATTACCGTTGACTGTTTAACGTCATGATGTTACACACCGATACACTAGGTGGCGGCATGGTCTCTTTATACACCCATGCATGCACCTTAAACATTGAGAAGAAGAAGTAGGAGGAGGACGTTATTCTGTGGTGGAAGATCATCATCTTTGGTGAAAGTAACTCACTCAGGAAGAGAACACAATCACGTTTCTGAACCTAGCTAGCTAGCTAACATAACAGATAAAGCCTGAATGGATCTTACCGAACAGGTAAACAGCATGTTTTGATTCAGTTTAGTATACGCCGACAGGGCGAAGCTAGGGTTTGTATGGTATTAGCTAATGTTAACGTTAGTTGAGGTGGCTGAATTATAACAATATGTTAAGCAGTGCTACGTTAGCTAACGTTAGTTAACTTAGCAAATTAGCAAGCAACCGCAAACAGGCAAAGTGCTGTATGTTATTTTTAAGAAGTAGCTATGTTAATGTTATGTCGTTAAGAAGAAAGCTAATTTTTAATCAGAACGTACTTAAACGCGTAACGTTACTTGCCAAAGATAACGTTCATGTCTGGGCGGCATGTGTCTATCTATGGTCAGGAGCTAGCTAGCTAGCAAGCAGTATCATTGACTGGACTAGATTCTAGCATTCTAGAACATTCTAGCAATGTAACGTACTGTCAACGTAACTAACCTTAGCTGTTAAAAATTCAATACAGTGACAGCCAAAAGTGCATCGGGTAACTAAGGATAGCGGACAATCTATATATCCTATCCACCTCTATTGACGTTAGTTAACGTTAGCTAGCTAGTTTAGTTAGCTAGCTAGTAAGTTGGCATCTTATGACTACCATTTACTTTAGCATCCCTCATGTGTAGTTAACGTTATAACGTTGATGTAATCGAACTTCTTCCAGCTAACTGATTTCACAAGGCGTAAATATTACTATAGCTAAATAACAATGTCAATGTGATAAACGCTTGAGTGTAGCTAGCTACACTTTTACATTTCCAGTTGCAGGGTGAGTTCTCTTAATACATCCATGGGTGATTTGCATTAGATAAGACTCTGGGCAGGAAGAGGAAAATACAAAAAAAAAAGAATTTATAAGCAGGGCTGGAACTAAGCTAAATAATTCTTTCCCCAATACAGATCGACCAGTTGGAGGCAGATTTGCTGGAGCTGGGGTCACTCCTGGAGAAGGCAGAGAGGAAAAGAGTGCAGGAGCTGCTAAAGCAGGAGCAGCAGAAGGTGGAGAAGGAGCTTTCCGTCAAACGACAACAGAAGGAGAAACAAGCCAGGAGAGAAGCAGACCCACCTGCTGCCTCTAAAGCTGCGTACACAGTCAAGATCAACAGCTATGGTATGGTGCCGTTGTTTAGTAAGGCAACCACTGTCATTTGTGAGAAAGTACAGTTAAGATGTGTGCAAGAGCTGAAAAGCATTTGAAAATTGTTCATACTTTTGCCTTCTTCTCTTTAGCGTGGGACCAGTCAGAGAAATTTGTCAAAATTTACCTTACATTGAAGGATGTACACAAAATTCCATCAGAAAATGTGGAGGTCAACTTTACAGAAAGGTACAGTGATAATCAAAACACACACACACACACACACACACACACACACACACACACACACACACACACACACATATATATATTATTAATATGGAGGTCAACTTTACAGAAAGGTACAGTGATAATCAACACAAACACACACACACACACTCATATGTATATAAGAGATGGGCAATATCGTAATATGTCATAAGTGTTGTCTTTTCCTGGTTTTAAAGGCTGCATTACAGTAAAGTGATGTCATTTTCTGAATTTACCAGACTGTTGTAACTGTTCTATTATTTGCCTTTACCCACTTATCCACATTACTGATGATTATTTATCTAAAATGTCATTGTGTAAATATTTTATGAAAGCATATATTGTATATATGTACAATATGTATACATACATACATACATACATACATACATACATAGTGTTTATTATTCATCATGAACCGAACCATACAATTAATAGTATTTGGTCATCCTCTCTTTTGCAGGTCATTGTCTGTGTTGGTAAAGGATCTCGATGGAAAAAACCATCAGATGACAATTCTCAACCTGTTATATGCAATCGATGAAAAGGACAGCTATAAAAAGGTGAATAAAGAGGTTTTTTTATAGAAAGTGGAAGCAGGAAATGGGCCAGAATAATTAAAATATTTAAGCCATAAATCAATTTCAGAATCTTGATAGTTCCATTACACCTCTTTTTTAATAAAGATTGTTAGCAGGGTTTGTTATTAGTGACATCATCATGCAATTATTTACATAAACCTTAGGCAAGGCAATTTATTTACATCTTTTTTTTTTTTTTTTTTTTTTTTTTTACAAAGGAAAACTTTGAGGAGCAGTTTTGTGTATCTGGTCCTTATGAGCCTGTGCTTAAATTGTCGCTAGCTCCGTGTAGCTTACCCCCCTTCACTTTGACCAGCAAGACACAGGAACTTGACTGTGGTTTGAGAAGTGTTAGCATTTATTCACGACACAAACTGTACACAGGCTGCACTGCTACCTTCACAGCTATAGTGTTACTGCTAACTTCATACTCGGTGACAAACACACCTCCCTCTCTCTCCACCGCACACTCGCTAACGGGCTGCAGCTTTTGCTGTGTGTGCGCTACATGCATGGTGTTTGTGTGTGGCTGTGACTCTGTTTGTGCCACTATGCGAGTCATCGGCACATGTGCAGAAGACAACGAGTAGACGGCTGGGCCCGTGAGTCAGCTTGTCATCCAGATGCTCTGCACATTGTTTTTACGTTCATACGCTTAGGTGGTGCGCAAAAAAATGCTTAGACAGTGCGCATAAGTCGTATAATGGCAGGGAAATCCCTGAGCACACACTAGAACCTCTTCTGGTATTTTTATGTATGTTTTGTCTGTATCAGAAATGAGCACTAGGCAGTTTGTTACCACTACACAGAAAGTAGACTCCAAAACAGACTTGTCATAATAATCCTTGATTTACTACATTTATTTATCAAGTGCTTATGGCTAAGTACAATCGCTAACTGTTTCTTATGGTGCATTCACACCGCCCGCGTTTTCCGTTCCGTGGCTCCGTTGCATACAAAGTAAAGGCAAAGATGCAAATTTGCGGCAGCGGCGCAAATATCACTACACGAATAAGGTAAATATATGAAAATCGAGAAATGTGGGCATCTAGTAGTCCCTTTCCTTGCCAACTGCTGAATTTAGGCTCAGTGTTGACTTGCATTGTACCCTTGGTTCAATCTGCTTACTTCTGGGAGAGCAACAGATGTGACTGTGACCATCTTTTCTCCCTTCAACAGATAAAAACAGACATGGTCCTGGTCATGTGCAAGAAACAGGCAACAAAGAAGTGGGATTGCCTAACAACAGTGGAAAAGCAGTCAAAAGAGAAAGAGTAAGTTAAAAGAAAAAGATTTTAATTGAGATAAGGTCACTGCCTGCTTCCTATGAATTTATTTATGCATGGTATTGTGCAATGTATATGATAAGTATAATTAGTACCACTGCTACTACTGATGCCAGTGTGTTGTCAGTAGCTAAGGACACAACCGGTGTGAGCAGTTGTGTAAAAATACCATAATGACCGTCTTGCCAGTTTCTCATACACATCTGGCCAATCACTCCAAACAACACTCCTGAGACATTGCAGTGCAGTACCATATCTGTGAGCCAGGTGTCACTGTATATAATGTAGCCGAGCCGCATGCTACAGAATGAGAATCCCAACTATGATCCCAGCCGATAAACTCCTACAAATTGTTTTTTTTTTTTGTTGTACCTCAACAGTAAGCCCAATATTGATGAGAGTGCAGACCCCAGCGATGGACTGATGACCATGCTGAAGAAGATTTACTCGGAGGGAGACGACGAGATGAAGAGAACCATCAACAAAGCCTGGTCAGAGTCCCAAGAGAAGAAAATTCGAGGAGGAGGAGGAGGAGACGACATGATGGACATCTGAACTGCCCTCGCTGCATGTCCACCTGACATGACTTGAATATTAAATGTTACGCGGATATTTCCACAAAATCTATAAATTCAGTGTACAGCTCATAAATAAAGGTTCAGGATTTATGTCTAAGCCCCGGAAGGCCTCATTTTGCCCCTGCTTTGAAAATCAGGCTGCCGATGTCCTGATAGACATAGACCATGAAGGCGTGGAAAATATGCGTACACGCATAATGGCAGTGTGCAGCCGATGGCAACCTAACAGCAAAAGATATACACATTTCATCACTTTTTTTTCTTTTTTTTTTATGTCAGATTTGATGGGTTAAAGGCCCACAATGAGATTAATGTCTGTTAGTAATTCATAGTTCAAATTGGACCTGGGTAAATTAAATATGTGAGACATGTTCTGTAAAGTCACATGTTAATATTGTTGCTGTGCAGAATTCAATGCAGCTAAACTAAGCTGATATTTAAGCTGTTTCCAAGTGGCCAAAGTTATGCTCATATTCCTTTTTAACGAAGATAACCAAAGGGCTCTTCTTGCTTCTTTTAACGTCTTCATATCAGCCTTTTTTTTATTTTTTTCATTCCATAAATAGCTCAAATGATAGCTGCAAAGACAGTACTGCTCACGCATCAGTCCAGTGTAATAATTCCCATTACTGCATAGGTCTGTGTTCGACAGATTTCATGTGTTTTACCCATTCCTGTTGCAAAGTGTAATGCTCTAAAACACATTAATTGTAATTCTTTAATATGACTGTTGGATTTTCATAGTGTTGGACAGTTTCCCACTGTAATCCCTATTTACAGCACTGTTGAAGTTGCCTATTTCCCTCCAGCCGTTGTGAGTATCTAAAATGTATGTTTAATTATGTTGATTATTTACCCTGGCTTTTGTCATTGTCTCACATGTATTGTTGTCTGCCTTCAATTTGTTCATGAAGTTCTCACAAATATAGATCTTGAACTGATTTTGCGTTGCCTGTGTTTGTTGTCTGATTTTGAGGTCAGAATTTTTTACTCAGTGTTTGAACTAACCATGCATTAGACTTGCTGGCCCCACTATGCATGCTGTGTCTTAAAGAGCTACATTTTTGTGTAGTCATAATTTAGATATGGCTTCACAGAGGCCTGCATTCACGTAGACGAGTTGGTATTTTATTTCAAGACCATGCCTACATGAACTTATTCCTATGTTCAGAGCGAACCCTCTATTTATTTTTTTTTATTTATTTTTTTAAATAGTATACATAGTAAAATGAGCAATGGTCCAAACACCTTGATTTCTGTGATGCAGTACAGCTTCCAATGGCCCTGTTTTGCTTTTTCAGATAGTCATAGCACAACGTCACGTCTGGTCCACCAGGTGGCAGCAGTGATGAGTAGTTCACATCGGTTTCTTCGGGGATTGCACACAGCGTACACACATAGAACCAAGATTTTTTTTTGATTAATATTTTGAAATTTTTTGATTGTGCTTTTACTTTGTAGGATTCTGAAGACAAAAACCCATTTATTTGCCTGCAGTTTTGCTAAATTATTAGACTTGTTGCAATATATTTACGATTTGTATAGGTCCTAAATAAGTTATGAGCCATATGATTATTTTGGACCTACCATTCTTACCTGCCATGGTAGTATGGCCGCATGACTGTCTATATTAGACCTGTTTAATTCATTACATCATATACATATACATCAACATGTATAGGCTACACCTTGCAATGCCTGAGTGAATGAGGTAAACTGGAACTCATCATTCACAATTCATTTTATGGACTCTTTAAGATATTTGTTGAACACTTTTTCTCATTGCAGTCTCCCTTAAATAATGAAAGAGCAAACAGCAGAGAGCTCATGTTTGTAGCCTAACAGTAGGCCTATATTACCGAGAATTTAGCATTAGAATAAAAAGGGGTCACGCTCTACATCATCACATCAGTCCCAGGGAGCCATTCATAAACAATGAGTGTAAATTAAAGATGACAAACATTTAAGGGAAAAAAAAAAAAAAACTAAAACAGTTCGGGTTACAGCGTGGCCTCATTGGCCTCATAGCAGCACTGACACCAACGTGAGTTAAATCGATTCCTTTTTTCATGAGCTGTTTGATTCATATTTTCTTCCAGATGTGTGTTTTTTTTTTTCTTTTTTTTTTTTTTTGTTGCATTATTGAGCTTTTGTCTGAGCAACTCGTCTGAACTTTCTCCACCAGTGCACCACCTCCACCCCCCCCGCCCCCTGCTCCGTGACGTCGCTGCTCGCCTGTATATATAGCTGGGAGCGCCGTCCTCAGACACGCCAGATGGATACAGGCGGACGCACCGTTACGCACTAAGACAAACTACTGAGATAAGGAGCCAAGGGGGACATATACACGAGCTGATTACTTCTACCGCTGTGTTAAATGGATACCGGTTGTTTCACCGCGGCGCAGCGTATTTCGTGCCACGCCATGAATGCGGATTTAATCAAGCCTGGTCCGGATCGTGGACCCCAACAGTCCTCTGCCCCGGTGAAAACCAGCAGGAATAAACCCGAACAAATCAAACCAGAGCTGGCCCAGGTGGTGACCGACTCCAAAACGGGTAGATCATACAGCAAAGGGAAGCTTTTGGGGAAGGTACGAAGATTTTTAACTCTACATGTGCTTGTCTCGCTTCACCACAGGGATCTTTTTTTGGTATTTTTTTGAGGCGAAAAGATGGATATTGAAGCTTACGAATCGCCGTTTTTAAGTTACTGTACAGAAGCTGTCTATGATTAACATGAATTATTAATTATTAGCCATTTTCCAGGTGTGACACTTATGCGGGAGTAGTGAATGCCCTCGTGGTGGATGTGGCGAATCTCCCTCCCTGCTGTGCGCGTCATTGCTGAATGAATCGGGCTCAAGGTGTGCCCGGCTCATGTGCTCACACATGATTGGCAACACCTTTTTAATAAATCCGAAGAATTGTTATAGCCTAGACAAGAATCCTCGCAGATTGAGAATGACCTCTCAGATGACTGTTAACCCTATGATTTGTCTGCCCGACTATGCCATGCCTCCCTCCCTTCCTTACAATATCACCGCTGCAATGCTGTTAATTAATTTATTTTTTTGACACCGTATGTGCATGTGTGAATGGAGCGGCTGTATCAACATGTTGCTCGTCTTCGATAAGCTGCGTCGGGAAGCCAGCCAAGTCTTTATATTTTTTTCCTCCGCTGCCTGCCGCAGAGCTGGAAACGTCTCTGTCAAATTCACGGTTAATGAATGCAGCAGCTCCGTCTGCCTCAGCCTTCATGTCCTCGAAACGTATTGCCTTGAAAAGCATCTAGAAATATACGTGAATAACAAACAGCAGTGAACATATTAGGGGTTGATTGTCGGTTGTTAGACGCATGAGCATCCGAGGCAACAAAATATGCTCGCATCATTATCTTTATTTTTATAAAATGATCCATCTACATAAATGCCTAATCCTGGATTGGTTATTTCCTCTCTAATTGATTGCCTTTGCCTCCACAGCAGCCTTTCAGAATTGGCCTAAATGATTGTTGAATCATTGTGATTGCTGTACAGCTATTAATCCTCACATCAAGATAATGTAGGCCTATGGCCGTTTCAGGGTTTCAACCTGCTGCTTTTTTATTTTATTTTTTTTATTTTTTATAACTGATCATCCTGTTTGTCTCCCCTTAGGGCGGCTTTGCTCGATGCTACGAGATGACAGACCTCTCCAGCAACAAAATGTATGCCGTGAAGGTGATTCCACAGAGCAGGGTGTCCAAACCACACCAAAGAGACAAGGTACATGATCAAGCATGTTTTATTGTCCCAGTATGTCTCACAGAGAGGCCCATGCCTAACTGGAATTCAACATCTGAATTGTGTTGGGATTGAAATATGCACACAGACTGACAGATTGCCACATTGTTTTTACAGATAACAAATGAGATCGAGCTCCACAAAACCCTCCACCACAAGCATGTGGTGAAATTCTCTCATCATTTTGAAGACCAAGAAAACATCTACATATTCCTCGAGCTCTGCAGTCGGAAGGTGAGACTTCAGAACTCTCTAGAACAGTCTGCACAGCCTTTGTGTTTTGCTTGCCATGTATTGCTCTTCAGTGGTACAGTGGAGAATATACACACTAAGTATTTAATTTTCATATGGTTAGAGTATACAAAGCCAACAGCCTCATTATTGACGAGGCATCCACTTGACTTACAGCAGCATGTAACTTCTATGCGACTGCGGCTGTGTGGCTGTGTGTGTGATGCGTGTGTGTGTGTTGCGTGTTGTGATGTCCCAGTGACGGATGCAGGGTTGACAGTTCAGTCATTGCTCTCTCTCTCACTCTCTCTGCAGTCCCTGGCACACATTTGGAAGGCGAGACACACGCTCACAGAGCCAGAAGTGCGATATTACCTCAAACAGATCATTTCTGGCCTCAAATACCTCCACAGCAGAGGGATCCTGCACAGAGATCTCAAACTAGGTATGTGAGCATGTGACCGAAACGTGGCTTTCGCACTCGACAAGCATCCCAGGAATCTGCTGTGACTTTCGGGCACGCACATGTTATCCGTGGAATGCTGACTGGACCGATGTTTTTGTCTCTTTCAGGCAACTTCTTTGTCAACGAGAACATGGAGCTGCGGCTGGGAGACTTTGGCCTCGCGGCCAAGCTGGAGACCGTCGAGCAGAGGAAAAAGTAAGCTCTTTATTTAAAACTGCTATTTTTACATACATGTTACCCCCAGCTGTCCTATCAATTAAAGGCAGAAAAGCCCAAGAAATAAAAGTAAGTTTTGTGAACAATTCATACACTTATTTGAGTGTTAAAAACATTGCTAATCCAGGAGTGGCTACATAAACAAACGTAACATCGAAGAACCTGAACACCACAGTCCTAACTATTTACATGGCTTGCATAATGCACAATGACCTAAAACCATTACGTCAGTCACTAAGCACATTCTTCCCCCCCCCCCCCCCCCCCCTCCCCAAAAAATAAATATATAAATAAATAAAGTACCTAACTAAACCGGTTTCCAAGTGGCAGTTGAATGTAGCGCTTAGAGCATAGTTTCAATACCAGTTTGACACCTTCCTGTGGAATACCAGAAGAATGAGAGCGGCAGAAAGAAAATATGCTTCAACCACTACTTCCTTCTCTGCAATGATGCATCTACAGGACAGAAAGTAGTTTGATGCATTGCTTCTAACCTGTACTTTTTTTTTTTTTTTTTTTTCCTCAGAACAATCTGTGGGACTCCTAACTACTTGGCCCCTGAGGTGCTCAACAGACAGGGCCATGGCACGGAGTCTGACGTTTGGTCCCTCGGATGTGTCATGTGAGTTGCTTGCTTTATCCAGTCGTGTGAAGTAACGTTGGGGTTTTTTTTTTTTTTTGTTTATCTTAGCTTAATCCTATCTCAAATTGGAAGTGTGGACGTTGTACCCAACCACTAAGATTGTTTTTGTAGTCTGAATCATTATTTTGGGTATCTTGAGTTGATTTAATGGTTGCCTTGCTTAATCCCATTCAGGTACACACTGATGTGCGGCAACCCTCCTTTTGAGACTCTTGACCTGAAGGAGACTTACAAGTGTATAAAGGAAGTTCGGTACAACTTGCCATCCTCTCTTTCCCCCGCGGCACAGAAACTCATCTCAGGCATCCTGCAGAAAAACCCCAGCGACAGACTCGCGCTGGATCAAATCCTCAACCACGAATTCTTCACCAAAGTACGGAAAAGTCATGCTTTTAGTCAGTTTGAAGAAACGATGAAGGGATTCAATGCTTTCATCCATTAATGGTTAAGATCGTGTTTTTTTTTTTTTTTTTTTTTTTTTTTTTTTTTTTTGGGGGATAGGGGACAATAATGGTGCTTTGAACTAGAAGAGTATTGCATGTCAGCGCTTGACATCATGTTGTCCCTCTTACATCCTCCTCACCCTCTGTCCTTTGTCTTCCTCTAGGGTTTCACCCCTGATAAGCTTCCCCCCAGCAGCTGTGTGATGGTGCCAGAGCTCCACCCCCCCAGCCCTGCCAAGAAATTCTTCACTAAAATGGCAAAAAGCTTCTTTGGCAAGAAGAAGGCGAAAGGTAGGGCAGCGTCACAACTGAGTCAAGTGACTGATAAAATAAAAGACTAGGTCCTCTCTCCTGTTAGTCATCTCGTTAATCTGGTTTGGTTCATGGGAACTGAGGTTTAAAAAAATGCTTAAACGTAAGAACCGGCTTGCATTTAGTTTCGTGTACTGTATGTAATGGTTAAACATATTTGTTGTGACTACAATGCAAAAACCTTTTGTTTACAGTGGTGAAGATTCCATGCGAGGAAAGGGATGACAAAGACATTTCCAAGCTGGTGTCTGGCATCGTTAAATGTTCCATCAGCAGGCAGATCAGCTACAAGACAGTGGGACCCAATGAGGTACATATTCATTATTATTTCTTATGTCTGGAAGAAAAATGTTGGCCTTGTTTACTTAATAGGATAGATTCAGGTACTAGTACGGTAAAGGTCCCCAAGTAATATAGAAGTACACCTTTCCATGGCAGAGAATGAATGCTTTGCGTCCAAATAAATGGCAATGCAAATTGGGTGAATACATGTTTTTTTTTTTTATGAGGAAAAATACCCCCTCAGAATAGCATTGCAAATACCAGCTTGGACTGACTGAATATGGGGCAGCCATATGAGTTATTATGCTTCTGATTATACAGACATTTCAAAGGAATCGTCCTTAAGGATTTAGTTTTTCTGGCTATTGCGCTTTGTTCATGACATTGCAGTGTGTAAGAGTCTGTATTGTGCCTGAAGTCCTTTTCAGGGAAAATGTTAATGTGCTGTTTAGTGAGAAACTGCATTAGACTTATTGAGGCTAGCTGTTTTTTCTAGTATCTGAGAAAACTGTTACTGCATGCTTGGCTAAAGTCTTGACTACATACATTTAACCTTAACGGATGCATTCATTTTGGAAAGATCTGAACCAGAGCTGAGACCAAATGCCACAACAGCAGGATGCTCAGTTGGCCAATCCCTAATGCAGGCTGGTCTAGTTGCTATTTATATAACCCAATAGGAACAACATTGTTTGTTCTTTGGTGTGAATGTTTTTGTCAGCTTGATAATGAACCTGTGCTGAGAAACCAGGTTGTAGTCGAGAAGCATACGCTGACTGCACAGAGTAGTCGTCAAAAGAACCAGTTTACTTTTTGTTTTTTAATGCACGTGTTTGCAGAAAAAACATGACACCAGATTATTTCAAAAACACCTTTTGTGGCAACATCAGAAACTACATATCAAACTTGCAGCATGCTTGCAAAGCACACATAGGAAACTGGTGCTAAAAGTAGTTTCACCCCAGCGCAATGGCAGTAAGATGCACAAGATTAACACATTCAGCAGCAACAACCCTTTTATATTTTTTTTTAGACCCGCAAGTGTGCAAGCGTTAATAGAACACGCTGTCTCATGCAGTTCTTATCTCTGTGGTCACTTTCTTTTTTGACATGTCATGTTTTCCATCCTCTGCTCTTACTAGAATTTTTTGTTTTTGTCACAAATCTATGTGTTAATCATATCTTTTGTTTCATGCCCAGGTTCCCTGTCCCATCAGTCAGGTAGTCGGCTCTGTGCCTCTGGAACCGACGCCAGCTGAGGAGGAGTCCAGGAAGTCAATCTCTCGCTCCTTCAAGGGCACCACAGCCAGCAGCACTGAACGTAGGCCCCAATATTTATTTTTTATTTTTTTGAGTGCATTTCATTTTTAATTCCTCTTTTTGTCTTCTGTGATCAATGTTTCACACAATTCTTGGTTTTCTCTCCAGCATGTGAGGACGCCCTGACACCTGCAGCTGTGTCTGAATCAGCTGTGAAAGTTCTCAACAACTGCCTGGCCACCATGCCTGCAGGTAATGGAGCACAAAGCAGGCAGAGCTATAAAGACTGCAAGGGCAGTTTTGGCCTACAGCAGAATAATAATAATGATGATGACTTGATGTTTAGCAAGTCAGATGACTTGTCAAACCACAAGACAATAAATGGAAATTCTGAGTAGCATCTTAAAACCTGCTGTCAGTGAGATTTGGCCACAGGGCACTAAAACGGCACGCCAAAGAAATGGGCTGCTTTCCTCGACATGGATAATCTGTTGCATTAAATTACAGATGATGCAGAATCATTCTTCAAGTTTTAATCAACTAGATCTTTTCCGTGCCTCAGCCGTTTCTTCATATCCTCTGACTATCTGCTGACTCATGTAGCCCAGAGCACTTTTTTTTCTTTTTTTTTTTTAAGTTTTATAGCTTCCTCTTCCTTTTGGAAAATGCTGACTTATAGACTTTGGAAATAAAAACCTTACTATTTATGTCCTCCATTTATTCATGATTGATGTTAATATGCTGTGAAATTGTTCCATCATCCCTAACATTTTTTTTTTATTTTATTTTTTTGTCTCTTATCTCTCCAGCCACTAGAAACCCACCATGTTTGTCCAGGCCCCAGTCCTTCCTGTGGGTGACTAAATGGGTCGACTACTCAAACAAATATGGTTTTGGCTACCAGCTCTCGAACCAAAGCATCGGTGTGCTCTTCAACGAAGGAACACGTCTCAGTCTTTGTGACCAGCGCAAGTAAGTACCTTAAGAGCCACAGTATTTACTTAAGGTGTCGTGTGTAAACATTTACATTGTGCTTAGAACTTCAAATAACTAGTATGCGTTCCAGCTATATTTGCATAGTGTGTCCACATAGCCAAACTAGACCCCATTATACAATTTATTGTGATCATTAATTAAAATTAAACGACTAACCATATTTTATTTTTCTTTCTTTCCCTCTTACTAGGACAGTCCACTACTGCTTGCCTGACAACAAACACTTCACTTTCCCTGCCGACTCTCTACCTGAGCAGCTTCGCAGCCAGAAACAAATTGTAGAGCTCATGGCCAACTACATGGAGCAGAACCTTATGGAGGTATGAGCGGTTAGCTGTTTTGAGTTTTTAGCTAGAAGGCTGCATTAGTTAGATTTTGAATAATCAAATATTAAATTACTTTATGCATTAGATTTCATAACGAGTTGTTTGTATATGCTGAGAGAAGACGAGGCCATTTTGTAACTTAAGTTTTGTAGATTTTAAAGCGGTCTAAGAACAATTGGACGACGATTTTAACGTGACGACCTGTGATCTGAACTAAATGTTTTCTGTCCTCTTCAGGGTGGAGATCTGCATTATGAGGATCAAGTATCAGGTTGTCCTCCTCTTCTGCTCCAGTGGGTGAAGACTGACCATGCTCTTGTCATGCTCTTCAACAATGGCACTCTACAGGTTCGAAAAAGCTCATTAATTTTAGATTTGAGTCATAGATAGCTATTTATAAAACAAGTAGTGTACGTTTCAAGAGAATCAATTTACCCTCTTTGGTAACACTTTTATTTTTTTTTTTTGTGAACCTCTTCTTAATTCGTGCTCTTCTTTTTAATCCCTTCCAGGTTAACTTTTACGCAGACCACACAAAGATCATCCTGTGCAAGTCATCAGATGACTCCTACCTGCTCACCTACATCAGCCGGGAGCGCGTCTCGTACACTTACCTCCTCAGCATGCTGAATGAGATGGGCTGCACTTCGGAACTGAGACACCGACTGCGATACGTGGTCCAGCTGCTCCAACACCATGCTGACGCCTGAGAGCACAGCTCCGTGCCTCTCAGGCTGCCTGATTGGCAGATGCAATAGAGGTGACCCGACTGGTTTACACCTCTTCTAAGGCAGCCTGACTGGTTGATAGAATTTCTCAAGGCAGCGCTGGGACGGGTTGACGGATGGAAGGCTGCTCAGAGTAAATATTCTTGTCTAAACTGGTGCTTAGGCAGCTGATTATCAAATTGATTGAGGTTGATAAATATTAAGCGGTCAGGAAGTTGCCCAATGCAGCATCTGTCAAGGGTTTGTGCCTGTCTAGCTTATGCCTCAAAGGTATCCACCTGGAAGGTATTGATGCCTAAAATAAGACTCCTACCTGGCCTGAAATGATGTATCCCTCACAGGCAGATGCCTAAATGAACACCCGAACTCCCAATTACCTTTCCTCACTCACCCACTGCTTCTTGGCTGGATCGTTCAAAGCCACCAACCAACCCTGCAGCTTTCAGCATCCCCCCTGATATCCATGAATCCAGGCATGGTTTCTCAAAGGTATCCAAACACTAAAATTGTCTTATTTGCTTGCAACGAAACAAGGATGATCTTGCCGCTGGAATTGTTTTCAGCTCTGTTTTCTGAAGTATTTTAGCAGCAAGGTAATTTACACTGTTGACTTGCAGTGGAACCGTGATCTTACAGCAGAGATGCTTTTGGGAAGAAGTGTGGTTGGATTGGAGAGGGCGAGAGACCATCCTAACCTTGCTTGGTTTCTGGCCTGTTTAAGACTATGGTGCGCACATTACATTACATTTTTTTTTTTTTTTTTTTTTTCTCGTTTTAAAACAAAAAGAAGAAAGTTGAACCAACTATTGGATCACACTACGATCTTGACCTCACATGCACAAATAACATTCCTGGCCTTATTTGATGATGGTGATACTAAGGTTTGGAGAAGGATATTGCTTCTTCTGAGCCAACATCACTTTGGACGTTTATGTTGTAGTTGTTAGAAACTAATTTCACTGATGTGGTACACAGCATACTAAAGGGGCTATGGGAGCAACACAATTTTGCACTTTTTTTTTTTTTTTTTTTGTAAATTCATCTGGAAAGCAAAACCTTTTACTGCCACTTGTCATATTTTTTATTTGTTTTTAACCAGATACCAAAAGGCATTTTCTTTATTTTTAAAAAAAAGGATCAGTTTTAAATTCACAATGCAGTAGGTGAGTGTGCCACACATGCTGGTAAACTGTTTATTTGGTTGGAGAATTAGGGTGGGGGGGGAATAAAAGTGCCTTTCTGAGGGATGTCCGTGCAATAACAACCCTTGAATGTCAAGCTGGATACAAACTAGATTCGAGAGATGGGTTTTACAGGTGGGATTTACATTTGTACTATGAGCAAAGTTTAAAAGTAAGTCCAATAGCACTACACTCAATACCTGGTATAAGCTTTTAGAACAACTGGTATCATAAGTATATATCGCAGTAATATCTACTATGGGGGGGGGGGGGGAAGAAGAAAAAAAAACATTGTACTCTGTTGTTCTGTAATCCTTTATTGGTTTACATTGCTTTCTCGACCCAGAGTTGTATCCTAAAAACTGTGACCTGGAATGCAAGTATTATGTACATGTGTTTTCAAAAAACCCAACATTGTGAAAGCCATCTGCCAATTCAGAAGAGTCTTTATTTTTTGGCACAATGTCCTGTTTATTTATTTTTTATTTATATATGTTTTTTATTTATTGTGTAAATGTAATGGTCTTGACACAAGATGTTTAATTCCAATCACCTTTTTTGTATGTAACATATTTGGGGGGGAAAATGGGACAATAATAAAGTTTATTAAAAATGATCTTATGCACTTGTTCATTGAAACCTTTTGATTTCTCAGTAGACCGGATGAGACATCATTGATTTTCAAAATTGACATTTTGTCTTTACCAGATGCTCATGATTTGAAGTATGCACACTACTGTATCATGGAACCCTCTTACTATATAACATTTGGTGCATAATTTAGCTCTTTGAAACCAACTAAAACTTAGCTGTCAATCTCATCTACTTTTTATTTATTTATTTATTTATTTTTCCTTACCTCTTGGATAAAAGTGGTCGGTGACAAGTGCCAGTTATCTTGTCAAGATAAAAATCACAAATAATGACATGCACGTTATCCTATTTGGTAAAATTAGTTCTTAATTAAGAACCTAAGATGGAGATGTCAGTGGTATACGCCTCCCCAATGGCTTACAGATGTACTGCACAGGGCTGTCTAAAGCTCTACAGCCATGTTTAAAGTCATAGGACACTATGCAGATAACACTATTTTTAAAAAGCCGGCATGATCTGTCCCTGGTTTTCATTGAAGTTATACCAATTAAAATAAATGTGCCCCCCCCCCCGACTTCTGTATCCTCTACTATCCTGCTTTAGTATGGACATCTTGGCAAGTAGCTTAACCCTTAACTGCGATGAAACATAGTGTACTAGATCTACTCAACATCCCACGTCAGTCAGTCTTATCGGTTAGCTAGGCTTACATACCCTTTAGTAACGGTTCCGCCTCATCGTTGGTCCAAACAAATTAATCCCTGCTCTTACTTTTCGCCATTGTTGTTCTTTCTCCAATGTATTTTCTGTATTTTCAACTTACACATCCATGATTTTCAACCGCAGAGTAAAGTTAGACAATCTGCTTCCTGTTTGCGGAGCCTAAACGCTTGTGTGGACGGACATTGTTTTTGTTTCAAAACGCCATTCAAAAAGTAGTAGTGTGGATGTAGCCAAAGAGTCTTGCGTCACTGTTTCAAACTTGTCGAACAAGTTCTATTATTTGTGCAAGAAAGGGACACATTTATTTCCGCTATGTTCTCTGTAATAGTTTCCATAGACATAATTACCTTCAAAAGGCAAGTGCAGGTTTTTATTACAAACCAGAAAGGCTTCCTATCATTGGTTTTCTTTGCAGGCAGAATTCTGGGGTAGTGAGAAGGTTGAAATATGAGAATACAAGCACCTAACAAATGGAATACCAAAATATTGACATGGACATACTGTAGACCTGTGATTTCACATGTGGTCATAAACACAAGTGTTTTGCATTTGGACGCAAACACACATAAACAAAATGGACTTATACACACATACAGTACAAATGCATCACACACACACACACACACACACACACACACACACACACACACACACACACACACACACACACACACACACACACACACACACACACACAGAGCCTGGCTCCCTGCCACACTGTTAGCTGATGTAATGATGCAGCAGTGCTCTTTTTAACCGTGAACACAGTCAGAGAGGCAATGCAGCCTTGTTAGCAGGTTGTTTTGCGTTGTGTGAGTGTGTTTGTGTGTATACCATAGACTGTATAAGGTGTATACAAAAGAAAATGGCCTCAAGATAGTCAAGACTCACTTGGCAGCTAGAGAGGGAGAGAGAAAAGCATCAAATTTCCCTCCCGGATTGCACGCTGGAAACTGGAGCAGCAGCAAGAAATCACAAGACTCCTTTGATGTGACTCTGAGGTCAAAATGTGCTGATTTCACATCTTTAATTGTTCACTTACCTCAGAGGTGTAAATGAGAATATCTACTGTCAATTTCTTTCTGAATTCTATGCAATTATACTCCACACAGTATAGCACTGCAAATCTAGGTATGACTATTTTCAATTTAGCAATATGCTTATACAAATGGGCAAACAGTAACATTACGTCACAGAGAGACATGCATATACAAAAACAGATGTGTTGATTTGTGCCCATGTTAGAGAGAGAGAGAGAGAGAGATAGTGAGGAAAGTTTCAAGACAGAAATGAACTGTTATCTCTTCCTAAGTTTCTGATGCAATCTGCTGCTCACACTGACAGGTAAATAAAGGAGGGAAGGTTGCCATGTTCTGAATATATTCCCAGGCCTGCCTCTTTATCTTCTTTTTAACTCTGCAATGCTGTACTGCACAACTGCAGTCCTCAGTATATGTGGTCCAAAGGTGCCCCAAAATCAAGCAAAAATAAAGAACTTCAATGTGGGTGAAATTAAAGGATAGTTGCTGCTATTTCTCCCATTAAGTTGTGTCTTACTTTTGTAGCTGTTGGTTACTGTAACATTCCTCGCACCTCAAGAAACACAAGCGGTCAGGTGATCACACAGGCAACAGTTTAGCCACGGTATCTAGCACTTTATTTGAGGGTAAAAGAAAGTGAATGCACCGAAAATATTTGTGATAATCCCCCATCGCAGCAGAAATCCATGTGTACACAATTACTGCAAGTAGAGTAGGTCAGAGTTGAACATTGGTCTGTAACTGTGATGGACGTTAACAATGGAAAGATTGGGTCATGATTTCACTTTTGAAAGCTTTTTGTCTCAAATACATTTAGCTAATATTTTTGCAATGTCGCTGTGATCCTAGATCTCAGCAACCTTTTAAGTGTGTATATTATCATGAATCAGGTGCCAAACAAATGAAAATAAGAGCCTTTAACATGAGAGAACGTATGAATTTACGGACTTCCGCTCACATCTCCACACTGTTGTTACATGTCAAAACAGTTTTCAAGGATTAATCATCTGTGACATAAATATCCCTTTTTGCTTCTTCCTTTGCAATGCAATCCATACTCAGTTTATAAAAGCCTTTACATTTGTTGCCTTTAAATCCAACAATTCACAAGAAGTAATGCGTTTTATGCTTCCAGCAACGGCAGCATAGGCTGGCTATCACCAGACCAAGCTCAATCTTTTAAGATTGAACAATAGTCTGCTCTGTATTTTCTCTGCACAAGAGGCGTGATCAACGGGCATAGTTCAAATGACTCTGTACGCAATTGGATAATCCTTCAACCAATCAGACCAATGACCCAGGTGACGTAGCAGCGACAGCGGCATCAACGGGTTGCTGCGCTTTGGTGGCCGGCTTGTTGAATGTAAACAAAAAGCTACTTGGTTGTTTCTCTATCGTCATCGTGTTAAACCCGCCAATTGCGCGGCAGGTGGATAAGCCAGTTTGTGATTGGTTCCTGCAAAATTGTTACGGAAGCAGGATAGATAAACCATAGACAGTTAAAGAAATGGACAAAGTGACGCCGTTGTTTTTGGCGGAGACGAGTGAAGTCTATTAGAAGCACTTTTCCGGTGATGGCTGAGCGTTACTGCGCAGCTGCAAACTGAGCTTGCCGACGTAGATGTGACGTGAGCAACCTGTCTGAACGTTGTAAGTCTTCTGGTAGCTTTGCCAAGAGAAATCTCAATCATTCCCAATCTTGCAGAGACGGAGAGCGTAGGTATATGTAAGGAGATAACATAGGCACAGGCTAATTATTGCTAACTATAATGCTAGTTAACATTAGTAATTAAACTAAACAGCTAATGTAAGTTGAAACTGCCGGCGAGCTTCTCCTGTACTGTACGGTAATTCCTCTACTATGCGACAGTAAGTTGCGTGGTTATGACACAATCGTTAGCCTATTTTTATAAAAACGTCTGCTACACAGCCATAACGTGATATACAAGGTAATGGAGCCTTTTATACATTGTCGTGTTTCTTTAGAAATAAACAATGGACAAATAAAGTCTTTAAACGCTTCAGATGTAAAGTTATTGGCTGTCAAAGTGACTCCAAAATGAATGGCAGTCAATGGAATGCTAACAGGGGGTGATGGCTTGGTAGCATCAAAATGGCGCCATAGCGGCTTCGCTGTGTGGAGGCAGGCTTACCCCCTTGAGATGAACGTACAGGTTTCCAGCCTGAGCTGCGGGGCGAAATCAAATCACCGGCAGATTGAGCGGGGTTTACCCAGTCTAACAACAGCAGCTTGTTTGGACTAAATAGAAGCTCTCAGCAGACAGCATGGAGAGGAGACAACAGAAAAAAAACAATGCCATGCAAACTTAATCAACAGGGATTCAAACATATTACAGTATGGTGTCTCCGAGTGTTATTTCTAAGAAATGCAGGACAAATAGACAGTTCAGACTCCAACAATATCATGAGCATCTTGTAATATTAAAGTTGACCACTTTAGTTATAATGTTAATTTCAAGTTTGCTTTTATAAAGCACAGTGTATGAAGACGAAGCAAAAAAGATGCTGAAAAATGGTTAAAATCAGATTCAATTGTAATTGGAATGTGAACTCTGGGATACATCCTGGAAATATACTTCATCACCTCCGCAGCCGAAAACACAGTATCAGTAAGCTCTTTAGATACTGTACAGCAATACCTACTGTACCTTAATGGCAATTATATGCCCACTCCCTTCAGCAATATGATTGCTTTCTCACCATCTTTCTTTCTTTCTTTCTTTCTTTCTTTCTTTCTTTCTTTCTTTCTTTCTTTCTTTCTTTCTTTCTTTCTTTCTTTCTTTCTTTCTTTCTTTCTTTCTTTCTTTCTTTCTTTCTCTTTTATTCTGGTCAAATTATCATGCCGGCAAATAGTTCACAAAATCATGATTAACAGAGTTGGATGGGTCATCAATTACTGTATTACTAATGAGAGATTCAAATTCAGCTTTTAAACCTGTTCATCGAAATGAGGTCATGTTGTCTTTGGAAAGTGATTGTGCAGTGTATGGGGAGGGAGACTACGACATGACAGAGCATTTCTGGGTTGGCTTGGTGACACTCAATGGTTTCTGTCACAGACTGGGTGTTTTAAGCCCCCAACGTTGTCCGACGTTGGGCAAAAGGACTGATGGCAAAAGGAAGTGGACTTGAATGCAGATCATAAATATTCTAAGAGGATAAGAAATGTTTGTCGGAATTCATCAGAAAGGAAACTTTATAAAAAGAGATACAATTGATATGCATATCCAAAAAGGCTGTAATTAAAAGTTTCCAAAGACGCAAACCCCCATTATCCTTTCTGAAGTGATGTTGAAATGTATGTAATGTGTAATGTAACATAATAATGCAGTAATGCAGTATGAGGGAAGGCGAAGAGTCTGTCAGCAGACGTCACAGAGAGTCCTCTCAATACGCGTGTGGGAGAGCATTTACACAGTATTCTCACATTAACCTTTTATTCCAGTGTTAACTGTAAAATATGTTGTTATACCTTTCACACATTTGCAAGATGATAAATCCCCGTACCATGTTACATGACATCATGTTTTTATGGTGAGGTCACCCACCCACCACCAAATCTGAAATGATTTCCTGTGTAAGGAAACACATGTAACATCGGGGCCAGCAAGGCAAGGGAACTTTATTTGTATAGCACATTTCAGCAACAAGGTAATCCAAAATGCTTTACAGAAAACATGAAAGAGAAATGAAACATAATTAAAAACATTCATTCAAGAGAACAGAAAATAAAAACAAGCTAAAATAGCATCAGGTATAAAATACAAGAATAAAAAGTTACAGTGCAGTGTAAGAAATGGACAGTTACTTAATGTAATAAGATGCAGCGTCAAAGGGAAAAGTCCTCAGCCTTGATTTAAAAGATCTGAGAGTTTTAGTGGACTTGCAGTTTTCTGGGAGTCTGTTCCAGATATAAAAACGGAACTACTTATATAGTCTCTGCAATTGTCTTAACGTCACTTTAAGAAATCATCAACATCTATTACGTATATTTAAGTGTGGGCTTCCTTTTTAAGTCATTCTGTTCTGTGGGGATGTTATTTCTAATTTCCATAGCTGCATCAATATTTATGTATAATAGCCATGATACTGCAAACCGTCTCCCCTGTCTGCCTGTCTTGAATGGTGGTTGACAACGGCAGCCAATCAGTATAAAGATCTGAGCCTCTGTTCCGAACTAAGTCATCCATTAATTAAACAGGCTCTATTTTTTTCATTGCCTTAACAGCAGAGTTAGGTAGCAGTAAATACAATCAATATTAATGCAAATTTCATTTGACATTCTCTAAACCCACCCGACAGACCTGCTGATGCCTTTTCTTGTAGGTGTTATGTTTATATCTCTGTAAAAAACAACTATTTCTTCCAGTCCCCCACTATCCTGTACCACTCTTCATTTACGAGTGTTGGTTTTGTGAGGATTGCTTATTTTGTGGAACAGATTTTTTACTTACAAAAAAGAAATCAGCATTTTTACTGTGATCTGTAAGATTTTTTAAAACGGGAGTGTGAGGCAGATCCAAGTGGGTGGCATGGAAAAGCAGTCAAAGGAGGGGACATCCTTCCCTTCCTCTGTTACTCTTCCACTGACCCTCGGCCATTCCTTTTTCTGGCTGTGATGTGAGTGAGTGTGTGTTTGTGTTGGCTGCGGCATATCCTTCATGCGGGATCCTGCTGCTGATGTCACGTTCCTGCCTGTTAAGGCAACAAGGAGTGCATCACACACACACACTTATGCACGTCACACACCAGTCTAGCAGGAAGTGTGTTTCCTTTCCACGATTCTCCCTCTGCTTCACATTAAAAGGACAAAGGAGAATGTCATCCACTCTTGTGCTGCCAGACTGAAGTTTTCCCTCCGCGTTTCACTGAATCAGTGAGCACACCACAGTGACTCAGCAAAGAAGGTGCAGTTGTTTCTGAGCATTTTGAATCAAATCGGGCCTTTTTTTAAGAAAGCCAATCTAGCCAACATTTTTGGAGCTTTAAATACAGTTTACAGTCTTTGTTACACTTTGTCAAATCAAATGATATTAAACAAAAAGACAGATCTGGAGACACATGCCTCACTGCAAACTGCTTCATTTCATGATCCCTGATGTTTCCATGAGCTACCAGCCACCAGTATTTTATAGTTTTAGCTTTTCCCCCTAAAATAATCAATAAGGAGAGTTGTAACAAAAGAGAAGCAAACAAAAGCAAGACTCACATTTCTTGCCGACGACTGTGAATGTTTCCTGCTAATCTGTTGTAAAACGAGAAGCTATAGATACACACTTGACGGCTACGTGTGTGATGCAATGGCAAAAAGTCATCATCCTAACCAGTTGATGATTCCGGTAGGGATCATGGAAATAAAGGAGCAGCATTGTTTATAGCCGTAGTATCACAGCACTATATTCATTTACAGATAACAATGTTGTTTTTAACATGAATCTTGAATGGTTTAGATGCTAACAATGAAATGACCTTACTTGGACAAGCAACACGGTGATTGATGATTTAACAGGTCAGTTGCGATTGTTTGCATATTCAGGAAGGTTTGTTGAAAAGAGCGTACAGGGAAATGAAATATCCATTTCATGGTCATGTTGGTCTTTTGTAGACTTCCTGTTCCAAGATATTCTATATACAGATAGAGGCCTTTGAAATCTATTTAATAAACATATTCTGTATCTCATGTTCCTGTTTAACATGTCAACATATGTCCTGTTTTTCTGCCGTGTCTACTTCTTACTCTTACAGCTGGTGTCATTATTCATCCTCACTAATGATCAGCCACAATACATCCTGCTGTGACAACAGAACATGAAACAGCACTAAAACCAAAGTCAGTGTACCAGGAAGTCAAACATCTGGAGGGAGACAGATGAGGGGAGAGAGCGAGAGAGAGAGGGAGCATTCCACCAGACATCTAACTGCTGAGGGCCAATTTGACCTAATTAGTAACTTCTGTTTTCTCAAGAGCTTTCTCTCTCCCAGCCCCATTCAGTGTGTTAATGTGTGTGAGGCCATTGTAATGCTCCTTCCTCATATGAATTCCAGCCAAGGCCACAAGCCAAGGCCTGTGTGAGTGTGTGCGGGTGTTTTTTTTTTTTTTTTTTTGCTTTTAAAGGGTTTCTTAGGCTAACACTCGTTTCCACTCAGGAACAAGCGTTTCTGAGTCATTTACATCAGTTTCATCAAACCCTTTCCCTTCCCACGACTCTGCGTTCAGACCTGGTACATCCTAATGCATTGTTCAGACCTGCACATTCATTTCCCAGATAGATTTATTATGTTTATGGCTTTCCCATCCACATCCTTAACACAGAAAAGTATGTCTCCCTCAGGAGGAACACAAAAATAATCCCAGTTTTTTCACAGCATCTCAGGTGTCCGGTTTCCATCTGGTTTCCCCATTTAGATCTCTCGTTTTAATTGTTCTGTTCTTTCTTTTCAGAAACTTTATTTTAATGTTAAAAGTGTACTTTTAACAATGTGCTGCAGATCTTATCCCTTCTGATATTTTAGCCATACTCATTTTCAGTTACACATGCTGGCTTGATGGTCTTTCCTCCTCATCTGCCGACAACATGGCTGTCAGTCAATCATAACCAGTGGTGGATGTAACTAAGCACTTATAAAGTGCCCATATTATGAAAAAAGCACTTTTTCTGGGATTTGGGGTGTTATTTTGTGTCTCTGGTGCTACAAACTTTGAAAAAAATCTATCCATGCTGTTTTGAGTGAGATACGGGTTTCTGAATGTGCCCTGCCTTCAGTCTTCGGGTGAGCTGTTCAAAATCTGCACGGCTTTTTACGTAACTAGCCGAAATGACGGGCTAGCCACAACTACAAAAGAACTACTTACATGTGCGCCCTTGTTTAGAAGAAGTCTCCCAGTTAATCCTGCCTTGTAACTGACCAAAGCTGGAGAAACAAGCTTTCTTTTACTGTGTATGGAGCTAACTGACATGATCTACGATCTGAGCTACTGCGCATGTGGGAGTGCAGCCAAAGATAGTACAGAAGAAAAGATGATTCAATCTGTCAGCTAAAAAAAAGATCTGAACACAAGGTGAAAAGAGGAGCTGCAGCAGTGTGAGAGAGCTGTGCTATACAACAAAAATATGGAGTTTTTTGAAAATTAAACCATGTAAACCTATTCTGGTACAACCTTAAAATACAATTATGAACCTGAAAATGAGCGCAATATGGGATCTTTAAGTACCGTACTTAAGTACAACTTTGAGGTACTTGTACTTCACTTAAGTATTTCCATTTTATACTTCTTTATATTTCAATTCCACTTCATCTCAGAGGCAAATATTGTACTTTTTATTTCACTACACTTGTCTCACAGCTTTAGTTACTTTTCAGATTATAGTTTTTCATCCCCTTCCCCATTCCCCATGTATCTCCAGGTGTGTTGATGAAGTGTTCCTTTATGTGTTGAGAAAATGATCCTACCTCTTAAGCTAAATAAACAATTTTAAAAAAAGCCTCTTGAATCAGCTGATAAAATGCATCGTCACAAAGCTGAAACGGGGCTGTTTTTCTGACACCATGAAAAGTTAACTTTTTAGAGATACAGGGTTCTCACAGGACAGCGCCGCTACAAACATATAATGATCCTATATAATATGATAAATTGCTGTAGATTAAACTACCCGACAGTATATAAAGGAGAATTAGCACAACCTTCAGCAGTAAAACGCAACATACACATTAATGCAGCAGTAATATTAATCCAAAAACATCATATATAATAGTAAAACACTGGCAGGGAATATTTTGCTGCACAATGAATACTTTTACTTTTAGTACTTTAAGTAAGGTTTGGAATGCAGGACTTTTACTCGTATTGGAGTATTTTCACAGTGTGGTCTTAGTACTTCAGAAAAGGATCTGAATACTTTTTCCACCACTGAGCATATCTCATAAATGGTGTGGTGGCCAAACTGATTCACCACTTCTGCATTTTTCACATATTCTATAATGGGTCTGAATTGTGTTAAACGCACTTTGAAGTCAATCACATTTTTTTTAACAGTTATTTGGATAAAACTTAATCTCACTTTAAAAAGTCAACCAAACACTCAGATTTTGATAAATGCTATATACGTTTCAGTGTAGTTATGAGCTCACAGTAACATCAGAACACGGCATGAAACAGTCTAGTGGTAACATATTGTAAACAGTAAGCCTACAATCAGAGTAGCTCTTTACGTCTTTGACAAGTGTGTTGCTAACGATAACATAACTGTCCAGATGGCTTTCAGCCCTTTGAGGACAGAGCCAAGTCAAAGCTGTGACTGCCCTTCATTTATGTGTGTATGTGTGTGTGTGTGTGTGGGGGGGGGTGGGGGGGGGGCAAGGGGGGGGGGGGGCAAGGGGGGGGGGGGGGGGGGGCTGAGAGAAAAACTATTTATAAAGTTGAAAAGTCATGGGGGCGAGGGGGACTACAATGGGTGTGATGTACTTTGTGGAAAGATCAACTATGATTATATTACATCCTGTGGTAAACACACGCACACACACGCACGCGCACACACACACACACACACACACACACACACACACACACACACACACACACACACACACACACGCACACAAACAGCTTCCTGTTTGTCAGGTGCAGAGGAAGCTAAATACAGTGCCCACGCAACAACAAACATGTGAGACAGAGCTAAATAAAAACATTTCCATGGTGATTTTTCCATCAGTTATGAATATCAAAGATGCAATCAGCTGCAGTTGGGGGATTTCAGTTTACTTCACACAGGTGTGACCCTAACACCTCTGCTGCTCTCTGAATTAACTAATCTTGTGAATTCACATTGAGCAGGGAATTTGGCCATGTATTGAAATATGTAAAAAACTAACATGCAAATAGATTTATTCTCATTCAAAATCTCTATCCTGCCTTCAGTGAGGTGAATCAGAGGTGCATCTGACTTTCTGTCTGACTTTGTTTTACATACTTTGCTGCCGCACCTCACGAAAAATGACTTTGCAAGATGTAAATATTGTATGTTGGTTTTATATGCAAATGTTTGCCGGGAATATCGCTGTTAACTGCAACTTGATTCCTCTTCTCTTTTTCATTTGATCTTTTTTTATCAGCAAGCTCAAGGATGTGAATACTCAAGAGTTGACGTCTGCACATATACTTACTTACTATACTGTATGAATTGTCACTGGACTACTGCTATTATTTCTTCAATTTAGAGTTTATTTCTCTTCGTCAGCTTCCCATGAGACAGCATTTTTTTTTATCTTCTTGGAAACAGCGTGTCCACACCGTTGAATAATGTGGAGACACCGTGTGTGAGAGACTGTTAATCCACTAATGTCTTTGCTAAGAAGAGACTCTGCTGACAAGACAGAAACTCACACAGCCTGGAAACAGATGGCCAGAAGATGCAGAGGATGCACTGAGTCTCCAGATTAAGTTTTAAAAGGGATTTATTGAGCTTGCACTGTAACAATATCTGTATAGGCACTTTGAATCAATTATCGAGTATGTGCTTGAGTATGAGAATGGTGTGTGGATGTGCGTCATCCCAATAATAACTGCTTTATTCTTTTCAGGACATGTGCTTTGTCATTAATCGTCATCCCCACCATCATCACTGAATTAATGTACGAAAGTGAAGTTTAGCACATGACAGGCACAAGCAAGCGTTCAGACCACACTGTGGTCAACAACACTTGTGATAGGAAGCATGATGGGACGGACAACTCACCCCCCCCGGCTGAATGAGATCATTGAGAATGGACAGATCAGCAGCTCCTCCACTCATATGACAGCTGAGAAAGTTCGTTCACCAGCCAGGTCAACCGCTCACATGACAAACACCAAAACAGAATAAAAGGAATGAGCAAAGTCATCAAAGAGACAAGCGGGGCAGCAAGGTTGTCTGCATTAATCTGATTTCCTTCAGATATAATCATCATAATGCTAATGGTCTGACAATGGACACATTTAGGTCGTCCGAGAGAGTTTTTCCGTCATAGATTTAAATAGAATGTGTTAATTATAATGACACATTTGACCTCAGAATATAAATTCGGTGTCATTTGGCTGGGTACTGAATTTGATACTTTTGAATTGCCTCCTTAGTACCGATTATTTAAAAATGTCTCATCGTTCAATGCCAAATTCCAATACCTAAGTAGTAAATCTCATCAGCATCAGTGAGCCAATAAGCGTGCAGCATGCATGTACTAAGATCTACAACCCCAAATCAGAAAAAGTTGGGACAGTATGAAAAACACAAATAAAAAAAGAAAGTAGTGATTTCTAAATGTACTTTGATTTGTATTTCATTGCAGACAATGTGAACACAAAATATTTCATGTTTTGTCTGGTCAACTTAATTTCATTTGTAAATATACATCCTTTCCTGTCATTCAGACCTGCAACACATTCCAAAAAAGGTTGGGACAGGAGCAATTTAGGGCTAGTAATCAGGTAAATTGGTTAAATAATGATGTGATTTGAAACAGGTGATGTCAACAGGTGATTGTAATTATGATTTGGTGCAAAAGCAGCATCCAAGAAAGGTCTAGTCCTTTAGGAGCAAAGATGGGCCGAGGATTGACAGTTTGCTAACAAATACGTGAGAAAATTATTGAAATGTTTAAAAACAATTTTCCTCAAAGAAAGATAGGAAGATATTTGCTTATTTCACCTTCAACAGTGCATAACATAATTAAAAGATTCAAGGAATGTGGAGGAATTTCAGTGCGTAAAGGACAAGGGCGCAAGCCTAAGCTGAACAACCGTGATCTCCGATCCCTCAGGCGGCACTGCATCAAGAATTGTCATTCATCTATAAGCGATATGACCACATGGGCTCAGGACTACTTTGGCAAACCTTTGTCAAGTACCACAATACGTAGTTACAGCCACAAATGACAGTTAAAACTGTACTGTGCCAAAAGGAAGCCCTATGTTAACAATGTCCAGAAGCGCCGTCGACTTCTCTGGGCTCGGAGGCATCTGGGATGGACCATAACACAGTGGAAACGTGTACTGTGGTCAGATGAATCAGTATTTCAGGTATTTTTTGGGAGAAATGGACGCCTTGTGCTCCGGACCAAAGAAGAAAAGGATCATCCAGACTGTTACCAGCAACAAGTCCAAAAGCCAGGGTCTGTCATGGTATGGGGTTGTGTCAGTGCCCTTGGCAAAGGTAACTTGCACTTCTGTGATGGCACCATTAATGCTGAAAAGTACATAGAGATTTTGGAGCACAATATGCTGCCTTCAAGAAGACATCTTTACCAGGGACGTCCATGCATATTTCAACAAGATAATGCAAAACCACATTCTGCACACATGACAAAGTCCTGGCTGCGGAGGAAGAGGATCCGGGTACTTGACTGGCCTGCCTGCAGTCCCGACCTGTCTCCAATAGAGAATGTGTGGCGCATTTTGAAGCGCAAAATGCGACAACGAAGACCCCGTACTGGTGCCGGCCTTAAGACTTGTTTGCAGCAAGAATGGGACAAAATTACACCTGAAACACTTCATCACTTGGTGTCTTCAGTCCCTAAACGTCTTTTAAGTGTTGTGAAAAGGAATGGCAACATTACAAAGTGGTAAATGCTTTACTGTTACAACTTTTTTTGAAATGTGTTGCAAGAACCAAAATAGGAATTTTGTTTTTTTGAAACAAAAACAATAAAAATCATGAGGTGCACATTGAATTATGTGCTGTTGTATTGTCTGCAATGAAATACAAGTCAAAGTACATTTAGAAATCACTACTTTTTTTTTTATTTGTGTTTTCCATACTGTCCCAACTTTTTCTGATTTGGGGTTGTAATAATGCTGGCGATTGGCTGTCTAACGTTACACGTTGTAGAGGCACGCAGGAAAAACACGTTACACACGTAGTAGGAGCTGAAAAATAAATGTAAAAGATTTTTTCTTTTTGTTAAAATGGATTTTATGAAGTTGGTATAGCCTTTATTGGTTTGGCTTTGTTGAGTTTATTTCGACAAAGAAATTCCAAGTACCTTTTTCTTCATCAGCTGACAGCCTTTCATCAGTTGAGAGATGGATCTGCAGACATGCGAGTTCAGTAGCTGCTTACAATTTCATCCATAGAACTTTTCACATGTATTATTTTTTACTTGATCTTGGAAATAGTACTTTAACAAAACAATCCAAACACCAGCTCCCCTCATTAGTTGACCTGACAAGTTAAACAACTCTCTTGAGATGGGATTATTTACTGTTTCCAAGATCAAAAATGAACTTTCATGCTTAGTTTCATTTAGCTTAGCTCAGGATGGAAAATCCCATGCGATTCCTGGTCAAAATATCTACATGTAATGATCATGTGGTACGATCACATGGGAAATATATATGACAGGTTTTAACTTGAAAAACATGGTTTTGGAAAATTTTCATCTAATAAAGACAAATAATGACAAAACGTTATAACGTGTCAAACATAAAACCACATGGGAATTTTGTGCCTGGAATTTTTCTAAAACAAAATCTCAATTTTAATCTGTGTAAGCGTAATTACTCCTTTGATCCAGCAGATCACAAGATCATTAAGCCAGATTCATGGGCCCAGCCTCTTTCAACTAAATGTTTTTCCTTTTCACTGAGAAGTGTTTTTGTAAGGCTCAAGACAAGGTTTTTTTTCTTTTCACCCTACACTCTCTGAAGGCTGCTTACTTTGTTTGACAATCTAGACACTGAAAAGCCTCCTACTACAAGTATGTTTGAGCTACAACTCCATCTGTTGTAGAATAAGCGCTTGTTGTAGGACAAGGCATCCTGGGCCCTCTCACACATCTCAATGGGACACTTTGTGCTGTGTCCATTTCTGTGTGGGGGTTGTCTGAAAACACCCCCAGGAGGCTTCATTAGCTCCTAATTCAAAGTCAAGACTTGGTAGAAAAATACAACTGGCAAGAGAAGAAAAGGTCTCAAAGTTATAACATAATACTGCTTTATTGATTTATTAAAACTAATACAGTGCCCGTTAAAAATGTGCCTGTTTGGAACGGCCCGATTGCTTGGCCTGTTAGTATTGCTGCTTGTTGAAATTTTCAAAAAAAAAAAAAAAAAAAAAAAAAAAAGTACCCCAAAATTACTTACAGAAGGACCCCAAACCACTTAATATGCAACTCCACTGTATAGCCTACTACCGACTTACAGTGTAGGCCACGTCTATCAGAGGAAGACATTGTACTACTACATTTACCTGACAGAGAACGTTGCAGATTCAGAATGTAAAATAATCAGACATTATGTCATGGACTCATGGCAGTGCGCTACCCACCTGGCCCGTTATGAGAGCTATATCTGCACCTATCTGCGTTAATCAACCACCAGAACCAGACCGTTAGTTTGTGTGTGCGCACAGAGAGAGAGAGAGAGAGAGAGAGAGAGAGAGAGAGAGACAGAGAGAGAGAGAGAGAGAGAGACAGAGAGAGAGAGAGAGAGAGAGAGAGAGAGAGAGACAGAGAAACAGAGAGACAGTGTTGTCTTGTGTCAAATGATCATTAACAAATTGAACACTTCAGCAGAGGTTTCCATATAGGTGTAGTGGCTTGATAGTTAACGGTGAAGTAAGGAATTTTGGTGACGGTAATGTTATTAATGTTGTAAGTTAGCAGTAGACTTAATTAACCCGACCCAGGGTGAGTCTGACGAAAACTGCTGTCGCTGCCCGGTTCAGCTCTGAGATTTTCTTGCATCGCACAGCGCTGTGAAGGAATAATCTCTGAGATTATGTTATTATTCTGCCTCTGTTTAGAAGTGAATGTAGGCTACAGCTTAAAGCAACGTAACACTATATGGTGTCTGGCTTTAACATTGGAAGCAGGAAAAGAGTCAAAGAGTCCCCCCCACACACACACACACACACACACACACACACGTTGTAAAGCGTTCTGCATGTGGCGTCTGCGTGTGATGTGCAGGTTACCTCCTCCCCAAACACGCCCCTAAACATGGACACACATACATACATACAGATACGTCTTGCTTTATTAGATAGATGATCTGGATGCAGCAATGAAGAAAAAAAAGAGCACAGAGAAATTGTAAGATGACTTGCTGAGATATTTTACTTTAACTTTTTTACGTCTTAGTCCCTGTTTTTGTTCCCCTCTCTCTTTTCGTTCACCACTTCTCTTTCTGCTCTCCACAAACCCAAACAAACATTAGCGCTGAAGAGAGATTCCAGACTAGACTGGACTGATAAGAGGGTAATTCCCACACTGTGGATCATTTGACACACACGTGTTCACACACATACACACATCATACACAAAGAGCCACAGAAAATAGCCAAGGTTCACCATGACACAAAGTGTCAAAGCTCAGATGAAAAGTGCATGTTAAGACTTTAAGTTCAGCAAAGATTTATTTCTGCATTATAGCTTTAATTTTTGGAAACATGAAGGGAAAATGTTTGATTTACAACACGGGAAGTACCTGCAATGTGATTCCCCTACATACACAGGTAGTTAGAGTAAAGAAAGAAGACTTGTTTATGAGATAGAACTTCTGCCCATAAAATCCCCATTTTTCTGTGAATTGACATAGAAACATGAGTAGGGAAGCGACTCTCTTTTAAAGGTAAACCAACTATTAATAAGGCTCAGCATTCAGATGTCATGGCATACAGTACTTGGGAAACACATTTTAAAACCTTGTGACAGAATTGCATACAGCCAAAAATGGCATTTGGTGGCCATCGGGACAACATACAACTGTGTACAAATAAAACCCCAAGGCAAGCTGACAACTATTCACATAAAAAGATAACAAGTTTAATCTAATCCAGGAGGAATGTGGGGGAAACCCAAAACCTGACTGACTGGCTGGAAGCAAACTCAGCGAGCTGTGATAATGGGATTATTGTGCTATATTTCAAGCTGTCCTGTGCCGACAGCTAGAATAGTTGTATGACTTTCTTTACTACAAGAGAGGTCTTGGACGCCATGAGCCCCTAGAGCTGAAACCGGCTTGGAAACCACTATGAATGATTTTTCTGTCTACCGCCCATTTTGGATCCCATCCCGAGCTCACTGTACAGTATATGACAAACAGCTTGCTGTAGATCTTTACAAGGATCAATATTCCATGGCCATCACATGAGAGAGTAGCATAGTTTTAGTAAGGGGATGGTGTACAAAACAAAAACCTTACCTGTAGGTTTTTTTTAACGTTATTTTTGGTAAATACAAATTGTCTAAAAGCTCTAACAGCAGCAGCACTACTCGAACAGGGAAATTCTAAGAGGATTGTTAAGTCACTCTGTCATTTAATAACATGGTAAACAGTTGTCACAAAGTGAATGTGGAGGAGGGACAACAATAGTTCTATTAGTCAGCAAAACACCCAGCTACCCAGCTCTGGATCTCCCCATCACAGCCTCCACTACTTTTCATAACGGCCTTTGATGTATTTCAATAAACTGCGGGGCTGTCCCATGGGTGCCACCTTCATGAGAACAACCCACTGTGTGTATTCATAATCAATCTTTCAATAAGGGGATCCTAGAAAACCATCTTCCACATCTGTTTGTGAAGGCGTGTGTGTTGGCGTGTGGGTAAAACCGAAGTGAGAAGTTTATCTTGAAAGTTTTTGCTTGAAAGAAAAGGTTTCACTGCTTGACGTTGTGGGGTTTACCTCTGTTCCTGTAATCTCTGTTCAGGTTTTACCAGCATGCATTTCCCTGTTTAAACAAAACAGTGGGCCTGAAGGATAAATACTGCAACATCATGGTAGGAAATAACATTTAAAGGACAATTCGCACCGCCAGAAGAAAAACATAAAGGCAATCAAAACAGCTCATATAACCCATCACTTATCTTGGCGTCAGACTTAAATACAGCCGACTGTAAATAGCTGAAGTTGGCAGGCGTGTATTTTATGATAGCTGCCAGATAAGGCTGGTATTTCATTTTATAAATGCCTGCTGATGTTGTTTGCTCATGAAACTCTATGGTCTGTATCTCATCAAATTGTGGTGAAATAATGTTAGACGTTAGATTTTTGGCCATTTTTCATTAAGCTTTACATTTCTGGTTCATAGCTTTTTATGTGGCGTACACTCCACTCTTCACTAGTGACCTTTTTCAGATAAAAGAGATTCCAGGGAATGAAAAGAGGGAAGTGAAAGGACAGTGAGTGGGTAGGAGAAGACTGAGTTAGTCACACAGTAAAAGTATTAAAACTTTAAGGGAAGTATGAATGCAACCAAATCTAAATTAGCTCCCCCAGTAAAACAATCTGCAAACACTGAAATTACAGTTTTCTCTATAAACACCACCGCAAACATTCCACACATGGTGTCATTTGTTTTACTTTTGTGATTCAGAGGAACCTCATTTGAACTTGTGAACAGAGGAGGGAAAGATCCTAGGAAATGACTTTGACCATGAGTGTATTTTATATTAGCTTTATATATTTACTTAGACTAAATTCTGTTTTCACCAGCAACATATGTGAATTCAAAGTCAGAGATCTCTTAGCGAGGTATGCTCAAACCCAAGTAGTTTGTAGGAACTGAAGGCAAAAGGTGTTCCGAATGTCAACACTTGACGATGGGGAGAAAAACTGGCCAACAATAATCAATTGAATGTGTGGATAATGGCGCACTTTATCTGACAGTCTGTCTTGGAAGACATTTATAGTATTGTACTCATTTGTACATATGGAAAGTGACAGAAATAGTTGTGTAACAGAGAGAAGTTCAAACCCTGCTTATTTTCTTACCTCGGATTGTTGGTTTCGAAAAGTTAAAGAAACTCCCACACGCAAGCCCCACATTCTGAGGTCCGAAATGTCTGGGGTTTCCTATGCTGTTTGACCATCTGACAAACACCTGTCCTCAGGCAAGGCATGAAGGAAATGAGAGATAATAATAATGCAGCATCATGTCATTAGTATAAGATAAATGTAAAACAACAATTTACAGAACAAGTACAATTACAGTAGTAGGCCTACAATTCAAAGGCATTTTACACAATAATTCAATCAGTAGGTCGCAAATAGCCAGCAAAATATCAGGAGCCTACGTGTAATATATTTTCTGTCACTAATAAACACTTAGTGGAGCTCTCATTCCCATAATTTAATGGGTTATTTTCTATCTTTTATTTTTTCCTTGGAATGTCTTTCTAAGCACACAACGGATTACACAATTATTATCACATTGTAGTTCACACAACATTGAAAGAGAATGTCATGGTAACTGCTTCTATGAAAACTGAAGGGACTATAACATAAAAATCATGTCCATTATACTTCTTTTTGTTCGTCCACAAGGGTAGGTAGGCTATTTACAGGCATACAGATATGTATCTCTCTATAAAAGTGTTATAAATTAACCCTAAGTCCGAATGTAGATTTGGATCAAGTTCAGTTCAGGGAGTTTGTATCAGTCTGTGTCATGCTGTAAATGTTCTCTTGCACTAGTTCCTGTCAGCAGTCAGCACTCCCAGTCTGAGAGGCTGCAGAAATTCCAAGCCAATCTTAGATGGGACGGAACCCAGTCCTGCATGAAAGACTGTATTCTGTTAATATTTTGTATCAGTCTTTAGTACTTGTATACATCTATTATATGTGTGTGGGTCTGGTCTCAGTAGAGGTGGTCATCAATTAATCTGTTCTCAGCAGTGCGGTGGTTAGAAGTTTACCTTGCACGGCTGCTGGATTCTCGCGATATCATGAGATTGCGCAAGGGTCGCGGGATCACATTTCACACAAAATCCACGTTGTCAGGCTTCAAGTAGTCTCGCTTTGCCAGACCCTCCTCCAAAGAGCGCTGGAGGAGGGTCTGGTTACTCCACACAGCATTCAGGGATGGGAGGAAAATGTGCTCTGGTTTATTGGCATTTCTTTAAACCAATCACAATCATCTTGTGCGTTGCTAAGCACCGGAGAAAAGCCGCGGTGCCGCTGCAAAATAGGCTCGGAAGGAACTTGTTTAGGTGGAACATGTATGTTTAAAGGTTGTTTTAGACGTGCAGCAGAAAAACTCAGATTGGACAGATAGTCTGGCTAGCTGTCTGGATTTACCCTGCAGAGATCTGATAAAAGTTTAACCATAGTCCTCATAAATCAACCTGAGTTTAAAATGCCAACACAAAGGAAGCCCAAGGCAACGGATATCCGGCCTAAATGAGTAAAATCCGGCGGATTTTCTGGCGGCAACGGAGCAATCCCAGAAGTGGAACGTCAATGATATAGACTAGGCTTCAAGTAATGCATCTGTGTCTGATCTACTGGCTCCCCGAACCAATCAGTATCCGGTGAGGAGCTATCAGCCACAGCAGGCGTGGTTAAGGTGTGTTTGACTTGATAGACAAATGGTTCATCCAATCACTTGCCAGGTATTTGAAAGTGCCTGCCTGTTTTCAGGTCAGTTAGAAAGTATCTGTCAGCTAAGCCTTTACACACACACACACACACACACACACACACACACACACACACACACACACACACACACACACAGACACACACACACGCACACACGCTGTCTGCATTTGCAACAGCTGAGCCTGAGAACGAGACAGAGAAATCGCAGACATTGACAAACACACATTGCACATTGCAACAATGCACAAGCATTGGATGCACAATCTTGCAACAAACAAACAAGCACACACACACACACACAGACACACACACACACAGACACACACACACACACACACACACACACACACACACACACACACACACACACACACACACACACACACACACACACACACACACCGGCATACATATCAGTATGTACCATCAACTCAATTCAAGCCCGGGTTCATGCTACAGTACATTGTGTCATCGTTTTATCTTTTAACATTTTTCATTCACTGACGTAAAAGTTGCACACACAGTGACAACAACAGTGTCTGGTGTGAGAATATGAATTGACCCATTCAACAGAAAAGGAATGCTAATATGGTCCCTGAATCTGGTTCCAGACCTCTCAATCAGCGGCAACATCTGCTATTGGTCTGTTGTTGCACCTCGGCTCTGACAGCTGTTAGAGAAACAGTTGACCAATCAGAGCTTAGTAAGCTGGTTTAAGAATGGGGGTGTCATCTTTGTACATAGCTAGTCATAGTTAGAATCTTAGTTAATGAAATACTAAAGTGACAAAAAAAAAGTGTAGACTAGATCAACCCAGCTGTGAAAAATATTTGTAAGTCAGATACAAAAACTTTTAAAGTGACATATTTCTTTGACCAATGTGAAATGTTAAGTTAACGGCTCGTGGCATCCACGTTTTTCACTACTGAACATAAACACAGGGTGAAAAAAATGGTTTGTATCCCCAGAGCTGCATGTTTGCATGTCTACATATTTAGGCCCATATTCAAATATAAATACATGTTTTCGCCAGAAAACTTTGACAGTCAGTATCAACTACCAAAACTAGTAATACACTGTAGCCTACATGTACTTTATTCTTTCCAATGAACCTTTCACATTGCAGCCCCCGTGTACTGTTTGACTCTGCAATTAAGGGCAAGTGTGGTATAACTGTCACCTTCCACCCACTAACATACAAACAGACATAAACACACACTCACAGAAATGAGGCATTAGCACATTACAGGATGTGTTGCCATGGTAATGCGACAACCCATAATCACACTGTGAGTGTGTGTCTTGGTGAGTCACCCGGTGTTAATCCATATTCATGTCCTCTGAGTGCTTATTTGCCTTACATGTGCCTATATGTGTGCAGACCTGTGGATTTGTGTGTTAACATATATTGTCAATGATCATATTTGAATCGAAGCACTTTCTGAATTGAATCATTGAAGTTTATTTGTCAGTATTTGGACAACAGATGACTGCAGTTCTTCCATTTAGATCATGGATTAATGGGTGTCAGTGATTTATATGTGTGTGTGTGTGTGTGAAAGAGAGAGAAAGAGAGCGACAGGAAGGGATATGGGATAGTTACTTTGCTGAGAAGTGTACCTAATGTTTTCTCCAGTGACCACCTGCTCCTCTCTCACTCTACATCATTCTGGTTATAACTCTCTCTCTCTCTCTCTGTCTCTCTGTCTCTCTCTCTCTCTCTCTCTCTCTCTCTCTCTCTGTTGTATTTTCCCGAAACTAGGTTCTCAATTTTTAGGCAATTTGTCATCCAGGATCCTCCCCCTTGCTGAGTCTTGTATAGTCCCAGGTGCAAAGCTAAACACAGTACTTTGGAAGATCCTGTTTTTGGGTCCACAGTGCAATCAAAACCCCCCTTTCAAACATGCACTTTGTTACGTAAATATGTTGGTAATTTTACATACCTGTCTCACATTTGAATGGTAAGGCAATATAACTGTGCGAACCTTTAACATTTTTGTCGTACTTTAAACACAGCTCAACTCTAAATAGAATTCTGTCTAATGAATGTACAGGATACTACAGCACAAGGTTGTATAAACAGAGAGATTAATCGCAAGTTAATCACACATTTTTTATCTATTATGAATGTACTTTTAAAGAGATATTTTTCAAGTTTCTAATGCTCTTATCAACATGGGAGTGGACAAATATGCTTTCTTTATGCAAATGTTTATTATTATTGCAACAATCCAAAACAATGACAAACACAGACTAGAAAACAGTTAATCTTCTGATCTGTGTAGTCTAATCCTGCGGTTTTAATTTGACAAATTTTAGTGTTGCAATTTAGTGTTCAATTATTTAAAAGAACAATAACAGTGCAATACTCAAAGACTAGACCCCTGCAGCACACGTCACAGTTCACTGTACCCCATACTGTTTTATTATTGAAGGAGGGGGATATGTGTTATCTGTGTGTTTGTGTTTAACACTTCCTGGGTGAATCATGGGCCTCATGCAGGGCTGGTGATCTATGACGGGCTGGTGTGAACTCTTCGCAGCAACTGTCCCAGGCAACTCTACACATGTGATGCTGGGGGGGTCTGTGGCGGAAATTACACATGTTAAAGTTATGTCTATAAATGGCATTTCTGGCTCCGCTCCACATTTCAGATAATGTCAAACGTTATTCAGCACAGTGGGGAAAACGGTCGGCAAATGGTTGCATTGAATTCCTCAGCCAGGTTTGGGAGTGGGGATTTTAGACTCCAGCTGTGACAGCTGCTGCAGTTGTCTTGTGAATAACTATCTCTGGAAAATGTCACTGGAAGTGCCTGTTTTTCTATGGCGCAATGAATGTGCTTTCCCACTAAAGAAACAAAGTGGTGAATGACTGACATGTAATTTATGTAGTGTCCACCAACCATCTTTTTGGCTAATTTGAGCAAAGCCCCTTACTAAACTATGAAAACTTCTTTTTAATTACCAATGCAATGGTACAAGTATTATTTAACTTAATGTTACCCATGCTTGTGCAGGTTTGATGTTGAGTTTTTATAAGCTACTAGTTCAGTCTCTCTTGGCAATAAAGCTGTTGCCTTTCTTGCACTTGAAGCTGAGGTAGTCGCTCAAATATGGCCAGGGGTTCACTTCATTTCCTTCGAGTTCAACTTTAGCAGAATTGAACGGGGTTTCACTTTTAGCTTGGTCTGCCCCACTGGTGTTTGACTTGCCCGTCTTTATCCTTCTTGTGATTTTAGCCGGCCATCCTGAATTTAAATCACAAGACGTGCTTATCGTGTGACTGGCAAAGACAAACGTGAAGTAACTGAGAGGCCATCTACATGAAGACGCGTTTGGATGCAAACGCACTTTCTTTGCATCGTTTGGGCCGATTGTCCACACGAAACCTGTAAACGCACTGCCTGTAAACGCACTTTTTTGAAACCTGGTCCCAGGGTGAATAAAAAAAAAAACGGCTCACGTTTGGCTTCGTGTGGACGGCGAAACCGCATACGTGCGTATCGATGATGTAATCGCCACACACCTCAGCCTCACAGCTGGCTGCCGTCAGCTCTAGCAGGGACGCAATGCTGTTTATAAAGTGGAAGTAGACAATTTATCAACTAGCTAGCTAATCTGTCTGTCTATCAACTCCTTGAACGGATTATAGTAACTTTTAGCACGGCTTATTGTAGAAAGGCCACCGCAAGAAAAACGTGAAGCTAGATTATCAAAAAGACATCGGATAATTCATGTTTGTTTGACTGCCGATGTTAGCTAGCAGAGCTAACGTTAGCTCTGCTAGCTAGCACACTGCAATCATGTCTGATAGCAGACAGAATTGCAATTAAAAAGCAATCCAACAGCACATTATACAATATAAACAAAGACACGTTTTCTAGCGGTGGCCTTTAAATAACGAGCAGTGGTGAAAGTTATTAATGTTATGAAGGGAAGTGGAAGTGACTGAAGGCTGCTCTTCTTCTCGATTCGTTAATTTCTGTAGCAATAACAGCGCCGCCTACAGGTCTGGCATATGAAGTAGCGTGTTGAGTCATTTACAAATGGATTCATGTGGACGTGAATTTTTTTGTACCGAATCCAGAGAAGACGGATGCGTTTACATCCTAACGTCTTAGTGTGGACATGGCCTGAATGTGACAAATTGAGTCCTCCACACTACAATATCACACTAGCTGTGGTGGATGTCTGGGTAACTAACACCACTCATGTGTCTCTTGTATCTCAAAACTTAACCAGGAATGAGGAAAAGAGGCTGAACAACAGAACTGATTATAGTAAATTACTTAATTTTAAGTAGACAGAAAACCTTGTATGAAAACAGGAAGGAATGCCAAACTAAATATTGAATGTACTGTAGAAACTCAATGGAAGGCAGATGTGAAAGTTAGGAAAATATATCTGAACAATTGCTGCTTTAGTTCTTTGAACCCACAGCTCATTCATAGAAAAAGTCAACGAGAAAAAGAGGATTATGATCCAGTTGCCATAGCAGCTGTAACTTGGTCAGTAGGATGGGAGTGTGTGTGCAGCATGACTCTACATAATGCATCCAGACCCAACTGACGTATAAGCACTGTACGCAAATGTTACCATGCACTGATGTTAATCATCACATACAGTATATATATAGCTTGAACATCAGTATAGGCCAATTAACTGACGTACATTGCCTTTGTACCTTGAAGTACTTTGTAGATGAAACCTGACTCACATTGATCAATCATTTAGTTAGTTTAGCGTCAAGTGAAAAGAGAGGGAAAACACCAGAATGTACACCAGAAGTATGCGATACAGGATGCAATGATTAACATATTAGTGGAAACATTTTTTTTGCAGATAAGTCATATGATTGCATGTTCATCAGTGACATATTTTCAGTTTTGGTTGTAAACTATCATAATGTTCCTCAAATACAAATGGACATGAACAGAGCACAGCAGAGTGAGTCAGCATGCACATATTTTAGATTTAGAGAACAAAAGAGGTAGCCACTGTACAATTAAGTTCAGCTGATTTCATTGCATTTAAGGGATTTTTAATTAATCTCCAACCTGGCGTGCCATTTAGGTTAATTCGTTATGAATCACCAATTGTTTTATATTCTATACCTCCGTTAGCTTTGCTTGAGTGATCAAACCATTCCTCACATTTTGACCCCATTGAAGCACAGAGCTACATTTTTAATCCTTAATCCTTAAACTTTACACGTCGTGACTGTATTTAGAAATTCATTTTAGCTTCAATTCAGAAAGCACAGAAGAATTCCAGACTTCTACCTTTTACTTTGTGTCTTACATTTGACAATGTATGGTAGTTTGTCATCGATAATGTCTTAGGCTACTATATTGTTTGCAATAATCCCTGTATTGTCATTAACCTCTTTATTGTTGTATTAAACCTGCAATAACTGATTTGTCGGATGACAATTCTCTGGGATTTCCTAACTTTGAACAACTCCTTATGATTTTCAAATAATTTAATCCATTGTCATGATTTATTTTTATTATAGTTGCTTTGAGTAACTTGCATTCCAAATGTTGTAATGTAAAACATTATGAGTTTAATTCCCACAAATACATGTTAATTTAGCGAGGCCATGAGGTTCCCCACCCAGATCAATAGTCTGGGAGACCATTGTCATCAATACTAGCTGCAGAGGGAGTACGTCATGCATCTGTTATCAGAGCGGATCTACACAGGAGGGAAATTAGGTAGGAATGAATCATGACTGCCAATATGCATTCCTTCACTGGAAACAGCACAGCAGTGTTTCTCTCCACTCTGAAAGGAAAAGGTATAATAGTGTCCTTGCATTTCTGAATGAACACATATTTAGGCAGAGTGGCCTCTCATTGCAGAATGAATAGATCTTGCCACAGAGTATCCTTGCTTTTGTGAATGCATGCATATTTCCTTGCCCTGGGGTAGCAGTCAAGCAAATATTCTATACATTTTGTGCCTTGAGGTGAACAGAGATCAGCATTTTTTCACACTGAGGTAAATTAAACCTAACTGAATAGTGGCGGGGCTTTTGTGAGCCGGCGTTTGGTCTACAGGGCTGAAAACTGTTAGTACATTTGTGAAAACAGACTAGAAGGGGAGAGACCAAAAAGGAGTGCATAAATGATGGAGTAGGTCAGTATGACAGTGTGCATCATGCCTCTCTCAGCACAGAGGATCTGCCTGGCCAACGAGTGAGAGCAAGAGAGAGGAAGACACCAGTATAATAGCTTCCTCTACACAGAGCCAGCCGACCATCCATGCATTTAGACACAGACAGGTAGTTCCCAGAGGTACTCCTTTGGTGAATAAAAATGGGAGGCCAGGGTGAACAATTTTCTCTGTCTCTCATCGTCAGCCCTCCCTTTGTCTCGCTCATCTCCTTTCTTTCTGTCGTTGCATTCCCTTGTCCACCTCTCTCTGCATGTCTCCTTCCTTCATCTTCACCATTTATCTACTTCTTTTCTAACCCTTTAATTTCTTGCTTTGACCTTTATTCCACCCCCAAATTTTCTTTTATTTATGCACTTCCACTCTTTCTCTCTGTCTTTCTTCATACCCTCCCTTGCTCGCACTTCGAACCAAGCTGGGCATAGAGGGCTGTGTCTTGGAGTAGCTGGAAGCTGCAGCAGAATACCAAATAGAGAGCAAGACATGGAGACAGAAAAAGAGAGTAAGAGAGAGAGAGAGAGAGAGAGAGAGAGAGAGAGAGAGAGAGAGAGAGAGAGAGAGAGAGAGAGAGAGAGAGAGCACAGCGCAATGATGTCACGGCTCAGACATGATCTGCCTACATAACCGGGTCATCCTTACTCATCCTCTGTTTAATGAATCAATGCATTTTTAACGTGTTCGATTCATTCATGCCTTAGATAAAGTAATACCTTGTATAAAATAATCATGAATGGGAACATAATCATTGTATAGCTTTCTGCCTAAATATTTTGTGCATGCTTTTGTATATACGAGGATGACTGACAGCCACTGAAGTAGCTTTCCCTGCTCTCCATATTAATGCATTACATCGTCATCTTTTTCTTCTTCTCTTTGTGTAAGCCAAGCTCTGACACGATAACACAGGGAGTCTAAATATTTCATATCTATAAAATAAACTCTGCTACGTGAGACCTCTGCAGCTGGTGTGTTTCATTGCTTTTAGTCACTCCCTGCAACAACAGTGACTCATCCAAGTCTGTGTGAGATGCTGTGAATTCTTGTGCTCAAATTAGGTTTAGAAATGTGGTTTAGAGAGTTGGCCTGGAGCATAACTGGTGATTAGATGGCCTTATGTATGTGTGAATGTGTCTGTGTGATACATCAAACTATTTCAGCTATCAGCTAACATTCCCCAAAGTCTCACCTTTAGATTAGGTCTTTCTCTCATTATACATCTCTCTGGTATTGCAATAAGATGCTAATTTTAACATTAGGAAATGCTCATCATTAGACGGCAAGTCAAGTAAAGTCAGTTTTTTTTTTATATACCCCCAAATCTCAAATCACAAATTTGCCTGAAGGCTTTACATCTGCACAGAATACGACACCCTTAGACCCTCAGTTCAGGTAAAGAAAAAACTCCCAAAAATAAAAAAAATAATACACTTCAAGAAGAGCAGGATCCCTCATCCAGGATGAACTGACATGCAGTTGTTTACATGTTTACAGAGTAGACAGACATATAGTAAAATTACAATATGGAGAAACAGAGACTACCAAAGAAGCTGGCATGGGTCGAAAACCAGTTTGCAGTCGAGAAGGGTGATTGCAGACCTGGCCACTCAACCAGTTGTTTTTTCTTGTTCATCTGCTGAGGAAGCTATGCTAGTGCTTCTGCTAACAGTCCTGCCATCAAGCCTTGGGTTAAAGTTTGCTTGAGCGCAAGCTGGTAGTACAAAAGATTGTCTCGCATTGCCAGACCTTCCTCTACAGCGCTGCGGAGGAGGGTCTGGCTAGTCCACACAGCATTCCGGGATGGGAGAAAACGTGCTCTGGTTTATTGGCATTTCCTTGAACCAATCACAATCGTCTTGGGTGGCGGTAAGCGCCGGACGGCGCAACGGTGCCTTTGTAAAATAGACTCGGCAGTTAACCATAGTCCTCATAAATCGACCAGAGTTTAAAATGTCAACACAAAGAAAGTGGAAGGTAAGGAACATCCGGCCAAAAATTAGGGACATCTGGCGGAATTTCCCGTGGTACCTGAACAATCCCAGAAATGAAAGGTCTTCGATATAGACTAGATAAAAGACAAACTGTTCCAACGTATGGCCATGTCTCTCAAGAAGAGGCACTTTATCTGTAAAGGCAGAATAGCACAAACCATCTTAATTACATCGGAGAGGCTAACTGTGGATGAGTAAAGGCTAAGCTAGATGTTAAACCAGTGGTCAGCGACCTTAGGAAGCTCAGCCAATAGCACACAAGCAATAAGTGTGCAAGAGGGTTTTGTGGAACACAGTCTGTTATTTACCACAATCTGCTAAGACCCAACCTACTCTGCCTCTTCTTGGCTAGTACTCGTTTTCTTCTTTACAGAATGGGAAAAAAAAAAAAAAACACTGCCTGAGTACGTAGATAATGGCATGCTTACTGAAATGCTGATATGGCACACTGATTAACAAGAACACTGTAAAATGGCACTTCATACTAACAAAGGCTACCTTCTAAGTAGTAAAAAAAAAGAAATGAGTGAAGATTAAAAGAGAATATTGATTGTAATGTGCGTCACAGGGACACGCGGAGGTGCTAGATTAGAGAGGACATGTGAGATTAGGCCAGCATAAGAGACATGTTTTAGATTTGAACCCATTTTTATAGGTTGTCAATATATGCTAAAAATGTCTAGCTGGCATTGTATGCATGTGTAGCAACATTAGCTCATTTAACATTCTCTCAGAAAGCACTGGCGACTACAGGGGCTGTTGATTTCAATAGTCTGACCTTTTAACTAGATATGTGGCTGTGCTTCAAGCTGTAAAGGATTTGGAAAACCAGACTAAGCTTTGTAAAAGGGGGATGCATTGGAGCAGCTCAAGCTGCAGCAGTTGCGTGTGCCATGCATTAATATTCATATGACCCCTGGCAGACTGGATGTAGAGATCCTTTTTAGAGAAGTGTTTATCATGGTCACAGCAGATAGACTGAAAGAAAAAAGGATCCTTGAAGAGCAGGCTGCAAGGCAGCAGCAGGGGCAGCAGCAGCAGGGGCATTGTGGGAAGTCGACACTGCGAAGCTTTGTATGGACCTCAGCAGGTGGGATCAGCCAGAGCCACCCAACTACCCACACCCCCACCCCTGCCCTGCACAAAAACCGACACGGGCACACATAAACATTTGCATGGATGCCAGCAAACAGGCTTATTTTAAACAGGCTCACAGTATGTACATGGGAACAGTGAAGATGTACGGTCTTAACAGTACAGTGGGTGCACAGCAGAAACAGATAATGCATTTAAAAAAAAACACAAAAAACACACAAGCACACAAAAACTCCATCTGCTATGACGAAAGCAGCGAACACTGAGTTGACACATGACTTTAAGCCTCGACGGCTGCCACTACGAAAGCGTAACCGCCACTGCTCCTCCTCTTTTCCCTCCTCCTCCTGCTCCTCCTGTCTTCACTAAGTGACTACAGACTCCGTTGATTGCCATTGCTAAAAGCCCCATAAACCCACCAACCGTCTCCTCCTCCACCTCCTCCTTTCTGCTGAGTGATCCGGGGCCCCTCGGCTACGCACAAAGACACGGCTGCTCGTCTGTCAACCAGAGGCGCAGGACAGAGCGGGGCCCCTACTGACTCCTATTCAGCTCCAGTGAATGACATTATTGAAATCCCAATCCCAGCTGCGTGCATGTGTGCAGGCAAATAGGCTCACACCTGTTCTCTTAGCATCCACATGTCTGCCCGAGAAGACAAGATGGGGGGGGGGGGGGGGGGGGGGGGGGGGTCAGAGGAATGCGTTGGTGCACTACCAAACCAGCTGTTTTCACTAAGCAGTTTGCAAAATACCATTTCGGTGTTTATGCTATTTATAATGTTTAATGAATAAAAAAACACACACATACCAAATGTTGTTCTAACATACTGTAGGTGCAGTAAAATTTGATGTTAATCTAAAATGACTCTAAATCTACAGCCAATCTCAGTATTCTTGCTCAGTTTGCTCACATCCCAGGGGAAAAAAACTAAACACTTTCACCAAGGAAACGCGTGTTCGTTCCTTGGGAGTGTTTTAATCCAAAACTAGCCGTTTTGGTGCCTAAATTTAGCTGTCGTCGTTGCATGACGCTCACTTTTTCTCAGCAAAACTCATCTACCATGGCCCTCTGAACAGACCGTCATCTGTGAGCCTGTGGACGGCTCATGGTCACCTATTGGCGGCTAAACACATCTACCAACTGCCGCTGATACAACGGAGCTCTGACGGAGCTCTGTAAACACAACTACCAACTGCCACTCGGATTTTATCGTTCTGTCGCACTATAGACTATAGTTCACACTCTTAGTTTAAAATACTGCTATTTTAGGAATATAACATATGGTCTATTGGTGAAGTAGCATTGACCACTTTGATGGGTTGGTACATTTTGTTCCCACCAGGGATAAGATAATTCAGCAGAGGCATGTACAGATTAAAAAAAAAAAATGGATTGTTCTGCAGAGCTGCGGGATCACGGATACCATATGTTGCCTGTGCAGACTAAAGCAGTTGCTGTGGCTCTGTGTTAGGGCTGTGCAATTAATCAAAATGTAATCATGATTATGATTTTGGCTCCCAATGATCACAAAAACAGAATAATCGAGAAAAACAATTATGTACATCATTATGTTTTGCAAGTAAACTCTTATTTGCTATTGTGTTCTGAATGGAAAAATAAAGTTTAAATAGGAAAAGTATTACGGCAAATTTCACAGTTGTGTGTGTTGTTTTTTTTTTACTGTTGATTTATTTAACTTTTTCCACTGTTTTTTTAAGTTCAATAATTGCAACATCTTTCCAGAAGTCAACGAGTAATCGTGTGAAATTATCGTGATTTCAATATTGACCGAAATAATCGTGATTATATTTTTTTCCTTAATCGAGCAGCCCTACTCTGTGTGTATATAAATTGCCACTTTCATCTGTGCCTTTAAAGAGAAGTTTTTAGTTTCCCATCTGTTGCTCTGCTCTTCCATGTCCAGAGATTCATGTGTGATTATTGTCTCTCTATGTTGTGTGCTTATGTGAATCCCACGTGGAACCTACCAGACTCTCGAAGAGTGAATTTGCTCAACACAGTGGATAAGAAACCACTTGTTTAAATAAAAAAAGCAATCCAGAGGGAAACCTTTCTGTGTTTTTGTTTTCCATAACAGATTCTTCAAAGGGCACACTAATCATGACACACATCCCGTTATCTCTGTGTGCTCCACTGTTGGTACACTGGGATTGATATTGATTAACAGGTTGGGACAAGCCTCAAGGGGTTCACACAGGATCAAAGCCAATCAATACATAGTGCTTGTCTGATAAATCGGTGACACATCAGACAAAGGAATTGACAAAAACAAGTTGGCTTGCCACACTTATGTGAAGTGAAAGTAACATGTTACCTTTACAATGTGCTTTTTATGCTCAACTCTATTTGACTCGCTCTTTTTTTGGTTTCCATTAGCACAAATTGTGGATAGTACCTGGTACTAGTACGTTTCTTTTTTTTTGGTACCACCTCGGTCGAGATTCCAAGCGAGCTGAGCCGTTAGAAGGTGAAAACACTGCAAACCATTGATTAGTCAAACCAATGTTGCTTGAGAGACTGGGTCAAAACAGTACTAAATTGTGTATAGCGTGTAATAACAACATAGTGTAAATTGTATTTTCCCCATTGGGGATCAATAAAGAGTATAAAATAATGTAAATGTAGCCAGGGTCAACTGTCGGTAAACGATGCAAAGGTAACTTTTATCTGAAGTAATGTGGGGAAGCTGCAGCTTTTCACAGCAGGAATGTTGATGCATTGCTGTTGTCATCGTCTCTCTCCCGAAGCTTTATCAATTTTACCTTGTCAGTGTTCCAGTATCAACGTTGCGTTCAAATAATTTCAACTCCAAAGTTGTTTGACCTTCTCTGTCAGTTCTGTCTCTGGCATATTTTTTATTATTATGTAACCGTGCTGTTTAATGATGTGCCCTTGGATTAAAATCCAGTTCTGTGGGCAAACCGTCACTCTTTCACTCACACCCACAAAACACACACACACACACACACACACACACACACACACACACACACACACACACACACACACACACACACACACACACACACACACACACACACACCTAAAACACACGCACATACTGTACAGGCACATGCATGATAAACATTTGCATGATTAAGTCCAAAACTAACATGAGACGCTACTCAAACCACCTCAGGTGTTTTCATGTGAAACTCCTGTTCCCAATTGTTGAGAAGTACACAAAGTGTGTATATGACTGTGTAATCTTACAGGTACTTTAATCACGTCAGGGCAGAACACCCTGACTTATTTTTGCTAGTTGTTGTGGCTAGTGCAAACAGTTGTTCACAATGTTCACACAGACAATACATTGTGTTATTACTTTGCCTTCCTGACAATCTCAATCTACTTGATATGAGTGCTTACATGTATTTGATTGGCCAATGCCGTATGTTGGCGGATGATGACGTCTTGCATGGCAGCAAAACTAAAGCCAGGTTAACCTTTTTTACTGGGCAACTGTGCATTTTTATTTTTGGAGCCCTATTACAGTAAGACTCCCATCAGCATCAACACAGCGATTTCATTGAACTGAATGAAGGGGCAGTGTTTTTTAGATAGTGGTAATATTGGTCTGAAGATGGCCTTGTACATCCAGCAGACACAGAGCAACACCGGCATTAAAGTGAAGATGTTTCTGGTGTCCAATTACCACATCTTTTAACTCTGAAAGATGAAGCTCCAGAGCTGCAGAGCTTCAGAATTAATTCTCTGTGGCTTCAACATGACAAGCAACACCTCGCACACGTAGCTTGCCTAGCAACATGAGATGGAAACTTAGTTTTTTGGTGTATATGAATAAGACAGAATTCAAAAATAGAAACCGAAGTGGTATGGCCTTAGCTGCATTTAGAAAAGTGAAAACAAAAACGAGGGTACGGAATTTAAAAATATATACATATTTGATTTAAGTGTTTTATTTTAATACCTAAGAAGCAGTGTTGAAAATACTGCTGCGTATCAAGCATCTGGGTCACCAAAGGCACTATATCGACAGCGTGTCATTTACGGGATAGTTCAGGTGCCGCCGGAGGTTCCGCCGGATGTCCCTCATTTTCGGCCAGATGTCCCTCACCTTCCGCTTTCTTTGTGTTGGCATTCTAAACGCAGGATGATTCGGGAAACATCCTTCGAGCTAGAACTGACAATTAAATTATATTTATCTTTTTTTTTTTTGGAGTAAAAAAATTGTTGGTGATTGGCTTTAATGGTAATAAACCAGAGCATGTTTTTCTCCTATCCAGGAATGTTGTGTGGACAAGCCAGACCTTCCTCCGCAGCACTGAGGAGATAGGTCTGGCAATGTGAGAATAGCAAGTGGCAGACACTATGGACTCCACAAATAACTTCTTCAAAATAACTTGATAAAAAAAAGTGTACAGAAATACTTAAAATTCTGTTTGGGGTAGGGTGTAAGAAGATTGAGTTCAGCTATAATCAGGTTCAACCACTAATTTAATTATAAAACAAGGAATCTGTGTGTGTTTGTCCTTGGCATATCTCGAGAACCGTTCATCTGATCTATTTCACACTTGGTAGATGTATTGCTGGGGACCCAGTGCTCAAACAACTAAGGCCATTTTTTACATTGTACGTCACTGTCTGTGTCTAACTTCCTTAAAATGCAAGGTCGGTGTGCCGCCCCTGTAGCTGTAAGGATAGAATGCGTACCATTAAGGCTGAGTCCTTGCCATAGTGGCTCAGGTTTGAGTCCGGCCCGGGTCCCCCTTTGCTTAAGGTCTTCTCTATCTCCACTTTCCTCCATGTCAACAAAATGCCTAAAAACTAAAAATGCTAAGTCGGCTGAACAGAAGATGCCTACTACTCAGTAGCTCATTCAGAAGACTTACAAATCCACAGAAGAAAGTGTGAAAACTGCTGCTGACAGCAAAGCACAGAATGGTCTGAAAGCAACTTAACTATAATAACTACAGTTTGGCTGCGGTCTGGTGCCAAAAAAGGCTTACATTCCTCCCTCTTTGATCTTTCTCTCTCTCTCTCTCTCTCTCACACTCTCTATCTCTTTCAAACATGCACAGACATGTCCAGTCTGGAGAAGGGAAACCCCCGCACATGGTGGGGAAGCGCTGTGCATCCTGAGTTAAGAGACTGACCTGTATGTTCAGGAAACACAATATATTGGATTTGTGTATTGGAGTTGGAAGGTTTAAATGTGATCATCAGCACTTTTGTTTTTCTGATCTGATTGGGGGGAAGGCCAGACTAATCAGGTCAAAACAATAGGCTGAGCAGACAGAGACAAATAAATGATTGGTCAGAGGCAGGCAGATGGACAGACAGACAGAGAGCAGCATTTATGAATATGATTTGTCTACATGAATGCGAGATTAGGCCTGCCTGCACGTGTGTGCTTTGTGCACGTCCATATAAATTTGCTTGTTTCAACTCTTTCTTCCAGTGAATGTTTGACCTTTGACTGTTTCCCTGCACCACACACACACACACACACACACACACACACACACACACACACACACACACACACACACACACACACACACACACCTCCCTATGTCCTGGACAGCTGTCAGCAAGGACCTGGCCAAAGAGAAAGACCCATCTGTCGCCTTCCTTCAAAGGTCAGGGCTCAGGGTGTTTGTGTGTGTCTGTATGTATGTGTGTGTGTGTGTGTGTGTGTGTGTGTGTGTGTGTGTGTGTGTGTGTGTGTGTGTGTGTGTGTGTGTGTGTGTGTGTGTGTGTGAGGGAGGAGGGAGGCTTCTTTTCACTCGATTAATCTCTGCTATTGTTCTTTCTTGCGCTCTCTGGCACACTTCTGAGAAATAGGGCTGCTTTAAATGCAGACACCCCTCGTGTCCATGTCTGGTCTGTTTAGTGTGTGCATGTATATCCTCGCCACTTGTTTGAAGGTGAGAGTTCCCTTGTGTGTGTTTCTGTCAAGAGCCCTAAATGTTTGTTGTGCCTCTTTGATCAGACTAATCAGATGTTAAAAGCGTCACGGTTTTTGTTTTATTTGAGGGTAAATCAATAATTCGTTATGAAAATAACTCTAAATATATAACGTAAGAACAGATCTATTAAAAACGTGTAGGTTTCATGCCATTCAGGTCAAATACTTTAGTTAATGTTAACAATGTAACATTATTGAAAAAATACTGACAGATTTGAATCTTTATGTTTATTTTTTAGGCAGCAACGTAAAATACTTTATGTTTTATCAAAAGCTCTACTACACAGTTGCCAGAGTTAGAAAGGTGCTCGTACTCAGTTTCCCTGCTTAAAATCAACAGAGGCCTCACTGGAACACTATTTGCTCCCCCTGTTGGTCCATATTGAAATGACAATCAAAACCACTTCATATCAATCAGTCAATGTTCAGTGTTCAAACACAACTGGGCTCTGTTGAATGAACAAAGTCAGGTCATTTTACAGTTATGTTAGGATAATATTTGATTTTCAAGAATGTCTTAAGATGAAAGCTATGATTGTGTGCCACAATGGTTTGCTAATAGATTAGTTTAATTGAAGGGTTGTTTGTTCATAGCCCGTCTGACATGGGATTATAGGGGCCGTATTTCTTGACCTTACAACCTAAAGTCTAAAGTTCATAATCAGAATAATCTTGAGACTTTGTCATACACGAGATAAACACACTCTCTGCAGAATAGAGCTCCTAGTTTAAATCAGCATGAAAACGCATCATTGTCCTCAAGAAAAGCTGAACAGAATCTAAGGGGAAGTTCAGTTTCTTCAAGTCATAAATTCCCTTTTTTATATCTTAATCTCTATTGCTTTTAAGAGAGGATATTAAGTTGGAAATCCCCTCCTTGATCAGGCTATTATAGAGCATAAATGTCCAAACATCCACTGGCAGGCTGCCTCTGGAATTACAATATGTGCAACAATATATAGCGGCTGATTTGTAGGCTTCAGATCTTATCAAGGAAGCAGATTACACTTTGAATTACTTCCAAGTAGTGCAGTACACATCAGTCAGCAGGCCAATAAGACATTTTGACAGGTAGGAACTAGTTTACAGTGTGATTAAAGGAGTGTGAGAGAGAGAGAGATTTAGCCCAATGCATTCATGTTATATAAAGGGATTTAGAGAGAAAACAAAGGCATTCTCTGTGTGATTACTGAGAATCATACGCAAAGACATAATCTACTGTGTCTAGCCCTGTTAGAATACACCGTTGGAAATAAAGACAAGAGATTAGAGGCATGGGGGCAACAGGTAAGCAGTAGGTCAGCACACACCAATGATTATTATTTAATTGTTAGTGCTGCATCCGGGGCTTAGCATCGCCCAGGACGGTTGTGATTGGTTGAAAGGAATACAAACAAGCCGGAGAGTTTTTTTCCCCTCTATCCCAGAATAGATAAGTGTTGTAGCCAGACCATATTCCAGTACTGACACAGTGCTGTGGAGAAAGGTCTGGCAATGTGAGAGTACCATGTTACTCAAATTCCATACTTAGATCATGTAATGACAACCGGGCTATCTCCATGACAGCTGAGTTTACTCAAATGAAGATAACTGTATGCTAGCTAAAGCAGCTTTGGTCTATCTATGCTATATCTCTTTAACACTGTTTTTGATTATTTCCTTCTGATTAGGTGTCCTATATCAGCCTATTAATAATACTGTTACAGTAATAACAGTTAGAAGTAAGGGTAGTCTTGTGGACAAAATTCAGTGCCGGTACTCAGTACTGGTACGTACTAGCCCATTTCAATGACTATAATGGAAACCTCATATTTGTATTGCACACTCAAACTACAGTAAGATAATTGTACCATAAGATGTCATCTTGGCATGTTCTCCTCAGCTTATCAGCTGGTTAACAGTAAATGTCATGAGCAAGAAAATGAAACATACCACAAAAATGATTCATCACTGACACACCCAAAACAGCAACAGGGCACGCGGTGTGTCATTACACAGTCTATGTTGCAATCTATCTCGTTTACTTAAAACTGGTATAAAATAAAAAAGGAAAGGAAATTATTTCACTCTTTTCTTATAGCAAATATTGATTAGTGTAAACTCACTTAAATTATACAAACTGTTTGTAATTTCTGTATTGGTGTTTGATGCTAGTGTTTTTGCTCTCAATGTGTTCTGCGTGACGGTGTGTGTTGTCCTGATGAGGATTGTTCATAGTAAATACTGAGCCTGTTTAGAGACATGTGTGAAGAATGTTGTTAGGAATGAAATATTGTATATGAGAAGACATGTCACCTCAAAATACCCCACCTTTGGAAACCAGACGCTGTTTGGTTTCCATGTGTCATTCAAACACAAATAATCTTACGCCAACTCACAAAACACAGATAGGCATGCAAATCAGTTCAAACCCTTATATCAACACATAGTCTATATCATTGACGTTCCACTTCCGGGATTGCTCTGTTGCTGCCAGAATATCCGCCGGATTTCACTAATTTAGGCCGGATATCAGTTGCCTTGGGCTTCCTTTGTGTTGGCATTTTAAACTCCGGTCGATTTATGGGGACTATGGTTAACCTTTTCTCAGATGTCTGCAGGGTAAATCCAGACAGCTAGCTAGACTATCTGTCCAATCTGAGTTTTCTGTTGCACGTCTTAAACAACTTTTAAACGTGCACATGTTCCACCAAAACAAGTTCCTTCTGAGCCTATTTGTCTCCGGTGCTTAGCACCGTCCAAGACGATTGTGACTGGTTTAAAGAAATGCCAATAAACCAGAGCATGTTTTCCTCCCATCCCCGAATGCTCCAGAGCGCTTTGGAGGAGGGTCTGGCAAAGCGAGACTAGTCAACATACAACCACAGAAATACCTGCTCAGCTAAATAAGTACATGTGTTTACATGGACAGAGGATGAATTATTAATATCAATTTAAATCCTTTCATCATACACTTAAAAATGTATCCATTAAACTGTTTTGTTTTTACAATAGCCTCTGCTAATTAAGCTAACGTTAACTACCTCCATTAGTCAAGATGTAGTGAAGGGTGGTTGAGGTGTACAGGTCTGCAAACACGGCATGTTGGCACACACATGCTTTCAAGAATCGTTTCATCTCAGAACAAAAGGGATTTATAAGGATTGAGACACACACACACACACACACACACACACACACACACACACACACACACACACACACACACACACACACACACACACACACACACACACACACACACACACACACACACACACACGTACACACACACACAACAATCCATTTACCGGAAGTGGTTTTACAAAGGGCTGAGCTCATAAAAAATAAATTAATGCAGTGATGGAGGAAAAGGGAAGGAAGGAATAAAAGAGGCAGCAGATTGGGAGAAAGAGGTAGAGAGAACAAAAGAAGAAGAAAAAGGAGAAAGAATGAGACCCAGACAGATGTGAGGGAACTTGCCCTGAGAGAAGGAGAAAGCAAGGGAGAGAGTGATGCAGCCGAGCAGCCGTGGGCGGTTTGCGAAATGCTTTCTGACGGTTTGGGGCAATTGCTCTGTGTGTGTGTGTGTGTGTGTGTGTGTGTGTTTGTGTGTGTGTGTGTGTGTGTGTGTGTGTGTGTGTGTGAGAGAGAGAGAGAGAGAGAGAGAGAGAGAGAGAGAGAGAGAGAGTGGTTGTGTATTGTATGCATAAGTGTGTAGTATTATCTCCTGTGCCTGCGTCATTACCTTGATTAGACTGCAGAAAGAAGAGGCAAGGAAACCCCAGCCCTTTCTTTCCCCTCCCTCTCTTCCTCTCCCTCCTTCGTTTTATCTTTTTGTCTGTCTCTTTCTGTCTTCCTCTCAGTCTGACTCTCTCCGTCTCACACTCACATTTCACATCATTATAAGTGATTCTTGTAAATAGGTGCAATGGTTTTTGCCTTGAGTGTCTTCTTTGTTGTTGCTTTGCTCGCCCTCTTTTTCTGTCATTCTTCTTCCTCTACCCTTCTCACTTTCTCTTTCAAAAAAAATACACTCATGTCATGTTGTAACAACTCAGTCTAATATGCAAAAAATAAATAAAATAAAGTGCAAAAACATGAACACCTTGCTCGACTGCAGGGAGTTTGCAGTCTGCTGTAAACAGCACAAAGGATGTCACTAACTATGTCCCGTGTGACGCTCCTGTGGTCGGATTTAGCAACTGTGAGACGGTGCATGGGTGTGTGTGTGTGTGTGTGTGTGTATTTGTGTAAGTCAGTGTGTCGTATTGAACCTGTCACTATAAAACATGTTATTCAAATATTGCCCTATAAAAACTCCCCTGAAGATTGACCTTTGAAAGCATTTCTGTCAATTATTACCAGATAAAATAGTCAGACTACTTGTCATTTAGGTGCCTCAGATAAGCCGATCTTTATTACAGTGTGTAAATGGATGTTTACTAAAACTTTGGCAAGTCACTGAATGATGTTTTTGTCATCGTTACTCATTAGAACACTAAAATTAGGGTGCAATATGAGGTAGTTTTGATACAGTAGGCTAGATGTCTTTTATAATGGTTAAATATTTTATAAATACAGAACTTCAATTTCTTTTGATTTCTTGGCTACGTGGGAGTAGTTTAATAGCTGTAAACACAACACGTACGTTATTATCACCTCATAACGTTGTTATGGCAAACACATTCACCTTGGCAAACTAGTTAAACATGCAGCAGCCATGGAGCAACATTAGCATTCATTGGACATCATAGTTCTGGACTTCACTAACTCCTGAGAGAAATATAACTAAATGCTCCACTATCTTCATTAGCTAGTTGCCAACTTTGTCTTTCTGCTGTTTGGTGCTGAGCAGGTGGTGTCCAGCAGTTCAAAGAGATATTTCTCTGAAAACAGCTGCCTGCTATGGTTAGAATTTAAAAATAGTTTGATGAGAGTGAGAGTCAACCAGAAGATTAAAGTTGTGGGCTAGAACGTGCCGCAGATCTGTGGTGAACTGAGTTTGGTAGGTGTTGACTATAATCAAACTTTTTCACATTGCACGCAGTCATTTGATGATTTGTTGATGTAAAAACATTGATTAGTGCAGCTTTAAAGAGTAGCCATGCTTCAGATCTCTGCCCACATTTCACAATTTCAGCATTTCAGAATGTATATGATAATGTTGAAAAGAAACTAAATGTTTTTTCAGTTTGATTATCACGCTATTTTTAAAGTCCTCTTCATGACCTGGCTCAGGTGGTCATAACAAAGAGGGAGACAACACCATGTCAAATGTTTAAACAATACTTTATCAAACCAAATTGAACCAAATTAGACCAAATTAACTATATACAGAATAAGATGTAGAAATCAGTGGAGAAAGTGGTGTAGGGTGTGCATGAGTAGGTGGATGTTGATGTTGTGAAGTGTAAAGTGTAAACTTAGCAAAAGGCAAACTAGGAAAACATAACCAAACATAACCTAACCTAAACCTTAATGTGTCTGTGGAGATTGAGTCCGACTGCCCGCCCTCTGACCCAGCAAGTCAGGTCGGCCAAAATGAAGGCCGACGGCCCCTCCGACGGACAACGGCACGGAACACACCAAACAGACTTGAGTCACCGACCAACGCCAGACTGTCCGAAGGCCGATTATCGGGTTGGTGTGTCGGGGCCTTAAGAGGCCTCAGCACACCAGACCCAGGTGAGCTGATTTACTCTAATTAGTAACCTGCAAACAGGAGGCACAAGTTAGAACACACCTCCCCAATGTAGACAGCAAAAACACTCAAATGGCACTGAAGGTCACAGTCCCATTGCAGCTTTCTTGTATATATTTATTCATATCAAAATGAACTCTCCTCAAAAAAATGATCTGCTGTTCTCTGACCTGGAAAAAAAAAGTGAAAAGAAATGAAAGAAAGTGTGAGAAAACCTAAAAGCAGACATTTGATGAGAGAGATTGAGAGATTGTGAAGTGATAGAACCGCTGTATGACCTTCTAACATCCTGCCTTTTAAACCACAGCATTGCATTCCACTTTTAACAAACCAGAGAGGAAACAAACATAACCTTTCTCAGTGGAAAATGTCTGACGTTACAGTTGCGTTTCATTGCTCATCACTCCTTTTTGTAGTGTTCATTTGTGTAGTGGTGACCCATGAAAAGTAATATTCACCTATTGCGTTGCCCCCTTTGGCATCGAAACCCCCCCCCCCCCCCCCCACACACACACACACACAGACACAGACACACGCACGCACACACACACACACACACACACACACACACACACACACACACACACACACACACACACACACACTTTCAGATTGCTATGGTGTTAGGGAAAACAATTATGTCTGTAGCCATGAAACAGTGCGCCTTTGGTTCAAATCAGGCAAAATAAATCTCCAGTTTGACATGCCCACCGCACGATTATTCATCACTATCTGTGGTTCTTACAGCACGTAATAGAATGTGTTGATGAAACTGTCTTTTTGTAAAAGCTATCATACTAGGAGTGGGTTTCAACAGGAATTGTCTTTCTTTCTTTCTTTCTTTCTTTCTTTCTTTCTTTCTGACTGAGGAGAGACAGACAGCCAGAGAAATAAAGACTGAGGTTGCAAGCACTCTGTTTAGTTTAGTGCTGCTGGGGTGCTGCCAGGCAAATGAGAGACCAGCAGATGGCTGGAATGTTGAAAATGCCAAAGATCAGAGGCCAGCAGAGACACAATGAGATTAGAAGGGAAACAGAGAGCAACCGCCCAAAACTAAACTATAAACATCCTTGTGAGCTTTGAGGTGTGTTTGTTAGAAAAGGAGATTTTAAGAGATGTTGCGTGCAGAGATGCTTTATTTTGTTGATTTGTTGCTTTGATTGTCCCAACACGATCATTTTGTTGAGGAGGTTTTCCTAGTAAGTCAAAGTGGGATTACAATTTACTGTAAAATGTAAGTATGGTTGATATAGTCTTTGATTTATTATATGAGTGTCAGACAGGTATTTTAATTGTTTCAAAGTCACAGTCTAGGACCATAGACTGTATTGCAGTAAATCAAAATTATGATTATTTTAACTATTGTTAAATGTATTTGATTATTTAAGGAATAACATAAAACATTCATTGACAAAAAGGGTCAACCCACCAATTGTCAGAATGTGCTTAAGTGTATTTTCTGGGTGATATTTATATCAAAGGTGTTGCAAAGACAGACGTGGTACCAACATCTTAGACATTTAAATGGCAAATGCTCCGATTTTGCACATCAAAGTGTGTTTACAGGCATCGGGGAGTACTACTGCATATGTAAAAAAAAGCTGTATAAAGCCTTTTGTGGCTCCAGAGGGAGTTGTGTGAAGTCTGCTAAATTGCCTCGAGTGATGTCACGTGGTTCAGCAGCGGTTGGGACTCCAAATTTGACAAAGTTTGGAGTTAGGCCCAGATCACACTGCGAGACATCGCTAGGAACGCATCGCCAGCAAAACCATTGTTTTCTACCGTTTTTTAGACGACAATTACAGTAAAGTTAAAATATTCTCATCTTAAGGCACACTGAGTACAGAGTACCAACTGCTGATACGACCGACAGCTCACAGAGCTCTGTAGCGGGCGTCACATAACCAGCCAGCGGTCGCCTCTTAGGATATCATACAAACTGGTGTGCATACAATTTCGTACGATACAGTCTCTCCTTTAGGGTGTCTCAGAAATCTTTTTCAAATGGCACTGGATACACTCAAAAATACCTGGTGGCTGTTGATCAAGTTTTTCATCTGACAGTAACATGCACACATAATTTCACCCTCGAAGAATATATCCAAAACAAGAGTTCTGCACAGCCTATAAATCCCCTTCAAGTTTATTTCAGTGAATTGGTACAATTACACTCACAGATGCACTGAGTAATTACTGTAACTTAAGGGCTGAATCTATAATCAGGAAACAGCAGAAAGAGTTTGTTTTTCTGCACTTTCGAAGAAACTATATGCAAGGCACATGATACCCGAAATAGATATGTCAGTACAAAGGGAAATTATATTCTGCAGTTAAGTGTTTGTGTGTGTGTGTGTGTGTGTGTGTGTGTGTGTGTGTGTGTGTGTGTGTGTGTGTGTGTGTGTGTGTGTGCGTGCGTGTGTGTGTGTGTGTGTGTGTGTGCGTGTGTGTGTGCGCGTGTGTGTGTACAAAGGCCAGTAACACAGGTGCATGTTTGAGTTAGTACAGTTACAGTTACAGTGAGTTATGTTTTTATTGTCTGTGCATATTGTAAAGCAAATTTACTTACTTACTTACTTACTTACTTACTTACATCAAATGTTACTCTTTCTCTTTGCTCAAAGTATGGTCATTTTTCTGCTATTGTTGAGACAATGGCAGCAGAAAGAGAAGGAAGGATAATGGAGTTTTGCTGTGAATAGGACAACAACTTATCCATTATGTGGCAGGAGAGGCTCAGACATCTGCAATTGAGTATTACTTTGCTTGCTGAAAGCAAATTTTACAATAATTTGCTGAGTATGTTTGGACACCAGATGCATGTCTGCATATTGGTGGATACATGCACTGTATCAGCACACTTGTGTTTGTGCACTTGTGTATCTGCGTGTTTGAGATGAAGAGGGAGTGTAGCGTTAGAGCTGCTGTGCGAGTGTGCACTGAAGTGACAACACTGTGCTTTCATTACAGAACTGATGCAGAGGCTTTTACTGTGCCCATTATTTCACCTTGCATTACCTATCAGCAGAGCACAAAAGACACATGTCTTACATAACAGTCACAAAAAAGAGTGTCCGATTATCATTAACTGGGTTTGTATATCGTCATAATGCAGTATTTTCTATTCATAATGCTTTATTATAGAGGTCTGGGATTTGAAAACCAGCCTGGATATATAAAAAAAATCTTTAAAAAAAAAAGAAATATATATATATATATATATATATATATATATATATATATATATATATATATATATATATATATATACTTTTTTTTTTTTAAGATTTTTTTTGGGGGCATTTTAGGCCTTTATTTTTATAGGACAGCTGAAGACATGAAACGGGAGAGAGAGGGAATGACATACAGCAAAGGGCTGCAGGTCAGAGTCGAACCTGCGGCTGCTGCATCGAGGAGTTCTATATGTGGGCGTGCGCTACCAACTGAGCCACCCAGGCGCCCAACCACCCCAGATATTTGACCATGCAGCTTACACAATACACAAAAGGAAAGTGTTGGATGTAACGCATAATCGTTTGTGTAAAAAAGATAATAAAAAGCTAATTTTAGGCAGAAATATAATACGTGTCTTTACAACAAAGTTTCAAACACATCTTACGGACTTGGAGATCACACTTATCAGTCATCTTGTTATGATATTATTCTTAGCAGCGGCCCACAGGGAGGCCAATCCTCCCCTGATGAAGCTCAGGAAGAGATGGAAGATTGAAGCAAGTGAAAAATAAACTGAGAGGTGGAGTGTTTCTGTGTGGCTCATTGGTTCAGGCTATGTGCTAGCGCTGTGAGGATTAGTTTACCTATACAGTAACGCAATTTTCAGTGCATAGAATTACAGTAACATGACCAAGATAAGGTCAGTGCCACGTTGAAGGAGCCATAGTAAAGATTTCAATATCCAACATATCTGTGATGTGTGCCAAACAATGGTGTCTGTTTTGCCAGCCATTGTGACATTATTTTCTGGTTATATCTTGGTTTTGTTGGGATCATGAGTCAATCATAACAAGTGAACTTGGGGTGGCACCTGTCACATCTCACAGCCACCTCCATCCACCCGTTATGTGCTACATTGAATTAAATAGTTAAAAAATGTAAATGTTTAAAATATGAACTAAGTGGATAGCCTATAACCAAAAACAGACAAACAGATGGTGCATTGTGAAAGTAGTACTTAGTTGTAACACAATTGTGGCACATTGGCAGACTAAACCATCCCCAGAGCATTGTAAAAAGGCTTTTAATACAATTATATAACGGCATACAACAAAATTACTGCATGCTGTATTATATAATCACAGTTTAGAGAAAAACATGAGTCAACATGAAGTGGATGTAGGCTAAGATAAGCATAAGAGCACTGTAGCCTCTTTTTTTACTTCCTTTACAAACCCTATGTATTCAAGCACTAGATTTGAGATGTCGTAATCTCACAATAAGTGATTAACAAGCAACAACTCTTCTGTAGTGGGACCAAATCTGGAGCTTTTGTAAAGCACTCTGTATGGTGGCACTTTACAAAGGGAGTGAAGGGGGACATCACAACATTACACTGTTCACATATAAACAGTCTATATCCCTATCACACTGCTGCAGTCATGGGATAATAGAAAAGAGAGTGTGTTGGAGCTCAGCCAGCTGAGTGATCAATCTATCCCAACTGCGGCTAGATTGCAGTGTTTGTGTCCGGTGTGTGTGTGTGTGTGTGTGTGTGTGTGTGTGTGTGTGTGTGTGTGTGTGTGTGTGTGTGTGTGTGTGTGTGTGTGTGTGTGTGTGACTGTGTGTGTGTGTGTGTTACAGAGAGAGTGAGACAGATTGATGTTTATTGTGGCAAGCACCACCACACCATTGTACAGTATGTTATGCAGTGTTGTATAAAAGAGATCAATATAATATGTCCAAAACAGTAATAATAGCCAAGAACAAATATGAAGAAAGGGAAACTAATTACTAATCAGTGAGAATAAATCGGGACAAGTTCAAAGAAATGAGGAACATTGACATGCATGAATGCAAATGAGGATTCTACTACTGTAACTGACAAATGACAACAGAAGACTCTGTGGTGAATACCATAAAGCAGTGAAATTCTCTGAAATTTCCAGACAGCAGAGCACAGCACTGACTTCCTGTTTGCTTTTGTGCCCTTCACTGTAGCAGCATCCCCTGCATCCTGTTGATATAGACTAAACAGAGATTGATATTTCTTTAATGGTATTTTTTTAAATTAGTATTCATCAATATGTACATTGGTTATTCAGTATATTGGTTATTCATTGGTGCTTGTTTCTTGGTTGGCCTACAGTATGTTGTAGAACAGTGAGACCATAGGTTACTAAAAAAAAAAGGAAAGGAAAGGGGGAAAAAAAAGAATGAAGATACCTTTGTAGAGAAGTTAGCTAACCAAGCTAGTGATGTAACTGTAATCTAGAAGAACAAAGCTTTTATGGTTGTCAAGCACAACTCTTCCTGCTAATATCACACACATGCATCTGTCTGGACACACTGAACGAGCAGTGATCCACTCACACTGTAAAGAAGCAACTCTACATGTTTGAACGGTGGAAATAATCTTTATTTGTCTAACATGAATGTAAACTGGATTTGCTTAAATGTTTGTCATGTTGCCATTATGGCATTGATCTACATTGTCACTTTGAATTGTTTGACTTTTGTCTGGATTCTGTTCTGAAGATTTCATGTATCGTGGTCAACATTGTTTCTCTGCAGTAGATACAAGAAGATATTAGAAGATTTATTTGACCTATTAGTTGTTATGACTGACTCACTGTATGTCACTGTCTTTTTATAGGCACGTCCGGCTTTCGCTGTTACTCACTCTGCCTGTTCACCTTCTGTACCCACATATGTTCTTTAATCTGTCTTTCTTTCCTCCTCTCTAACAAAAGTCACTTGTATTTCACTTATATGTCTTCACTTCATGAGTCTACCTCTCTCAGGCTGTCTGTGTCTTGCACTCAACTGTACAAATGGGAGAAAAAAACAAACATTGCAGGCCAGTTTTTTTCATGAAAGCCTATTGTACACACAAGTAAACTGTACAGTTCTGTGAGCACCTGTAAAGAAAAAAATTCAAGTGTGTTCCTTTCTCCCACTTACTATGTATGCCTGAAACATTTGCACTTATAGTTTCTGCAACTATGGAGAGAGTATCTGTGATTGTCTATTAAAGCTTGCCTCTGTGTGGATCCCTCGCCTGCTGTGTATCTTACTAGAATAGAACAATGCATAACTAAAAGTAGGACGCTGACGTAGGATATGAAAAGATTAAAGGCAGAGGAATAAGTGAATTTGACATACACAAGTCCACATTTAAAGGGTATCAGAGTAATGCATCACGATTGCATCACCACAAGGCACAGTAAAGTCTGCAGATTAAACTGCAGGCGTGAACGCATCTGGATTTACCAAACTGCCAATTTACCATAAATAGAACTGCTGCCATTTCTAACTTCAGTCACTTTCAATCTGCCAACACAACAAAATACAGTTTTTGATATAATAGTATGTTGATGCTTAGATGGATATGTTTAAAGAGTGAGACAGAGGATTCATTTTGCATACAACATATTGCTGAGAAAGAGAGTGTTTGTGTGTTTCCCTGTTCACTCCACGTCTGCCTTGTCCTGCATGGCAACAGTCAGATGGGGGACTGACTGAAAGCTGCTATTTTAGCATCCCACTGTCTGCGTCTGTGAATCCCTCTCCAGGGTCAGAGCAGAGGAAGGAGAGGGGTTAGTACAGTGACACAAGTGCACAAGGAAAATAGTGAAATGGCTCCGCTTTTGCTTTTTTTGAGTCCAAATAGGCTAATACACTAGCGAGAAGAGTTACACGCTAGTGAATAGTGTGTAACTCTTCAAAGCGGAATAGGGAGAGAACATGCAGTTGGCATAAGTAAGAGAAATAAGAGGAGACCCTGATATTAACTGTGATGATCTTCTTTTCTCTTCTCACACAACCATGAGCATTATGTACATCTGCAGTACATCTGCACTTAGTATTTGTACTGTATATCCCTCTCCACCTTTGCATTTATTAGTGTTTGTCTGGTCAGCCAGTGAAAACAGTGAACTGTTGAATATGAATTTCCTGAGAGTGATTAAGCATGCAAACTGTATATGTAGGCCAGTTGCAACAGCAATGTTTATGAGACTCTCATTACAGTAAAACACATGAAGAGAAAAAACAGAAGAAATAATGATATAGTACCTGGTGATGGGATGATATATGTTTCAGTGCCGGTTGTTTCAGGCGGATCAACAACATCTTACAGTAGAAGGTCACAGCTGGTCACAGCTGTCACTGTTTGGCCCTTTCGGGTTCTGGCTCACTGGAGCGAATAAAACATTTTTGGAACAAGAGCTGCAGAGGAGCAGAGGATGTAAAACAGCCAAAAGAGTCAGGTTTTGCACACAGGAGTATTGTTGGTCACAAATCCAACACTGTATTCTCGTCACATCAGACCACCTCACTGTCACCTCACTATTCTCATTTGGAAAGCTAATAAACAGATCAATTTACAGTTCAATAGAGGAGGGAGTGAGACATATAGAAGGAGATGGATGCACTCCCAAAATACTCTTGGGCAGACAGGTGTTGCTTGCACAATGCTTCCCCCTGATGGATAAAAACAACATGTTACTCTAAAGACCATAGGAAGTCAATGTTACATGATGAATAGAAAAAAAAGCCTGAAGCAGTTCCTTTGAAAATAAATCAAACACAACTTGTGTGTGTGTGTGTGTGTGTGTGTGTGTGTGTGTGTGTGTGTGTGTGTGTGTGTGTGTGTGTGTGTGTGTGAGGGAGAGAGAGTGTTTCCTCTGTGCCTTCGTGCTGTGCAGCATTTTGCAGCTGGTCCATAATAACCTCTATAAAGTCATGGCCAGAATACAAGCTTTTAAATGATGTTGATGAAAATACCACCATTTTTAATATAACAACCCTTTGTAACTGTGACAATAAGAAATGCATTATTAATCACAGGCAATAGTCAATCATGTCCAGCGTCTACTGTGGGGCACATGGCTTCCTCTGTGACGTGAGCCATTTCATTAATGGGGTTTTGCTGACATCTACTGGACATAATTGAAATATTAAATAATTCAAGGTCCAAAAGGTCATTTGTAAATAATAAGGCATATGCTGTGATTGCAACCCTCCCACACATTAACTTATAAAGGGAAGTGCTCAACAGATTTATGATGCATGACTATTTGCACTGCATGAAATGACTCAACCCTGCCAAACAAACCAACCTCCTGGCAACAGGATACAAAATGATTCACAGAAATAATGAAGGGGTGACCGGTCCTTTTTAGTCCATGACCCTCTACGTGCCTGAGGATTTCAGGTTAACCCATTCAGTATCATCTCACTTTTATTAACTTTTATCTGAAGAATTTCTTCTGATTGGTTCGGTTTATTTTTAACCTTTAAATCACAATTTATTTTGTTTAGTTTTATCTTAATACTTCTCCATCCCCATATCAAAGCTGCAATCTAAGGTCAACGCCAAACTCAGTTTCCTTTAAAGAAACTGCTCCACTTTCACCACTTCTGCCAAACTCACTCGCATTCAAATGACAATTCTACCCATGTTAGACTATGGTGACACTATATACAGGGTTGCTTGCAAGGCCACTCAATCAAAACTCGACACTCTTTACCACTCCGCTATCAGGTTTGCCACAAATGCCCCCTTAATACACACCACTGCACCCTATATTCATCTGTCAATTGGCCCTCCCTTCACACTCGCCGTAAGACTCACTGGTTCACATTCATTTCCAAGACCCATCTTGGCCGATCACCTCCTTACTTAGGTCACCTGCTGCAGCCAAAGTCTGTTGCATACAACATCCGGTCCTCACGTCATCTTCAATTAAGCATTCCCAAAACCAACTCTGCCTCTGGTCTCGCATCTTTTCAAACTGCTGCCGCTCACGATTGGAATGCTCTGCAAAAGATTCTCAAACTGGACAACTCATTTCCATTTCATCCTTCAAAACCATCATATCACCTTTGTTCACGGACATATGTAGTTGCTATAATATTTTTTCCAGCAAAATATTTGAATGGTTTCTCCCTCTCTTACTCACCCACGTATCTGTGCACTTATCTTGTTATAAGTGTTTACTGTTGTCTTTGTAGTATTTCAAATTGTATTTTATGTAATTTCTAAACTATGTATTTCTAATGTATTTATTTTCTAGTGGCTATTCCACTTGTCAGGCCGCCATTGTTATTAATGACTTGCCTGTAAAAAAAAGGTGAAATAAAAAACTAAAAAAAAAACTTCTATTATCATCTTGCTTTGACACTTGGGTTGTAGATTTAGTTTCTATCAATCTGAAAACCCAAAGGACGGGTCTGGGTTGTCTCTGTTGTGAAAACTCTTTGCTCGTGTTGAACTCATGTCCCTGGCACTGTTTTACCCCGGAGTCCGGTATTTCAGTTCTCACGTCACAGGAACGGTGGGGTAATGGATGCTAAACATAGATCTGAGTGTGACACGACGATTTCCCTGACAGCTGAAAAACTTCCTGCTGGTCAGCAGAGTGTTATGGCAACCAAGATGTAAACTTCATGACACCCTGCTCAAACGTCACATTTGGAAGTTCATCGATCTTACATTATTACTAATAATAAAAGGAGGTATCAAACCTGAATTTGATCTGAAAACAGTATATATCTGAACAAAAAACCTGAGAAAAAACCTGAGATAGTAAAGCCACTGTGTAGGTTTGAAAGTTTGGTGCCGCTGAGTGATAGTTTGAATATAAGGCACTGTGGCAGACAGCAAGGCACACTTTGACATGTAAACTAACAAAGAAAGAGTTACAGTTTGTCACAAAAATTGTATTCTATGTCATGCATTGATCATCTTAATATGTCATAAACAGAAAACCTATTGTTATCAGTTCCACAAACGTAGATGAATGAGAACAATCAGGGAACCAAGTTGGATGTCAAACCCAATTTAGTTTCAGGAAGTAAATAATAGAACATACAGCCAAAACTTCATCTCATTTCAGTTACAGAGAGACATATGTTCTACAGTCATTTATTCATTTTAAATAAATAAATAAATAAATAAATAACCTCAAATAATAATTTATGAAAGTTGCATGTTTCAATGTTGACATGAGAAACAAGTTAATATGTATTTGCACTCCATTACGGGGGAGTAAACCATAATGATGAACCCTTCCTTTAAACTACCTTTCATACAGCAACTTTAGTTCGATAAATTGAATTTCAGATATCAGATTAACTTTCAGATTTGAATGTAATTCATACCAGTCAATTTAAGATTTGATCAATCCATTTACCCATCCATTCAGCTTCTACGGTATATTTTGTCATCTATTACAGCAACACCTTGGAAATGTCACCTATTTATCAATCACAGGGCCTCAAAGCTTGATGTGCACCTACACACACACACACACACACACACACACACACACACACACACACACACACACACACACACACACACACACACACACACACACACACACACACACACACACAGGCCAATACAACAGCTGTTGGGGTCTTTTGCAGCTGACTGGCCTATCCTTTACAGAAGGTAAGTGCTTCACATGCTGCCTCAAAGAGTATTGTGCCACCAACAAAAGGTTTGTATGGTCTATTCAAACAAGAGCTCCCACACATGCATGCACAAACTCACACAACTTCATAAGCAGACGCACAGACACACATGTAGAGACAGACACACATAATACACCTCCCTCAAACTTAAAGACCATGGCTTCTCTCCTTAGAGGGGCAGTAAATACTTTGTAGTTGTGCCAACAGACAGCGCTTCTTTCAGAGGGTCAGCCAGGCTCTGAAAGAAACCAGTAAACAATGACTTAAAGAAAACATAATCTTATCAAGTGGAGATGTAAAAATCTTCCCCAAAACAAAATTTACATAATTTATTTACAGCACTGAATATTAACGTAGATGTTAGAGTTGTTTGCCTCAGTGATATTAAATATTAATATCAATGAGGCAACAAGTGAACAACTGTCAAGAACAGTTTGATATAAAAAATATGTAGTTAATGTAATGGTACAGTGAGTAACACACTCAAAACTAGACTGTCAAAAGTTGTACAATAGCACATATGATTTGCAAAATAGATTGGGCAGTTCCTTTATATGATTAGCAGTAAGGGGTATCAGTTGGAAAAATGTATTGTTATGGCCATGAACAAGTTTGTTTTTGGTCAAACACATACTCACATACTTGGTGTTCTTTTCACTGCTCATCTTATTTGTCACTAGACATTACAATCTGCACCCCCCCCCCCCCACACACACACACACACACACACACGCACACACAAAGAGGGAAGTGAATGCTTGCTGAAAGCTAAATTGAAACATCTTGCAGTCATGATGCCATGACTCACCATTGTTTCCGCGCCCAAAGAGTTGTTGCAGGAGAATAGGAGAAGCGAGAGGAGATGAAGGGACAAGGGGAGAAAGGAGGAGGACCTTGCCACCCATTGGCAGGAGAAACCGAGAGAAGACTGATATTAGGCGGTCTGTTTTGAAAACTGGTGGACACCCTTTTGCATACACACTCTCACTCTCTTTCTCTGCCTCATTCTCTCTTGCTCGCTCACCCTCTTTCCACCCCCGGCCTCTCTCTCCCCCCTCCTCCTTCCTCCTGCATCCCCCCTCCCTGGGAAAACAGGGACAACAAATTAGCCTTCTTTTCTCGGCAAGGCCTGGGGAGGAGGACACTTGGACAACCCTCAGAGTGTCCGCCTGGAGTTCCCATGGACCCCTCTTGCCCCTTCCCCTTTCAGCCGGCGAGGAAGCAGTCATTGTGCCAGCACCTGTCTCTGAGGAAATTGGTAAAAGTGATGGCTTTGTTAGCCGTCTCCATGACAACCAGGAGAAAAGAGCGGGGCCAGCTAGCAGGCATTGGGGTAGAGATTGGGGGGAGTGAGGACAGAAAGAGGGGGAGAGGGAGGGAGTTAAGGGGTCCGACAATGGAGAAGCAGTTGCATCGCTTCAGCTTTGCCAGAGATCTATACATGAGGATGCTGCGATTTGCTGTGCGTGTGTATGTGTGTGTGTTTTTTTCTTTTTTGGGGGGGGCGGGGGGTATTGTAAAATGCAGAAGTTGTAAGTAGCAACCAATGTAGGAATGTGTAGCGACCACCTCTCTCTTTCTCCCTCTCCCTCATCCCTGTGGGTGACACTGTGACATCTACCAGTGAAGCAAGGCGGGAGTGTGAATGGGTTGAAAGCAACAAGGTCAGTCACATCATGTCCAGAGAATATCTCCCCCTCGGAGCAGACAGCACACACTTTTAATAATTAAGCAGCAAGTTTCCTCGCTGCAGCTCAGCTCAAACTTGTACGTCAGAAGTAAATGGGACATAGAGAGGGATTTTGTCTGATTCATGACATTTCTGGGCAGTCCATTTGGAGCTAAGGAATTAAGGTAACATTTAGTGTTCTGCAGAATGACTCCTACAACGTCAACAGAAAGATTTTTATTCTATATTTAAAAAGAAAAGCACCTGTATCAGTGCACTGCATGCTGGAAATGTAAAAGAGAGATCGATGCAGCCATCATCATTTTCAAATCATCTTATGGTGGAGCTGCATCATTGCTTCAACTAAGGAAAAGGTTTTTGAAATGTGTATATTACAGCAATAAAAAAAATACTGTACTGTAATGCTTGCAAGATGGCTGAAATGCCCTGATGGAAAGTATTTGATATAAAAGGTCTGGTGAGAACAGAAACAGTATTATTTTTGAGTTACTTTGGCCATTCAAAGGATGGAGTTTAACATCACTTTGCCGGACACTCGCATGTCCATTGACAACAGAGTGCAGGTCACATCTGTTTTTAGTCACACACGTCCAAGTCAACGGCAATACTTCCACCAGACCAGCAGATGGTGCTCATTCACTGGCTCTTGCACAAGCAGTGTCTTCAGAGGCCAACAGCAACAGAGTTTTATATCCACATTTTTTGGACTTACCTATTACCCAATTATTTATGTATTATGTTGCACAAAAAGATTTATATGATTTAGGCCTCCTAAACAAATGGTGGGTGGAATGAGAAAGAAAGCTCAGCCTTCAGTCCAAGTCCAAGGCAGACAAAATGTATACGCAGATCTGTGGAGACCAGAACACACATCAGACCGGCAGAGACCAGAACACACATCAGACCGGCAGAGACCAGAACACACATCAAACCGGCAGAGACTAGAACACACATTAGACCGGCAGAGACCAGAACACACATCAGACCGGCAGAGACCAGAACACACATCAGACCGGCAGAGACCAGAACACACATCAGACCGGCAGAGACCAGAACACACATCAGACCGGCAGAGACCAGAACACACATCAGACCGGCAGAGACCAGAACACACATCAGACCGGCAGAGACCAGAACACACATCAAACCGGCAGAGACTAGAACACACATCAGACCGGCGGAGACCAGAACACACATCAGACCGGCAGAGACCAGAACACACATCAAACCGGCAGAGACTAGAACACACATCAGACCGGCGGAGACCAGAACACACATCAGACCGGCAGAGACCAGAACACACATCAGACCTGTGGAGACCAGAACACACATCATGTTGAGTTTCTTACTGTAATAGTGGGCTCCAAAGATGACCCTTCCATCTTTACAGTTTTTTACAATCACTTTGCTACTAATTTCAGAACCTTGACGTCATTTTTCAAAACTCTAGACACAAATCTCAAAACAATCAGCACTTGTAACACAGACTGTCCAATGTTCACAACATTGCATTGTGCATTCATATCTTTAAATAAATCTTGCACTTGCACAATCATTGGTTCAAAAAACAAATATATTGTGAAATACCATTGAAACGTTACTTTAGATCACCCACACACAAGCTACCCATAGTTTCACTGGCTCATCGTTCGTACAATCATTAAATATTGTAGTACAAAATAGGTGATACATGTTTCATTATGGTACTGAATGTAAATACATCCCTGAAAAAGTACTGCAGTAGTAGAGAGAATACTACACAGTGGAATCATTGAACAAAACCTGAAATGTATTGATGAAAAACAATACAGTATGATCATAACATAGGTTTATTAGAATCAAAGCTAAATTATTGCAGTAGCTACAAAATAGAAAAGAAAAGACAGTACTGTAAAACATCAAATGCAGTGTTCACCAACTTGCTTGTAATGTAAAAAGTAAAACAATGAAGTGATTACTGTACTTCTACATATTCATCAACTCTGTCTTGTAGATTTGGCCGCAGGTTCTCATCTACATCACAATTAGCCAAACATCTTGGAAAAAACCTTCGGGCATGGCGAACAATGTGGTATATATGTATATGTATATATACAGTATATATATAAATATCTCATTCATCAGTAACGAGTTCGCAGAATTGCACAAGCAATTCCAAGGGCCTGCATGCATACAGTGCAGTACTGTCAATACTGTAAATAGTCTCAAAGGTAGTACATGGGACCATAGAACCAGTGTCTGATAAACAGTAGTACATTACAGTAAAGAATGATGATGAAATATTACATCCATAGATAATGTAGTCTGATTGGTTCATGCTCCACACTAATTGGTGACAATGAATCTCGTTATCTTGAAACTTTCATGATCTAAACATGGAATATTGTTTGTCTGTTTCCATACAACTATGCATTACAGTAAGAGTAATGCAACAGTTACTCATCATTTTGAGTAGTTGTATCGATTGATAGTTAGATCATTGTAATGAAATGAATAAACAATCATCTGAAATGTAATGTGTGAATTGCTTTTTGAAATAGTAGTACTTTGATGTTAAGTTGTGTCATATTGAACAGGTGATCTTTCTTTAATGAACAAATGATCTTTGGTTTATGTGTATTGTATCCAAGCAATTGGAAAAAGTGTTAGAGTTTTGAAAAATGTGTATTTTGATCATTGGTTGTGAGGTTTGTGTCTAGAGATTTGAAAAATGACGTCAAGGTTCTGAAATTAGTAGCAAAGTGATTGTAAAAAACTGTAATCAGACGTACTACACAGAGTGCTTAAACAGTCTTTACTTATATTCTAAAGTATAGCTTATTCCTTTAAAACACACTGAAATGGCCATATACATTTCTTTTAATCGTTTTATTTTTAATTGTTTCATTTCATTTAACTTTTTAGACCACAGAAGTTTTTTGCATATGTTGGTGTGTGTGTGTGTGTGTGTGTGTGTGTGTGTGTGTGTGTGTGTGTGTGTGTGTGTATGTGTGTGTGTGTGTGTAAGAGAGTGACCACATTTGAAGACATGATTGATGACACCTCTCGGTTCAAAAAGGCTTCATATCAAGATGAGAGGTGAAACAACTACATTAGTGGTCAAGGCCAGGAAACTGCCGCCATTCACATAACCACAAATGGTGATTTTGAATCCCCCACATGAATGAAGGTCTCATACAGGCTAATATCCAATAGAGGCGGTAATATTTTTGAATCTCTATGATGTTGGCCAGAAGAGAAGAACAAGAATACAGTCAGACGAGTGGCAATTTCTTTTGATCATGTCAGTGATAAAATTCAACTTCGTGGCTATGAATGACCCAGTGTGATTTTATGGAGATAAGTAAATTTGTGTCTGGCTTGTTGATCTCTCCTCCTATTATTAATTTGATATGCTTTCAGAGTTTTGTTACATTACATTTTTGTTATTCTCTATCCCCCCAGACGTCCCTGTCATTGTCAATTTAAAATAACTTACTATGATCATAATTATTGTAAGGGACCTCATTGAAAACGGCCCTACAGTACGATCAAGTGGGATGTTGTGAGGGATAACAAGAGAATAACCAGGATAATAAAATACATATTCTACACATAATAATCATTAACTTCTTGTGAAGTGTTAGACACATTCACCTCACAGGCCCTCTAAAAAACCTTGAGTTACTGATAAAACAGACCATAACCTGGGATAGGGGTCACAGGTAGATAGATGGTCACTGGCCAATAAGGTTGGGGACCACTGTTGTAGGCTATGCAGTGTGTGTGAAATTTAAAAACAGCAACTCAGTTGTGCCCTTGCATAAGTGGAAAATGTAGAGGTGACAAGGAAACCCAACATCACTCTCACACCAGTCACTTCATCATGGACAGTATGTTTAATAATGCCAGGACTTTCTTTTTTTAATTTATTGTTACCATAATTGCCACCGTTCATCATGTCTGTCTATTATACTCACTGCTATAACTATTATAGTCATATTTCTGTATCTCTCTCAATTCAATTCAATTCAATTCAAATCAAAGAGGCTTTATTAGCATGACCGTAATGACATACAGTATTGCTAAAGCACATAAACAGGGAAATGTTTTACACATTTACATACAGTTGTACATTAGGATTCAGACATTAAAATATGTTAACATTCGTGCAAAAACAACAATCATGTCAACAAAATTTAACAGTAACAACAAAACCGATGGATATCAGCAACAACATGAAAACAAGAATATTACAGGTGTGTGTGTGTGTGTGTGTGTGTGTGTGTGGGGGGGGGGGGGGGGGGGGGGGGGTCACTCACTGTTCCTCATAGTGTGGCAGGTAAAGACATATTCTGCTGCTAGCGTGCAGCTCTCTGGTTGATCTCCCAGCAGGATCGGCATTTTATTTATGTTGGTTATGTGGTCAAATGTCGGGTGTTTGTGTTTGAATTTGGGGAAATATTTAGTTCTGACTGGCTGCAGTTCTGAGCATTCTGTCACGAAGTGCAGCTCGACTTTGTCTCTCTTGCACAGCTGGCAGAAGCGCTCCTCTTTTGGGGAGCCATCGTCGTTTGTAACGGCCTGTCTCGATGGCCAGGTTGTGCTCACTGAGTCTGTACTTGGTCAGTGTAGTTCTTAGTTTGATATCAGTGACTGTGGTCAGGTAGTCGGCCACACTGTACTCTCTCTTTAGGGACAGATAGCACTGCATTTTGCTTTGGGCTTTTGTTTGTGTGTTCCAATTGGTGATGTAGTTTTGTTTCTGTTGTGTTATAATTTGGTTGACTCTGATTGGTTTGTTCCCAGACTGGTCCTGAGGCAGAACCGGGTCAGGAAGTGCTGAGCATCAGGACCAGCTGAGTGAGGGGACTCTTTTCTTTGCTCAGCTCTTGGCATTGCAGGGCTTTATGCTGATAGGTGTGGGGGTCACTGTTTTTTAGATGTAGCCAATATTTGATTGCACGTTTTTGAATTTTGATGAATAATGGGAATTGGCCTAATTCAGCTCTGCAGGCGTTGTTGGTGGTTTTTCTGTGCACCTGTAAGATGCTTTTACAGAACTCTAGATGCAGGATTTCAACTGGGTTTTTGTCTGAATGGGTCAAATTCTGGTAGGAAATAGGACCCCACACCTCACTACCAAAGAGGAGAATTGGTTCTATTACAGATTCAAATAATTTGAGCCAGATTCTAATTGGGATTTTAATGTTGATTTGACTTTTTATTGCGTAGAATGCCCTGCGTGCTTTCTCTCTCAGCTCCATTACCGCTGGGTTAAAACTTCCAGTGGAACTTATTTTCAGGCCTAAATAATTGCAATCTGTACAGTTGTGTAATGTATGTGTTCCTAATGTGAAGCTGTATGGGTTTCCTTGAGATCTGGATCTTTTCTGAAGGGTCATTGTCTTTGTCTTTTGGGTGTTTACTGCCAGGGCCCAGGTCTGACAGTACTGCTCCAGCAGGTCCAGGTTCTGCTGTAAGCCCTGTTCTGTAGGGGATAACAGAACCAGGTCATCTGCATAGAGCAGCAACTTGATCTCAGAGTCGTGTAGAGTGAGACCAGGTGCTGCTGATTCCTCTAGGATGGTGGCCAGTTGGTTAATATAGATGTTGAATAGAGTGGGACTCAAACAGCAGCCCTGTCTCACTCCATGCTTCTGACAGAAGAATGTGGTTCTTTTGTTGCCAATTTTAATACTGCACTTATTGTTAGTGTACATTGATTTAATGATGTCATATGTTTTACCCCCTACACCAGATTCAATAACTTTGTAGAAGAGACCATTGTGCCAAATGGAGTCAAATGCCTTTTTGAAATCTATGAAACATGCGTAGATTTTGTTGTTGTTTTGGTGGACATGTTTGTCTATCAGGGTGTAAATATGATCTGAAGTACGAATCCAATTTGACTTTTACTCAAGACATTGTGTTTGGTAAGGAAGTTTATGAGTCTGGAGTTGATAATGCTACAAAGGAGCTTCCCCAGATTACTGAACTCTCTCTCTCTCTCTCTCTCTCTCTCTCTCTCTTTCTTACCCAACTGGTCGAGGCTGTCGCACCAAATGGTTGCTCTTGGGGGGAATTGTTGGGTCTCTGTAAATTATAGTGTGGTCTAGACCTACTTAACCTGTAAAGTGTCCTGAGATAACTTCTGTTATGACTTGACACTATAAATAAAAACTGAATTGAATTGAATTCAACTTTTAGAGACAGCACAAGGATCTGGTCTTTTATGTGGTACAACATTTCCATTTCATTTTCTCCAGAGCAGAAAATAAAATTTGATGAGTAGCATTGGAAATAATTGCCGCTGTGTACTACCTGTCCTTCTGCTCTCTGTATATGAGAGCCAAAGATTCCAAACAGCATCTGTGAATATTGCCATATGTGAACAAAGTGAACGCAGTGGGTGAACAAATGCCTCTAAAAGTGTCTTCACTGCTGTCCAGGGGCTGTGATTTATCTCCTCTCCGATGTGAGGCTGCACTACCTTCACTGAAACAAAATACTCTCAACATCTGGAGCAGATGCATCTGTGTGTGTGTGTGTGTGTGTGTGTGTGTGTGTGTGTGTGTGTGTGTGTGTGTGTGTGTGTGTGTGTGTGTGTGTGTGTGTGTGTGTGTGTGTGTGTATTTCTTTAGAATATTTCAGCATTTGCTTTATCCTAAGAGCAAAGATTACACCACAAATAAAAATAAAATGTTTCTTTAATATTGTTTTGCATACGACTAATGTTAGTCCTTTTGGAAATTGCCACTTGCAATATGTGCCAGCACTTCAAATATTTGTAATACTTGCTCTCTTCTCTTTTTATGCAGAGTTAAAGCAATCCATTTCACATATAGTGAACAGTAGCTTAAGTTTATAATACAAATATCTTCTTTTTATAATTTATGGAAGCATATCACAGTAGCAAGTCTTTTTTTGTTGTTGTAGTTGTGTGTGTGTACATTTGTGTTTCTCACCACACACTGAATTTTCTTTTGCTGTATTCTTTAAACACTGCTCCACCAAACTTCATCAACCTACCTACTGCATTTATGTCACACAGTTACCAAACAACTTGGATACAGTATTTCACCTTTTTTTCTTATCTTATCTCTTCTATCTCTTTTATCTTAAAAGTCAGCATGGGTGTCCACCTCTCTCTCTCTCTCTCTCTCTCTCTCTCTCTCTCTCTCTCTCTCTCTCTCTCACCTACACAAACATGTACAACACACACACACACACACACACACACACACACACACACACACACACACACACACACACACACACATCTCACACACCAGCAGACAAACACCTTAACCTCAAACCTCATGCTAGGTGAAGACAGGACCACACATACTGTTTCACGTACAAAATGTTTGGAATGCCATAAACATTTATTTCGGTTGAAAAAAAGATTTGTTTCTCTGTGTGTGTGTGTGTGTGCACTCTGTTATTGCTGAAAGAGAAGGAAAGTTTAACTACACATGTTGGCCACCAGATAGAAAGAGATCAAACATGACCAAATATTTTGGGCGTGTTGTCCATAAAACGGGACAGGTTTATACATAAAAAGAGCTAAATCCATTGCTGAGTCATTGCTTACCCATGAACCATTTCAGAAGGAGAGATAAGTGATCTTAAAAAGCATCCTGAATTGGTGCATTTAGTCCCTTTAGGACTTTGTGATTACAGAAGAGAAGTTGGGATTCTTTCTGAATGTACTAAGATGTTTAAATGCTGATCCTAACAGCCCTTCATTTGTTGTATTTTTTAATTATTACGTATAACGATGATGCCCTAATTGTTATTTAAATGTATCAAATGTTTTTGCACAAAATATCCTTGTGATCAAGTTGCAAGAAAATGTTAATCCATTCCAAATACATTTTTGTTGTTTTGTTCATTCTTTCCTTTAAACTAATCAAAATTGATCTGATAAATCCACTGAACAAAAGCGCTAATTACAGTAACACGGAACAATATGATCTATTGATACTATTGTGTCACATCATATTGTGAAAGACAGTACAGCAGACATGATATCCCAGGTTATCCCTGTAAGGTAATTCATTTGGAGGTCCTGAACAGTTCAGCACTGTCCATGTGCTGAACTGTTCAGGGCCTTTCTAATTCAAATTTTAGTTTGAACATAACGCAACGACACGTTTAATATAACGTGTATTATATCTAACTATTGATACAATGACTGTCTCTATGTGTGTGTCCGTCTGGAGCCACATTCTTACTTACGCACTGTCCACTGACTGGGAGGTCCCTCCACCACACAGGGCAAACATGTAGACACACACACACACACACACACACACACACACACACACACACACACACACACACACACTGAAGACAGGGAAGCTGGTTGAAAAAGTGTGGTCAAACCACGATGGGATTCCTTTCTTTGACTTACATATTTTTTTCTTCCTTTCTTCCTTCTATCCTTCATCTTATATTGTTCCTTATGTTCCTTATTCATTACATTTGTCTTGCTCTACTATACACTTTTCACATGAAACGTGAAACATATCACCCTTTTTGCAACACCTATATTTGGAGAAAGAAAAAGCTCAAATATACTATTTTTAACACCACAAGCTTGACTCGGTTGAACAGGAGCTATTACTCGCTCCATTCAAAACACCTGTCCTTGAATAGAAGATCACCCAGACTTTTTTCTTGACAAAAAGCATCATATCATGTTTGGGCCAATACGAAATAGACAGGTAACATAGAAATAAATCTCAGTGAGACAGACAAGACTGGCACCTAATTCAATTAACAAAGAGGAATTAAAAGACAACACACTTAGTTAGAAAGCCAGTTGGACACACAGTTAGACAGATAAACAGCGGACAGAAAAAAGTGCCAGCGCCTTAAGGCAGGGAGTTGCCCAAATTTTCCCACTCTGGCTAGTCAAAACCCAGCCCAGATATTTCCTGGTTCTGACACCAGCTTGGCTCTCAGATCCCTCCTGCATGTGGTGAGAAACAAGAGAAGAATTACTCTAACTGTGTTCAAGTGAAAAAGAATGCATTTCAAGGTCTGGTGACGCAGACTGCTGAACGTTTGGAAGAAAAAGAATGCATTTATTTGGAAAACATGCTTCATATCACAGTTGTTTGGGTCGATGACACTTAACAATTTGCAGCTGGTTTCAAGAGGCGACGGTGACCAAATCTATTCAGTTTTGGGGTATTTGCTCCAAAAAGACCCGCATGACGCGTATATTGTTGAAAACTTGCATGACAACAGGCTGAGTCTTCGTAAACAATGAAGGAAAATACATTCACTGTAATTAAAAGCATGTACATGTAGCAGCCAATCATCTGGCTACTTATGGTAATCAGTGAAATAAAAAAATGAATGAATGTCTGAATCGCTTTTTACAGAACAAAAATATCTGCAGCATTGTTAAGCAGCAGTGCAGTGAGACATCTTTATCTGTGGCTTGTGTGTGTTTGTGTTAATCTCTGACTTTGGGTGAACGAGCCTGTTTTGGTTTCCACGGCAGCGGTGAGGGTCCCACAGTGCACTGGCCCTGGAAGTGGCGCAAACACAAACCACAGCATATTTGTGTGTGTGTGCGTGCGTGTGTGTGCGTGTGTGCTCGTGAGACCACATTTGAATGTGTATGTGCTGCATTGCCTATCTCTAAACTTGGAGGGAGGCTTCACACACATACACGCCCGTGCATGCACTCTCTCTCTCACACACACACACACACACACACACACACACACACACACACACACACACACACACACACACACACACACACACACACACACACACACACACACACACACACACACACGCACACACTCTCGTCTTCGCTGCGCTCTCTCCCTGGGTGGTCTGTGCTGCAAATGTTTATGATCTAAACCAAGCTAATCCAACTGGCTTGTTTCAGTGATTTGAGAATGATTTACAAGACGCAGCAACAGGGCCAAGGAGGGAGGAGGAAATCAGAGGAAATCTTCAGGCTCTATTTCAAGTCACTTTGTGACTATTCCTGCACACGTGTCTCTGTGTCTGCTCTCATGCCTATCTCCATCTGTTTCTATCCCAGAGCCGGGGTGTGTTGGCTTTTTCTTTTTTTCTTTTTTTCATTTGCCCCCCAGTCATTGCTTAGATGGATGTCTTTATTAGACAAATTAGCAGGGCTTTGACGATATGCAAAATACAAGGGATCAGTGAATTTTCAATTGCCTGTGAAGGCTCTCACCCTCATTCTCAGCTTTTTAATTCTCCTTTTCTTTTTTTCCCACAGAAAAGGGAGAAAAGAAAATCCTGATGACAATCTGTCCCTGTGTTTCACACGCACTTCTCTTTTGATGATGAACATGCCATATGCAGAACAAGATGACGCAATAGCATTGTCTTTCCAAGGAAAAAAAGGATATGCCTATACTGTAGCAGCATTTGCGGGCATGGCCTCTTCTTTTCTTGTGAAGAGACAAAAGACACTATCATCCACCTTTTGTATCTTTCATGTTTGCCTCTTGTCATGTGAGCTTTCAGTGACACCAGTAAACTGCAGCCCAGTTCTCCAGTTTAGTTATGTGGAATGTCTTGCACCCCTCAGCGCTCTGTGGTAAACCAGTCAAGCAGTAACCTCTGTGAGTCTCAGTGGTTTGGGTTGACTTTTATTGGAGCTCCGCTTTTTTTTTTTGCAAGATCCCCCATTTAATGCGAAGGAGGCACCTGCACACTGACAACACCTTATAAACTGAGGAGAAACAGGAAGCTTGTAGCTTGCAATATTTGTCAGACAAATGATTTCATCTGGTTTCTGGTTATACATTTTTCACAAATTCTGTCTAAAATGCTATCAGTAGTAACTTTTTACATTGCTGTTGCATCGGGAGTTGACTTTTCCTCAGTATTTCCTGATAAAATAAACAGCTTCATAATTTAGTGTGTTTAGAAATCCTACCTGAGCCAAATTTATGCCTATAGGTCACTACAAATCACACATGAATAAATAAGTTAATAAATAATTTTGATGGAAAGGATATCAATCCAAATTACCCAAACAATGTCACAGAGTGTGCAAACAATGAGTTTTTTAGAGATGTTCGATGTGTTAAACCAAAAGCAGGAAATTGAATCTAGTGATTTAACAAATAAAGGTGAATTTACTAGACAGCCCTTTGTATATGTCTTCAGTAGACATGAAAGAGCTTCAAGTCTAAGAAAGTAATGAGGTTATCTCAGCTTGGGCTTAGATGCCACATATGTTTCTTTTAACAGAAAACCTTCATTACAACCTGGAAATGTGGGTTTTGAAAAATTGAAAGAATTGAGTATTTACCAGGCTGGAAGCATTTAATGAAACACTGATATTGGTCACATTGTGGGAAAAATAGGATTCAACATTTTATGAGTTTGACCCAGGATATCTTGGCCTCTGCTGCTTTGATTTTGACCATTCCCCCTGCTGGACTTTTAATTGAAGTTTGCTTAATCATGCAACCATTACTGTAATGCTTGGTGTGGTATTTTCAAACTAATTCCACTATCTGTCTAGTCTTTGACATTTAGCAGTAAACAGATTACTGATGAGGCCCCCCCCCCATGTGATTAGATTTGCCGTTGTAATACATTTGTTGCTCCTTTGGTGTATGTTGTTGTATAGACGACAGTCTATGATTTGCTGCTGAAAAGTGGTTGTATCACTATCTCGGTGCTAATGGCACTGACTTTACTGAACTCTTACTACAAGGTAACATCATCAGCTGTTCAGCTATTCACACCGAAATGTGAAGGACAGGTGAAGCCTCCCAACTGTGTGTGACATCTTAGAAAAGCATTCTCTCTTTGTCTGTATCTCTGTGTCCATGTCTGCTTTTTTCCCCTTCTTTCTTTTCTCTACCCTTCGTTCACTCCTCTCCCAGCTGTTTCCTTTCTCCGTCTCCTTTCTCCTCATTACTTAAGGACCCTTTTTCCAGGAACCTGTCTTTTTTAACAACATTTTTACTTCCTCTCTCTTCTTCCTCCAACATTTCAACCCACCAGGCTTGTTTCTTTAATTATTATCTTATTTCATTATTCTGGCATTCAGGCAACAACAGACAAGCTTGTTTGTCTCCTCCTCTCTTTTTTCTGTGTCCTTCTTCAATCGTTTCTCTCACTCTTCTGGTTGCGCGCAAGCAGCTATGAGCAGTCAAGCTCATCTCCTGGCCAGAGCAAACAAAACCGAAGCCACATTCCCCGAGCTCAATTTGCTGTTACGTCTCAGCTCTGTGAATTGGGAGTTTTCAAGCTTGAAGTCTGGAGGAGTAGCTGGGTGGCTTCTGGCTGCTAATCGGCTCACACCATTTTGTGTGTGTGTGTGTGTGTGTGTGTGTGTGTGTGTGTGCGAACCCAAGAAATGACTTCTACTATGGTCAAGAGGAAAAAAGCCTGTGTATTTCAAAGCTCTTTATTTGTACCATAGTAGTCATAGCAACGAAAAATAATTGACATATAAAATGAATATGAAAATGTAAAACATCATCAATAACAACAACAACCCACTGAACTCTTTCATAACTCCATTTAGAGTCTGCTATCCCATTGACTGTTATTACTAGGGTTACTTTGGTTGGGTGGTAGTGTACATTGATGATCAGTCTTCCACATAACTGGTGTTGGGTGATGATGTTTTTAACCATTAACGATTGGGTTGGATAGTGATGGCTGGTTGTCGATAAACCATATTGTACCAGATGTGATGCTACATTGTATTAAATGTAAGGTTTGTTTTGTATCTGTATTATGATTTTGTATCCTTTGCTCATGTCTGTTGTTTGAAACATCAACTAATGATAATAATAACCATCATCCCCATAATCGTCTTGGTCATTAGGGTTACATTTATGAGATTCCTTTAACTTTTTGAGTCAATATAAGACAAATATTAACACTATTTCATCAGCATTTTTCCTCATGTCAGTGATTATTAAAACTCTGAGGTGTTAATGCAAGAATCAATTTTTACTGTTCATTTATTTATAAATTTTTGCTCTGATAGAATAAACAGATATTAGAGAACACTCCGTGATCTACAAATAACACTTGTAGTACCTCTTGTTGTTGTTTAATGTTCTGTTTCTGTGTTATATCTGCATTGTAGGCAATAGTGGAAAGTGACTAAGCACATTTACTCACACAATTTTGAGGTACTGAGTATTTCTATTAGGGTGTTTTATACTTCTTCTCCACTACATTTCAGGGGCAAATATTGCTCTTTTTACTCTACTACATGCATTTAACAGTTATAGTTATAGTTTCAGATTAAGATTTTACCTACAACACGTATGGACATGTTGCAGCCTACCAGCTTATAAAATATGATAATTAGATTAAACCAAGAATATACTCCATCTCGACCAATTACAAAATTGAAGTAGTGCTTATTTACACATGATTAATAATGATCCAATAATATAACACTGACAGAGGCTATTCTGCCTAATGAGTAGCTACTTTTACTTTTGCTACTTTTAAGTCCTAAATTTTGTTGCAACTACTTTTACTTAGGTAAAATGTTGAATGCAGGAATTTTACTTGGATTTTAAAAGTGTGGTATTGCTACTTTTAGATAAGTAGCCTACATGATTTGAAAACGTCTTCCACCACTGGGTAAAAGACACATGTTCAATAAATAAAGTTGTTATAAAGTATTGTAAACATAATCTGTAAAGCCAAGAATGTCCTACACTGCACCCTCCGCTCTTCTCCTCTCCGTAGGAACCACTTACCGGAGGAAGTAGTTTCCTACACGGACGCATTTCACTGAAAGCACCCAGGTGTCATCATACTATGCTAGCCGTTAGCTTCTAAAACGTAACCTTTGTCAAAATATTAAACGAGTACTTTATTTTTTTTTTCGCAAACACTTATCCGAGTGGGTGTTTTATTTTCAAAAAACGTGCCTAGCTGCTCGTGAGCTGTTTTTGAAGGAGCGGTATCGTTTGCTGCTCTGTGCTTATCGTTAGCTAAGTGCTAACAACAGTGACAGCAAGTTACTTTGCATGCGTCTACCGTTGCTGTCATTTCAAGTGGCAGCGGATCAACAGGGATCACTGACAGGTACATTTAGACTCATTTTTTTCAAACATCGAGCGAGTCAGCATGACAATTTCACCTCCTTGTTAATGCCATGTTGTAGAATCCGTTGGCAGTGTGCCTTGGCCATATTTTGCCAGTGCACGGGTACGTCAGTTGTATTACATCAGATTAAGTGTCAGCCCTGGTTATGTTGCTAACCTGTCTAATTTGGACATAATGTAGAAAGAAATGCTTGTTGCCTCATGATTGATGTGCCATATTATGCAAAAATGACCATGCCTGCACACAGTGCACAGTGCATTTGGTGTCACTTTGTTAGTACAGTGTATGGTGGTGTAATGACCACATGTTGTGTTGAATACTGACACGTGCTTATTACACACACACACACACACACACACACACACACACACACACACACACACACACACACACACACACACACACAGTGTACCTTGTTAGTATTTGCATCATCCATGTGATAGAGAAGGAAGAAAACATTTCACCTTCTTGAGTGTGCAACAGTCATTTAGCCTTAGTGTTGAGTCACCAAAAGGAGTTATTCAATTCATTACCAACAGGTGTATCAAGTGTCTCTACCTTTGGTAAGATAGAAGTTAACCTCCTCCTCCGCAGCGCTTAGGAGGAAGGTCTGGCAAAGTGAGACTAACCTCAGAGTTGCCTCTGCAAACGGCCATATAAAGCATCAACTAAAAGTATGCACACATTCACAAACTATATGACAAATTATGCAACCTTATGTTTCCATACAACACCCACCTATCCACATAGAAGCGTCTGCGTACACATCATAAAGATTTTAATCTGAGTTGTGGTACATTTTCTGTTAATATGAATCTGTTAATCTATGTTTGTCCCTCCCTCTTAGCCATCCCCAGCAGACATCATGGAGCTCCAGGCGGTGTTGATGGCGGCTGGTGGGGGTTCTCGTATGACTGATCTGACATACAACACCCCCAAACCAATGCTGCCTGTCGGCAACAAGCCCCTCATGTGGTACCCGCTTAACTTGCTGGAGAGGGTGGGCTTTGAAGGTGAGAGCTCAAAGTACTTCTCACTACTACTACTACTACAACAACAACTAGGCATACATCTAATACCCATATTACTGCTACACCTGCCTCAGGTACTGCTACCACTACTACTGAATACCATTATTATTATTCACGTTTTCAGCATATCTAAGTAGGATGCCGTCTTAAAAATGTCACTAGGCAAAAAATGATGCTGCCTAATTAGTCCTCTTCTCAGGACTGTGTGGGCGTGTAGAGTCTGTGCTTGATTGACACCCCCCTCACTCTCCTTTTAAAACCTTTAACGTTCTCTAAAATGTGAACATAGCACAGCTATACAATAATAACGATCAATACAATAAATAATTTAAAAAGCAACTGAGCCTACAGGGGTAGAGAGGTAGTAAAGCATTCACTCGGGTCCACTCGCGGGTCTCTAAATTGGAGAAAATAATTCATTCAGGTGGGTGGAGCGCGGATGATTTTAAGACTACGCACGGATTTGGAGGAAGAGCTGATCGATGCATCACTAATAGTGTGTTTATGATATACTCTATATATTTGTATAGTTCTTTTTATACAAACATTTGTTGTGTTTTACACTAAAATAGCCTATAAAGGCTATGCCTGTTGCCTTCTCGCGTCTCTTCTGTGACTCCTCGGTTTGAATCTCCTGTGGGCGGGACTAAGACTGGGAATCAGGAAAGGCTCAACGAGTATAATTGTCTTTCTTTTCAAACATTGTATTCTATAGGTACAATTACTTGTTTTAAAAGCCAAGTAAAAATGTCTCTTTTATTTATTTATTTTTTTTTTAGAGAGCAAATGTTACTGAGATACTTCAAACGGATATAGTTGTACTTTAACATTCCCCTATGATATAACACGGCCAAGATGACAGACAAGATCATACAAACTTTAGTGGTTGTATTATAATTACCAATAAATTCAAATAAACTGTGATTGAAAAATAAATATAAATTGCAGTTGACATTTATTGTGGCAAAAGTCAGAGGGCTGCAGAGGAACTACAAGCTGTAGGTCTACATCATCTAATCTATTGTGATGGATACATTGCACAATTCAACATTGCAGGTAGATAACATTTCCTCTACTTGCCTGTGCAAGTTTAAAACACAAGCAGTTGTGTGTCAGCTCCTGATGTTATACTGAGAGAGAAACACAATATTGACTCTAATAGTTGGGAATTAAAATGAGTTATGTTTATTACTGGTAGTTGAAATATACTGGAATAAAAAAGAAACCGTTACTTTAAAAATGTGGTACACCTTCTTTGGAGCTGTAACAATTTTAACAACTAGACCAAATTGTAATTCTTTATTTCGTTCCTGGTCAGTGGTAGCTATGCTGCTTGGTTACTTTTTCACGTTGCCCCCAGCAACATTGCTCCTTTCACCTAAAACAAGTTTACAACTGTGCTGCTTTTTCCAGTCATACTTTCACCAGCTTGTCATCACATCATCAGCCATTGCCAGGTCAGGTGTGCATTTCCTGTCTAGATTTACAGTCCAAATGTTTGCCTCTTGTGCTGCAGCATGCAGTACGTCCAGAAGCTATGGGCTTATAAAGGGTTTTGTTGCAGTATGCTGTGCTTGCCAGTAAACAGGGCCGTTTGCTATAAAAGCCTGTGGGTCCTCACTAGCCTAGATAAAACTAGCTTTCTATACATAATCATCCTGTGTGGCCAATGGTTTACTGTGTGCAGCCAGCTAGCCAAAGCCCTGTAATTTGGTTTTACTAGGCTGACATAGAACAAATGCCCGGTAGAAAACATTTTATGCAGACAAGGCTAATTAAGCCACACGGACTCTGCACTGTTCTAGATTCATAAAGTGGTCTGTTAATGTTACTACCAACTTTTAAAAAAAAAAAAGGGGAGCAGTGGTCCTAGCCTGATTTAAAGTTTAGGATGTATCATAGTCAAATAGACATCTTATGTGGTTTTCCTGGTCATCTTTGTAATGATCAAGATATTGTTCTTAGCTCTATGTGAGAAATATTTCACATTTAGGTAAAAGTAATTCAGTCAAAGATCAGAGAGCGAGATATTCTTTTTTCCTGTGAAAATGCAGGTCTAGGGAAGTTTTTAAGAAATGTCATACCATCATAACAAGTTTTAGGGGGTCTTTGTTTTAGGAGCTAAATGTAGTTTACATAAGGTGTTAGTGAGCTACGTGATGTGTTTTATTGCTTTCTGAAGATGCAAACCTTTTTTTATGTATTTCAGTGGGAAAAAAAAGATGATTTTAGAAGAAATGATGCATAGCTTATTAGCAAGAAAGGAACACTTAACTTAAAAAATACACATGGAGCAACTGCATGAGTTATCCTGACATTTTGCAGCAGTCTGCTGCATGTGATGCCTGACGCTTATTTGCTGTGAACTGTCTTTCCAGAGGTGATAGTGATCACCACCAAAGAGGTCCAGAAGATGATGGCAACAGACCCTAAAATGAAGATAGACGTGAAGATGAAACTGGATGTGGTTTGCATCCAGGAAGATGGAGACATGGGCACTGCAGACGCTCTCAGACACATCCAGCAGAAGATCAAGGTGTGTGTATTTTTGTGTATGTAGACACGGGGGGGGGGGGGTTATATCCAAGGTCATGTCAGCCATGTTTGATGTTCCAGATTTGCAGTGTACATTTTGAATATTACATTTAACTGATTACATCTACAGTTAGCAATAATTTGAGCAAATTACAAAAGGTAAGTTATGCAAACTGTGTATGTTGTTTTTACTTTAAATGGCAAAAAGCAGCATTCAAAAATGAGTTAAATTTCCCATTGGCCCACTGATACACAAGATATTCTTTCTCTCCTTATTGCTTCAATATAAATTGAGTAAGGTGTTATCAATCTGTATTATTTGATAAACTAAATTGGACTATAGTAAACAGAAAACAATATGTTCTGATTTAATGAAAAGAAGGCCAGTTCCTCAAAAGATTGAAGTGTTCCAGTGTTGTTAATTGATTATTGATGACTCGTTGCAACCTTAGTCTGAGCAAGATAACGTTGTTAGGTTGTTTATAGTGAACAACAACTGAACATGTTTTATTATGTGGTGGAAGGGGAGAGTCCAACAATCATTATACACTCGCCAATACCAAATGTTCTGTAAGCCAGTGTTTCGTAATGAGAGAGATTTTTTTCTTGTGTAACGTGAACCCGTAGAACAATTGAGAGAGAGAGAGGTCGGAGGTAGAGAAGAAAAATGACAAAGATCGAGGGGGAGGTTTAGGTGGGCGGTGTGTGTACTGCTGGGTGACCACTGATCCGTGCCTTTCCCTCCCCCAAATGGTCAAGGCTGCTGAAGTGCTTCATTTCACCTTTTTAAAATACACACACAAACATGCACAGGCACACGCATTTACACATGCCGACATGGCATCCATGACCCCCAACCCCACTTTCCAGACACCCCTCTGTATCCTGCCTGATGATCCCTCCATCCGATTCTCTCTAAACAGATGAGGTCATGGTTAAGACTCAAACTCCCCGTGCTGCCAGTTTACCCAGTGCACCATTTATTTTCATCCTGTAGTCATGCACATCTGTGCAACATTTGTGTGTGGGTATGTTTGGCTATATGTCGTCCCTCAGTATATGCCATGGTTCTGACTGACCTTCTGAGACCATGCAGACATGTTTGTATGAGGTTTTGTGTAGTTTAAAACTGTTGATGTATTTCTAAAGCAATTGCTCTTGTTTATTGTTTGACCATCACTGATCGCTTAGGTATGGCAACATGGCTCAGTAATGTTGAGTTTATAGAGATCTGTACGTTATAGTATAATTACTGCTTCCTGTTTGGTTTCTCTACACTTTCCAGGGTTGGGGGGGAAATATTGATTTACTGTACCTAAGGATCATAGTTATTATCCTCTATCTTTAATACCCCCAAACAATAGTGTACGTTAAAAAAAACTTAACACACAATGTGTACTAGTGATGCTATGGAGATGGGAAAAAAAAATTCAACCTATTCAATCTTCAACAAAGTCAAGCTTTTGGATGTTTGAAAAAAAAAAATCTCCTGGGGAATGAGCTTGACATGATTCATTCAATATGCAAGCTTTTAGGGATATTTTCTTACTTGGTGCAGTGCAATAGGGCTGCAGCTATTGATTCTTTTTGTAATCGATTAATCTAGCACTTTATCGATCGATTAATTGGATTTTTTTTTTTGCGTTTTTAAACAACCAAAACATATAATGCATAACGAAAATGATGTGGCTGTAAAATGATCTAGCATTTTGAGGTATTTATTCCAACTCCAACATTTGGCAATTTAATTTGATTAAGTTTCATGCTGTAATCTAGCCCTGACATCAAAGTAAATATCTGTTTTATGTAGATTTCTACACCTGCAGCATTTACCATTAGGCAACTAACAAATAATATAGAATTTCGGGGGTGAGCCTATTTGCTATGGTAACCTAGCAACCTGTGTGTGTGTGTTTGTGTGTGCACGCGTGCCGTGCGTGAGGAAGAGTGAGAGAGACGAGGGTGCATGCGTGTGTGCGTGTGTGTGTGTGAAGGGGTTCTTTTTTAGGCTATACTCTCTTGCAATTGAACGTGAATAAGTTTACTACTTAAAAACATCAAAGCTAAACATCATATCTAGTCAACCCGCATCACGACATCGCTACAAATACAGTATGTGATTAAAATCAGCGGCTGCTTAGGCTATGTTACCTTGTTTTAGCGAAAATGCCAAAATGTATCACGCGCTAGTGGTGTGCTTCCTGAACAACGGTCCGTGTGGAACAATCAGATCCCTGCGTGTATAGTGCGCATCATAGGAATTTAACGAGGCTTCGAGGCAGAATTTTTGCCTCGAGGAATTTTTGTAATCGAGTTATTCGAGTAACTCGATGAATCGTTTCAGCTCTACAGTGCAGTGTGCACTAAAATAGTAGGCATTAACTATACCGTAGTATGAAACATAAGCAAAATAATGTTGATCCGTGTCTAACTGAAACATTGAAAATAAAGCAGAGAATAGCATGTGGTGAAATGGAAACACCACCTGCTATTCTCTGCTTTCTTGTTAATCTTTTAATTAAATAAGTTAAGGTAACTGCAGTCATTTGCCATTTTACTGGCAGTTCTCTGCAGTAACATTACCAAAAAAAAAACATTTTGAATTTTGGCTTAAAGATTGATTATGAATTTTATTGTGATCCCAAAAATTAAATCAAACGATTCATAACAATCCTAAGAATTCCCACTTCCCATTCCCACTCTCAGTTGAAAAAAACTGAAATATGCTTCCAGATACCTTTTTTAAACCTTTCTTAAAGCGTGCCACATCAAACATACATTTGAAGACTTAAGTGTCATTACAGCTCATTACATTCTTCACAGCAAAATCAGTCGGCTTTGCTTTTGAGAACGGATTTATCAGAGACTTAAATTGCCGAATTTGTTGTGACAAGTGGGTTTAATGTTTTTCCTTTGGCATTTGAATAAGTCTGTACAGATTCTTATTTTTGTCTTTGCTCAAGAGTTTTTTGATAGATGCATAGCACACACACACACACACACACACACACACACACACACACACACACACACACACACACACACACACACACACACACACACACACACACACACACACACACACACGCACCACACAGGACTAGCTCCAGCATGCTCCCATTGAGAATAGTCGAGTCCCTAATCCTTTGAGCAGCCAGCTAGATTAGAGGCATTGAGTTACACACACTCACACACTGGAGGGTGATGAGTGAAGAACTGTAACCATTGCCTGCCAAATCCTAGCACAGAGATCACTCAAACTGTCAAACTGATGCATGAGTACAGTATAGAGAGACACACACACACACACACACACACACACACACACACACACACACACACACACACACACACACACACACACACACACACACACACACACACACACACACACACACACACACACACACACACACACTCACTCATCTCTTTACACAAACACCCTCCCATGAGGGGATTTGGTGTAACCTATCAAACAAAATACTTACAGGAATCAGTGTACACTGTGGGTGAGCAGAGTAGGTCATTCCTCTCGATAATTGAAAAGAGAGATTACAAGCAGCATATTTTATTTTGTTCACTCTTCAAACAGCGAAGTTACACAAAAGTGGAGGGATGTTCCTGATTATTACTTAGGTCTTTCACAACAAGCCAAACTAGTGAAAGGAGTACTTTACAGGCACTTTTTGCTTTGTATGCGTAAAGCCTCTTTGACATTTGTATTATCATTCAGGCTTAATCATCTGGCAGAATGAGTGTATGCAGGCTAAAAGAACAATATATACATTGCTGTTGCTGATTCAAAGGTTCACCTTCGGTCTCCATCTGTTAGTCAGCTTGTAAGACTCAAGACAAAAGGTGAAGAGAGAGAGAAGGAGCTGAGGCTTTTCATTTGAGCGGGACACCTTGCTCTTCACCTCTAACCCTATACACCCTTTTCTTGCTTCCTGTAGCACACAATAGTTCAAATAATCTAAAGAACGTTATTTTAAGCCACGTTTTGGGCACAGTTCATGTTAAAAGTGGCCCGCGGGATCAGATGGTGTTGGAAATGCACTAGTTTGGTATTTGTTACGGACATGAAAAATTGAGAAATATGAGACGATTGTATAAATTGTATGGGTGCCATCTTGGAACATGGTATTCAGTGATACATGATACATCCATGAGTACATCCTGGAAAGACACATTCACTCTCATACGCAATACCAACAGAGAATTGAGTTTTCCAAAAATGTTAAGACTCTCATAAGATATATGGCCAGTTCATTTGTATAGTCTTGTTCTCTACAGTTCAAAATATTTCTTAATAGTTCTTTGATTTGAACATTTTTCAATTTAGTATAAGTAATGTTTTGTCCACACTTAAAAGCCTTTTAGTGACAAAGGAGTAACTGTGTAGATAATTATTTGATGATTAATGCAAGCTAAAAAACAACAGGACACAATCACCATACATACAAAGTTTCCAAGTACTGATAAAGTGGGTCGAGATTGTGTAACCAATAGTTTTGGACCACTGGGACAAGTGTGTGTGTGTGTGTGTGTGTGTGTGTGTGTGTGTGTGTGTGTGTGTGTGTGTGTGTGTGTTTGTTTGTGTGCATCAGTGTGTGTGGTCCTGACCTGTCCAGTGATCCTGGCTGTTGAAAGGCCAAAGTGTCTCTGTCTCTCCAGCTGACTCCACTCTGCCGTCGCCTGAGTGTGTGTGTGCCTGTGTGTGGGGATTGTGCAGGCGCATGTTTTTGTGTGTGAGCGTATGTGTGCGTGCATACTTTAGTGCTCTGTTTCTGAACGTGTGTGTGAGCTTGCCTGTGTCTGTGTGTTATAAGGAGGCGATAGTTGAAAGGTCTGTGAGTTTTTCAGTGTCGGTAGATCTCCTGCAGACACCCCCCCCCCCGCTTTGCCGTGGCAGCTTCCTGTCGCCAGGTCCAGACCAGGTTATGCTGGGAGTTACCTCTAGGTCAACTACACATCCCCTGACCTCACTGATACTGTCCCTCTACAAGCACACACGCACGCACAAACGCACACACACACACTCTAGAACTCTACTCAGCTCCTCAACATTCAACCACAGTGCTCATTACTTAGAAAATCAAGTGAATTTCTTTCTTTTTAGTTTCCACAACCCTTAATCCTCATTTTCAAGTGTTTCAAATCAACTGGCAATTGCAATGTGAAAGCAGGTTGAAGTGTGCTACAGGTTAACTTCTGCTTCCTCTCCACTTTCATTGTGAGCAATTAAGAATGTAGAAGACAGAAAAAAATGTGTACTTCTGCAGTTTCTTTGTTTTTTTTCCATGTATTGTTCATCAGGCTAACCAGTTAAGGTCATGGTTGTGTTTTTACATACACTATGCACTACACCTATATGTCGATGTGTTTCAGTGAATGCAGTACAGTATTTTGTTGATTGTATTGCCTCCCATCATCCCTTTTCTCTTCAATCTTTCCTCTATCCCTCCATCCATCTTTGCATTTTTTCTATACTTCTAATGTTTCTATCTTTTTCTTTCTTTGTTGAGTGGTTGTTGTTTTTGTTTTACTCATGAGTTTTTCTTCTTAATGCTGCCCCCCCTCCTCTCTCACTCTTTCTTTTCCTTCTTCTTTCCGTCACAGACAGAGTAAAGATGTCTCTGTCATTAAGGCGGCTGGTGCTAATGGTGGGATTAGCTCTTCTGCTGACAGCCTTCATCACTGGACAGACAGATGGATACCGCACACAGACACACAAATGTGGTTGCACCCACATGCGCACACAAATGCAGACATGTTGCGTCCATGGAGGCCAGTTGATAAGATTGATGTCTGTTTTGTGCTCACTGTTTGTGGTAGAGCAAGTGATATGTCTATGGAATTCACAAGCTGTGTATTGATATACAGTTTTAAAACCTAGATTGGTTTACATATTATCACATAGCTGGAATGCTGAAAATAGATTGAGTTTATGATGGAGTAATAATCTCTGGAGAGTCAAAGGCTAAACGAATATTCTTTCTCTTTCAATGATGGAGGGTTTCCAAAATTCAAATGATTTTGTCATTTGAGTTTTGGAAATCAAGATTCAAGATCCTTGTTTCCTTTGTGTCATAGAGCAGTGCTGTTTTTGGATCAGTTCATAGGAAGGTGCTTAAAGCCAGCCAGCCTGATTAGTTGTACTGGGTAAATTGTGTCAGTCTCTCCCAGGAGAATGATAGAAAAATGAGCCAGGCCTGGATAAAAACATATTTTGATATTTGCACAGAGGTGCAGGTTAGAGGTGGCCTTGATTTATTTTACCCACTTATTTTTGCCAGAGATATGAGCGCCGACACAGGCTGAAAAGTAAACGCGTCATATATGTCATCCGTCAAGTACTTAAACGGTCCTTAAAACCAAAAAATGGAAAAATACAACTAGTACAAAAGAGTTGAACAAAATGTCAAATGCATTTAGCAAACAGCAGAAAGGCTAGCTAGCGTTTGGTCTTCATAGTATCCTATAGGACGGTGTTCTGTTGTTGGGAACTTCATTTATATGTAACTATATTATTGTGAACATTGATAGATAAATGTTAGTGAATGTCACAACGTTTCATTTTCCATAATTTCTTTGAATTCATTGCTGTGATATTACTGTACATATAGCAATATTTATGCAGCTGAAAAGATGAAAAGGCAACTCGTATTCAGACCTTTTATAATAGCCTCAAATGTAGACTATTATAAAAAGTTTGTCATTTAGGCCATAAAATGCAACACACAAAAGAATTGGATCAGCTGAGGAGAAAACAGACACATTCTTAAACCATGAAACAAAGCAAGATTTATTACTCACTGTCTTCAGAGTTTAAGTCACTTTAACTCAGGCCCTACACGTGTGTTTGTGGGTTTTGCCTGTATACAAACAATGCTAAACTTGGAAGAGCTCACTTTTGACCAAAAACTATTTATTTATTTATTCATTCTCTCTCTCTCTTTGTCTATATGTATGTCTCAAAATCCTGGTCAGTGAGCCAATTTCTGTTGTGAATATTGAAAATAACAGTCTAAGCGCTCATGTTCTGAGGTGTTTATGTGGAGCATTGTCGCCACATATATTTTTATGTAGTCTACGTGCATGCCAAGATGACTGTCGTGAGTGAGAAAACCTCCCTTTTATAAACATCATTCGCCCTTCAAACTATATGTCATACATTTCTGTGTTTGTATGGGTCGTTTGTGTGTGTGCATGCATGGGTGATAGGAAATGTTTTTAAAATCACAACAGGTGGAAAACAAGATAGAAACCTCTGTTTGAAAGCCTGAATGATCCAATATATTATGGTCATTTTGTCATATCTTACTGTTACACAGTCAAATAAATGGCTGGTTTGGATGTCTCCCTTTACTCGCTTTGTCTTTCCGACCTCCCTCTTCAGACGGACGTCCTGGTGGTGAGCTGTGACCTGATAACAGATGTGGCGCTTCACGAGGTGGTTGATCTTTTCAGAGCCCACAATGCAACACTGGCCATGTTAATGAGCAATGCCCATGAATTCACAGAGACAGTCCCAGGCCAGAAGGGCAAGAAAAAGACAGGTAACAGGACAAACTAATCACAGGAAAATGAGACTGTTACTGAAGACATTACATGTATGACATGATTCTGATACAATGTATGATTGGTCTAGATATATTCATTTTCAATGAATTAATTTCATTTAAGCTTTAAATGATTGTTAATGTGTAATGCAATGTTTACTGCCTAAATATTAAAGAAAGGAAACCGGCTTCCTCGTAAATTTAAACAACGCAAAAGTGTTGTGGAATTGCTAAATGTGTCACTTACTGTTACCCTTCATTGTTTTGTGTTAATATGAAATATTGTCTATTTTTTCCCCAGCTGAACAGAGAGACTTTGTCGGAGTGGATCAATCAGGGAAGAGGCTGCTGTTCATGGCCAATGAGGCAGATCTGGAAGACGGGCTATCAATTAGGAAGTCTATCATGAGGAAGTAAGTCATTTTAAAAAGCCTGGAGAGTGGGTTCACCCAAATTATAAAAACACATACAGTACATGTGTGTGTGTGTGTATGTATATATACGTACTGTATGTGTTTATATACGTGTGTGTGTATATATATGTATATATTACAGTTTTTATAGGGACTTTTCTCTTTAGTAGAAAGTGGTACAAGTGAACACTGATTACAACAAGACATCAGCATAACAACCTCTAGTGCAACATTGTGTTATATTCATGGATAAATAGTATACATATTTAATTAAAAATAATATAGGGCTGTCGAAATTAACACGATTTATAACGAGTTAACACAAATTCCTTTTAATGCCACTAATTTCTTGACCCGTGATTAACGCACGAGTGGTCTGTGATTTGGGCCTTGTGCCACTTCGTAGTTTGGGAAATCGGTAGTTTGGGGAAGCGATTCAGCACCGCTGAACTCACCGGAGACTAATCGAAGTTACCTCGGGGTCACAGCACATTATTTGCTTCCCTGCACAGAGAAATCTTCAGACACACAGATATACAGATATACAGTATACTGTACATACACACACAAACACACATTCTGTCTTTTTCACACATACAGACATGCTTATATGAACACACAAAGAGGTGGACACTGATGGAGAGAAAACACTCACAAATCAGTGAAAACACAAGCCTAAACTAAACATTTATGGCTTACATTGAAGTACTTATAAACACATGTCATATGTATTTCTCGCATAGGTAATGCCAGAATAAATTCCAGAGTTGTAGATTTTTATAAAATTTTGCAAGCTCTGACTGCACATCAGTACCATCCAGCTTAGATGAAGCTTAGATCACATTTATGAGAAGAATTTGAACTGTAATGACCTTTTAAGATATTAGATCAAGACAGAGGGGCTAACACTTAATCATGGCACATCATACACACACTACAGGTGCCTTCCTTTGTAATTAGGGCCCGAGCGCCGACAGCGGCGAAGGCCCTATTGGAATTGAAGGAATTATTATTATTAGGGCCCGAGCGCCGACAGCGGCGAAGGCCCTATTGGAATTGAAGGAATTATTATTATTATTATTATTATTATTATTCTTTCTTTCTTTCGCGCAATGAATTGCCTTTTTGAGGGGCTTAACATATTCAAAAACTCACCAAATTTGGCGGTCGCGTCAAGTCTGGTGAAAAATTACGTATTTTAAGGGTTTCGGGAATAGGCGCACAAAAATGGCTCGCTAGCGCCCCCTACAAAGTTAAAAAAATTGAGCCCCTGCAGTACGTTTAACGTAGAGTCACGAAATTTGGTACACAAATGTGGCATGGCAGGACGTACACAAAACGTTATTGGAGCCATACCCTAAACCCAACAGGAAGTCCGCCATTTTGAATTGAAAGTTCGAAATTAGTGCGATTTTGACCATTTCCACATGTCGTACTTTAACGAACTCCTCCTAGAGATTTCATCTGATCAACTTCAAATTTGGTCTGTGTCATCTTAAGACATGATAGATGAAAAGTTGTAAAAAGAAAAACTTTTGATCATAGGGCATGGCCGTGGCGGGGCGGCCATTTTGTGCGTTTCGCCATCAAAACAGGAAGTTGGTGTAACTCAAGTGTCCATTGTCCAATTGGCTCGAAACTTTTCACGATTCATAATAGTCCAACCCTGAGGACAAATAAGGTCCGATATTTACTCAAAGTCATAGCGCCCCCTAGTGGCAACAGGAAGTAGGCCAAAAACTCAAGGTGATATACTTTAACGAACTCCTCCTAGAGATTTCATCCGATGGACTTCAAATTTGGTCTGTACCATCACAACACCTTACCGATGAAAATTTGTTAAAAGAAAAACTTTTCGTCAGACGGCGTGGGCGTGACGTGGCGGCCATTTTCACCTTTTTTCGATGAACGAAGAAGTTGTTGTAACTTTAGTGTACGTTGTCATATCTGCCCGAAACTTCTCACGTTTAACAAGGGTCCAGACCTGACCACAACTACAGGCCAAAATTGACATTTCATCATAGCGCCCCCCGCTGGCAACACGAAATCTGCCTTATATGACAAACATCATCCGATTTACATGAAACTTATAATGTGTGGTCTATATGTGATACTGAGCCGCCCCATATACTTTAACCACGCCCACTTACTCAGGCCACGCCCCCTTTCGTAATATTTGAACTGTTTAAGGTACACCCTTGTGTGAGGTATCATTGAACTCAGCAGAGAGTTCCTCCTTCACTGGTGATGGTTTGGCCCGCCCCCTATGCTTAAGCCACGCCCCCTTTCATAACTGGTGACCCATTTAAGGTACACTATTGTGTAAGGTATCATTGAACTCAGCAGAGAGTTCCTTCTTCATTGGAGATGGTTTGACCCGCCCCCTATGCTTTGGCCACGCCCCTTTCACAAATAATGAACTGTACGACATTGATTCTTGTGTGAGGTATCGTTGAACTCGGCAGTGAGTTCCCTTTTCATTGGCGACCATTTGCAACGTCTGAGTGCCGTGCAGATGCACGGTCGCAAGGAGCTGCGTCCGCCACTAACCCCGACGCGCGCAGAGGAGCGAGGGCCCGTCCATCGCTGCTTGCAGCTTTAATTAGGGCCCGAGCGCCGAAAGCGGCGAAGGCCCTATTGGAATTGAAGGAATTATTATTATTATTATTATTATTATTATTCTTTCTTTCTTTCGCGCAATGAATTGCCTTTTTGAGGGGCTTATCATATTCAAAAACTCACCAAATTTGGCGGTCGCGTCAAGTCTGGTGAAAAATTACGTATTTTATGGGTTTCGGGAATAGGCGCACAAAAATGGCTCGCTAGCGCCCCCTACAAAGTTAAAAAAATTGAGCCCCTGCAGTACGTTTAACGTAGACTCACGAAACTTGGTACACTTATGTATCATGTCAAGACGTACAGAAAGCGTCATTAGAGCCATACCCTAAACCCAACAGGAAGTCCGCCATTTTGAATTGAAAGTTCGAAATTGTGCGATTTTGGCCATTTCCACATGTCGTACTTTAACGAACTCCTCCTAGAGATTTCATCCGATCAACTTCAAATTTGGTCTGTGCCATCTTAAGACATGATAGATGAAAAGTTGTAAAAAGAAAAACTTTTGATCATAGGGCATGGCCGTGGCGGGGCGGCCATGTTGTGCATTTCGCCATCGAAACAGGAAGTTGGTGTAACTCAAGTGTCCATTGTCCAATTGGCTCGAAACTTTTCACGATTCATAATGGTCCAACCCTGAGGACATATTCGGTCCGATATTTACTCAATGTCATAGCGCCCCCTAGTGGCAACAGGAAGTAGGCCTAAAAGTCAAGGTGCTATACTTTAACGAACTCCTCCTAGAGATTTCATCCGATGGACTTCAAAATTGGTCTGCACCATCACAACACCTTTCCGATGAAAAGTTGTTAAAAGAAAAACTTTTCGTCAGACGGCGTGGGCGTGGCGTGGCGGCCATTTTGAGCATCCTTCGATGAACAAAGAAGTTGTTGTAACTTTAGTGTACGTTGTCATATCTGCCCAAAACTTCTCACGTTTAACAAGGGTCCAGGCCTGAGGACACCTACAGGCCAAAATTGACATTTCGTCATAGCGCCCCCCGCTGGCAACACGAAATCTGCCTTATATGACAAACATCATCCGATTTACATGAAACTTATAATGTGTGGTCTGTGTGTGATATTGAGCCGCCCCATATACTTTAACCACGCCCACGTAATCAGGCCGCGCCCCCTTTCGTAATATTTGAACTGTTTAAGGTACACCCTTGTGTGAGGTATCATTGAATTCAGCAGAGAGTTCCTTCTTCATTGGTGATGGTTTGGCTCGCCCCCTATGCTTTGGCCACGCCCACTTTTATAACTGATGACCCATTTAAGGTACACTATTGTGTAATGTATCATTGAACTCAGCAGAGAGTTCCTTCTTCATTGGTGATGGTTTAACCCGCCCCCTATGCTTTGGCCACGCCCCCTTTCACAAATAATGAACTGTACGACATTGAGTCTTGTGTGAGGTATCGTTGAACTCGTCAGGGAGTTCCCGTTTCATTGGCGACAATTTTCAACGTCTGATTGCCGCGCAGATGCACGGTCGCAAGGAGCGGCGTTCGCCGGTAACCCCGACGTGCGCAGAGAAGCGAGGGCCCGTCCATTGCTGCTTGCAGCTTTAATTAGGGCCCGAGCGCCGACAGCGGCGAAGGCCCTATTGGAATTGAAGGAATTATTATTATTATTATTATTATTATTATTCTTTCTTTCTTTCGCGCAATGAATTGCCTTTTTGAGGGGCTTATCATATTCAAAAACTCACCAAATTTGGCGGTCGCGTCAAGTCTGGTGAAAAATTACGTATTTTATGGGTTTTGGGAATAGTCGCATAAAAATGGCTCGCTAGCGCCCCCTACAAAGTTAAAAAAATGTAGCCCCTGCAGTACGTTTAACGTAGACTCACGAAACTTGGTACACCTATGTATCATGTCAAGACATACAGAAAGCGTCATTAGAGCCATACCCTAAACCCAACAGGAAGTCCGCCATTTTGAATTGAAAGTTCGAAATTAGTGCGATTTTGGCCATTTCCACATGTCGTACTTTAACGAACTCCTCCTAGAGATTTCATCCGATCAACTTCAAATTTGGTCTGTGCCATCTTAAGACATGATAGATGAAAAGTTGTAAAAAGAAAAACTTTTGATCATAGGGCATGGCCGTGGCGGGGCGGCCATTTTGTGCGTTTCGCCATCGAAACAGGAAGTTGGTGTAACTCAAGTGTCCATTGTCCTATTGGCTCGAAACTTTTCAGGATTCATAATAGTCCAACCCTGAGGACATATAAGGTCCGATATTTACTCAAAGTCATAGCGCCCCCTAGTGGCAACAGGAAGTAGGCCTAAAAGTCAAGGTGCTATACTTTAACGAACTCCTCCTAGAGATTTCATCCGATGGACTTCAAATTTGGTCTGTACCATCGAAACACCTTACCGATGAAAAGTTGTTAAAAGAAAAACTTTTCGTCAGACGGCGTGGGCGTGGCGTGGCGGCCATTTTGAGCATCCTTTGATGAACAAAGAAGTTGTTGTAACTTTAGTGTACGTTGTCATATCTGCCCGAAACTTCTCACATTTAACAAGGGTCCAGAACTGAGGACACCTACAGGCCAAAATTGACATTTCGTCATAGCGCCCCCCCGCTGGCAACACGAAATCTGCCTTATATGACAAACATCATCCGATTTACATGAAACTTATAATGTGTGGTCTATATGTGATACTGAGCCGCCCCATATACTTTAACCACGCCCACGTACTCAAGCCACGCCCCCCTTTGTAATATTTGAACTGTTTAAGGTACACCCTAGTGTGAGGTATCATTGAACTCAGCAGAGAGTTCCTCCTTCACTGGTGATGGTTTGGCCCGCCCCCTATGCTTAAGCCACGCCCCCTTTCATAACTGGTGACCCATTTAAGGTACACTATTGTGTAAGGTATCATTGAACTCAGCAGAGAGTTCCTTCTTCATTGGTGATGGTTTGTCCCGCCCCCTATGCTTTTGCCACGCCCCCTTTCATAACTGGTGACCCATTTAAGGTACACTATTGTGTAAGGTATCATTGAACTCAGCAGAGAGTTCCTTCTTCATTGGAGATGGATTGACCCGCCCCTTATGCTTTGGCCACGCCCCCTTTCACAAATAATGAACTGTACGACATTGAGTCTTGAGTGAGGTATCGTTGAACTCGTCAGGGAGTTCCCTTTTCATTGGCGACCATTTGCAACGTCTGAGTGCCGTGCAGATGCACGGTCGCAAGGAGCGGCGTCCGCCGCTAACCCCGACGCGCGCAGAGGAGCGAGGGCCCGTCCATCGCTGCTTGCAGCTTTAATTATTATTATTCCTCTTTCTTCCGCGCAATGAATTGCCTTTTTGAGGGGCTTAACATATTCAAAAACTCACCAAATTTGGCGGTCGCGTCAAGTCTGGTGAAAAATTACGTATTTTAAGGGTTTCGGGAATAGACGCACAGAAATGGCTCGCTAGCGCCCCCTACAACGTTAGAAAAATTGAGCCCCTGCAGTACGTTTATCGTAGACTCACGAAACTTGGTACACATATGTAGCCTGTAAAGACGTACATAAAACGTCATTGGAGCCATACCTGAAACCAAACAGGAAGTCCGCCATTTTTAATTGAATGTTCGAAATTAGTGCGATTCTGGCCATTTCCACATGTCGTACTTTAACGAACTCCTCCTAGAGATTTCATCCGATCAACTTCAAATTTGGTCTTTGCCATCTTAAGACATGATAGATGAAAAGTTGTAAAAAGAAAAACTTTTGATCATAGGGCATGGCCGTGGCTGGGCGGCCATTTTGTGCGTTTCGCCATCGAAACAGGAAGTTGGTGTAACTCAAGTGTCCATTGTCCAATTGGCTCGAAACTTTTCAGGATTCATAATAGTCCAACCCTGAGGACATATAAGGTCCGATATTTACTCAAAGTCATAGCGCCCCCTAGTGGCAGCAGGAAGTAGGCCTAAAAGTCAAGGTGCTATACTTTAACGAACTCCTCCTAGAGATTTCATCCGATGGACTTCAAATTTGGTGTATACCATCACAACACCTTTCCGATGAAATGTTGTTAAAAGAAAAACTTTTCGTCAGACGGCGTGGGCGTGACGTGGCGGCCATTTTCACCTTTTTTCGATGAACGAAGAAGTTGTTGTAACTTTAGTGTATGTTGTCATATCTGCCCGAAACTTCTCACGTTTAACAAGGGTCCAGACCTGAGGACACCTACAGAACAAAATTGACATTTCGTCATAGCGCCCCCCGCTGGCAACACGAAATCTGCCTTATATGACAAACATCATCCGATTTACATGAAACTTATAATGTGTGGTCTATATGTGATACTGAGCCGCCCCATATACTTTAACCACGCCCACTTACTCAGGCCACGCCCCCTTTCGTAATATTTGAACTGTTTAAGGTACACCCTTGTGTGAGGTATCATTGAACTCAGCAGAGAGTTCCTTCTTCATTGGTGATTGTTTGGTCCGCCCCCTATCATTAAGCCACGCCCCCTTTCATAACTGGTGACCCATTTAAGGTACACTATTGTGTAAGGTATCATTGAACTCAGCAGAGAGTTCCTTCTTCATTGGTGATGGTTTAACCCGCCCCCTATGCTTTGGCCACGCCCCCTTTCACAAATAATGAACTGTACGACATTGAGTCTTGTGTGAGGTATCGTTGAACTCGTCAGGGAGTTTCCTTTTCATTGGTGACAATTTTCAACGTCTGATTGCCGCGCAGATGCACGGTCGCAAGGAGTGGAGTCCGCCGGTAACCCCGACGCGCGCAGAGAAGCGAGGGCCCGTCCATCGCTGCTTGCAGCTTTAATTAGGGCCCGAGCGCCGACAGCGGCGAAGGCCCTATTGGAATTGAAGGAATTATTATTATTCTTTCTTTCTTTCTTTCTTTCTTTCTTTCGCGCAATGAATTGCCTTTTTGAGGGGCTTAACATATTCAAAAACTCACCAAATTTGGCGGCCGCGTCCATTCTGGTGAAAAATTACGTATTTTAAGGGTTTCGGGAATAGGCGCACAAAAATGGCTCGCTAGCGCCCCCTACAAAGTCAAAACAATTGAGCCCCTGCAGTGCGTTTAACGTACGCTCACGAAACTTGGTACACATATGTAGCCTGTAAAGACGTACATAAAACGTCATTGGAGCCATACCTGAAACCAAACAGGAAGTCCGCCATTTTGAATTGAATGTTCGAAATTAGTGCGATTTTGGCCATTTCCACATGTCGTACTTTAACGAACTCCTCCTAGACCTTTCATCCGATCAACTTCAAATTTGGTCTGTGCCATCTTAAGACATGATAGATGAAAAGTTGTAAAAAGAAAAACTTTTGATCATAGGGCATGGCCGTGGCGGGGCGGCCATTTTGTGCATTTCGCCATCGAAACAGGAAGTTGGTGTAACTCAAGTGTCCATTGTCCAATTGGCTCGAAACTTTTCACGATTCCTAATAGTCCAACCCTGAGGACATATACGGTCCGATATTTATTCAAAGTCATAGCGCCCCCTAGTGGCAGCAGGAAGTAGGCCTAAAAGTCAAGGTGCTATACTTTAACGAACTCCTCCTAGAGATTTCATCCGATGGACTTCAAAATTGGTCTGTACCATCACAAGACCTTTCCGATGAAAAGTTGTTAAAAGAAAAACTTTTCGTCAGACGGCATGGGCGTGGCGTGGCGGCCATTTTGAGCATCCTTTGATGAACAAAGAAGTTGTTATAACTTTAGTGTACGTTGTCATATCTGCCCGAAACTTCTCACGTTTAACAAGGGTCCAGGCCTGAGGACCCCTACAGGCCAAAATTGACATTTCGTCATAGCGCCCCCCGCTGGCAACACGAAATCTGCCTTATATGACAAACATCATCCGATTTACATGAAACTTATGTGTGGTCTATATGTGATACTGAGCCGCCCCATATACTTTAACCACGCCCGCTTACTCAGGCCACGCCCCCTTTCGTAATATTTGAACTGTTTAAGGTACACCTTTGTGTGAGGTATCATTGAACTCAGCAGAGAGTTCCTTCTTCATTGGTGATGGTTTGGCCCGCCTCCTATGCTTAAGCCACGCCCCCTTTCATAACTGGTGACCCATTTAAGGTACACCCTTGTGTGAGGTATCATTGAACTCAGCAGAGAGTTCCTTCTTCATTGGTGATGGTTTGACCCGCCCCCTATGCTTTGGCCACGCCCCCTTTCACAAATAATGAACTGTACGACATTGAGTCTGGTGTGAGGTATCGTTGAACTCGTCAGGGAGTTCCCTTTTCATTGGCGACAATTTTCAACGTCTGATTGCCGCGCAGATGCACGGTCGCAAGGAGCGGCGTTCGCCGGTAACCCCGACGCGCGCAGAGAAGCGAGGGCCCGTCCATTGCTGCTTGCAGCTTTAATTATTATTATTCCTCTTTCTTCCGCGCAATGAATTGCCTTTTTGAGGGGCTTAACATATTCAAAAACTCACCAAATTTGGCGGTCGCGTCAAGTCTGGTGAAAAATTACGTATTTTATGGGGTTCGGGAATAGGCGCACAAAAATGGCTCGCTAGCGCCCCCTACAAAGTTAAAAAAATTGAGCCCCTGCAGTACGTTTATCGTAGACTCACGAAACTTGGTACACCTATGTATCATGTCAAGACGTACAGAAAGCGTCATAAGAGCCATACCCTAAACCCAACAGGAAGTCCGCCATTTTGAATTGAAAGTTCGAAATTAGTGCGATTTTGGCCATTTCCACATGTCGTACTTTAACGAACTCCTCCTAGAGATTTCATCTGATCAACTTCAAATTTGGTCTGTGTCATCTTAAGACATGATAGATGAAAAGTTGTAAAAAGAAAAACTTTTGATCATAGGGCATGGCCGTGGCGGGGCGGCCATTTTGTGCGTTTCGCCATCAAAACAGGAAGTTGGTGTAACTCAAGTGTCCATTGTCCAATTGGCTCGAAACTTTTCACGATTCATAATAGTCCAACCCTGAGGACATATAAGGTCCGATATTTACTCAAAGTCATAGCGCCCCCTAGTGGCAACAAGAAGTAGGCCTAAAAGTCAAGGTGCTATACTTTAACGAACTCCTCCTAGAGATTTCATCCGATGGATTTCAAAATTGGTCTGTACCATCACAACACCTTACCGATGAAAAGTTGTTAAAAGAAAAACTTTTCGTCAGACGGCGTGGGCGTGGCGTGGCGGCCATTTTGAGCATCCTTCGATGAACAAAGAAGTTGTTGTAACTTTAGTGTACGTAGTCATATCTGCCCGAAACTTCTCACGTTTAACAAGGGTCCAGAACTGAGGACAACTACAGGCCAAAATTGACATTTCATCATAGCGCCCCCCGCTGGCAACACGAAATCTGCCTTATATGACAAACATCATCCGATTTACATGAAACTTATAATGTGTGGTCTATGTGTGATACTGAGCCGCCCCATATACTTTAACCACGCCCACTTGCTCAGGCCACGCCCCCTTTCATAACATTTGAACTGTTTAAGGTACACCCTTGAATGAGGTATCATTGAACTCAGCAGAGAGTTTCTTCTTCATTGGTGATGGTTTGGCCCGCCCCCTATGCTTAAGCCACGCCCCCTTTCATAACTGGTGACCCATTTAAGGTACACTATTGTGTAAGGTATCATTGAACTCAGCAGAGAGTTCCTTCTTCATTGGTGATGGTTTGACCCGCCCCCTATGCTTTGGCCACGCCCCCTTTCACAAATAATGAACTGTACGACATTGAGTCTTGTGTGAGGTATCGTTGAACTCGTCAGGGAGTTCCCTTTTCATTGGCGACAATTTTCAACGCCTGATTGCCACGCAGATGCAAGGTCGCAAGGAGCGGTAACTTTGACGTGCGCAGAGAAGCGAGGGCCCGTCCATCGCTGCTTGCAGCTTTAATTATTATTATTATTCTTTCTTTCTTTCTTTCTTCCGCGCAATGAATTGCCTTTTTGAGGGGCTTAACATATTCAAAAACTCACCAAATTTGGCGGTCGCGTCAAGTCTGGTGAAAAATTACGTATTTTAAGGGTTTCGGGAATAGGCGCACAAAAATGGCTCGCTAGCGCCCCCTACAAAGTTAAAAAAATTGAGCCCCTGCAGTACGTTTAACGTAGACTCACGAAACTTGGTACACATATGTATCATGTCAAGACATACAGAAAGCGTCATTAGAGCCATACCCTAAACCCAACAGGAAGTCCGCCATTTTGAATTGAAAGTTCGAAATTAGTGTGATTTTGGCCATTTCCACATGTCGTACTTTAACGAACTCCTCCTAGAGATTTCATCCGATCAACTTCAGATTTGGTCTGTGCCATCTTAAGACATGATAGATGAAAAGTTGTAAAAAGAAAAACTTTTGATCATAGGGCATGGTCGTGGCGGGGCGGCCATTTTGTGCGTTTCGCCATCGAAACAGGAAGTTGGTGTAACTCAAGTGTCCATTGTCCAATTGGCTCGAAACTTTTCAAGATTCATAAGAGTCTAACCCTGAGGACATATACGGGCCGATATTTACTCAAAGTCATAGCGCCCCCTAGTGGCAACAGGAAGTAGGCCAAAAACTCAAGGTGATATACGTTAACGAACTCCTCCTAGAGATTTCATCCGATGGACTTCAAATTTGGTCTGTACCATCACAACACCTTACCGATGAGAAGTTGTTAAAAGACATACTTTTCGTCAGACGGCGTGGGCGTGACGTGGCGGCCATTTTCACCTATTTTCGATGAACGAAGAAGTTGTTGTAACTTTAGTGTACGTTGTCATATCTGCCCGAAACTTCTCACGTTTAACAAGGGTCAAGACCTGACCACAACTACAGGCCAAAATTGACATTTCATCATAGCGCCCCCCGCTGGCAACACGAAATCTGCCTTATATGACAAACATCATCCGATTTACATGAAACTTATAATGTGTGGTCTATGTGTGATACTGAGCCACCCCATATACTGGAACCACGCCCACGTACTCAGGCCACGCCCCCTTTCATAACATTTGAACTGTTTAAGGTACACCCTTGAGTGAGGTATCATTGAACTCAGCAGAGAGTTCCTTCTTCATTGGTGATGGTTTGGCCCGCCCCCTATGCTTAAGCCACGCCCCCTTTCATAACTGGTGACCCATTTAAGGTACACTATTGTGTAAGGTATCATTGAACTCAGCAGAGAGTTCCTTCTTCATTGGTGATGGTTTAACCCGCCCCCTATGCTTTGGCCACGCCCCCTTTCACAAATAATGAACTGTACGACATTGAGTCTTGTGTGAGGTATCGTTGAACTCGTCAGGGAGTTCCCGTTTCATTGCCGACAATTTTCAACGTCTGATTGCCGCACAGATGCACGGTCGCAAGGAGCGGCGTTCGCCGGTAACCCCGACGCGCGCAGAGAAGCGAGGGCCCGTCCATCGCTGCTTGCAGCTTTAATTTTTATTCTACATCTGTACATGTGCCTTTTTCATGAAACATTTGTTCTCGCCAGTGTGATCCTAACTTGGTCGTTTGCACAAAAAGTTAAATCTCCAAAGCCTCAAGTTTCACTTCATGCTTTCAGCCATCTCCCTTATTATGTGCTTCTGTCCACACAACTTTTGTCCAATCTTAATCCTTGTTCAAACTGAAATCTCCAAAGACTGCTGATACCGCATTTACAGCACAGCCTCTTGACAGAGCCCTCCAATGTTAAAACGTAAAAGTAGTATAGCTTTGTATTTTGTCTCATTTTTCCTCTTAATTCTTTCAGCCATCTCTCCCTTATTCTGTGCAAACCTTCAATACCATACGTCCATTCATTCATTCATCCTTGTTCAACCTCCTCTATTGCTCTACGGTTTCCACATGGTTGAGGTGTGTTAGCTCAAAACATTCTGCACATGTGAGAATGTTTGACCTGGCAATCACTTAAATAGTGTGAAAGGAATCCAGCAGAGCTTCCCCTCGTACATTACAGCTCCACCTGTCAGGGTCTCTTGGACGCAGGCCTGGAGGAATGGTTGACTGCGTGTCAATTGATCATTTAGCCAAGACCATTACCAATATTAAGCCTGCATCCTGTTCCCTTGATGTCCTTCCCACCTGCTTCCTTAAATAAGTCCTGCAGCTAATTTGTCCTTTTATTTTAATCATAATCAATTCCTGTCTCATATCTGGCACTGTTCCCTTTGGCTACACAATATATTAGTTTTTGGCGACATATCGCCAAAGACATTGTTAGTTGAAAGAAGACATCAGTAGAAAACTGCACTTTATAATTTCATTTTTTAATGGTCCTTTTTGTGGTTCAATTAAAAAAAAATGTTTTATTCAACAAGCAATTTGTTGTATTTTAGCAGAATACTGAAAGCAGCAGAGTACCCTTTAATATCTGTTTATTTATTGCAAGTTATATTGTTATCGCAATATTCAACCACATTATTGTATATCACATATTTTACTCATATCGTGCAGCCCTACTGATCATTTTGAGTCTGCGATAGTCCAACTGCTTCTAAAAAAATCCTCACTAGACCCCAGACTCCTGAACAACTTTATTCACATCTCCCAAATGTCCATTCCTGACCAATGTTCTAAAAATAAACTGTCGCAGAACAGGTCATTGTGTTCATGACCGGAAATGGTATCTTTGAAAACTTTCAGTCAGGCTTAAGGGTGGGCCATAGCACAGAGACTGCACTCCTCAAAGTACTCAATGATCTTCCTTTAGCAGCTGATTCTGGCCACTCATCTATTTTAATCATTTTACACTGCTAAGCATAAGTGAATACACCCATGCTAAAGTTGACTAAAAAGAGGAATAAAAAAATCATGTTTTGGAAATTGATCTTAATGCCTTAATTCAAACAAATGAGGAAAATCCAACCTTTAAGGACAGCAATTTTCTTTGTGAATGAATAATGTATCGTAAATAAATAAATAAATAAATAAATAAATAAATAAAAAAAAAATATATATATATATATATATATATATATATATATATATATATATATATATATTAGGGCTGTCAAATGATTAAAATTTTTAATCAAATTAATCACAATTTTCAGTGGATTAATCATGATTAATCACCATTTGCAATTACACCTGAATCCTAACCATTTTTTTCTGAAATGCATACCAAAATATACTAGTGCTGTCAAGCAATTAAAATATTTAATCGCGATTAATCGCACATTTTTATCTATTCTAAATGTCCCTTGATTTCTTTTTGTCCCATTATGTTTTCTCATTTTAATTCTCTTATCACCATGGAAAAGTAGATTGGCTTGCTTTGTGACAATGTTTTTTTTATTGAAAACAACATTGTCATATACGTTATGTTCAATTTCACACTAACATTCACACTTGGAACTAATAATCTGTCACATAATGTAACGCTGTTACCTCGATTTTCCATTGCAGATAGTCCTGCCTCATGCTTGAGGCGAGCGTGGCTGGTCCTACTGTCTATGCTATGTGTCTATGGGCTCATAGCGTCGTCATAGCAACTGGTTTCCCGTGACTCATTTCCTGGTTCTCGTTCTCGTTCATAACCAACGTAAAATCAAGGAGAGGGTTTTCCTGCTCCAGGTTTCCCACCGTGGTCAGAAAGAACAGAGGAGACACTTTGTTTCTCTCACTGACTGTAGAGTCACTACTCGCTCCGAAGCTAATCGCCGTGACGAGCCTACTAGCTACGCGGCTAGCAAGCTAAAACCGGCCGAGGCTTGTGTCTGTTTTGTTTCCGGTCTGCGAAATTACAAGACCCGCCCTTCAATCACTACTATTGGCCAGGCGTCTAAGGTAACGTAACTCCAGTTGTTCAGGTCCTATCCCCTGACCAATCCACTATCATAACTACACGCGGAGAAATGCCTAAACCAAACCAATCAGCTGCTTCGTAGGGCGGGACATGGCGTGGCCATAGACAGTTAAAGAAGTGGACTAACAGATCCCGTTGCTCTCTCTATGCGTTAAAAGTGCGTTAAAAAAATTATCGGCATTAAAATGGGTTTGCGTTAACGCCGTTAATAACGCGTTAAACTGACAGCCCTAATATATATATATATATATATATATGTTCTTCCTTAAAATACAGGGGGCATAAGTAAGTACACCCCTATTTTAAATTCCCATAGAGGCAGGCAGATTTTTATTTGTAGAGGCCAGATATTTCATGTTTCCAGGATACCGTAAAACTTCAAATAATAGCCCGGGCTTCTATTTACCCAAATCGCCGAAATGCCCCGGCTTGTATTTGAGACAGGCGTCTATAAGAGACAGGCCTTTAATTGACGATGCTTTGCCCGCATGCTGTGGATCCACTCACACACGCTCACCTCCAGCTCTTCACTGACCTTCTTCCTCCCTCCGCCTCGCAGTCTGGCCCTTTGGTCGTCTTCCTTGGACAGACGTTGCAGTTCTGCTTTATGTTTACCAGGCATGGATTTAATTAGCGGAGGTAATGTTAATAGTACTGTATGAGTTGCAACAGCTTGACTGACTGACTTCAGTGGCCGTTCTTTAGGTTGGGCTTTTACTGTGAAGGGTAGGAAAAAGTGAAGCTAGCGTTATGCTCTGTTGTCACCACATAACGATCACGTAATTCACGTGCATATTAAGTAGCCACATGTATATGTTTTGGTCTTATAATACATTTACCTCTCCAGCGGAGAGGACGGTTCGTTAAGACAGCAGCTAAGTTTACAAGAGTTTGTCCAAAGTTCAAGATAAACAGTTAGACTACAAACTGATATCTTTCATTTTAGCTTGTTTGTAAAAAGTCGCTAATTGCAGAGTAGAGCTGTGTTTGCACAGCGAGTGGACAGCGCAGACAGAGCAAACTGAAACATGTTGATGCCTGTAGAACAGGTAGGTGGGTATATTGATAAGTATTGACTTTTTAATCATGGAGGTTTTATTGTAGGCTACTTACAGTAACGACTGTAGCGTTAGTTCATCTGCGCCAGTGGCAGTAGGCTAAATAATCCTCGGTATCGTTTCCAGTCAGTTACATGTGCTGCGTGAAGTAACGCGCACACTTCGGCTCCGCTATGTTTGTGTGTGTGTGAGAGTGTGTGCGCTCAGCGCGGACATCGCTGTTCACAATCCCGTAGCCTATATCTTCTAAAATGCAACGCTTTTATCCAAATGAATTGTGTTTGACGGGTATTAAAAGATCAAATACAACCCAACACGGAAAAAAACAAAAAAACAGACCAGGCCTCTATTTGAGACCGGCCTTTATTTACCCAAATCTGTTGTCACACCAGGCGTTTAAAAGAGACAGGCGTCTATTTGGGACTCGGCTATTATTTGAAGTTTTACGGTACTTTGCATCCTGATAAAGTTCCCTTGGCCTTTGGACTTAAAATAGCCCCACATCATCACATACCCTTCACCATACCTAGAGATTGGCATGGGGTACTTTCCATAAGATCATTTCTCAATGCAAATCAAACCAGCTATTAGGCTAACTCTTGAAATAAAGATTTTTTTTTTTATTCCTCTTTTTAGTCAACTTTAGCATGGGTGTATTCACTTATGCGTAGCACTGTAGGTCTCACTGCTGCCTTTGATACTTCAGATCATTCAATTTTAATTGAGCGTCTTAAAAATGGGTTGGCATCTCTTTTTATGCAGATGACACAGCTTTATTAATCTTACTAACATGGTAACGTTGTTGCTCGTAATTGTTTTTAGTTTTGAAGTTCAAATTATTATTAAAACAACCAAGCAGGCAAGCTAAACAAATCACATGTTGCATCACATGTTTGAAAGGCATAGCTTAACTGCACTGACCGTTTAAGATTTTGGATCAGTTTGTTTGCATCTGTTAGCAATGATGGCACAAGACAGAGGGGCTAAAACCCACCCAATCAACACAAATACCACATGCTGTACCTTCCAAAAAATAAATAACTTCCATTGCAGTTCAACAAAAGAGCAGGACCACATTAATTCAACAACACATTTTAGAACTATGATTGTGCAGTTTGAAATGTAACAGGGACCATCAATATGCTACTATTGTCTATATAGACTGGAAGCCATAAAGGGATAGTAGTATTTTTAGTAGTAGTTATTATTTTTTATTTATACGCTCATAATAATGAGAGTGATTGAATCAAATAACTCATATATGAGTTATTTTGTGCATCTGTGTTGTTTGTTTTATGGATATTTGTTTACTTGCTGGCTCGTTATAGTATTTTGGAAAATGTCCGAACCTCTGAATCATTTGGCACGCTTAAAAGGTAAAATCCAAAAAAAAATAAGTGCTGGCATACATGTCACTCTGGTTTTCATTTTCTTCTTTCTTTAACTTGTCTTCAACTTTTTTGATTTTTCAAAACATTGCCCGAAACGATTACTCAATTAGGCAGTTGGCAGAACATAAATGTTGATGATCGATTAATTGTCATTTATCAAACAAAAATGGCAAACACATGCATGCTATCGCTTCTAAAATGTGAGGATTTGCTACTTTTCTGTTTTGTATTATATTAAATTGAATATCTTTGTGCTTTTGATTGTTTGTTTGACCAAAATGCAATTTTAAGACCTGACTTTGTGCTCTGAAAAACAATTTTCTAACATTTTATAGACAAAATAAGATGTGTGTATGATCTCACAAGACCGACGTGCTGGTTAGTCGTCAAGAGTAATCTTACTACACCTGCATGGCCGTGTACACTTTAGGCTTATAACACAGGTTCAGATATGTGAGTCAGCTCAATTAAGGAAGCATCTATTATACTTGCATTGTATTAAGTAAATCACACTAATTTTATTTTGGAAGCAATAGTTGCATGCCCTGAATACGTCGTAAGCCCTTCAGCCCTGTTGGCTCTGTACTGGAAACCTGACTAATGAGGGTATTAACAGTCATTCTGCTGTGTCTGAGTCATCGTCCGCTGTGGGGTTTTAGTATAACTAAATGAGACATTATGCTGTGTGTGTTTGAGAGTGTGATATATGTGACTCCTCTCTCCCACTGAGGACTTTAGTGGTCCTTTAGTAGTCCATGATTAATCCAAGGGTTGAGTCATCCTTGCCTACAGACGCACTAAAATCCTGCTCCCCTAGACATTGAGCTCTACACTCGCAGCAACCAGAAATCACATGATGCTGCTGGAAAAACAAGATGTTTACCCTTGTTTGGGAAATGCAAGATGTTTGATGTAGTTGGATTCTGCAAAAAGTGTAAACAAATAAAGTGGCATGTGGCCAGTGCTCAGTGTTTTGAATCAGAAGGACTAGCAACTCTTAAAAAATACACAAAATTTGATCAGGTGCTGTCATTTGGTACAGACAATTTAGTTCAGATTGAAGATGAGAAGGGTCTGGATTTTGGTGGTTTAAAGTAAATCAATATGTTAATATCAATAAATACAAAAATATTAGAAAAAGTGACTCCACATTTTAGATTGTGTTCCATTTCTAATGTTTTAGCCTAATATGACAATTTTGATGTGTGTGCTGTTCTGAATTCACTTATGAAGACGTACTGTATGTGCTAACATGATATTTCAGTGAAATAAAAGATTAACTAAAGATTAGATTAAATTAACCTTTTAAGGCTCTAATTTTGTGTTTCTTTTTTGGCCGTCGTCAGACGGGCTGCAGTAGGCAGAATTTGAACACAACACTTGATTGCGAGACCTCACTCTGCTGTAAAATGTGTTTTTTTGATGAAAGAAAAAGCCTGCACATCCGTTATACCTGTTCTTCACCCTGCTGCCCTAAACTTTTAAGGGCACCTGCTCCTACTTTTGCTCTCTCTCTCGCTCTCTCTCTATCTCTCCCCTGCACTCTCTCCTGCCCACCCGCAGGTGGCAAACAGTGATGTGTTCCCATAAATTCAATTTTAAGCCCACAATACACACGCAGGCACACACCTGGGAAATGTATGAATAAATACATTTGACAAACACCCACAGAGCGTGTCTGTGTGTGCATGCATGCACATGTGTTTTTATGCTTTTTAATAAAATGGCTTAACACAGACGGACACACACAGTTTAATTTATGGCTTTCAGCATCTGGTTGTAAAATATGTGTGACCAAGCGATCCTCCTGAGTCACTCTAGTTATACTACAAGCCTGGTGAAGAGAGGGACAGAGAGTTGAGAATGAAAAAAGGAGTTTTTGATGAAAGAGATGGGAAGAAAACAAACGGAGGAGAGGTAGAGAAATATTGTCACTTAGTCCTGTTTAATCCTGTTTATGTAAGCATTTTCTATATGCTTCTGGCACCACAGGTACTGTATTTATGACTAGCTCGCTAGTGGCTCTGGCTAAAAGCAAAAGAAAGAAACACCGACAACAAGAGGAATATTAGAGGAACCAGTCAGTCACCAGATATCCATATATATATACCAAGTTAAAGACCTATGAGAGATTTTGACCAACACTAGACAATCCTCTATACCATCATCAAAAACACAAAATAAGGGCATGTCGTTTGGAAAAATTACGTCAATTTCTCCTGTTGAGTTCCACACACATGTACAATGAACGTTCTGCCTGCTTGCAGTGGTCCACCACTTACAAAGACATGTTTTGTTTCTATTAATTCATCAGACATTTGTATTTTATTCTGTGTTTGTCAGGCAAAAGCACAACTTTGACTCGCACCTTACCATGCTAAGGTATTAACCACGGTTGTTGTATTACTTCTTTGTGGGCACGAATACTTTGGTGACATCCGCAATGCCCACCCGCTGTTTAGTTTTTTGGCTACCACCCATGTTGTTTGTAACTTAACGTAGAATCTCAGATTTAGTTTCTATTGATTTCAGTATTAAATTATAAATTGGCATGCTCAAATCTGAACATCACTGTAAACAATGAACATCATGTCTGCTTTTAATTTAGTCAAAGTTATGTTGTTGTGTGGTAACGAGACACAGACTTTTCAAATCAATCTGCTAGTACAACTTTAAAAATCAAAAACACTGCAGCATGCTTTGAAAGGTGGTTAGCAGTAATGGAAGGAACAGTATATGTGATTTGTAGTAAATGGACTAAAACATGTAAAAGTGCCACTATGATCCTTTAACGATCACTGCACCCTGCAGTTTTTATTATGTAATGATTGAAAGGGCAGAGGAAGAGGAGGACAGGGATAGGTAGTCAAGAGAGGATGAAGGGGTAAGTGTGGATTTGTTTATTGAAACCTGGAGGATGAAATGGTTTTCTTTGGCTCTCGCTTCGTAAATGTCACATGTTCAAACTGGGTGTCCGTGTGTGAATGAGTGAATGCATGAGTGGGTGACGGTGTGTCTCTGTGCATGTGCCCCCCCCCCCCCCCCAGTCAACATAAACCTGTCTCACTGGCAGCTGTCTCATGACAGCAGCTCGGTTGCACGGCATCTACAGTAGCTGACGGAGGACAATAGACAGATGTCACTATTCTCTGACTTTTATGTGAGCCCATGGCTGTGTCTGGTTTTCATCAAATGTTCCTCTCCTATGTGCAAAGCGGAGGTCAATTAAAAGGGTTTTCAGTAAATGAGAAGCAAACGTAAAACATAAAACCAGCAGGCGATGAGAAGAATCGAAGCAAATTGTCCTCAAAGTAGCAGCCAGGGTTACACAGTTTGTCATGAAATTGGTGCATGTATGCAGTGTGGTGGGACTCCACAAATCCATATAAAAAGTCAAATTTGATATGATTTTCCTCTCTTGACTTTGTCTGTCTATCTTTTACCTGCAGACATCCCAGGATGCACATCAAAACAGGCCTTGTGGACGCTCACCTCTACTGTCTGAAAAAAGCAGTGGTGGACTTTCTCGCTGACAACAAGTGAGTTCCTCATTTATTTCTGACTATGAATATAGCAATGAGCATATCATAAGACAATTAGCTATCCATCCTTGAATTTTTATCCATTTCAAAATAGTTTGAAAATGACCAGTTTATATCTGGATGCATACACTTGGACATGAACCCACACAGACAGACATTCACATTCGCTGCTTAATCTGTAGCAAGTGTTGAACATGGTTACATGGTGTGCAATGCTTTGAAAGGTCCTGTTAGCAGGGTATTTCAGCGAGGTGTTAATTTGTTTTACTATGTGCCACTGAGGCAGGCTGTTAGGCCTTTAGCCTCTGAGGTACGGCAGTGTCACAGGGAGCCTTCTGTAGCCGCCCTGGCAATACATACATGCATGCATGGTAAGACAAATCAAAGGATCTATGTATGAGCTGTTTTTGCAAAAAATTAAAAAAATATCAGATTTAACTGACATTAAAAAAAGTATTTAAGGACCACACTGTGTATTGATACATTTGTGTATCGCAAAATATTGTGTCACCCACAACCAGGCAGAAGAAACAGCATTGAACAGCATTGAACACCAAGCTTCTCGAAGCAGGGTGCCAATGTGTGTATTTTGATAATTGAAAAGTGGGCACTTGGCTAAAGATTGTGAAAATCTGTCATTGCCCAGTTTTAAATTTGAACAATTGTAAATGGAGTGTCCAGTTTTAGATGACGCCAAGCCAACACACGCAAATTCCCCAACTGCACTCCATCTCTGCACCCCTGCTGAATATTTTGGTACACTTGAACATTGTAGTAAATCCTCTGACGCTGCCATATTATCATCTTTCTTGTCAGATAACTAATTTCTTTCTTCAGCTTGTTTATTGGACTTTCTTCTAACGGCTTCTCTCTCTCTCTTCCTTTCCCCTCCATGCTCTTTCTCTGTCTCTTGCTCTGGGAGAGAAATGGACAGAGTAACTGTTGTTTTTCTCCTGTCATTCAGATGGAAATTCTAATCCTTCTTTAAAAGAAAGTAAGATAGGACAAGTGAAGGGGGGGGGGGGACACTGAACACAGCACAGTTCAAAAAGGGGGGAAAAGAAGTTAAGACGGGGAAGTTACCTCCTGGTTTACACAAAGACAGACTTAAAGTCATCATAAGGAGCTGAGGTGGTCATTGTCATTATCTGCTTCTTATAAAGTGTATGTTAAACAATAACTGCATTATACATCATTCACTGCATTTGTTTTATTTTGCCTTTATTACAGTAATGACACATAAACATCATTTGACTTCCTTTTTGCAATTACTAAAAGTCCTATTATATATATATATATATAATATATATATATATATATTATACAAGTGTGATGTAGTTATGTCACCCTCTTAATTGTTACCTTACCAAGACATAGTGTCCTGTGGCTTTCACATGTAGTGTGTGAACTTGAACTGCAGTAGTGATTTATTTGTTTTAGGATTTCTTTTTTTTTTCCTCAAAGTTGTGTCAGTTTCTTTTCCTCTATTTTCATACAAAAATCATATGGGGAGCACAAAAGGCAGCAAAGCAAGAGGAAGTGAATACGGGAAAAACGAGCACGTCAAATCTGTTAACCATCTCAGCTATCTCTTCTATGTTTTTGATGCACAGCAGCAACAGTTACGCTTTCTTTACCAAGTGACGATTAGGAAGCGTACCATTATCCAACGACAGCACAATAAACCAGGATCGTTGGCTTTCCGCTTATGTGTGATACGGATGACTTTGCAGGATGCATAGCATATGCGGCATGTTGAAATCTTGTTTTATCTTACCTCTTGTATCGTAGGTCTATCTCTTCAATCCGTGGTGAGTTGGTACCGTATTTGGTGCGGAAGCAGTTTTCCAAAACAACCAACAGTCCGAAAATCAAAGACGATGCAGAGAATCAGAACCAGAAAACAAATGACGGCTCTACAAACCACGGTCAGTGTTTGCACTGACACATCACAAACTTCACATATTCGAATCAGAGGGACAACACCATTTTACAGCCACAGCAGTGTAACCTATTTAGAATAGCTCTGGGTCGTATTCATGAGCCGGTCAGCGTGGAGAATATCTACGTTTGCCTTTTGCTTTAAATGAACACTGACATAGCACTCGTAACAAGTTGACTACAAAGGAAAACTTTGCCTAAACCCAAGGCACACTAAATCCCCTCCAAAACAGTGTGTATGTGTCATTATTCTAACTCCTAACTCTCTGCTCTTTCTGCCTTTCTTCCTGTCTGTTTTTATTGTCCAGAGCTCCTCATCTCATCACGAGACGAGCCTCTCCTCCAGCTGGCCCAGGAGCGCTCGTGTTGGAACGACCACCGCGGTGACATGAGCGAGGCTTACCATGGAGGAAAGCTCCGCTGCTATGTTCACATTATTGACCAGGGCCTTTGCTGCCGCGTCAACACTTTAGCTGCCTACATAGAAGCAAACCGACTGGTGAGTCGGACATAAGCCTGCTCCTTCGAGGGTTTTTGTGAAAGAAGCATTTTCGAATGTGCATGTTCTGTACATACTGCGTATGCATGTGTAATTGAGTATGATTGGATGGAATTCAGTGTTTTTTTATATAGCTATATACATGTATACATAGATATACTTTTATTACATGTAGTATTAGAACTGTAAAGATTAGTCAATTACTCTATTTTGATAATCAATGAATCATTTCAAGCAAAAATACCAAACCTTCTCTGGTTCCAGCCTCATAAATGTTATAATTTGCTGTTTTTTTTTCTGTGTCATGTTTCACAGTTTATTAAGTTTCTTCAAGTTTTGGACTGTTAGTCGTCAAAGAATTGCAGACATCAGCTCGGGCTCTGCAAAATTGTGAATGCCATTTTCCCCCCTAGACTAAACAATTTTAATTGAGAAAATAATCTGCAGATAATTCGACCGTGGAACTAATATTCTCTCTTCCGCATTTTTTATCCCTCTCATTCTTGTGAATGTCACTGTTGTCCATATTGCACCTAATTACTTCCATTTTGCCACTTTTAATGCAGAAGTGCTTATGTGAATCCTTTGTACTTAGCGTAATAACCCAATTACTCTATATGGATCATTACAGTTATTAAATCATCTTTCTGTTGTTTTAATCTCATGTCTCACTTTATTCTGTCTTCTCCCTATTAGGCCCCAAAGCTGTTTGAGGAGTCAGCCGTTCACCCATCAGCTGTCATTTCTGAGAGATGTCAGGTATGTATAATGTAGTTGAAGTAGTATTAGTCACTGTACAAGTCAGAATCATATTTGTTCGTATTGCTGTCATCTTACATTCAATTAGCAGTTTTACTCCTGTATCACAGCTCACCTGCTATTATCTCTCTCAGGGCCAGATGTACTAACGCTTTTGCGCCCACTTCAGGCGTATTTGTGTCGCAACGTGCGCGTAAAATCATGGCGAGGTATGTACAAACAGGCCGCAATGATGTAAAAGCGCAAACTGCATGTCGTGGGAGCTGAAAAGGGCAAATTGCGTTTTTCGTGTCATGCATATTTATTCATGGGAGGGTCGCGGGGAAAGTAGGAGTTTACCGTAAAGAGATGGGAGGGGAAGCGTAAAGAGCGCTTAATTACGTATTCCGCGGTATGTACAAACACCGCCAGTGATAGCGCGCCTCTATTTTGCGGTGAAAATTCTCCGCCTCTTAAAAGCAGGTGTAAACCTGGAAGCGGGTTTCCTCACATATGCCTCCTGGTGAAATGACAGCAGTAATCCGAGCAAGACAAAGACATAGGCCAAGGAGACGAGCTGAAAGGAGTTTTGCCACAAGGATCACAGATTAAGCAGCCATGCAAGATTACAGTTACTGGAAGAAATCAAAGATGACATCGAATCTCCGACTCAGAGTTCACATTCCAGCAGTTGTTAAACTCCCCGCTACATTACAAATATTGGCATCAGGATAATTTCAAACAGTCATAGCATCAGCAGTGGGAATATCGCAGTCTGCACTCAGCCGTATCATAGCACCAGTACTTACAGTTTACGGTATAGTGGGCGGAGAAAGGCGCTAATTACGGATGACCTGCAGGTTTGGTAAATATGGCGTAAACTATGGTATCATTGCGTTCGCTATCTGCGGGTGAGCCATGGCGCTGATAACGCTACGTTCGCAAATGTACGTACATCTGGCCCTCAGAGTCTTAATTTGCACTTGGTCGTCATTGGAGATGCCCGTGTATTTATTTATGTCTGAGTAATGTTACCGTTTGTGTGTGTTGGCTCTGCCCTCAGATGGGATCAGACAGTATCATCGGCGCACTGTGCCAGGTAGCAGATAAGACTTCCATAAAGAGGTCCACCCTCGGAAACTCCACCACTGTAAAAGAGAAGGTCAAAGTCACCAACTCTATCATCATGCATGGTGTTACCATCGAGGAGGGGTGAGAACACACACATCTGTGTACACACACATGCACATACACGTTGATAACATGTACTTTGAAGTGCTTTTGCGAACACATTAATCTAGGCTGAAAGAGAATTCCACCTTCGAGGCATGTTTATGTTTAAAAGTTTTAATCCTCACGTCAGCTTTTGCTAGGTGTTCAGTTAGTACATGCATACAGTGCGTGACGAAGCAGTGGAATTTAGTAAACAAACATTTCAAAGCAAGTTGAGTGATCTGATGTAGTGTTCCAGAAAAACACTTTCTACTATACACTATCTTCTGTTTGACTTCCACATGTAGAAGCAGTGGTATGACTAGTTATTATTTCACTGCATATCTTTTCATTTAGTTTTCTAGGTGTACATGTGTGTGTGTGTGTGTGTGTGTGTGTGTGTGTGTGTGTGTGTGTGTGTGTGTGTGTGTGTGTGTGTGTGTGTGTGTGTGTGTGTGTGTGTGTGTGTGTGTATGTGTGTGTGTGTGTGTGTTTAGGACAGATGCTTGTGAATGTGTGTGTCCGTTGATGGGAGGTGTAACAGGTTTTGTCTTCTGTGCTCTATGGGGTCAAACAGGGAGCGCTGAGTTAACAATGCATCTATTGGTGTGCAACCAGCCAGAGACCAGTTCCAAACAAACTGTTGTGAACTGAAACACACAACATCCATATATTTAATTTAGCTGCTAATTTACTTGCTTATACCAAAGTTCCTACTGGTTATGGAATTTGTGGAACACGCTGGGGGTTTGAAAGGTGTATTCCAGACAGCAACAGTCTGGGGCTGTTTGATAATTGTCATGGAAAGTATCATTGAAATGATTAATTGATCAGTTTTATCAATACAAGCTGATTAAATGCCAGAAATGTGTCAATTTCCATTTCATTGATTTTTAAAGTAATTTATTAGGTTAACGTACAGTTTAGTTTTTTCTCCTTTTTCATTAGCTTTAAGGCTGGCAATATGATATTTACAGCGATATATTCAAACCCAAAGTTTTTTATGGCTGCACCAATCCATCAAATTAACGGTGCGGTTTGAAGGGATATCTAGCATTTGCTGATTCAATCATTTTTTTTTATTGGCTATTTGTTATGGTGGCTAGACACAAGCACCTTTCACACATGCACTGCAAACCTGAAATGATCTATACATTACTAGGCGGAGCTGTATGTAATACGGCAATCAGTCCAAATCAGTTCGATTGGACTTCAAACGGTCTTTACCCTGCCAGCTCTATTGTCTTGTTATCCAAAGTGTTAGAATTCACAGCAAGTGAGTGGGTGTGTTGATGACGTTTCTATCAGCTATCGCCAAACCGGAAGAAATCAAACGTCCAAGGGTGAAGAAGAAGGGGGATTTACACAAAGACAGCACTGAAAATGTCTAACTGGAGAGACTGCAAGATTCGAGAACTTCTGTCGATAAGGGCTGACGCTGAAATCATTAGACAATATCAAGGAACGACCGTGGCGTGGTGTAATCCGCATCTCAACCAAACAAAGTTTTTCCAGTAAGTGAGAACATGAGAGGGACAATCTCTTGTTGTGTGCGGCATGTGTGAACTCCTGACAATGTCAGGACTTGATTTGTCAGACATTTTCCGGCTATAATTTCCAACAACAACAAAAAACTACCAAAGGGTGTGCTAAAAATCCTACCAATGTGCTGCTTTTCTTCTTAGAAATTCTAGAAAATTCTGGGGGAACATGCAGGACATGGCAGATAATGTATTATCCACATTATGATTTCACTTAGGGAGGGCAAAAAGCCCCAAACTGAATAGTGATGCATTATGATCAGCCACGTTGTTGCACATCACAACTGTCAAATGTAGCAAGTAGTTAAAGTGGTCAAAATTGACTGCTTTGTTGCAACAAAAGAGGACTTGGACCAAGAACGCCAGTAGCCACTGTATAATTAGCATGTAGATTGATCTGCTTAGTCTCTTAGCCAGAAACTCTGGTGGAAAGAGACTCATCTTGGCCTCAAGTCCGGATTTTAATGCACTCATTCACAGTCTCCTTTTCTTTTGTCAATTTCGTACTCCTCCCTCTCTTTTCTCTCCATCAAGGCCTCGGCGCCATCTCTCTCCTCTCTTTCTGTCTCTCTCCATCTCATCTTAAGCCTTTCAGGGACCCCAGCCAGCCAGTATGGGGACCCTCATCATGCCCATGTAGGTGCACGCACAAAGGCATGAAAGAACGAGAGAGACAGGAGAAGGGAAGAAAGAAGCGAGGGGGAAAGCAAGCTAGCACGCAAGAAAGAAATTGCAATTCTTTCTTTCTTTCTTTTTTTTGAGGACATAAGAAGGAAGGAGAAAGAAGGAAGGAAAGAAAGAGCCAGTGTGAGAGGATTAGCAGACCCCGGCCATGTCGCAGAAACCCCTCACATTTCTGCTTTCTTTGTTTGGAGCTGACCAGAACTTGTTGACAAAGCGCTGCGTGTTTGGGAAGGGGGATAGTAAGGGTCAACTTTACAGGGGGGTTGGCACGGGAGGTGGGGGTTGAAGTGTGTGTGTGTGTGTGTGTGTGTGTGTGTGTGTGTGTGTGTGTGTGTGTGTGTGTGTGTGTGTGTGTGTGTGTGTGGGAGGATGGGGGGGTCATGGCAAGGAGGCGCCCTGGTGTTAGTAATTAGTGGTGTTTCAGCTCCGAAGCTTCTTTGGTGGTCTCTCTCTCTCTCTCTTTCTCTCGTTCTCTCTCTAATGTTACTAAACTCTGAATCTTGTAATCTCCCATCACCAACTACCACCACCACCTCCTAGGTAGTCACTTAGACACACATCCACATCACACACTCCTTTCTCCCTCTCCCTCCAGGCCCAACCACCTGAATAGAATCGGCCAATACAAACCTGTCTGTGTGTGAGGTGCAGAGGGCCAAGTGTGTGTGCGTCACTGCCTGGGCAAGACCAACATGTGTTCTCTACCGGGCTCCCCAAGCTACTTAAGCACACATTCTCTAACCCACGCATTTACACATACACACCCTCCACGGTTAGCCGACACAGGACACACAAGACTGTCTGTGTCTCCCCTCCAAGAATTTTATGGTGATGGTTTGGCTGAATGTGAGCGTGCACGGTGGGTTGGCACTGCCAGCTCAGGTGGGACTGAAGCACAGGGCCAACAATGTCTTAACACACACAGACACATGCACAAATCATGGACTGCTGTTCTTCTGTAATAAAGATGCTAATTTAATGGTTAATTAAGTTCAGTTGATTGGAAGTGTTTGCGTGTTCGGAGCAGGTGGGAGGATCCCTGATGGGGAAATGAGCTGAATGTTCCTACTGTCACCCTGACCTCCAGTATGGCACTGCCTCCACAACTGTGCGAGTGGAGAACAGTGGTAGGCTGTGGCTGTACTGGGCAGCTCCCAGTATGGATGTTCTTAGTCTCGCTTTGCCAGACCATCCACACTCTGCAGAGTGGAGGAGGGTCTGGCTAGTCCACACAGCATTCTGGGATGGGAGAAAACGTGCTCTGGTTTATTGGCATGTCTTTAAACCAGTCACAGTCGTCATGGGTGGTGCTAACCTCCGCACAGAGCCGCTGTAAAATAGTCGTGCGAGAGAAAACTCAGATTGGACAGATAGTCTAGATAGCTGTGTTAATTTACCATGCAGAGATCTGAGGAGCAGTTAACCATAGTCCTCATAAATCGGAGTTTAAAATTCCAACACAAAGAAAGTGGAAGGAAACAGAAAATACATGCATCCGGCGGAATTTCCTGCAGCACCAGAGCAATCCCAGAAGGGGAACATCAAGGATATAGACTAGGATGTTCTTAACTATGTGTACGTGCCCATGTGTGTGTGTGTGTGTACATACATTACCCCAGTAATTCTGTAAAGTGTCCTCGGGTTTCGTGAAAGGCGCTATATTTATTATTATTATTATTATTATTATAAGGTACACAGAAGAAAACGTGACCCATAAACGTGATTGAATCTCCAGCGGACCTAAAGAGCAAAATCATCAATCATATTTTTAACACTACCAAACGTATCCCAGCAAAATATTAATCTTTAATTAGTAGCTCACCACTTTCAGGCCTGCATGTTATAATTCAAGGTTTGGAGATATTGTTGAGTGGCTGTGTTTTATTATTGATTCATCTGTTGATTTTTTTTTCTTTGTACCATAAAGTTTGAACAAATACTAAACATTAAACCTTTATGAAGGATGGGTTTATTGCAGGTCTGTTGTACAACCCCAAATCAGAAAAAGTTGGGACAGTATGGAAAACACAAATAAAAAAAGAAAGTAGTGATTTCTAAATGTACTTTGACTTGTATTTCATTGCAGACAATACAACAGCACATCATTTAATGTGTTCCTCGTGATTTATTTTTTTTTTTTTTTCAAATAAACAAAATTCCTATTTTGGTTCTTGCAACACATTTCAAAAAAAGTTGGAACAGTAAAGCATTTACCACTTTGTAATGTTGCCATTCCTTTTCACAACACTTAAAAGGCGTTTAGGGACTGAAGACACCAAGTGATGAAGTGTTTCAGGTGTAATTTTGTCCCATTCTTGCTGCAAACAAGTCTTAAGGCGGGCAACAGTACGGGGTCTTCGTTGTCGCATTTTGCGCTTCAAAATGCGCCACACATTCTCTATTGGAGACAGGTCGGGACTGCAGGCAGGCCAGTCAAGTACCCGTATCCTCTTCCTCCGCAGCCAGGACTTTGTAATGTGTGCAGAATGTGGTTTTGCATTATCTTGTTGAAATATGCATGGACGTCCCTGGAAAAGATGTCTTCTTGAAGGCAGCATATTGTGCTCCAAAATCTCTATGTACTTTTCAGCATTAATGGTGCCATCACAGAAGTGCAAGTTACCTTTGCCAAGGGCACTGACACAACCCCATATCATGACAGACCCTGGCTTTTGGACTTGTTGCTGGTAACAGTCTGGATGATCCTTTTCTTCTTTGGTCTGGAGCACACAGCGTCGATTTCTCCCAAAACATACCTGAAATATTGATTCATCTGACCACAGTACACGTTTCCACTGTGTGATGGTCCATCCCAGATGCCTCTGAGCCCAGAGATGTCGATGGCGCTTCTGGACACTGTTAACATAGGGCTTCCTTTTGGCACAGTACAGTTTTAACTGGCATTTGTGGATGTAACTACGTATTGTGGTACTTGACAAAGGTTTGCCAAGGTAGTCCTGAGCCCATGTGGTGATATCGCTTATAGATGAATGACAATTCTTGATGCAGTGCCGCCTGAGGGATCGGAGATCACGGTTGTTCAGCTTAGGCTTGCGCCCTCGTCCTCGCCCTCGACGCACTGAAATTCCTCCACATTCCTTGAATCTTTTAATTATGTTATGCACTGTTGAAGGTGAAATAAGCAAATGTCTTCCTATCTTTCTTTGAGGAACATTGTTTTTAAACATTTCAATAATTTTCTCACATATTTGTTGGCAAACTGGCGATCCTCGGCCCATCTTTGCTCCTAAAGGACTAGACCTTTCTTGGATGCTGCTTTTGTACCAAATCATAATTACAATCACCTGTTGACATCACCTGTTTCAAATCACATCATTATTTAACCAATTTACCTGATTACTAGCCCTTAATTGCTCTTGTCCCAACCTTTTTTGGAATGTGTTGCAGGTCTGAATGACAGGAAAGGATGTATATTTACAAATGAAATTAAGTTGACCAGACAAAACATGAAATATTTTGTGTTCACATTGTCTGCAAGTCAAAGTATATTTAGAAATCACTACTTTCTTTTTTTATTTGTGTTTTCCATACTGTCCCAACTTTTTCTGATTTGGGGTTGTATTAGATTAAATGTTTTTTTCTTTTCTTTTCTATTCCCTTTTATTGTTTTGTGACCCCCATGGGGAGTCCCAACACCCAGTTAGGTACCAGTGCGATAGAAAATATAAGAAGAAAGAATGTGATTAATGTTTATTGTGTGTGATTTCCAGGTGTAATATCCAGGGCAGCGTGATCTGCAGTAATGCTGTCATAGGCCGAGGAGCAGACCTCAAATACTGCCTGGTGGGAAACGGACAACGGATCGAACCAGAGGGTGAGGTCCACTCACATAAACACACAAAATAATATAAAAATCTCAAATCTCATTTTATGCATTTAAATGTAGTAAAACGAACACTAGTTGACCATTTTGCATCCCCAAATGAAATCAACTGTACACTAAAAGAAGATACATATTAAAACACCATTCAGTACGACTTAACAAATAAACGCTATCTCTAAAGCCCCTGGCACTTCTCCTCGGTTGACTCCAATAGGGTGTTAATGTATGTGTGTGGTATCTGTCTATAAGTGCCAAGTGTTCAAGCCAGCTAGGAATGTTTCTTAATTCTAAAGTCTGTGTGATAGAGAGATTTGTCAGAGAATTTTTTTATTTCCGTAATCCTCTTGTCCTCAAAGGTGTGTGTGTGTGTGGTGTGTGGTGTGTGCGTGCGCGTATGTGTGTGTCACATTGATGGAGAGGTTAGAGAGCAGGGCCAGAACAGGACCACCCGGAATTCAACAGCAGCAGCCTCCAGCCACATCCAACACACACACACGCGCGCGCACGCACATATAGAAAAAGAGAGAGCAAGCTCAGCTACCAGACTGAGCAGCCTAATTGAGTGAACAACAGGGTGCTCTACGTAACAACAGTGTGAATTTGAGCTAAACTCAGAATGTTTGTGCCGTCTTGGAGCATCCGGTGGGCGGTCACTGGTGCTGGATATAGAAAGCTATTAGCTAGCTAGCTATTTTGTATATATTTGTCTCTGTTTCTGTCTTTATTGTTCATTCGTATTAATGTTTAATGTTTCTTTGTATGTATGCACAAATCACCAAGGCAAATTCCACGTAGGGTAACCACTGTGGCAACAAACTCATTCTGATTCTGAAATAAAAAAGGAGAAATGTCAGAAAGAGCAATAGACGACCCTTCACCCATGCCTGAAGATGGGATATAACCATATATGTTCTTGAAGCACTACATTGTTCATAATTATGGACATTTGAAGCATTAACTTTCTGGAACACAGACAAGTGGTGGATACCAAAATCCATTTCACCCTGAGCAGAGTACAAAGGAAATAAAAACAATCCTGAAATGTAAGAATTTTAATCTTTTATTATAATCTTGGATCATAGACACGCCTGTATGGCCAGTGTCATCTATCTGTAGAATACACTAATACTGGACTAGTTGTCCTTCTAAGCAAATAAGTAATGAGGGTATTAATGCAGTATCCAATGCAGTCCACTGTAATCCATTTGGAAACATACCTCAACAGTTTTTGGAAGAATCATCTGCCGGTTTATCGATCAGGTAACCGAGATCGGGTCAGATTAGATCTAAACCTGCTCTCCAGTTTACTTTACATTGAATTGTAAGAAAGTACAGGATTGTCTCTCGCCACGTATCTAGCTGGCTGACCGTAGGCTGCGAAAGACATTACATTACTGCTGAAGCTGTTAGCAGTGAAGGACCACCCGGCTAGTTAGCCACACACACACACACACACACACACAGATACAGGTCTGTCAGGTGTTGATATTTAAAAGATACATACCTCTCCCCTGGGTGCTTTGATAAATAAACACATATGCATGCATTATAACAGTGGCCATACGTTGTAGATAAATACACACTGTCTCTCCTCTTCTTCCCAGTGTCTTTTGGAGATGACACTGTTCTTATCTAATGCTGCATCCTGATTACAATTAACTAGTTACCTGACAATCAACTATACTTGTGCTTGCAAAATATGGCTTGTTTCTCTCATTTATTTGTTGATTTGGGGCAGAGTTGGAGCTGTGTATTATCATTGGCCCGGCAGCAGAAATATGTAAATGTATAGTCTCAATACATTTACAACACTGTAAACGTTACTGATGAACCAACAGAGCCAAATTGAGTAACCCTCCCTCTCCTTTCCTCTCCTGCTGTCCCATGCTCCATTTGTCCTCCCCTCCACACAGCAGAGGATAAACCCGCTCTGAGAAGCAGATTCCTTCACACTAAAACCTGTCTGTGTGGATGGAACATTAGTCTCTGCCACCGTTTGCTTTGGATCAGTACCGATGCTCGAAGATGGAGCGAGGAGTAGCGGCTGCTCTCCTCATGCTGAACTAGCTTTGGGTTGAGAGATAGCGAAAACATGCTGGCAGACTCAGTTTCAAGCATCATCTCTTTCTTTTTGTAAGGTTCAGGTAGCAGTCAGGGTGACCTACCTGTCGGCCAGACAACCATTGTTTTCCATTCATTTTGGTATGGTATAAAAATGAATATGCAGAAATTAATTAATTAACCACTTCAGTTCTTTTAAATCTTTTGTAAAAGTTAGGTTATCTGCGTCATGTAATAGAGTTGTGAGCAAAGGGAGAAAAAGTGTTGATGAAACTCTGACATCCAAGAGTTGACAGTCAATTTTTTTTTTTTTCTGAAACGACCACATTTTTCAAGATAAAAGTTCAAAACGATACCAAATGCCTGCCTTATTGTTATATTTTGTGTATAAATGTATACATTTCTCTCTGATTTCAGCTGAGAGGACTAACGAGGTCATCGTTGGAACGGACCAGCTGATGGAGATCTAGCACCCACAGGGGATAGAGTGGCATCATTAACCAATCGGAGAGCAGCAAAACACAGAGGACAGCTTATTCGTTGGCTGACTGACCAATCAGAAGCCTGGATGCTGCTTGACTGTTCTACACTCTCTTCTCATAGGCTCTTTTGTACATTGTGTCCAAATAAAGACAAGTGATTAAACCCATGCATCAGCATGTTGGTGGTTTTATTTGTTTATCTTTTAGGAATTTTTGGGATGTGTCTTCATCGCTTTGAGAAAATAAAAACGGTATGTTAAGTCACACTGAAAAAAATCAATGATGTCAACTGTTTGACAGAGACAACTTGACTGTCAGTTCGAGGTAGATCTTTGTAATTGTTTTGCCACACTAGTTATTATCAGACTGTTGCTGGCTCCTATAATGGCAGGGCTCAATTACTCAATTTACCCGGTTTGAGAGGGACGAGAGTCGTACACGTTTGAGTGTGCATGGGTGTTAACGTGCACACTGCAGCTGTGAAGACCAGAGATGGAGGGAAACAAGATGTGGGAGGGGTGACCACAATGGCGTGGGGGCTAAGTTTATTTGTACACAAAAATGGTGTATGTGTAGGCCCCAGACCACCCAGCTTGATCCTGTATCAAGTTAACACAGACACCCCACCCTCGCACACACAAACACAGCAGAGGAGGAAACTGACTCGCGCCTGACACTTCTTTCTTTTTTCTCCTCTTCTTTCCCTCTCTTCTCCTTTGCTGTCACAAGATTTATTGCATTCCTTCGGCAGAGCTTTTCTTAAATTACAGGTTTGAAGTTCCTTAGTCACGAAGAAGGGAGATGAGGACAGGGATGTCTGTGGGGGTGCTTGTGTGTGATTCTGTCCTCTGTTTCCTATTGTGTCTGTGGCCTTGGAGGAGTCATTTAGACCGTCTATTGTGGCCTGTGTGTCTCTTGTGGCCTGTGTGTGCATGTGCGCGAGAGACAGATTATGATGTCTCGTCTTCCATCTCTACTGTCCATTAGAAGAGCTTGTTAGCCTGTCAGATGGGCATGTTTTCATGATTATTCCTTAAGAATGACAATTACTAATGTGGCTTTCATCTGTACCATATGCCATGTATGTTTATGCACACTACTGCACTAAAATTGTGATAATGCCAGGTATAGGATAAAGAATAGACATAAAAGTACAACTTTGTGAATGATTCTTGAAGTACACTGGATTTGCTAAACACCTTTTACTTTTTGTTTATACAGTAAATTTGCACTCCAGTATTTTCCTTCTTTCGAGGGACATTTTATTGATTTTACACATCAAGATCAGTTTACTCATGTAGGGTACTACTCAGTCCGTAAAACACTTGTATGAGGTCTTCTGTGGCTCTGGAGGAGCTCTCTGAAGTCAGAGAATATAACCCTCATGATAATGTCATCAGGGTTGAGTTGGGATCCCTTTTGTTAAAGTTATATTATTGGAAATGTAGGATGCAACAACCCGTCGTCTACAAAGTAAATTCATCAATCGATTTTTGTGTAGTCTGCACGACATCTGCAAAACAAGGAGTCACGCTTTAATTTGATTGTTTTCCGTGCAAGAATGCATTCCATAAATGTGCATCTTAGACTAAAAATATGAACTGCTAAATAAACAAGGTATTCTTAATGTGTCCCCTCCGCTGAATTGGCTTCTCGCTGTGTTTACTCTAAATGTGGTTTCAGCTCACAGACTGAAATACTTCATTGTTCAGTACTTTTCCACGCCCCTTGTCTTACCTGTGTTCATCTTCCTGTTTCCAGTGTTTCCTTTTTTATTCACATTGTGTACTTTTACATTTGAAGATACCTAATTGTTCGTGCTCGCATTGTCAATTATTTCCTTCTACAGTATATTGTAAATTTGGATCACAAAAAGCTAGTGATTTTCCTCACACGACAAGAGAGAGTAGATGAGAAGGTGAAAGACCACATGTGTCACCTGAATTTTGAGCTACAAATCGTGAAAACCACAGTTAAGGTTTACTTTGTCCGTGCTTTTTGTCTTGGCTGTGTTAACCTTTTTAGCGGTCTCACACTCTGAACTCTCTCTTCAACCACATGATGAGATCTGGCAGCCGGGTGTGTTTGGGTAGAGGTTTGTATATTTACTCAAAGACCCCCAGAGTCCCCGCAATGCAACGCCACCAAGGCTGAGCCCGCTTTCCAGCACATACATGTGTTTGCTGGTGTATGTGCACACGTGTGCAGGCTTACCTGTGTGTGACCATTGTTAATCCTCTGTCACACAAACCAATCAATGCTGCCTCACACCCCTTTGAGTGAATGCACACACACGTACACAAATGTGCATGTTTGCTTTGCAGATCTGGAGATCAGATGTCGAGCCGCAAATCATATATCAGGCTGTCTGTCGGTCTTTGGTTTTGTAGCCTTGTGGAATTTTCTGAAATCTCTACAGAAGATTGTCATCTAATTATGCATCCCAAACAAATATGTCTCAAAACCGGAGAGAAGTGAAGTGTAAAATTAAACATTTTTTTATGCACAGAATATCATCAGTTAACCGTTTTTCTGGCAACACATTTGTCCACAAGGTTCGTTTAACGAGGATGAAATAACATATTAATAAATGAAGATGCTCTTGCACATCTGCAGTGACATTTAAAAGTTGGCTTCTTTTATTTTGTGTCAAAAAATATGATATTTAAGATCTGTTTTTGTTGCACTTACTCAGTGTCTAAGCGCAATGTGTAGTTGTCTTGCGTCTGTGTGCAGAGTGAATCATGAAGATCACTTTTTTAGGACATTAATGTCATAGAAGTTGACAGAAGTCTGGAGATTGAAAGGCTTGTTCACAGCAGAGTTTTAAAGTCTGGGAAGGGACCCAATTGGGGGAAATTCCAATGGGTGTCAACATTTGGTGCTTATAGTGAAGATAAATGTATTGTATGACACTTCTGGACATGTTATCCTGATGCTGTCTCAGGTCTCACATGCACCTCCAAAAACACAGTTTTCTAAATAAAATCCAGCTGTTTGGTTAGTAGTTTAAAGGGTCAGTTTTCCCAAATCACATTAAGCATTAGCAAAAGCATTTCTCCACTTATCACAAGTGGTTTCTGGCCGTGACGTATTTCGTTATATGGGCCACCGATCTGAGATATTGGCCTCTGGGCCCAACCTGAGTACAGTGGAGGTGAAGGGAATTTTGTTTTTGGTGCACGTGTTGAAAAATGATGTGCAAAAATGGGTTTTTCAAAAGTTCAAGTTATTCTGGATAATCCAAATATTCAAATGTCTGGCAATAGTTTTTATTGGAACTACTTTCTACTGAGGAAGAAGCTACTATGAAGACTGTCCAAAGTAAAGACTGGAAGTTAAAGAAAGTTAGATAAAGAAAGTTGATAAATTTGGGGAGGAAGTGTTTTACCTTTCACAACTTTGATTTATGAAGTGCGATGTGAACTAAGAAACAACCAAATAACACCATTTAGGAACAGAAAATGTGCAACCAAATAGTTTGGCCACTGTTTCTTTTACTTTTTCCAGTTGAAGATCATCCCCCTAAAGCAACTGGCCATTACAAACTCAAACATTTGCACCCAAACATTTTAATGGGGATCCCATAAATTCCAAAGATACCAAATGTGTCATGTTGGAATTTAGGGGACTTGTATATGAATATGAGATAGTCATCTGCGTGGAATTAGATGGTTTTAACAATCAAAGATAAATAAGGGGAAACAAAAGGGGACAAACGTGTGTTCAGGGCTAAAATGTGAACATGTTGAGTGCCTTCACACATGCTGGTCTCTGAGACATCCTCTGTGAACACATGAAGTCTTGATTTTGCTTCTGTGGAACCCTAAGGGTGGGAAATAGAAAAAGATCCATACCCTGAGACAGATTGGATGGATTGGTGGAGAAAAAAAATGTGCAATACATAGTCATACCCAGATGCACAGAGAGGTGGGGTGGAGTCTGAGCTCCGGGTTGGGGGGTTGGCTGAGTAGCTGGGTGGCTTCATGGCTTGAGGGCTGATCGTGGGTGAGCGAGAGACAGACAGAGAGAGAGAGAGAGAGCAGGCCACCCAAGTGGCAGTCAGTCAGAAACCTGTGTGTGTTTGCTGCTGACCCCTACACATTAGCACAACACTTCCTCAATTTGTCTTCTGTGTTCTCCGGCCACAAATGAATTTCCTCCCTCCTTTTTTTTTCTCTCCGCACATTACCTTTCAAGATGCTACTCCCCCCCCCCCCCCCCCCCCCCCCCCCCCTACACCCCCCATCACACACACACACACGCACACACGCAGACACACCAACAACACCCCATCTCTAACTTAAACATCTGAATACTGGCACACTAACATTCTTTTTACAAGCTTTAGAGATACAACAGTTGCTGTTATTGCTTAGCCAACAAAGAACCCATGTATGGGAAAACAACCTCAGTGACACGCCTTACGCACACACACACACACACACGCACACACACTAAGCCAGATATCCCTGTCTGTCACTGTGGAGGCCCCCAGCTAATTAACTAAACATTGACTGGGTGGTTGATTGCGATCACATCTTAAATTGCTTTTGCCGTAAAATCACAGGACGAAGCAAAAGACTGACCTGCTTTACACCCTCAGGTGACCTTTTTCTTTTAATCTCATTAGTTAGACTGTTTATAACATCTACAGCTGTAACTGCAAACAGACTGGCTTTTCCAAATCATTAAAAGTAAACTTTTTTTTTCTATCTCAAACATCCAATTATGTTTTTTGCGCTGTAATTTTACAATCACTTCCACTTAAAATCACTTTAAACTGCTCAATTTCATACCAAAACTACTAGTAATGAGCTAAATGGATACAAGAGATGTTTCAAATTCAGTGATTCCTGAATTGCAAGTGATTAGATATGTCATATTATTAATGTAAAAGAGATAAGAAGAAAAACAAAATGGTTAAAGAAAGTTCCTGTTATAAAAACAAAAGGCTAATGTTCCTACTTTCTTACTGCAGTTCTTCAAAAATGTATTTCTGTGCATAAAAAGAGCATTTGGATTGGAGCTTTTCCGATAGGCCTGCTCATCATTTGTAACTAATCACAATATTGCAATGCTTTTGTGGAAAGCTATATTGTTTCAGCTATGTTTGCTCACATATACTTACATATGCACACACACATACAATAGTGAGGTTCTGTGCTCTCTTTTAAAGCTACAGGTCTGAGTTTGCATTACCACCTGCTAGCTGCGTCTGACAATACCTCTGTTACAACCGCACCAACAAAGACTTAAAGAAAAGTGTGTTTCTCTGTGTTTTGTGTGTTTTTCCCCCAGAAAGGCAACCATTCATTACGATGACAAAGGGGTAAAGAAATGCATTATCATAATTAATCTTGCGCGAGACTGTGGGTGGCAGCTCCGACTTTGCTCTGAGACTGACAGAAGTGCTCAACGCAGAAAGTGTCTCTCTGCTACCGGGCAACTTTCTGCCTTTTCATTGATATCTGAGGAACATGTAATTATAGACTAGTAAAGTTGAAAAATCCTCTTACGGGTTTTCCCAACAATATGCAGGATGACTTTGTGAACTTTAAATCAAACAACCAAAATGAAAATGTTCTATGACTGAAGAAAGGTTTCGGTTCATCTGAAAGTATGGCGCATATTTTTTTCCCCCATCATCAAATCACAGAAACTCTTTGTGTGTTTTTCAAGCAGCTTTATTTGTCTAGTCTGCCGGCTCATAGCCAAATTTCCTGTTTGGTTATCATGAAAATGATTTGTTCATTTGGATTAGCCTTGACCCGAAATGTGTTTGGGATTTGTTCCCTTTTTGTTATATTTCAGTCTTTTTTTTTAAGAGCTAGATGTGATGCTCTTTAGTTATTTGCTTTAAAGTGGTTTGCATAATGAAATTGCTGTAAATTGCCCTCACACATAGATAAGTATACACAGGGTGTAATGAAAGGGTAGAAAAATGATTATCATACGCCCTCAATCGCCTTCAGAATGCTCAGTGATTGTAGAATGTTAATAGGGTCTTTATCTTTGATCCAGACCTGCATCAAACATCTTTTCTTTTCTCTCTTTTTTAGATTTTTGGGGCCAGATTAGTTTTCTATATATAGTAAGTCTAGATCAACCTTATATTTAGGATGTAAAAGCTTTATAAGCGTGTGTAGATCTCATTCCTCCTGTCTGACCTTCTTGTTTGTGTAGACACAGCTTCTGAACTTTAAGTCTTTTTTTGTCATTTAGACATTTAATGGGCAAGTGTATTTAAAGGTTCTTGTAAAAATACACATATCTTTGGCTATGTGACCTCAACATGTTTCTATAATTATGTGCGATAGCTGTTTGTGCCAGGGACTATCTGTGAGGACACATTGATATCACACTACAGCTCATGAAGACAGAAAGGACTAACATTAAAAGGGTGCTTTTCCCTTTAGGCTTTAAAAGATAACCACTTCTGATATAACGAGGATTGCAACGAGGAACATGTGACAATAGTACAAATATATATAACATACAACAAACAGTTGCCATGTGGATACTCAGATATGTATTATAGACAATATATTGATCATTTAAGTTACTTGTTTGGCATCTTGTTTCAAATTTCTGTCAAAAATATGTCCTTTCTTGGGAATATCTGTCTCCTCCTTGTGGAACCTCCTCAATGTTCCCCAGATACACAGCACTGTTGTTTGAAATGTCATATCCCATAATATCTTTTATGGTTGCATTTTTAATCTCACTTCTACTGTGACTATCACTGTTGCTCCAGTAAAAAAAAAAAAAAAAAAAAAAACATTATACATAAATTTGATCCCTCTTTTATTCTACTCACTCATCCATCTTTAATTACTTCTCATGAGAGAAAAAGAAGAAATGCAGTCATGAGCGGTCTCCCGGCCTCTCTCTTCGATAAATAAACACTCTCTGGGCCTGAACCCTGGGCGTCTCGGCTTGGGTGTGACGGCTGAGTGCCAGAGCGGTTCCGTAGCTCTGCCTATAGCACATGCAGAACCCCGGACGGACAGCCAGCCATGCATGCATGGATGAACGGATGGATGGATGGAGTCACTGGGGAGACATGAACTAGAGGAATGGAGATAGGAGGGGGGGAGGAGGAAGAGCAGGAGTAGAGAAGCAGATGAAACAGAGGGGAAAGATGAAGGTGTTAAGAATAAATCAGAAATAACAGGCAGAGGTAGCTGAGCGGTTATATTGCATGCCATAACCACAACGTCCTGGGTTCGAGTCCAGCCTCAGGGCCTTTACTGCGTGTCATACCCCTCTCTCTCCCCCATTATGTCTGTCAAATAAAGGCAAAAATGCCCCAAAGAAACTCATCTTAAAAAAATGGATGAGTAGAGGAGATACAAATGGAGAGGATAAAGAGAGGGAGGGATGGAGGGAGTGGGACCATGTGGGACCATGTGGGACACAGGACACGGAGAAGGGAAGGAGGGAGAGAAGGCTTGGGCGGTTTGTGTTTGGAGGCCGGGGCAGCGTGATGGCAGATATCTGCACAGCGCATGGTCATCTCAGATGGTTTATTTATCCAAGGCCTCCAGACCAGGCCTCGGACCTCCCTGAGTTTGTTAGGCTTGAAGGGGCCCCCTACTACACAACCCAATTCCTCACATTCCACATTAGCTCCCATTTCCAGCTGCCTGTTTCCCTCTACCACTCAACCCGACCCAACCCAGTCCAGGCAAACTCTACCCAGTTCCAGCAAAGCAGGAAAAAAAAAAACAGGCCTAACCAGTGCCACTACAGAAATGTGAGCGGGTTATAAGAACGTATGGTCGCCTCCATTTGGACAGATGGGTAAGGAGCTACGTTTGTATAGATATGTAGACCTGTGTATCATTTAACTGCCACAGAGAGCTGTGGTGTGGTGGTAAATGACAAGTTTACAACAATATCTGTGATTTACGTTCCAAGTCAATAGATAGACTGATGCAGTCAGTGGATACATCCTGTTTATTCAAGATAAACCAAGAGATTTGAGGAGACCAGTAGAAAAGCTTGACTCCACTAGTATTTCTTTTAGACATGTAAGGCTTTAAAACTGCATCTTGGTTGCTTTTTTCTAACCAAAGACTTAGTGTTAAAATTTAATATTGCCCATTTCTGCCCACATCTCTTTTTTTTAGAGTATAGGAACGCCGAATAAGATGAAGATCTGAAATAAAAAGTTCAAAGAGGTAGTGATAGTTAATGAGATAATGATTGAGAGTTGCACAGCCATCCATCCATCCATCTTCGTCCACTTATCCGGTACAGAGATAAAAGATTTGCAACAAAAGATTTATCTTATTATATTTAATTTATTTAATAGCCCTACTTCTAAGAAATGTTTGATTATTTAGCCAGACTGGTGACTTGTGGTCTTTACTCTGACTGGTTTCATTAAAATCACACTTTTGAAGTAAACGCAAACAAAATAATTTGGAGCTTTATCATGATTTCTTTTATAGTGATTGTGAGCAGTGGTTGAAGAAGGATTTGGATCCCTCACTTATATTAAAGTACCAATACAACAAAAGAAAAAAAAAATCATTAGCCTTCAAGTAAAAGTCCTGCATTCACAACCTTATCAGCAAAATGTACTCAAAGCATCAAAGTAAAAGTACTTGACCTCTGTTATATTGTATCATTAGATTGTTAATACTGATACATCAATGTGTAAGTAGGATTTTATTGTTGTAGTTATTTGAGGTAAAGCTCATTTGAACTAGTTTATATAGTTTAATCAGCCTAATCTATAACAACGCTTTCTATTATATAGGCTTATCACGCTTTTTATATTCTAATATAGTATAGAAAGCTGCTCTTTACTCAGCTGAAATGAGTAAATATGGAAATATTTACCTCTGAAATGTTGTGGGGTAGAAGTATAAAGTAGCATAGTATGCATAAAGTACAATACCTCAAAATTATACTTAAGTGCAGGACTTGAGTAACTGTACCTAGTTCATAAATCATTATTTTGATTTGATTATTGGTAGAATTACATCCTATTTTATGTATTGTTTTAGCTAGAAAAAAAAACTGCATATCGTGTTGGACACTGTTGTTTAACTCTTTATGGATGTCAATTTAAAAATGTACAATGTGTTCAGTTCATGAACATCATCATTTTCATCACTTTCATACAACTTTCACAACATGTTGTATACACGGTTGCTTGGTATGTAATACTTGAAGTCTTTAAGTACTAGACAAACATGTCAAATAAAGTATATATGGTGTACTATGTAACATGTAGGGTGTAATATATGACAATATCAAAAAAAAATCATGTAAGTAAAGCATTGTATAACATCTGTGAAAGTAAGACAAAATACAAACATAAAAAGCTTGTGCATTTTATTTTAAACATATAGACTTTCTTTTTCTTGTTTTGTCATTGTAAATTGTATATCTTTGGATTTTGTGTTAGACTGCCACATTGAGCTTTGGGATCTCGTTATAGATATTTTCCACTTTGCTCTGACATTTTATAGAGTAAATGTTATTAATTGAATCAATCGGGAAAAAAAATATTGACTGATTATTAACTAATGAAACATAATCATTATGTGCATACCCAGATCTGATCTCAAAAATCATTTCAATTCATCTTAGACACTGAGTGTAAAAAAACCAAACAATTTTAGGTGAATGAGAACTGTCAGGGAAGCTGACTTTATTTGTCATTGCACGACTACAGTATTTATAAATATTTAATTATGATCTACTTCCTTACTTCTTTTCCCGATGAAGCACTACATTAAATAGACACGATGCTGATCCCCAGTCCTTATAACTGTAACATTAACGCACATCCACAGTCTGTTCCTCGTGTCCTTTGTCTTCATGCGTGGAAACAGTCATGATGGACATAAAGTGCACCTACTGTAGCTGTCACAAACAGAATGAGCGTAGAGCACTGACACCTACATTCAAATTGCTTTACTTCAGCTTCAAATTGTTTTACAATCGCCACCTGACACATGTTCTACACGGCAGCACAGGTTGGTGTTTAGGCAGAGAATGCAATCTGGTAAAGTGTTTCTTCTTCACCCCCATACTGTCATGAGTGGGGCCAATGGGTGCTTACATTAGCAAACCACCAAGACGCTCCAAGAGATTAGAAACAATCAGGTCTGACAACCCCCTTTCTTTCTTCTTCTTTCAGTCTTTTTCTTTAATTTTCAAATGTTGTTCTTAGGCCTGTTGCTCTCTGAACTCATGAAATCATGCATTGCAAGACATGGAAACTTTCCAAAAGTCTCCACAGAGATAAGGGTGTCACACTGAACCAGGCAGCTCCAAGGTGTGGTTATGTTTTCTAGGGTGTGAGAAGGCCTAGCAACACACACTGTTATCCCAAATTAGTGGACTTTACTAGAAATTTGCGTGGAAAGCCGTTGCCTTAAACCGTTCAAGTTTTTACACAAGGTGAAACTTAACAGGTCAAGTTGTATCATCACAGATTGGTAAATTGATGCAGTAGACAGATCAAGTTTACATTAGTAGTCATTACTAAAAATCATTAGTCAACTTACTTTAGTTCAAATGTAATAAATATGAAATATCATACGTACTTTTCAAAACTATAGAAATACAACCTTATAAATATGTTTTTTTCTTTATTACAAAATGGTTTTAAGAACAATGTATTCTATACATTAGTTCATTAAAACAGAAAGGTGATGAACAATTCAAAGACTGCAATTTCCAATGTACTCTGCATGAATGTGACTATCTGTGGTACCTCACTGTCCAGACCCCATCAGTCCTCCCCCCCCCCCCCAGATAACATAAATGCACACCCAAAACTTTAACAGAAAACTATTAAAAAACACTTTAACTAGGACAGAAACCGTGTAGAACACATCTTTATTTTCCCATGAGCCTTTGCATTGCTGACAGAACAGTTCCAATGACCCCGCCCCTCCCATACAGAGACTTATCATCCTTAAGTTATCTCTGCTTAATATGATCTGTGCATTGCATACTTGAGCTGATTATTACAAACAACTAATGTGATTTAGCAATGGATGTGGTTTTTAACAAAACATGAAAGAATAAGTAGTGACCACTAAAAAGTTTAATTACCACTAAATCTGGGTCTGCAGTGTAGCCTACTTTTAGAAGCTTTTGGCCACAAGAGTTGAGGTTACAGCTGTTCGTGCTAAAAAACCTACACGCACACTTCTTCTCACAGCTGCCTATAACACACTGCACTGGCAGCGAAGACATGAGAGGGTAAAACAAATCTTTCGGGGTGTTCTGTAACAAATGTGAGGCTCCAAAAGATGGCCTGAAGTGATAGGAAACGTGTTGAAAGACGTGTAATTCTCCCATACAAAAAAAAAAAAGTGAATCACATGATTAGGCTACATTCTTGTCTAAAAAGCTGAATTAAATTCTTTTTTTTTTTCTTTCACTGATTGGCCTTTGCTGATGAAACAGAAACACCGTGTGTGTGCGTGCGTGCGTGGCTGTGATATCAATAGATGGCATGTGCGATTTGCTTCTTAAAAAAACTGAAGGGCCCCGACCACTGGGAATAATGTTCACAGAGCAAGTGAGGCGGGCAGGCAGCAAGCAAGCTGTGTGCGTGAGTGCGTACGTGCGTGGGTGCGTGCGCGGCCTGTGCAGAGTTTATTGAAAGAGTTCCTCTCTCCCTCCCCCTCCTCCTCCTCCTCCTCCTCCCCCGTCCTCCTCCCCTCCCTCCAGCCCAGGCAGCAGCAGCCTGGGTGGTCCCCCTCTCTCTCCACTTTGGTGAGCTGTTGCTTAGCAGCTAATAATAGGCGATGTTTGCAAAGTAATTTGCCTCTTCCTTGGCCAATGGGAGCCGGAGCACTTTTCCATCAAACCTCCTTTTTCAGGATTTGCCGAGAGGCGAACTTCTCCAAATGTTACCGCTACGGGATCGGAGTTAGACTTGACACGGACGGCTCAGACATAGGCTACTACTACTACTACTACTACTACTACTACTGCTCCTAGCTACTACAACTACTACCCCTCTCTGAGACGCCGTTTCATAAACTATCGGGACGAATGAAGACTGAAGGATTTATACGGATTTCGGCGCATAATGTTGGGATGGAGTTTCGAGACTTGTTTGGCTCCAAGGAAGACTAGAAAACGTCTCTCTAACTTGTCGCCGGCGGCGCTGGATGCGCTCCTCTTTTATGTTGGAATATTGTCGTTTTTTCTGAACTCGCACCGATTCTCTGTCGCTTCGCTCTGCGCCCTGTTCACCCTCTTTGGACTATGGCCTCGGATCGCGGGGTCCCAGGGGCCGGCGTCTATGGAGATTTACCCCCGAGTTATACGCGCTCCCAGCAGCCTGCGAATCCAGACGTACTCCGGAGACCCAGCTACTGCCACGCTGCTTTCGCACTTAAACAGATCTCAAAGGTGACACAATGCTCGCAGTATAGTGTGGATTTGAAGGCAGCTTTCATTCAGTCGGCAAATATGAATGAAAAGTCTCCAGAGGCAGCTTTTGATTTAGCCTGTGATCTAATCGCGAGTGCAAGGCGCATGGGGGAATGTAGTGTAGGCTGAAGCTGCAGCTCCCAAACCGGGGTCCGGAGGACCAGCAGAGCTCCTCCGAGGGAGACGACAGTGAAACCAGGAGTCTTTCAGTTCAACTGTTTATCATTTAGCGAAGAAAATAGTAGACCTATAGAAATTGTAATCAGAGGGTAAACTATATAGGCTAGACAGCAGGAATGTTGTGCTTAATGCAACAAAACCTGTTAGAAGTCCGAGCTCGCATGACACTTTATTGGGAACCCTCTAGAATAAAGTGATTTCTATTTGGCAGCTTGTTAACTTTGCCGTTTGTTTGAATGGACACCAGGCTCCCATTCATTTATATGTTGCTAAAGCCAACGGGAGGGAGTGAGTGAGGGTTTGTTCCCATATCCCAGTCGTGTTGTGCGTGTTTTTGGCTTTGTGCAGGCAGCGGAGAGCGCACTGGCCCGGGGTCTGTTTGGAAATGTGGTGGGTCCTGTAAAGGAATTCACTGATTGAGTTTGATCTGACAAAGCATCTTTGGACCGCCCGGATGCTTGGACGTGTTTCAGCACTGCTGAGAGAAACCACAACACCAGTGCAATGTCGTCTGCAGCAGTGACATTTGTAGCACAGGAACTGAATGGTTCGCCCTATAAAGTCGAGATTCTAACAGATATTTTACAAATTTGAGGGGGAAAAAAAATTGTAGATTACTGCGGGGAAATAGATGTCAGCTGAAACTTTATTCATCACCAGCTCATTTTTGTTAGTATTAGTTTAGACTCATACAAAACGTGATTGAACAAGGCTTCCACTTACCCACATAATTGGAGAATAAAAAGAGTTAACCACCAATATGCTGTTCAACAGCAGCACACATATGGTGATAGCTTTGCATTGCATTCTCACTAAAGACCAGATTCATATAAGGTGTCTCATATAGAGTGGCACCTTTTCGATAAGGTAAATAAGGCTTTGACTGCAACTGTATTCAGAGTTTTTGCAATTACTGTAGCTTCCATTAAGTCCTGGGTTTGTTCTGTATTGGTGAAAGTTGTGTTTTTTTTAAGCTCTTTTTCATTGCTGTTTCTCTTGACTCTGTCAAGTTTAAACTATTAGGAACTAGTTTCCCCCGAAGACTTAACGTTAGTACAAATCATTGCCACAACTGTGCAGATTAAATCATCTCAGATGTGGGGTGTCTTGGGAGATCCTGTCCCGGGTCTGGACTGAGTCCAAGCGATAGACATGAGGTTTTGGCAGGAATGTGACAGCACACACTGTTGGTATAGGACAGCACTGGCATCAAATCTGTGGTTAGCTAGTAAGCACCTTGACACCATGTTATACAAAGTGTCACCTTAAATTCCACAGAAAGACTCTCTGAATACAGATGCATGTGTTATCCAGTGTCTTGGATGTAAGTTGTCATTATGCTTCAGACATTCTTCACACTTGATACACATATAGAGATACAAACTATGAAGCCTGCCTTTGTGGAGATTTGTGCAATGATGCATTATTTATGTGCGGTAACATAGTGATATTAACTCCTTGTCCTTTTCTCACCCTCCCTCCTGCTTCGGACTAGGGGAAGGCGGTAGGTCAGAAAGCTCCTCTGTGGATCCGGGCGAGGTTCCAGGCCCTCCTGTTCTCTCTGGGCTGCCACATCCAGAGGCACTGTGGGAAGGTCCTTTTTATTGGACTCTTAGTGTTCGGGGCTCTGTCTGTGGGACTCCGAGTCGCAGCCATCGAAACGGACATCGAACAGCTATGGGTGGAAGGTGAGTTTGAGAGATTTCCATTGATCCTTTGAGCGATATTCTTATGATGCAGCAGACTCTGGCGTTGTTACTGTTTCTCACACAAATACTACGTCACTTATCCTTCAGGTGGCATCATTCTGTGAATTTCGGTTTTAGGTCCATGGTTGGATTTATTGGACTTTTTGTTCAGAAGAGTCCGCTGAGGGTAGTTTGTACATTTTGATAAGCTTGTGTTGCCCACTGGGTTTAAATGGAGGTTGAATGACAACGGTGGCTGGTGGGAAGATGCAGGGTGGCCATGATTAGTCATCTCGGGGCCATGGGAGGGCACTAGTTGTTCAGTGACTGATAGACTTGCTGCTTTACTGGCCAACATCAAGGAACAAGATAAGGAGGAGCAGGTTTCAAGTTGTTTTGATGTTTTGTCTGTATGTGAATTAGAATTGTCAACACCGTCATCACTGTATAGAAGGAATACGTGAACCAAATAGCTTGTAGATGAAATATTAACTTCCTTTTGCGTAGTAGTCCATGTGTCTGCTTCCGGTGTGTTGTGGAGGGGGAATATAGTGTATGTTGTATTCTACAGTGTTCTCAGTGTCGTTCGCTCATGTCTGTTCATGTCTCAAAAAGTCACACTTTACCTAAGAAACCCAAACACACGGCTGCATTACAATAGTCTATCTCCCTCTTCTGTCATGCAGACGCCGACTATCTGTCGCTTGTCCTTTAGGCATAGTTGTGTTTGTGATTCTATGCTGAATCACAAAAACTTTAGATTTGACAGTGCTCTCTTCTCCACTCTTCCTGTGCATTTTTTAGATTCAGGTTATCTGTACATTTTCAGGGGTAGATGCAGCTTTATTTGGTTTTTCACACTGGCCAAATTCCTTTTAAACCCCCAGGCTTTGAGTGCCGGGGCTGATCCCCGCAGCAGATGGACTGTGTGAATGGTTAGCCATCTTTGAGGGCTCTGACCCCTCCCCCCTCGGCTCCCTGTGTGGTCTCTAACTATTCTTGGATTCCATTCAACAAGAGGCAAGCAGGCAGGCAGGCAAGCAGGCACCACCTCCCTAAAACCCCCTCCCTCCTCCTCGCAAGAAGAAAAAATATAAGTGAATGCAGCTGAAGTTTACCCACCTGTTTTGCACACTCTAAAAGCGCTACAGCAGTTGGTGAATATAAACAGACTCTATGGGGTTTTTTAAGCCCACCATGTCACTAGAGGACGGGGACAGGCGGCTCCCACAGGAGCTGTGTGGAGGTGTTTGAGAAATCACACGCTGCTGGTGTCAGGAGAATTGTTTTGAGGCTGTGCGCTTCACTTACACAGGAATTTAAATAAGTTCCTGTATCAGGCACAATTAAAAAAAAAACAACAACAACAACAATCTTGTGTAAATGTAGTCTCTGAAATGATTAGCTCAATGCTACAAAAGCCTGGATTTGCAACAAAAGCAAGAGTTTGCGTTTCCACAGTCTCTTTTTTCCTTTGGCTTCATTTTGGTTAGTGTAAAGCTTCAGGATTACCTCTTGAGCTAATTGGCGGATCCATCTCTTAAAGGAGATGTTTAGATGTTTGTGTGCCAGTTGTTTTGCTGTGGGATTGAGAGAGTTGAACAGGGGGGTGTGCTGAAAAGGAATGCTGTGCCTTTAAGAGGCCGTGGCCATGTTTCTAAAGTTTCTGCCTGCCTTGTTTCCACCAATAGCCCATTGACAAAGCTGCTAGGGCCTCAATGGAGACTAAAGTGGTTCGGTAACAAGGAGAGGTTAGTTCTCTCTCACTCTCACACACACACACACACACACACACACACACACACACACACACACACACACACACACACACACACATACACACACACACACACACACACACACACACACACACACACACACACACACACACTCTCTCTCTCTCTCTCTCTAATAAGACAGCTGATTTCATATTAAGGGTATCTTTTTTTCTACATTAGTTTTTAAGTTTTATTGTACTGTTTCTGTGCATATTTCTTAACTTAGAATAAATTACATTTCTAATGCATTGTAATGGCTCTTCCAGATTGCAGCATAAACAAAGCTTTCCCACTTGTATCCTCATTTGTTCACAATAAACTAGCTGTGAATTGACACCGTATGTGTTAACACTGCCAACATGGTGTGAGCTGTGTGTGTGTGTGTGTGTGTGTGTGTGAGTGTGAGTGAGTGTGTGTGTAAGGGGCATATGCTTCCCATCATATATTCATACTAGAGGCCGCCCCCGCACTGCTCACGCATAGGACACAAACACACACACTTGTCATCTTGGCCACCTTTGGTGTGTACACCCTGCCCAGCCGCCTGTCTGCCTGCCAGAATTTCCTGACTGCGTGCCCGTCTGTCTGCCTATGCTTTGTGTATGGCTGTTTACATTTCTACCTGTCTGTCTGCCTGCTCTATGAAGTCAGGCCACCAGGGCTTTTTTAATTGCTTCCTCCCCTCCTACTCCAAAACAGTGTGAAGCAGAGCACAGCAGTGGAGTCTGTCTAGAGAGAGTAGACAGGGAGGTTGGTAAAGTTAGCGTCTCTGCTATGCCTACCTGTGCTGCAAAGCAAATATACCTCTGTATATAGCCTTTATTTCCTATCATTTCTGTTTGCCTTAAGGATAGAGGGGGGGGGGGGGGGGGGGGGGGCTTGCAACAAAAAAGTAAAATGGTTAATCATGCCTTCAGTCCTCACACCTGTATAGGTAAGAATAAAAACCACAGTATCAGGGTGTTTAGTCTGACTGGGGGATTAAGGACTATTTCTGGTTTACTGCTCAGTGACTGAGATAATTTGAGTCAGACATCACCAATCAAAACCTTCATTTATTAACACAGGTCTTGTTTAACAAGCTGTGTTTTAAACGTTGTATCACAGAGTAGCACATTTGTTTGGAAAGTGTCTGTAGACTTGAGGACAACTACATTGATGGACACTATGTGAAGATGTTTTCATTATTTCTTCTGCATCATATTTGATTTAAAAGTGCTTGGATTACATTATATTTATATAATTTCACCATTTCTGTTATTGCTCTGTAAATGAAGCTTTGCATACTGTAAACATACGTTATCCTATATGATTTATGTTTATTATACAGCCTTCCCACCTTTGAGAGTGGGAAAGTTGGTGTGAGCTGAGCAACGTGTGACCCATGTCTGGGTGTTGTGTTGTCCACAAGCAGAAAAGAGAGCAATAGATCGTAAAAAGAGGTGCAGGAAGAAGAGAAGGATGAGAGCAGACATTGGGGGGTTGGGGCAGGAACAGGGAGGCAGGTTTACAGCTAGCTGACACCTTTTTTTTGCCGTTTTTTATTTTGCCTTCCCTTGTCTTACTTGAACAAACATGAAGTGTGAGACTGTCTGAGGCATGTCGTTCTTCCACCATAAAGGTCTGTGAGAGTTTGGGTTTGTATGAGAGACGAGTTGCTTGCTTTTTTTTTTTTTTTTACTAAAATCTGATTTCATTTTACAATGTGTTTAATTGTTTTAAGTCTTGAATGGTAAGACGGTTCAGCCCCGGTTATTCCACTTTTACAAAGGCCCATTTGAAAAGCTTGTTTGGGAAAAGAGAGGAAAGAAATGGCCTCCATGCGAAAGTGCCGGTGTTTACTCTTACATTAACTAAACTCATCCTTCTTGGCAAAGTTTGGGTGAGGCATGACAGACATGTACACAGACTCAAGCTGTCCAAATATGAGTGCAGTGAGACAGGGCCTATCCGGATAGCAGGCGCACCACATGTCCCATAAAGAGGCCATGTAGAAAGAGGATAGGAAAGGGGGAGGCAAAGACTATACACAGTCCACATTGCATGAATGCATAGAGACTGAAGTGCTAGCTTAGCCAGCTATCAATGACTCAGACCAAGAAACAGATTAATTAAAAGAGAGCCTGGATGAGAGAAAAGACATCTGAGTTTGCATAAACGAGCGAATGCACACGTGGGCATTTCGGTGTTTGGAGCAGTTTTTCAAAACAAACCTCAGAGCGGCACAGCAGGTAAATGCTATAATTCATCGGAGCGCACACAGCGCCCCAGTTCAGACAGAGAAAGGGAGCTCTATGAGGCATTATTGGAGGTGAATAGCGCACGGTGGTGCCCCAGCTAGATAAATAAACTCCCAGCGCTCAGGGCCCAGGACCTCACTGGTAGAGAGAACAAACAAGACCAGAGTCAACTTGGGTCACTTCTAAATGTTTATTTCACCCCCCCGTTCCCGCCATCCTTCAATCCAGGTCTCCCTCATTCCATCCCCTTTTTCAGCATCCCCCCCAACACACACACAGACACACACACACACACACACACACACACACACACACACACACACACACACACACACACACACACACACACACACACACACACACACTCTTTAACAGTCAGACCAAGACCACCCTCCAACAAATAAACACACGTTGAGCAGCTATAGATACATATTACAGACACATGGTCTCTACCTGTCTTTTTGAAGCAGCAATTTTAGAAACAAAAGTATTCATCATGTGGCCACATTTGCCTTGGTAATTTCAAACTTTCTTTATACTGTTATTTTGGTGCCAACACTTATAAAAAAAAAGGGCACCGGACTGTCAGTCTTTGCAACATTGAATGCAAAGTACTGAGAAAGGGTGCAATGCAATTGAAAATGGGATAATGAAAACTCAATCAATATAGTGTGGCACCCTTTCTTTCCTAGCTGAAGAGCAACCTTTGTCTTTGGTCTGCGCGGAATAAAGTGGCACCAGTCACCTTCGAGTTTGCACCATTTTGCCTCTGTCTTTACACCATGAACGTATAAAAAGTAAAGGGAGAAAGGCTGAACATTTTCTTGGTACTTGGGAGGGAAAAAAAGAAATGGTTCTTGGGCTCAATAAATTCATTTCTCGTCTGAATGAGACCAGCAACGTGGAAAAATTTTGCCTTTCAGGCAGGGATGAATGTATGTTTCAACCACACATTAAGCAGTATTAGCGGTCAGTGGAGTGTCTAATGTGACTATTTTTCACAGTGGCCAACTCTGCCCATGATTAGCATAATTAGCAGAGGCAAGCCTATACATATGGAAATAGAAAGTGCCTAAATGCCAACCCTGGTGGAAATTTATGTGTGGTGGCTAACACCACTGGCACATCTGAATAGAATGTAAGTGAAACTGATTTTTCCTGTTGTTTTTGCTGTTTTATACTGTTTAGGGTTTAAGGTGTGATCTCAGGGTGGTTTGTTTTTCATGATGGTGGAAGCTGCAGGGTTTAAACACATTGAAACTGATCAATTTTGATTTCTTGTCTTCACACATTAATTAGGATTTTCTCCTGCTCAAAAAAAACCCAACTGTCTCTGACGATTAATGAACAGATAGGCTAGAGCGTGCATGTGAAGACAAAAACGCACACACTGTATTTCTATAGGTAAGATACCAAAGTGCCAGCTTCTCTTTCTTGCCCCCAGCCTCACCCTCCCACCGCCAGCTCTGGCATTGTTTTACAGGCTGGGAAAGTTTTGGTCCATTTGCTTTATTTTATTCTGCTGTTTGTTGGGAAACATCTGAAAGAAATTGAAGGGTTGAATGACAAAAGGGTCTGCATTCAGTCTGGAGCCGCTGCACTGAAGGACTGTATGGAGGAACGGCCCATCTGCTGGGGGCAGCCTGCTTTAGGCGGTGCCCTGGCTAGGGAATGCCATAGGGCAGGGCTGGGCTGAGGACCCAAAGTGGGGCACAGTCCTCATTCTGGTAGGTTCACATCTGACAAAAGGAGGTTTTTCTTGTGATGCTGGGTGCCAGGCCAGGAGAATAAGTTTCTCAATTGGCTCCTTTGCTGAAAATCAAAAGAAATAAAGGCTCTCTATTGGAGGACAAAAAAAAAAACGGCTAAGAGAAAAAGTAAATGATGGATAGAAGATGGCAGCCAAGGGATAGCTTTATGTCTTTTTTATATTGTTGCTACTCTGTGGAGGCCAGTCCTCTTCTTTCCCTTAAATATTTTATTAAAGGAGGTTCTGTGTAGAAAGTGGCTGTTCATTACTCATTACTTCATATGTTGCCATGCCGTGTAAATCCGGAAAGGGTAACTTCCAATGCACTTTGTAGCAGGTAAATGCGTACATGTCACTTTCAGCCCTCATCGTCTTGGGTCTTCCTCCATAGCAGCGTGGGGCCTTTCAGAGGCCCCCTAATCCAGCTAATCTACCACACTGAACTTTGAAGGTGGCCTGGTCTGACCTAGCATGGCCTGGAACTGGGACTAGGCCTGTAAGCCACGGAGACAACATAGAATAGAATAGAATACATTTGAAGCACAGCACTTTAAAGATGGCCTTGCCTCTGCCCTAGAAACCAGATGTGAGAAGCCACACACATTTCACCGAGATAGGGGATTCTGTGTGTTCGCCTTTTGGAGGGTCAGGTGGAGAGGATATGACAGGGTCCAGTGTGTGAACCAGTGCTCGCGCACACACACACACACACACACACACACACACACACACACACACACACACACACACACACACACACACACACACACACACACACAGGCACATGAACACACATTCATACAAATATTACATTTGTACACACAGCCATGAAACCATGTCAAGGCTTGTTGTGACATTTTTCAATTGCTTTTCACTTTCCCAAAGGCATAGCTGTTGTGAAATTGCTTTTAGTGGTAACGCTAGTAAATGAATTCAGATGTTGCACACAGCAAAGTCGAGGTTTTTGCTAAAATTTCTAAGATGGTGGTCGAGTTTCTCAAAAACATCCAATGAAAGAGCTGTGGATGTGATTTAGAAGGTGCTGTGATCATTTTATGATTCCTTTTTTTTTAAATACTTTTTCATTTTTGATCATGTTGCCAAACACGGACTAACATTTTATGTTAGAAAATTGCTAATGTACTAAAATCACCAACCACTGAGGTGTTGAAACCCTGGGTCTCCACAGTCAAAGGCGCTTTCTTCCCAGGGTGGGAAATGTTTCGGGAACTGTCTCTTTAAGGCTGTGTGGAGCGCAGGCTGAGTGCAGGGAGAGGGTAGAGGGGATTGAAAAAGAGTGAGAATGAAGTAGAAAACGAGAAAGAGGGAGTAAAAAAGAAGAGAACCCAGGACGTAGAAAGAAAGGCAGATAAGAAAAGAAAGGACAAGGTTCCCTCTTGAGTGAGCGGCGAGCTGAGCAGAGCTGAACTGAGCGGAGTAGTTGCAAAGCTGAGAGTTGGGTGGTTGGGGCCGGACCAGGGGTTGAGGAGAGAAGGCGAGAAAGAGAGAGAGAAGAGAGAGGACTGACTGCCTGCCTGGGTGGTCCAGATGGGAGGAACGAGACACAAATAGCTATAATTTACTTCAGGAGGCCTGTAATTACAGAGCCAGAGTCTCTCCGAGCCACCCAGTTCCTGTTGGGATCAAAACCCCACACTGCAGAGGTTAACATACGAAATGTCAAAAAAGGTTTAACAGATGTCAAAGAGGTCCACGAACGGAAAGGGTTCCATTTTGTAGTAGCCTTTTTTGATTGGAAATCTGTGTGGCAAGGAAACTGGGTGGAGTCGGGCAGAACTGTACCTCTAAGCACCGTTTTTACACCAAGTCAGATTCTTTGTACATGCACTTGACAGTGTGGAAATGGTTAAATAAAAGTCAAACAAACATCTTTATTTTCTCAACTACAAAGGTGTTGAGGGCATTATTCTTTTTGTTGTTGTGGCTCCCGTGGAATAAAAGCTTTATAAAAAATTCTCAACTTTAAAATTTTTGTACGACCAGATGTGCAAAGGATCCATCCAGCGAGAACATTTTGAGGTTTTTTTATTCTTTTTGGGATGCACTGAGCCAGACCCTCCAGAAAGTAAGATAAATGCTAAATAACGAGGTGTCCTTATATTCTGAAGCCCCCGTGTAGGTAATTAAAACCTCGAAAGCAAAGAAATATTGGACTGTGTCTCTAAGGCCCAGAGTTCTAACCTGATCTCACACTGTTGCGGCGTAGGCTGAATAGTTTGTTTTTTCTTCCCATCAATTATAGGAGCCTGCTCCAGGCTGGGGGGGAGGTGCAGAGAGCGTGAGGGGAAGAGAGAAAGAAAGAAAGAAAGAAAGAAAGAAAGAAAGAAAGAAAGAAAGAAAGAAAGAAAGAAAGAAAGAAAGAAAGAAAGAAAGATGGAGACAGACAGAGAGAAAGATGGAGGCAGCAGCTATAGAGAGTATAAAGAGTATGAGAGGAATAGATGCAGTCAGGATTGAGTGCAGCGTAGGGAAAGTGAGTAAAAGAGTGACGAGAGTTAGAATTAAGAAGGAGGTAGCCCTTGTTTCCAAACTCCCCCCTTCCCTCCCTCTCTTTCTCTCTCTGGGGTTGTCATGTAGTGGGACAGCGAGAGGGGCAGACGGGCCCTCTGTGATCCAGCGCGGCATGTTTCATGTCCACTTGGCACAGGCACAGATCCCCCCGGCTGGCAAACTCTTTTCAGGGCAACCTCCTGTAATTAGGGGGCTGGAGTCTTCCGCACAGCACAACATAGCTCTCTCTCTCTGTTATTTTTTCATCCTCTTTCTATCTGTTTTTTTTGTTGATCAACCACCTCTGACATCTAATATCTCTCTCTCGCTATGAATCTATTTCCTATTCTCCTTGTATGTCCAAGTTCTTTGATGTCTTTTACTCCCAACGTTTGTGTGCCATATCAACACCACCACTTGCTAATCCCCCTTAACCAACTCTTCTCTTCTCAATTATGATCTTTTCTCATGCACTCGACATGCCTAAATCAATATCTGCTGCCCTGAGCAGAGTGGCAGAGGGTTTTGGGGCATCAGAGCGTTGGTTTTCCAAATGAATAGGACACATCTGTTTCACAGAAGGAGCCAATGAGAAGCTGTATTACTCATTTCTCTTGGCCAGACGCTGGCTTGTGTGAAGTGCCTTCAAAACCAACACTGGCAAGGGCCAAGGGCGTTGGTCGATATATGTGTGTGTTCTTGTGTAAGTGTGCAACACACTTTGTTATAGGATCCAAATGTGTGTGTGGGTATGTGTGTCTTTGTATGAGAGTCAGAAATTCTGTGCTAATGTATGACTAATATACAGTATCTATCTATCTATCTATCTATCTATCTATCTATCTATCTATCTATCTATCTATCTATCTATCTATCTATCTATCTATCTATCTATCTATCTATCTATCTATCTATCTATCTATCTATCTATCTATCTATCTCGGTATTCATTTGTCCTTTATTCTTTGTTTTCTAGCTGGTAGTCGAGTGAGCACGGAGCTTCGCTACACCAAGGAGAAGCAGGGAGAGGAGTCAGTATTTACCTCACAGATGCTTATCCAGACCCCCAAAGAAGAGGGCACCAATATTCTTACCCAGTCGGCTTTGCTGGTTCATATGGAAGCTGCCCTGTCCGCCAGCAAGGTCCAGGTGTCACTGTTTGGAAAGTAAGTGGAGCACATAGATGTTATGTGAAAAAGTTTCTAGTCGACAATAAAGTAGTTGTAAATTAAACATTGTTTTCTCTCTTGTAGGTCGTGGGATCTTAACAAAATATGCTATAAATCAGGAGTTCCTATTATAGAAAATGTCATGATTGAAAGGGTAAGTTCACAACAAATTGAGCTGTTATTCCTATATTTACATATTTTCCATGATTTGAGATCTTTAATCATGCTTCCTTTCTATTTCCTGATCCCAGATGATTGACAAGCTATTCCCCTGTATGATAATCACCCCATTGGACTGCTTTTGGGAAGGGGCCAAGCTACAGGGAGGCTCCGCCTATTTACCGTAAGTCTTGGAATATTTGACCCAACTTACATTTTCTTTTTGCGTATTAAAACATTTCATAGACAGTCTTGGCTCTCCCTTTGTTGTCATTGCTTCCATCTGACTTGCGTTGCAGACTAGAGCTTTTGGAGGGGTCCGTAACTTTTAACACATGCTCGATGGAGACATACAGTTGGGCTTTCAGTATTCTGTCAGTGGGTGCTGTGACTGACAGCGGCGGTCAGTAATAGAGTTCTTTTAGGGCCCAGAGAGGGTCTGGAGGGGGGGGTGTCCTGACAGAGAAATTCAAAGAGAGAAAGTGAGGGAGAGATGCAGCAAGGGAGGGATGGAGAGAGAGAGGAGGATGGCTGCAGCAGCAACTGGGTGGTGGGTTGGTAGAACGGAGGGCGGGGAGGCGGCGGTGGTGGCAGGGGAGCCCTTTGGGTCAGACAATGGTAAGCATTCTTTCAGTTTACGAGTGAGTGTCCATCAGTGCAGAGGCCCCGGAGGAGGGAGGGTGGGGGGGCGGCTTTGTCAGCTCACGGCTAACACTCGGCATTCTCATGGTAATGCCCCGGGCTCCCAGCTCCCAAGTTGTCCAACAAATAAAATGGGCAGTATTCATGCCTCAAGTCCCCCGAGAAAGACAGAGAGAGGCTACAAGACGGTTAACAGTGGAGTCTGGGCGTATTTGGCCATTTGCGGATTCAGGTTTTTTTTTTCTCCTTTTTTCAGGACGAAATTCTCTTGAGAAATTGAGTCACTGAAAGAGAGCTTTTTTTGGTCGTCAGGATTGATATTTCAATTGAGTCCTTAGTTTATAAAAGATTGTTTACATCATAGCAGATGTTCCTTTGCAAACTAATTATTTGTTTATATTTCTGTCTCAAGCTGACAGCAGTATGTTGCATGACAGGCCAGCACATACAGAAACAAACACAAGTTTCCCATCCTTAGCATCTCCCAGTTGGCTTGTGTGAGCCACAGAGAGGGAGAACGGGGTCTTTGATGATTCACACGTCTTCCACGGATTCCTGTAAATCTCACAGTGTTCAGCATCTGTTGTTATTTATTAATCGTTGTCTTTACTCGTTTTTTTTTCAAGTGGAGCTGAAGGGAACTTGTGGTGGTCACTGAGGCCTGTGTCCCCCTCAGCTTCTGCTTCACTTCAGCTCTGGTTTTAAATGCTAAAAAAGAAGGGTGAGATGGAGAGAGAGAAAGGGGAAAAGGGAGAGAGGCAGATTGGGTACGAGAGTGAGGAATAGTGAGTGTGTGAGAGAGAGAGAGAGAGAGAGAGAGAGAGAGAGAGAGAGAGAGAAAAAAACTTGAGAGAACAAAGAGCAGCAATCTATGAAAAAACAAAAGGGCCCAAGCCCGGTTCACTCAAGCAAAAACTAGCTGATAAAGGAGTGTGTCTTTGCGAACAGCAGCAAAAGGGACCCTGGTATGTGGGAATAGGAGAGGAGCTCTCTTCATGAGCCATTGGAGGGAGATTGGCTCCAGAGTTGAGATACTTTAGGATTCTTTTATTTCCATCTCTTTATGTCTTTCTTCTTTCTTACTTTGTCTCACTGCAGAAAATGTCCATCTTAAGTGTTTTCTTGCTCTGAATCACAAAACCTTTCCAATAATGTAGCATATTATTTACTTTTTTGCTTAAGATAGACATTAATGCCTTCAGCAAGTCGACTATACAGGTCAAAACCGTGAGAAAGCCATTCATTTTAATGGAAGAGTAGATTTATAGAATTTATTATAGAGCAAATTATGAATATATCTCAAAGAGGAGGATGGTGGTACAGGTGAGGCTGAGCATTGAGTTTATTTGTCCGTGAGCATCACACAACAAACAGTGTGAGACTTCCCCCTTTTGTTTCTCCTCTTATTCCCCACCTGTATCCCTCCCATCCATCCTCCCAACCTTTCCCCTTCCCTCCCTCCTTATCAAGATGTTTGGGAGGCAAAGGTAATCGTTATGACTCAGTGCAGGACATTGAGGAATGGAAGTGAGCAGGCAGCCACTGTGCCTTTTCCGTGGGCATTGTGGCAGCGTGAAACAGGATAATAAACGCTATTTTATCCTGTATCTGCAGCTAGCCTCCTGCGTAGCACAGCCCAACCAAGGAGAGAGAATTAAAGAATCATAGTTTTTTTTCTGCTCACAGTAAAGAATAGCAGGAATGCAGAGCCATGCAGACTTGCAGGCACACAGTGAAATGAAGTTATTTTTACAGTTTACTTCTTCAAGTTATTGTCATCAGAATCTCATCAAATGTGTGTTTTTGTTCTGCAGGGGTATGCCAGATATCCAGTGGATGAATCTAGATCCAGTCAAGCTGATGGAGGAGCTGAGTCAGTTCACTTCCCTGGAAGGATTTAAGGAGATGTTGGACAAAGCCCAGGTGTGACACACATACAGTATACAGACTTACTGAATGAAGGACTACTACGCTTTTTTCCATGTACTGAGTCTTTTTATAACGTTGTTTGATTTCTTAGGTGGGACATGCCTACATGAACAGGCCATGTCTAGACCCCTCAGACCCTGACTGCCCTCTCAGTGCACCCAACAAGGAGCAAGGAGAGGTAATAACTCACACATAAGAAGTCAACTTCAGTCATTATATACAAGAAGTTGTACGTAGATGAAAGTAGCACTCATAACTACAAAAGCACCTAACATATTTCTCTATGCTTTTCTGTCTTTTCCTCTGCTGCTCGTCCATTCAGAGTCCTGACATTGCTGGGCGTCTCCAGGGTGGTTGCCATGGTTTCAGTCGGAAGTTCATGCACTGGCAGGAGGAGCTGATCCTGGGCGGGCGGGTCAAGAGCAGCCAGGATATTCTGCTGAGGTGTGTATTTATTATGACATATAAAGAAAGATGAGACACTGCAGTTTGAGGGGATTTTACAGAGTATTTCTTAGGTTTGCTCTTGTCTTATTGGAGGATGTGATTGTAAAGGGGGTTGTGTGATCACCGCCAGCTGAGCAGGCAGCCAGTCAGCTTGTGAGCCGCTGTGATTGTGGAATCTGTGTAACCCTTAATAACCTAACAGACACATGCTAGGAATGCCTGGTACTGAGAGGGATCGGTTTCCTGCATGACCCCAGTCCAGGATAGCCTAATTAAAGATGATTGACAGCCACATAAAGCCCCCCTACCCTGTTACACATTTGTTGTGTAAGGGACCAAAAAAGAAAAAGGGGGAAAAAACACTCCAAATTTTTCTGAAGCTGACCTGTCTTTAAATGTGACACTCTCCAGAGTTTTGTTTTGTCCTATTGATTTCAACTGGATTTAAAAGCATGGCCAATACAAATGGAGTGACAGCGTTGGGTCAGAGCCCAGACCACGATCCACACAGGCCCAACAGAGCCTTGAATGAAAGAGGATTCCAGTCCCATCTGCGAGAGCCACACTTGGATGTGATTTATGATCATTTCTTTCACATTTTGAGCAGCGCTGCTGCTCGCTGTGTTGTGCCAAGAAAACCTAAGGACATCTGGGATCGCAGCCGGGAGACCGGCAGAAAGGCAGACTAGATAACACCTGCTTTTAGCTGCTTGCATTGGCAGACAGACAAGCAGGCAGGCAGGCAGGCAGGCTGACAAATCCTCGAAGAAAAGGCACCTGCCTTTAGTCATTTACGGAAAGGCATGTTCCTGTGTAGGTTAAGGGATACCACGATCTAAAACAGTCTGACTGGATGATTTCTAATGTGCTAGTCATGAGATGGATGTTGGAGGTGAGGTTTTAACTCAGCTCAACACACAATAAACCATGCTTGCAGGAGGAGCCAGACATCTCTGAGGTGTCCTAAGCTTACATCTGTGTGTTTTTCAGTGCGGAGGCTCTCCAAACCATGTTCCTGTTGATGAGTCCTAAGCAGCTGTACGAGCACTTTAAAGACGACTACGAGATCCACGACATAAACTGGAATGTAGAAAAGGCTACCGCCATCCTCGAGTCCTGGCAGAGGAAGTTTGTGGAGGTGCGAACATACACACATCTCACAAATCACACATTTCATGTGTATTCAAAATTCTCACATACATACACAAATAAAACAAATGCTCACATAAAGATGGTCAGAAGTATAGATTTTTATTGTAGCCACCAAGAAGAAGAAGTAGGAGGATGATTAAAAAAAAGGAGGCATTTCCTTGTCCCTGTGCAGTCTTGTTTTGCTTTGGTACACACACACACACACACACACACACACACACACACACACACACACACACACACACACACACACACACACACACACACACACACACACACACACACACACACACACAGTGAGACTTATTCTGCAGTGTCTGAATTCCATCAGTCTTCAGCTCCCTTGTAAAGCGAATCATGGGGCAGACCAGGGCAATAGGTGTGTGTGTGTGTGTGTGTGTGTGTGTGTGTGTGTGTGTGTGTGTGTGTGTGTGTGTGTGTGGTGCGTGCGTGCGTGCGTGCGTGCGTGCGTGCGTGTGTGTGTGTGGTAGGCCAGCCATCTCTCTCTGTCAGAGCCCTAGTTATAGGAACAAGCTGTTGCTGTGATAGCTGACACCCACCACGGTGAGGGTAAGGAGAGAGGGAGGGAGGGAGGGAGGGAGGAGAGTGAGGGACATATGCAACGGAGGAGGGGTAACAAACTCAAACGTAAACTGACAGAGACATGACACCTCGTCCCGAAACATTAAAGAACAAGAAGAGATCTATTTGAGATTGCGAGCGATGACTAAATGCGGACAGGTTAATAGCCTTGGGGAGCTTTGGTCCATTCGTGGCACAGAGTGGAGAGAGCAGCCTCCCAAGCCATGTGATCCCTTCCCTTTCACCTTTGACCTCACAACCTCTGGCATCTGTGCTCATTACTCCTCAGTTGTCATACATACACACACACTCTCGCACGCATGCTAGCATATCTAAAAGCGACAGGGTGCTTTTTTCTGTTAGAGAGCCCTGAAATATGGTGGTGTAGGAGAAGCTTAAGGTAGCATTGGTCAGAGGGAGTAAATGTGTTTTAATGTGCAAAAGAAGTTACTCAGCATGTTGTAGTACATGTAAATATCACTCCAGTGCTTTCAGTATCTTCTTTTTGTCAATCTAATTGATAATTATTTAGGTCATCTGCCGAAGAATGTATAATTTGGTGCATTTCTTTTTTTTTTTAGCTTGACCCATTTAGATAATTGATCTTTATCTTTTAGGTGGTCCACCAGAGTATCCCATCTAACTCCAGCCAGTCCCTCCACGCTTTCTCCACCACCACCCTTAACGACATCATGAAATCTTTCTCTGATGTCAGCGTCATCAGGGTGGCTGGTGGATACCTGCTCATGGTGAGCATAATAATTGATTTAAGTCAATCGATTTTGGCTAGTAAGTTCATGAAAAATGTTTAACTTTACTGTGAAATAACTAATATTTAATATGGACGTCTCCCCTATAGCTGGCCTATGCCTGTGTGACCATGCTAAGGTGGGACTGTGCCAAGTCCCAGGGGGCCGTGGGGCTGGCCGGGGTGCTGTTAGTGGCTCTGTCAGTGGCTGCAGGACTGGGTCTCTGCTCCCTGCTTGGCCTCTCTTTCAATGCTGCCACCACACAGGTACGACACAAGGCAATCTGCATATATTTTCTGTGTTACATTACTGTAAGGCTTATATTTAAAGGGGGTCTTTCTGTGATTTAAAGCCCAGATTTGTTATGTGTAATGTTCATTTTGACCCTTTCCCATCCCAGGTGCTTCCCTTCTTGGCACTAGGGATTGGTGTGGATGACATGTTTCTGTTGGCTCATTCCTTCACAGAGGCTGGAAGTAGCATCCCCTTTAAGGTACTTTTAAGAATCTCCTCTCCTCTCCTCTCCTCTCCTCTCCTCTCCTCTCCTCTCCTCTCCTCTCCTCTCCTCTCCTCTCCTCTCCTCTCCTCTCTAAACGTTGTCTGTTTTTGTTTTAAAGGACCGGACAGGAGACTGTTTGCGTCGCACCGGCACCAGCGTGGCTCTGACTTCCATCAACAATATGATTGCATTCTTTATGGCTGCTCTCGTACCCATTCCTGCCTTGCGAGCTTTCTCTTTGCAGGTATGTTTTGCACACACCCTCACACGCATGCGCACAGACATAAACATGTGTACACAATTGCACACTGAGAGGCCAGAGGCTCCTTTGAAAATGAAAGAGATAACTTAAGAGAGGTGACATTCATTCAGAGCAAGGAAAGCCTTTGTTCCCAGTTTTATTGCTGCTGCACCTACAGGGCCATTTTTTGTGTTTGCGAGTCTCTCTGTGTGTGTGTGTGTGTGTGTGTGTGTGTGTGTGTGTGTGTGTGTGTGTGTGTGTGTGTGTGTGTGTGTGTGTGTGTGTGTGTGTGTGTGTGTGTGCGTGTGTGCGTGTGTGTGCATGTGTATAATGTGGAATAATCAGAGCAAAGAGAGTGATAAACAGACAGAGAGAGAACGAAAAGGAGAGGGAGGGAGGAGTGGATCAGTATATCACTGGCCCGTCAAGGCGGTTTGCTCTGATCTGTGACTAACTGTGGGTGGTCTGAAAACACACAAGCAAACACACACATAGATGCACACATCACACATACTTGAAACCGCAGCCAGTTAGAATGTCAGCTTCAGGGGCTGGGGTGAGTGGGGAGGCAGCGGCGGTGGTGGTGAAGGGTGATGGTTTCGCTCAGACTCGCAATATATATATATATATATATATATATATATATATATATATATATCCCCTTCCTGCTCCTTTCTCTCAGTCTTTCTAGTAGTTCTTTCATTCTGGCACTCTTTTCTTCTGCCTTCTGGCTTGCTTAGTATTCCTGGCTGGTGATTTAGAGTATAAGGCCTTTCTTTACTTTCTGGGCTGTGGTCTGAGATACTAAAAAAGAATTAAAAAAAAAAAGGAGCCCTGACTCTCCCCAGCTGGGTTAGGGTGTCTGTAATTTCACATACTGTTCTCTGTCTTTTCTCACTTTGTTTTTCTCATTTGGTCTCTCTGTGTTTCTTTCCCTAGGCGGCCATTGTGGTCGTGTTTAACTTCGCCATGGTGCTGCTCATCTTCCCTGCCATCCTCAGTTTGGACCTCCACAGGCGTGAGGATAAGCGTTTGGATGTCCTCTGCTGCCTGTACAGCCCCTGCTCCGACCGCGTCATCCACCTCTCTCCGCACGAGCTGTCAGACGCTGGGGAGCAGCCGCACACGCCTACGACGGCAACGACGCACACGCACCAGTACTCGGCGGGATCAACCATCACCACCAGCACCCAAATCACCACCACAGTGCAGGCATTCACGCAGTGTGACGCAGCCGGCCAGCATATCGTCACAATCCTACCACCTACCTCACAGATCTGCACCAGCCCGCCATCCATCATCCTCTGCCCCACTTCACAGCCACAATGTAAATATTGCTATATTAAGATCCAGACAGTTATGTTTTTTTTGTACACAGCATTCTCTAAAGTCAGTATGAATAAATCACCGTACCAAAATCACTAATTTCCTTCTTGTATTTCCTATCCCTAGCCATCACACCTTCCCCCACCACCACCTCTGTGCAGGACCCCTACGGCTCCCAGCTCTTCACCCCTACCTCCAGCTCCACCCGGGACCTCCTTGCTCAGGTGGAGGATTCCAAATCGGGAAAGAAGTGCGTCCCACTCCCTTTCCTGCACTGGAACCTGTCCAGCTTCGCCCGGGAGAAATACGCCCCTCTGCTCCTCAAACCCAAAAGCAAAGCCATCGTGGTGGTTCTCTTTCTGGGCCTCCTGGGCCTCAGCCTGTATGGGACCACCATGGTGCACGACGGCCTCTATCTAACCGACATTGTGCCACGCGACACCAAGGAGTATGATTTCATCGACGCCCAGTTCAAGTATTTCTCCTTCTACAACATGTATCTGGTGACCATGGATGGATTTGATTATGCCCGGTCACAGAGGCTGCTGATCCAGCTGCACAACGCCTTCAACTCTGTTAAATACGTGGTCAGAGACAGCGACAACAAACTGCCCCGAATGTGGCTGCACTACTTCCAGGACTGGCTAAGAGGTAAGAATCCGGGCTCAGAAATGTTTTTCTTTTTTTTTTTGAGTGAATGAGTCAGGTAATAAATTACTTTCTGTCCCCCTGGGAGTTTTTGATAATTATGTCAGAATCCGGTAGAGGGTGCAACAGTTTTTTTCAGAAGTGAATGTGTGTGTGTGTGTGTGTGTGTGTGTGTGTGTGTGTGTGTGTGTGTGCGTGCAGAGGTGAGAATGTGTGAAGGGTGAATAAAAGTTCAGTCAAGTTGTTTACCCCCCATCCACCTGGGCTCAGGGGTGGTGCAGTAGACGGGTCGGGGTCATAGGTTATCTTTGCATGTGTGTGTGTGTGGGTGTGTGTGTCCTCAGGCCAGAACTTGTCAGAGGCCCAGTCAGGAGGAAGTGATAACCAACAGGTCAATTAGAGCCAGCTGCAAATAACAAAAAAAAAGGGAAAGGAAATTTGATATTTCACATTTTTAACTTCACTGCTCACACACACAGGACACACAGGAAAGCTCCTATCAGTTTTATGATAATATAAATCATAATATTTATAAATAACAACCACATTAATCTTTTCTCTTCTTTTCTGTGTGTTTTACCTCACACGCAGGTCTTCAGTCTGCTTTTGATGCTGACTGGCAGGCAGGCAGGATTACCTCTGACAGCTATCGCAACGGCACAGAGGACGGAGCGCTGGCGTACAAGCTCCTCATCCAGACCGGCTCCAAGAAAGAGCCTTTTAACTACAGCCAGGTATGTCTACAAGAGCTACACAAAATACTTTAAAACAGAATCCACATGTCATCCTTACGACTCTGTGTGGCATTGTGGAGAACTGCCTCATCAGCCGGCTTTTTTTATCATTTGTTCTGACAAAAACTCAACACATGAATGGCCATTCAATTTTAGAATGTGTTTAATCTCTCTAGCTGACTTCTCGTCGGCTGGTGGATGCAGAGGGTTTGATCCTGGCAGAGGTGTTTTACATTTACCTGACAGTCTGGGTCAGTAATGATCCTCTGGGCTATGCTGCCTCCCAGGCCAATTTCTACCCCCATCCTAGAGAGTGGATTCACGACAAGTATGACACTACAGGGGAGAATCTGCGCAGTAAGTATCTTGTGGTAACGCATTATTTAGGCGAGAGTGGAATACCCCTGAAAATACCATGCAGTACAAACAGCAAATGATCTCAAATCTTCACCTTTTATCTCTTTTTCTCTTGCAGTCCCAGCTGCAGAGCCCCTGGAGTTTGCCCAGTTCCCCTTCTACCTGAATGGCCTTCGCCAGGCCAGCGACTTTGTGGAGGCCATCGAGAGTGTGCGCTCCATCTGCGACGAGTTTAGTCGCAAGGGCGTGTTAAACTACCCTAACGGATACCCCTTCCTGTTCTGGGAGCAGTACATTGGCCTCAGACACTGGTTCCTGCTGGCGATCAGCGTGGTGCTGGCCTGCACCTTCCTGGTCTGTGCGATTCTCCTGCTCAACCCCTGGACTGCCGGCATCATTGTAAGCAAGCAATCAGTTTGCCCGAAAACTCTTCATCATACCTCTTCCTCATCCTCATCCTTCCTATTGCTCCTACATTCTCTACCTCATGCTACCTCAACAACATCATTAGCCCCTTCCTGCTCTCACTTTCTTCTCACCCTTCTCAGCACAGCTCAATAACACTGTCTAGGGGGCCCCTTTTTCTCTGTGGAGGGCCAATACGCACGCACGCACTCACACATACACACACACACAGGGACCTTTGTCATTCTAATGTAGGCTGGGCCGGCCTTAGAAAAGGAAATGCAAAGGAGCAAGAAAGGCTTTGCCCTCCTGAAGCCTCTACCTCCAACTCCCTCACTGCTTTTGTCAGAGGGAGAGACTTTGGGACAGGACAGATCTGCTCAGTTGCGACCTTGGCCTGCTCAACCCATCCATCAGGGATGTGTGTGTGTGTGTGTGTGTGTGTGTGTGTGTGTGTGTGTGTGTGTGTGTGTGTGTGTGTGTGTGTGTTTGAGAGAGAGAAAGAGACAGTCTGAGTGTTCAGCAATTGGAAAACATTTCACACACAAGCTGGTGGGACCGGTGGTCCTTAAGGGCCCCCCAAACGGGACACACATACACAAATCCACATATCCCCGACCACTGGGGGGGCTGCAGTGTAGCACAACAACAGTGCCAGTTTCAGTTGGAATGTGTTTAATTTAAGTAGGGGTCCGTAGCAGCACTGATTGAGACAGCGACATAACACAGACTCTTCAGACAGAGAGAGAGAGAGGCACAGCTACATGCATGTACGGTTTCTAAGCATCAGCCTGCCTGTGAAGGTTGCACTGTATGTGGTCGAGCAGTAAAACAGCTTTTATCATTTCCAATTTAACCGTGCCCCAGCTCGGCGTCCCTGCCGAGATCAAAAGCTCCTGTTGGCCAGGAACCGTTTTCTCCTCCTTCTTTTCTAAGACTGGTTGTTTTTGCTTGCATTGCGGTTTACAGTAACATTGCACTTTTATTATTAAGACATTAGTAAACTGAAACACTGAATTACACTGCAAGATGTTGCATTCAAATATAGGAAACAATAAAATAAACAAACAGGCTGCTATCTCGTGAAAAACAAGATCATTTGTTTTCCACAAACCCAAACAGATGTTTATGGTGTTCTGATAATGACAGAGTGCCCACACTCTGTTGTCTCAGGCGCTGTCAATCATTTCCACCACCTCTGAGAAGGAAGAGGAGAAAGAGAATGAGGGAGGGAGGAGGGGAAGGTATTAGCCTCAGGGTGGGTAATTTGATGCCATGTGGTTGAGGCCCTGAGCACAGGGTCAAACATTGTGTGGGGTGAAGAGGCAAAAGGGCTCGACTCAGTCACTAAGGAACGCATTTTCACTTCTATTGTTAACAGGCTTTTATTTTTGTTTCCTAATCATCCCACTGTTTCTCAAATACTGGCAGTTAGAAACGATTCACTTTGTAACGCTTTCTTTCCATGGCTTTATTCCAGGTGTTTATCTTGGCCATGATGACGGTGGAGTTGTTTGGCATCATGGGTCTGATTGGCATCAAGCTGAGCGCCATCCCTGTAGTCATTCTGATCGCCTCTGTGGGCATCGGGGTGGAGTTCACCGTTCACATCGCACTGGTAAATCAAGACTCAGCACAAAGGAAGAGAACACACATGGATTAACTGTTAGGGGGGGACTAAGCTCCTACAATTAAACACCTACTTTACTTGAAACCTGATGCTTTGGTCTAAATGTTAAATACCTATACTACAGATTTAGACATATGACCATGCTATTTGCCTACCTCAGGGAAAAATAACATTTAACCAGTAATATTATTTTGTGACATTTTATAAAAGCAATAAGCTGCATTGCAAACATTTGTTTTAAAATCAGTGCAAAGCATAGACTCCTGTGGCTTGATGCCTGAGCTGGAAAGTGGAACAGGTAAAATAGGTGTCATTAAAGATTTACAAGGAAACTTTTGGCTTCCTAGTTTATGCTGGCAGCTTTTTAGCATAGTGTACTGTCTTGTAGTGTAGCGTTGTGATTCCCAACAAAAACCAAATGCAGGAATGCCAAGCCTCGCCGCAAGCACACGTTTTGTGCCATAGGCAAGATTTTCAACTCATTTCTCCTCCCCTCCGCCGCAGGGCTTCCTGACAGCGATTGGCAACAGAAACAAGCGCTCGGCGGTGGCTCTGGAGCACATGTTTGCCCCGGTGGTCGACGGAGCGATCTCCACGCTGCTGGGCGTTCTCATGCTGGCAGGCTCAGAGTTTGACTTCATCATGAGGTGAGACGCTGTGTGTGCTACATCTGTGTATGTGTGTGTGTGGCGATGTATGTGCTAACTTTGTACTTCTGTGTGAGAGAGTGACAGTATTCACTCACACAGCGATGGTGTCTGCACCCTCCACAGCCCATTTGTTACCTTCAGAAGTAGCAGTGTTTTGGTTGTATGCCATTGGTGTGTGTGTGTGTGTGTGGAGCCAGTTGTCTAGCCTCACTTGGGGACAGGAGGAAGCCTTGTGGGGGGTCAGGGGTGCATGCAGGTGGAAATGTTATATCCCCATTTATGCACACACACACACACACACACACACACACACACACACACACACACACACACACACACACACACACACACACACACACACACACACACACACACACAGTGAAAATGTGCACCTGGTTCTGTCACTCTGGGCAGACACACACACACACACACACACACCCATCTCCCCAACGTCAGAGCACAACAAATGGGAAAAACATCAAGGGTGTGTAGCAGCTGCTCGTAAACATGGAAGTGTTCTGCTACCCACTGGGTGATGTCTCCCTCTCTCTCTCTCTCTCTCTCTCTCTCTCTCTCTCTCTCTCTCTCTCTCTCTCTCTCTCTCTCTCTCTCTTTCACACACACATACAAGAGGCAATGTGTAAAAATTCCTATCATCCGTGTGGCATTCTGTCCCTCCACGTTGGGTGCTAAAGTGGAGCTAAATTTGAACTGGTCAACCAGTCAGATGGTCTGAAGCCCACCAACAGACATCACTCCCCTCTGTGTGTGTGTGTGTGTGTGAGCATGTGCGTGTGTGTGTGTGTAAATTGTGTGTACTTGTGAGTGCATGTGTTTTCTACCACTGTTTCATGGTCAGAGTGGAAAAAAGGCGAATAGCTCGATGTTTTTCAGCCGAATGTGGTCTAGGCCCAAACCCCAAACCACAACCTTGAGCTCACAGACTGCAACAGGCCTCCATGACATAAAAAACACAGTTTTTCTGCAGAAACAGTGACAGAAGCGGAGAGAGAGGAGGAGAAATACTCTGAGGGTGGTTTCCTTGCAAGGATATGAAGTCCTGGTGGGTGGGTAGATTAACGGATCCTCAACAGTGTCGGATTGGAAAGATAAAGAGGTGGAGATAGGGAAGAGAAATTGGGAGGAAATGGGAAGTAGGACTGGGAAGAAGGAGAGCATTTTCAGCATGTTGCTTGTCCTCTTTTCTCCCATGGTTCTGTGCTAGGTCATTTTCAGAGGAGGGGGGGGGGGGAGAGAAAGGTTTAGTATCTCTGTTGGAGGTCTTGTTTAGCTGTAGCTGTAGCTGTGGTCGGGTTGAATGGGGCAAGCCAGTGCTGGCTAGCTGGGGAGTAGCATAAATATACTGCTGTAAACATCTCCTGGCCTTGTAATGCACTGAATAAACAGCAGGCCTGATTCAGCTCGGCTCAGAGTCCTCTCTCTCATGCACACACATGCGCGGCACATATGAGTGCACACGTACACGCACAAGGAGAAATGCACATATGTACAGGCATGTAAACACTTATGCTCTCTTTCTCTCACACACACACATGCACACACGGCTCCCCAGGCCCTGACAACGAATGGAAAAGATTACAGTTTATATAAACAACAGAATTCCTAACAGTGAGACGCTGTTGGAGGTCCCACCAACGTCTCACTCTCTTTCTTTCTGTCGCATTTTCCTCTTTTTTTCCACCATGTAAAGAAGTTATTTTGTAGTCAAATAAGCAAGTGAGCTAAAGAGTGGAGGACAATGCTGTGCCGTAAAAAGGATGACTATTTGCGATTTCACCGTCCATGCTTTAATTCAATGAAGCGTACAGATTAAATATCTGCTTGTGGTGTCGTTGGCTTGAGCACACAGCAAGACATTGAAAATATCTCCCTCAAGTGTTTTGTCAAAAGTGGTTAGGATGACATGCTTTATGGACAGGTTAAAGAAGAACATTGAAGAATGAAAATGACATTGATGCGTAGTTGTATAATAACACCCAATATGCAAACCAGGAACTTTTTCCTGAAGAGTGAACTTTGTCAATTGAAGTAGTAGTAATAATCATTGCAGCAGTCCATTCCGAGGAGAGAAGCATATTTCCAGAACACCACGCAGCTATTATCCCTGTCCTTGTTGGCTTTTCTTTTTTTCATTCCAACAATCATTTTTTTCCTCCCCCTTTATTTTACCTCTTTAAGTCTGGCTAGTGGTTAGCATCTCACTGTCTCTCTCTTGCTCTGCTTTCTGTTAGTGTTTAAGTGGAGTCCTCTCTAATTTTCTTGGGAAGCTCTTTCTTGTGGCCTGCCTCCACCCCTGGCCTCCTCAGAGCTCCACTGAGAAGCATGCGCGCGCACGCGCACACACACACACACGCACACACACAAATGCACACAGTGTGAGTGAAAAACAGAGCGAGAGAAAAAGTCTTGTAGCAGCAGCAGTAGAGGCATCAAAGCATGTTTTAGTTGGACTGAGCTGGGAATCAGATTTGCCCTCCCTGCCTTTGATACACAAACACTGGGCTTTCCCTGACTTCTTCCCCTGAGCTACTTCCCTTCCTCATGTGCCAACTATGTTTATGTGTGTTTGGGGTTGTGCACGGGCATGTGTGTGTTTGTGTGTTCTTGTCCATACAAGACATCTGACCACTGTAGTCTTTTCCATTTTTTTTGTGTGTGTGTGTGTGTGTGTGTGTGTGTGTGTGTGATCAAGCTGATGCAGGCAATAGGCCAGAAGAGAAGTGTCAGGCAGACCTGGTCATTCTAAACACAGAGGTGCTTTGGTATAGCCAAACCTAACTAGCCTAGCTTAGCAGTTGCTACCAGCTAACAAGAAAGTTGTTCTTGCGTCAAACAGGAAAATAGATCGCACTAACTGTATCTTCTTTAGGTTCCTGTTCAAACTAACGTATACCTCATCTCTCCATTGTTCAGGTATTTCTTTGCTGTGTTGGCTATCCTCACTGTATTGGGGATGCTGAATGGCTTGGTTCTCCTGCCTGTCCTCCTGTCCATGATGGGCCCTCCAGCTGAGGTCACCCCGGTTGACAATGCCAGCCGCCTGCCGACGCCTTCTCCTGAACCCCCACTGCCTCCACCCATGACCCACCATGGGTACTACACGGGCCACCACAACCCACGGTCGTCTCGTCAACAGGCTTTTTCGGAGTCGTCGGACTCTGAGTATTACTCGGAGATGACCACCACATCAGGGATCGCGGAGGAGGATTATAAGTACTGTGACCAGAGCGCGTACATAGCATCGCAGACCAGCGTTCCACCTGCAACATCTCACATACTGCTGGAAGCCAGCAAGAATCCCAGCTTCCCCAAGCTTACGGTATGCTGCATGACCACACTGATAAGATTGAAACCCTTCCTGCATGTTCAAATGTTCTTCACATTTGTGTTTTTCTGCATGTAAACAATGAAACATTATTTGTTGTAGGTGGTGAAGCCATTCAGAGAAAATGCAACAGGCACTGGTGGAAGGATAGAACCATTAAATGAATCCTCCCACAACGCACAGTCACCTCTCGGCTCCCAGGTTACATGTTGGGATGGAAACAAGCAGCAGCCGGGCCTCCAGAGGCTCCAGGCACAACACTTACCCAGCGACAGAGCTAACTTCCCTGGGAGGACTTGTCAAAGTGGCCCCAGGCTGCAGAACGCCAGAGGGCCTCAGCCAAACAGGACTAAAGGGCCGAGCTATAGCAATAGCAGCTCCGCCCTGCCGACGGGCTGCACAGGGGGGCCTGTTACCATGGTAACGGCCACAGCCTCTGTGACGGTGGCTGTGCATCCAACCTTGCCAGGGGCGGCATACCAAGGCTACATGCATGAAAGTTTTGACACGGACAGTGAGTCGGACTGTTTTGAGGCTGCTAAGAGGACTGGTGACAAAACAAACTTTTCTTCATGTAAAAGAGACTCTTTAGAGCTCCAGGACTTGGAAGCAATACAGAGCCAGACAGAGCATCAACTCAGCAAGACGCAAGGTGAGTTCGTAACCAGTCAATCTCAGATTGACCTGACTTCTAATCTTCTAAAAATGCTTATTGAGAGCTGACATTTAACCGAAGAACAAATCAAGGAATACATGTCGTTTTCTAATCGGATTTCCATTCTTTCTAGCCTTCATTTCTCTTTCTTTAAGTGCCCGTTTAGCAATGTCTGACCCTTTTCTCTGTTTTTCTGCTGTAGGTGGGTTGAGGATCCAGGCAGCCAAAGATTGCTAGACTGTCTCACACACCCTGCCTTCTCTCTTCGAGTCTCTGGCTGCTTCTCCAGAGCACCTTGGCGCCTCACATGGCGTCACATCGCGTGTTGAACTCTCAACTGTACATAGACTTCAGACACAATGGAGAGGATTTATTTCAAGGACATATTAAGAGAAAATGACGTTTTAAGAATTATATAAATCTATGAGTATATATTTTAATACTAAAAAAGAAGGAAGCTATTTAAAAGAGTACTGTATAACTTGGGTATACTCTTGTGTAAAAGTTCAGATGTAAAAGATTATTTTTTTTTTGTGGGGAGGTTGATTGTTTTCCCCCCCACAGTGTATAGAATAAGAAATGTGCTATATGTAAAAAGTGTCCAGAAAAAGTGAGATGTTATTAAGATATTAGGCTATTGAACATACATGGTCAGTGTTTTATTTCTATTTGTATTATGTTCTTTTTTTTTTGCTGCTACACACTACAACATTTTAAGTGATTTGCCTTAAAAAATGCAGTACCCCCTCTTCCCCCTCTGGTTTTACACAGTGTTTTACTGTGAGATATTATACATCTGAAACACTCTCTGTTGTAGTTTAATTACAGATGCTCCCTGTCACAGTGTGCACTGTAGAAAAAAAAGAAAGAAAGACAAAAAAGCAGAGAATTACACAGCAGATACTGTTTTCTTAACAGTAGAAACCGTCGTGCCTTCAATTAGTCTCCTTATCCTTGTCATCACAGCATTCAGCGCTCAGTATTATGCCCTTGCTTTGGTGTATATATGTTTTGTCTCGTCCATACACAGAATGTTTGTCAAGAAGCAGTAGTAGACTGACTGTTTGTCAGTTATCACCATTATCTGTCCATCTATCTGAATATTGCTGAATGTGATTAGTCAGCCAGCATGCTGACAGAGTCACACCCAACTCATTTTTCATGTTGACTCTTTGTCTGGGTGTCCCAACGTCTTCCGCAGTTTTAAACTACTTGAAGGAGCTGTGACAAGATTTTTTTTCTTCTGCAGTTTTTGTAAGCTCTACAGCGGGTGAATTAGCATTTGTCACTTAGAGTTTGACAATTGTTCACCTTCTTGTATTATTTTGAAAGGGAATTATAAAATCCAATGCAAAGGGAGTGATTTTATTATATTATTTTTTTTTATTTTGCTGGCTGCTTTAGAGTTGTAACACGTTCATGTTGTTTCGATCCCTGTGCAAATGTTACATTGTGTAAACTGGTTCAGTCTTTATAATGCTCCAACCTGCTCTGACTCACTTTCTAATGTCTCACTCTTCTTGCTAATACAAACCTCATATATGCCACATTACATTTTCTTTCATTCTTGGGATTCTCATGTCATTTGCTTTACAAAGTTTCCATTGTTGTTGTTGTTCAGTATTGGTCTCATCACTGCCGGGTTACATTGCAGGGAAAAACTTGCGGATCTATTTTTTCATTTCATTTGTTAAGTGGCAGCTTTGGTTTCTTTTGTACATATGAAAGAAAAGTTGAGTAGCTACTGTGCAGTTGTGAATACTTAAGCAGAATGAGCAAAGC